>CAWUFW010002495.1:1250000-1850000 GCA_963921515.1 Calotriton arnoldi
GTGCCTGAGAAGACACCGCCCCTATTGTAGGGATTACTGAACCACCGACAGTCCCTCCGCCTGCTGCCTCAGACTGCATGCATTGTAATGAGCCGGTCTGACACCAGCTGCAGATGGCAGTTGAAACGCATCCGATGAGCCATCAGATGTGGTCCCACCCTCATCAGAATGTCCCCCCCCAGTGTTTTAGAAAATTTAGATGAAGTTTGTAATTGGAAATTGGTTTGCAACCACTGGAAGAAGAATTCTTCAAGGTATATGTTGCACTTATAGTTTACACAGCCTCTGCTTCTCTTTAGCGTAAGGAGTGTGGAGCACTGTGTTCAGTGTGTTCCACATTCTACTTACAGCAGGTGGGTTCTGAGGCGGTCAGTTGGAGTCTGGCTGGCTGGGGATGAGTCACGTTTGTACCGCAGGATACAACTTATAAGGAATAAAGTTGTGTTTACTCACTACGCATGTGAAGTCATCTTTCTCCACTTCCAAGATTTGGCGACGAGTTGGCCAGCGGATTCCTGCAGTGGAAAGTGGCTCCGGACCAGTTTCCTGGGTTATTGTTCCGACCGAGGCTGACAGTCCCACGATGTTCGGTACGTGTGGTGGTGGCAGAGCGCTGGTTGTTGCTGAGTTCAGCGCTTCCTTTTTGGTGAAATTGGCATGAAGAGTGTAGTAGTAGCAATGCGCGAGCATAGTCTCGAGACTCGGCAGCCATGACTCGCGCAAGATATCACACGCGCAGTGCTGCTTACGTCACTGTGTTCTTGACTTCTTTGGCAGAAGAAGCCCTACGGCCTTACAAAAGCACGTAAGACGACGTCGGCGGCCATTTTGAAGTGTTTCTACACGCGGTTTCAATTCAGATTTCCAATCTGACGCTCTAGTCATTTAAGTGTGAAACGAGCCTACTCTGTTTCATCGGTGACTCGCACACCTAACGGCATTTATTTGACGGTAAGCCATAACAGATTAAGTCACTGTGTGGTGGGCAACAATGGCGGTTCAGCTATCTTTGTGCTCTTCTGTTTAAAGGTTTTAGCCACAGCAGTGAATCAGTACAACAGTGATTCACACACTTCTTCTTTGAAACTGCATTAGTGACTTGAATGAGAGTCAGTACAATAGTGATATATGCATTTCTTATTGTTGTCTCCTTACCAAATTGTTTTACAACATTGTGTCATTTTATTTCCAACTGTGAACTTGTTATCACAGCTTGCCTCATATCTAGTGCCATCTAGTGTCCATTTTAATTAACAAGCTGTACAACATGCAGTCACAAGGAGCAATCATCTCTCCTCCCATTTTCTTACCTTCTCCTGGTTCACTTGCTATAGAGTGGGATGATTGGTTACCCATCTTTGAAAATTATTTGGAGGCTTTGGATGGTACTGAATTCAGTGGTGCTAGGAAAAAAGCGCTTTTACTTAACAATTTAGGCAAGGAAGGCCAACGCATCTTCAAATATCTACCTACAGCCACCTTACCCAATGGTGACCCCATTGAAGATGTTTATGTTGAAGCAAAAAAACGTTTAGAGTGCAGATTTGCAAAAGAGTTTAATATTTAATATTGTCATGAACCGTTACAAGTTTTACACTCACAATCAGGAGGAGAACCAATCCATTTAGGACTTTGTGTCCAAACTTAGGGAATTTCTTTAAAATGTAAATTTGCAGCAATGACAGACGAACTAGTTCGTGATCAATTGATTTTTCATTGCAAGTGTAAAAAAGCTCAGGAACGACTCTGGGCTGCAAAAAATCCTTCACTAAAGGATGCCACTGATATTGCTAAGGTGGTAGAACAATCTCAACATTGTATGCATGAATTAGGTAAAAAGGATTATAATAATCCTGACAGTGTATCCATTGTAGCAAGAGAAGATCTTGATGTTGCAGCAGTATTCAAGTCTGGTAGACCTGTTAAAAAAAAATAAATAGACAAATCAACAAAATCTTGTTACAGGTGCGGTAGTCCCTTTCACAATGCCGATTATCGCAAGTGTGTAGCCATTAACAAAAATTGTAAGAAGTGTGGGCGCAAAGGTCACTCTGCAATTGTGCGTAAACAACCGTTCAAACAGAGAATTGCCACCTTAGATGAGAATGTTAAGGTCACATCTCATGGAATTGACACCTTATATGAAGACTTTAAGGTTTTACAACACAAAGATAAGATTTTGAGTGTCGGCGATTCGACGATGACAGGGGCAGAAGAAACAGACCTAAAGCATAATTTGTGATTAATGGAAGAGCTGTACAACTTATGGTGGATTCTGGGTCCATGTATACTATTGTTCCCAAAGCAGTGTTTAACATGTTATGGTCAGATATAATTTTACTCCCCAAAGACATTAACCCTGGGGGTTATCAAGGTGAAACCATAAATCTTTTACGATACATGAATACCACCATAGAACTTGGGGGTACGTCAGTATAAGGTAAGGTGTATGTGGCTACAGATGGGCCTCCCATTCTAGGATGGATGCACCAGTATGATTTGTGCATCATTGTTGACCCTAGAGCACCTACTCAAGTAATGGTAGTAGAGCATCCTTACTTGGAAAGAATTTTGGAAGAAGCAAAAGATGTTTTTAGAGAAAAATTAGGATGCTTTGAGGGTTATGTCCATAAGATAGTATTAAAACCTGATGCTCTTCCAGTACAACACAAGGTACGCAGAACACGTTTGATAGCCAGGGCGGCAGTGAAAGATATGCTTAAGGATATGGTGTCTTCAGGTGTAATTGAGCCAGTGGAAAGCTCCATGTGGGTTTCTCCCAAGGTCATCACTGAAAAATCTGACGGAAAACTCAGATTTTGCATTGATTTGAGATCACTCAATCAAAATGTAGTTGTAGATACCTACCCATTACCTAATATTAATGAATGGATCTTGGCTTTGAGTGGTGGAAAATGTTTCTCTAAACTAGACTTTAAAAATGCTTACCATCAGATTAAACTTCATGAACAGTCCAAACCACTTGCAGCATTTATCACGATGGATGGCATTTTCCAATGCACTAGGATGCCTTTTGGACTTTGCTCTGCTGCAAGCGTTTTTTAACGTATGATGAGTGTGCTTTTTAAAGATGTCAATAACAACATTGTATATTTCCAAGATGACATTCTTGTATTTGGGGACACCATTGACCAACACAATTGAACTCTCAGGGAGGCGCTACTGAAGATCAAAGAATCTGGATTAACTCTCAGACGTGAAAAATTTAAATTTTTGGTAGACAAAGATGAATATCTAGGCTATGAGATCTCTGCCGAAGGTGTGAGACCTAAGCTAAACCTTTTGGATGGCATCCGGTTGGCTCCCGCACCTTCCGACAAAGATAAATTAAGATCTTTCCTAGGTCTCATTGAGTATTACTCAAAATTTGTTCAAGATTTTTCTGCTAAAACAGAAATTCTTAGGTTACTTTTAAGAAAAGGAGCTACCTTTGTGTGGGAATCGCAACAGTCATGTTTTGATGATATCAAAAAAGACATTTGTCAAGCAGGCATACTCACCCCTTTTGACACCAAGCTTGAATCCGTTCTCACTGTTGATGCCAGTGCCACACGCCTTGGAGCTATTCTCTCTCAGGTCCTTAATGGACATGAAAAAACTGTGGCATTTGCGTCCAGGACACTGACTAATTCAGAAAGGAATTATTCAGTTATTGAACGCGAGACTTTAGGAGCAGCTTGGGGTTACGAATATTTCAGAACCTACCTATGGGGTTCCAAATTCAAGCTAAAAAAAAATCTGATCATAAACCCTTGATTAAAGCGTTATTACCAGGTGGAACCAGTAAATGCTCAGCGAGGCTAGCTAGGTTAGCTTCACGTTTACAAGAATATTGTTACAAGGTTGAGTATATACAAGGATGGAGAAATATTCAAGCTGATTGCTTGTCAAGACTTTCTCTTGAGTGGAAAGGTGTCGATAAAAAATCAGTTATAGCGAAAGAGGGGGAAGGAGCAGTGGCTTCTGTACAAGATGTGCTGAGTGTGGTTGAAGCGCAGGCCATCACTGAAAGTGAATGGGTTAAGGAAATGTCCTCTGACAACTCCATGCATGAAGTCAAGCGCTTAATTTTGCAAGGCAGTAGGAGAGAAAGTACAGTGTCTCCAACTGTCAGGCCTTTTTTTAAAGTTTTGGATGAATTGTCTGTATGCGGTGATATGTTAATTATGAGAGGAGAATTATGTGTTCCTCCTCTAGGGTTGAGGAACAAACTTATCAGATTGGCACATGAGGGGCATTAGGGCCACACTAGAACAAAGAAAAGGTTGAGTGTGAATTGGTGGTGGCCTGGGATGGATACCGATGGATATTTGGGTGGAGAAGTGTGAAGTATGCAAAGAAAATGAAAAGCGTTTAAGAGTAGGAGTGCAAGCAGTCATGGGACAGATAGCAGACCCTGGGCAACCTTGGCATACCATCTGGATTTTATTGGTCCAATGAATGAACTCAAAAGTGATTGTAGATTTGCCATGGTAGTGATAGATGTTCACACTAAATGGCTGATAGTAAAATTCATGAAAGAAATCACGACGAAAGCAACAGTTAACACCTTGAAGGAAATTGGGGGTGAAGAGGGTTTACCCTCTGTTTTGAATACCAACAATGGCACCCAGCTAACATCAGTTGAAATGCGAGCCTTTTTAAGCTCTTCTGGAGTCAAACACAAATCGCACCTCACTTTATAACCCACAGGGCAATGCAATGGTATGGTATGGTAGAGAGGGCGAACCGGTTGATCAAAGGTACCATTCAAATGGCCTTGACTTGTGGGAGTGAGGTAGACTTAATGGTTTCTGAAATGTTGTGGGCATAACGCTCAAGTTTGCATGGAGTGACTGGTAAAACACCTTTTGAAATGATGCGTGGGAGACTACCAAACACTAAGCTTGTTCACACTTGGATGAAAGATCTAGTTCTTAAAAGCATTTCTCACACACCCTTGAAAGAAGAAACAAAAATCAGACGCATTTGCTCTGGTGATTGGGTGAAGCTGCCTAGTGGCAGATCTAGTGCTGGTTTATCAAAATTCTTGGGGCCTTACAAAGTTGCACGTACTTTACCTCAAGCTGTGGTACTGGACAATGGTGATAAATGGAACTACAGGCGCGTAGCACTTTATCAGAAAGGGAATGTTTTTGATAATGTTGTTGTCAATCACCATGATCCGACTACTAGCAATATCTTCATGTCGATGTCTGAAAATGATTTGACTAGCCCTTCACATGCAGGTTCAGGTACTCGTGGAAATACTCAAGGTGGTGGTGATGCCTCCACTGACTTTGAACGCCTTGTTCCTGTTAGAAGGGAAATGAGACATAGAAGGAGGTTGACATCCTCCGGTATATCTCAATGATTATTTTTGTGACTAATGATCTTGTACCATTTATTTTTGTGTCTTCACTTTTACATATTTATGAAGTTGTTTACATTTTCCATTTATCCAGTGCCATCTTCTTTTACTTTCTTGCATCTTTCTTTTCTTCACTTTCCTCTTGTCTCTCTTGCTTCTTTCTTTCTCTCTTCCTTATGTTTTCTGCTTTAAAATATTTTTTTTATTGTTGTAAGGGAAGAGGATGTGTTGCACTTATAAGTTTACACAGCCTCTGCTTCTCTTTAGCGTAAGGAGTGTGGAGCACTGTGTTGAGTGTGGAGCACTGTGTTCAGTGCGTTCCACATTCTACTTACAGTGGGTGGGTTCTGAGGCAGTCAGTTGGAGTCTGGCTGGCTGGGGATGAGTCACGTTTGTACCGCAGGATACAACTTATAAGGAATAAAGTTGTGTTTACTCACCACGCATGTGAAGAGTCATCTTTCTCCACTTCGAAGAGTATATTTGTGTCAATTTTATTAGTAGGGCGTTTTTGCAGACCTCGTTTGCTTTTTACAAAAGTTGCAGATTTTATTTTAATAGAAGAAAGATCAGAGAAAGTGACAGACAGATAGAGAGGTGCTTTAGCCCAAAGAGGACTTTCCAAGATGGTTCAAACCATTAACATACACCAACTTACAAATACCTTTATGAAGAATCTATAGGGCTCCGTAGAGGTCAATGGACCTTTCCCACCGTTTGGAGAATTAGAGCTTCCTTAAAAAGTCATTAAAACATTGTGCACATTTAGAATCTGCGATGAGTAAAAAATGAGACATTGGAATTGTTTTAAAACCTCTATTTTATCATAAGGTTAGAGTTTCTGATTCTCTTTATTCAGGTTAGCAATTTACAGAAATAAAAGAAGAGGTTAGAAATCAGCATTAAAGACGTGTTTCATAAAGAAACCCAATAAACTAGCTAAAGGACCTATTCCAAGTAAGAACCCATGAAGAGTTCCATTTGGAAAAGAGCGGACATAGAAGAATGAACTTCTCATAAAGAGTAGTTCTGGCAAACTCAGCCAAGTTTCCTACAGTTGCAGTACCAACAGTATTTTAGAATAGCGATCTGTGCAGTAGCTTCGATCACAAGATAATAACGGCAAATCACCTCTAGGCTATCTAAAGGAATCAACTCTCCATAAAGAAGAGTGATGGGCAAGAGAAAAATCCAGGAGCAAGACCACCGGATGGGCAAAGGGATAGAGAGGTGAGTGTTAACTAGCTAGTAACACTCATTAATATAGTTTGGCATTCATGTGTCGACTTCTGAAGGCATCTTCACTTGATATCCAATCACAACAGCTCACAAGGTGGTGTTGTCAGTCATACGATGCATCTCCTTCCGATTCCCTCAGTCTGCACTCTTGTCGTCAGGTTGATACAGTTTCTAGCATAATTGTTTCATGAGGAAAGGTTCCCATGAGAACCTTAATGCCTAAGCTAAAGGATGCACTATAAGCTTAAACACAGAGACTAAGGCTAGTCAGCAATATGAAGACATATATCAAGTTATTTGGAAAAATAATAATTTATAAGTCTGTCACCATTTGCTCTTTACTGTTTCAATAGGTCTATTATTTGGAATGATCTAACATGGGGTGAGGAACTAAATGAATATGATATTAAAGTCAGTACATTTCTAGAATGACACCAATGCTAGGCAGTTACACAGAATACTTTGCTATGAGCAAAGGTCGAAAAGGAAATCTTTGGACCTAGTCACTACACAGGCTAAAGTATAGTTGCTTGGTGCAAAATTTTGAAAAACAAGCAATTATAAATGAAGCATTTCTAATAACAATCTTTCACTTATACCTTAGTTATAATGCAATATATTTTGGAATATTTATTTTTTTGTTCTACAAAGATGCAGTCACACATTTTTTGTGAGTAATTTCTAAAGCGAGCATTTCAATAGCATTTAAATGTGTTCTAAAATGCAATTCTAACAAAATAAGTCAGTTTCTAAATATGTGGACATTTTTCCCAGAGAGAAATATTATATTAATACAAATAATTAGAATTAAATGATCGTATCTGTGAAGAATACAGAAAAGCAAAACAATATGAAAGTTTGTAATGAAAAAGAAAAGACTCAACTGAGACTGACAGTTAATACTATTGATTAATATGTGAAGAAAATGTGATGGCTTAGATATCCATCAGATGGGGAATTGTAGGTGCAATTCAAGACAATAATAATAAATAATACCGTTGATAATGATGTGCAGAATTACTGTGTAAACTTTAATGAAAATAATGTGTTCTAAAATGCATAAAAAGTAGTAGGTAACCATATTTATTCATACTAGGCCTCAAATGGCTAATGCAACATTGCTTGACAAGCTGACTTGACAGCTAAAATGTGCATAAAATGTTTATTTCTTGACCTTTCCATTATCATGTTTTATTTTTCTTAATAGTTGCATAAATGTTTTTCATATATTTCCACAGAATGTTTCTACTTACACAAAGATCACTGTTAACGACTGATTAGAAATTAGTCTTTAATGGGGAAATGCAGAGATCATATTTTGAAGATGTAGAATTTTTAGAGAATATGAATGTATTTTATTTATTTATTTTTATTTATAAAGTTTTATATAGCGCGAACTTGATCCCGAAGGATATCAGAGCGCTTTACAATTGGAGGCAAGGAAGGTAACAAATCAAAACATGAGTCTAATATGGTGAATGTTAGAAATGGGATCTCTGGTTGGCTAAGGCTTGCGCCAAAGCCAGGCAGAGACCACCACTCTAGTCAGGGCGAGGGTGTTACACGCCAAAGATAACCCCTGCTCACCCCCTTGGTAGCTTGGCACGAGCAGTCAGGCTTATCCCGGAGGCAATGTGTAAAGCGCTTGCGCATGCACACCACAAGAAGGAACTCCACACAAGGTTATATCAAAAATAGCCTTTGTATTCTCATAACACATTAGAATAGTACTCACATAATATACAAGGTGCCACCTGGCACTAAGTCATATTTACAAGGGATTATTTACACCTGACAGGGCCAACTGGACCTCTGTCAGAACCAGCACAAAGCGAACTTAGAATATGGATCACTTATAGTAAATGTAGAACACATCATAAACGTACAACCAGTAATCACTGGTAACCACTGTACTTAGCATCCGCCTGTAACAGAAACTACATTATGCACAGTATCACATTAGGCGCGAATTACATTCTGCGCCTACCTCACCAGCATAAATACATTATGCAATCCTCTCATCAGTCTAAACACATTAGACCCTAACCTCCTAAGTATAACTCACATTAGGGGCGTAAATCACAGTAGAGAATAACTCACAACCTAAACGCATTAGGTAATAATAAAATCACTAGCATAAACCATAATATGCCAAACAACCTCAATCTTAAAACACAGCTAGAGGTATAACCCAGGGTGCGTAAATCAGGGTAAATGCATCACATTTCCTAGCACCACATAATCCCTGACCCTCCTGGCCACCGGCCTTCTCTAGGGCTCAAATGCCCTATGCCCAAAGTCAGAGTTCAGCTGCCAATGCAGCAATATCCAAAAGCGCGTAATTGCGCTGGGGCAGAGGAGTGCATCTCACTCCTATCTTATGCCAGAATGCCCCCACAGAACTGTTGCCTAAACGTTGCAGCTGCCCACTACTTGCTGGGCAGCTGTGAATCACGGGAAGGCCTGGCACCTCTGTGCCTCCTGTCCCCCTCAGGGACTTTGAGTTAATTGTGCCCATGGGTTGCAGCTGCCCGCGCTGGTGCGGTGCAGCTGTGGCACTTCTCATCAAGGGGGCCCGGCACCTCTGTGCCCTCTGGACCCCCACATGGCAATCAACACATGCCCCCATCGTTGGGGCGGCCCGCTCTCTGGCGGGACCGCCCAGGCGCCGACAATGCGCCTCGATATGCCCCAAGACTCTGGGGCCCTCTGGAAGCAAACATGCCCCACGTTGCAGCTGCCTGCGCGCTCGCAGGGCAGCTGGGCGAACAACCTTAGCACTGGCACCATTGTGCCTCATGAGCTCTCTCAAGAACTCTGAATTCATTATGCCCAATCCTCAGCAGCTGCCCGCGCTGGTGCGGCGCAGCTGTGACCCTCAAATGCGGCATGGGCACCTCTGTGCCCTTGGGGTCCCCACTGGGACTCTGTAGCCAGGGGAATGCGGCAAAATGCTGCAGCTGCCCACTGTCAGGCGGGGCAGCTGGGGCGGGAGCACGAGCACCGACAATATGCTCCGATCTGGGAGCAGATATGCCCAACGTTGGAGCGGCCCGCTGCCAGACGGAGCCGCTCTGACTCCGTGCCCCACGGGTACCACAATACCCAAGAGCCGTCGCCCCCACGGAGCCCTACTCACCGGCTCTGGTCGGGGGAGGCTCTCTCTGGGCGTGTGCTCCTCTTCACCCGGTCCCCCTCCTGGGACCGGGACTTCACCGTGGAGCCCGCGAGGCTCCAGCCGCACTGTTCTTCTGCCTGGGCCCTCTCCTAGGGCTCAGGACTTCTCCGGTGCTTCGCCGGGAGGCGGGGTGGGCTCCCGTTCTCCCTTCCTCTGCACACCGGGGCTCCCCTCGGCTCATGGGAGCCCCGCACCGGTACCGCCATCACTTCCGGTCCTGCCGCCGGCCCCGCCCACGTCGCAGGCAAGGTTGGCTGACTTCCGGGTCGCGCTGGCAGCGGCCCGGCAACGTTTTCTTCTCGGCTGCGGCCATGCGGGGTAGGCTCCCTCGGAAATTAAAATATAGAGCGGGGTGGGCTCCCGCTCCATCAATAAAAGGCAAAGACGCGGGGTGGGCACCCGCGCACTTGAGCATCACGGAGGAATCCCTCGCACCGGGATTCCCTCCAACGAGGCGAACAGCATCGCGCTGCACAGCCCCCGCTCCTGCTCAGCTGGGCAATTAAAGGATAGCGCTTCCAGGCGCTAGATGAAGCAAAAGTCCTCAAAAGGTGAAGGGGCAATGCAGGGCCCAAGGAGGCAAGCCCTCCTGGCAGCCCCCCCTGGGCCCCAACAGCAGCACGCCCCGTAGGAACAGCAACCAGGAACTGCACGCTTTCATGGGGTCACAGCCCCTTCTTTTATACAGCATTTTCCTTTGTGTCACAGCACAGGGTTTGGGGGAACCAGATACAACTGGTTTGGGGGAGCATTGGAGCACTTTGTTTTGCTCAGCTCCTCTCTCCTTTCACAGGACAGGCTAGGGACATCAGTCGCACCACAGGGGGTGGAGCCAGCATTGTGGAGGGAAGGCACAGCCCTATTCAGGTCCCAGGTGCAACTCCTCCCTCCCATCTAGATGCAGATCTCCCTATTCAGCCCTGCGCTGACTCACCCTGCCCCTCCTGGAGCCACACACACACCTCCCAGCCCCTGTCACTCACAAGCCAGACATGCAGTTCACATCAGGCAGGCAGACACAGAGCACACATAAATGCCAACTTCTAGAATTGGCATTTCTACACTAGTTATAATAAATCTGCGCACACCATTGCGCAGCATTTATTCTCACGAGTTCGCACATACTAAACTCGCCCCTGCACTCCTCACACCAGGAATTACCATGGACACACATATCCCCAATGCATTCCTATGGGAGGCAGGTCAATCTCACTAAATGTGCACAGAGCGCGCACGCACTTTCCACTGGACCACAGTGCGAAAGTGCCCAGAGGCCTAAAACCACCAACACTAGGTTACAGACCAGGCAAAAAGTTCAGGGGTGAACCTGCCAAAAAGGGCCAAGTCCAACAGTGAATCTAATAGGCATTGAATCAGATGGTGAACACCTACCAGATCATTTATACACCTGGGTGAACGAAGAGTGAGCTAGGCGATGGGGCATAATGACTTAAGGGGAGTAAATACACTAATCCTGTACAGGAATAATAACCAAAACAAAATAATAAACATATACAGGGATAATAATAAATGCTATGGTATGTCCGATGCGCTAAGATGGTGAATCTAATAGGCATTGAATCACATTGTGCACACATAACAGATCCTTTATAAACCTGAGTGAACGGGGAATGGGCTATACGATGGAGCAAAGTGACATAAGGGGAGTAAGTACAATAATCATATACAGGAATAGAACCAATACCAAACAATAAACAAACCATGAGTCAAATGGGGAGTCTAATGGCATTGAATCAGATGGTGAACCTCTACCAGATCATTTATACACCTAGGTAAACGAAGAGTGGGCTAGGCGATGGGGCATAATGACTTAAGGGGAGTAAATACAGAAATCATAACCAAAACAAAATAATAAACATATACAGGGATAATAACAAATGCTATGGTATGTCCGATGCGCTTAGAGCTAACAAATGTCTCTCATGTTAAGGTAAGAACTTGTTCATGAGGAATCTTTTTGCTTCCAGTTTGAAAGCATCCTTTGAAGAGATCCTCCGAATTTCAGGTGGAAGAGAGTTCCAGATTTTTGGAGCAGAGCCAGAGAAGGCTCGTTGGCATGTTCTCTTTTTGCAGAAGATCTGTGGTTTTAAGAGGAGGGAATTTGCACTCCTTGACAGTCTACCCCCTCCGGATAGTTCTAGTTTTTGTGCAAGGTAGATGGGGGTTTTGAAGTGGAGGGCTTTGTGTGATAGGCAGGCAATCTTCAGTTGGATTCTAGCTTCGTAAGGTAGCCAGTTTAGAGATTTTAAAACCGGGGAGATGTGTGCCTTTCGCTTAGTGCCCGTAATCAATCTGGCTGCCGTGTTCAGTGACGCCTTTAGGGGGGCGAAAGTGTATTTGGGGAGGCCACATAGCGTAGCATTGCCATAGTCAAGTCTCGGCAAGACAAGCGCTTGGACCACTTGCTTGAAATCTGCTTGAGGTAGGAAAGGTTTGAGATTCCTGAGTGTTCTCAGAAGGTGGTTAGCTCCCTTGCTAATGTGAGTCTTCATATTCAGATGCTTGTCCAGGGTAATTCCTAGAGATTTAGCTGAGTCGATAGTGCGGGGGGGAACAGTTGAAGGCGGTGAGTTGGTTCATCCGTAGGTCAATTATAGGAGTATGTTTCGGGGGAGAGATGAGGAGGAATTCTGTTTTGGCGGTGTTTAGCAGTAGGTGGTTCTCAGTTAACCAGTTTTGGGTCGTCAATAGGGTGGAGTTGAGTGAGGTGATATCATCCGGGGAGGAGATTTTCAGATAGAGTTGGGTGTCGTCTGCATACATATGGAAGCGAATGTCCAATGATTTTAGAACATTAGCAAATGGTTCCAGGAACAAATTGAAGAGAATGGGAGATAAGGAGGACCCTTGGGGAATCCCCATGCTGACTGGGGATGGCTGGGAGAGAGAGTGGTTCGCTTTCACTCTTTGGGTCCTGTGCTGCAGGAAGGACGAGAACCAATGCAGCACCTGACCCGAAAGGCCCATCCTATGCTCCAGAATGAATAGGAGGTTGTCATGATTGACAGTGTCAAATGCGGAGGAAAGGTCTAGTAGGATAAGGAGGCAGGATTCATTTCGATCGAGCATTATTAAGATGTCATCCATCACGTGGGTAAGAGCCGATTCAGTGATGTGCCCACTACGAAAGCCAGATTGGTGTTTGTCCAGGAGATGGAAATTTTCGATGTGCGCACATAGTTGTGACTGGACGCATTTTTCAAGCAGTTTGGCTAGAGTGGGGATGCTGGAGATAGGTCAGACGTTGTTAAGATCTGTACTGTCAGCTGTGGTTTTTTTAAATATAGGTGTTACCTGAGCCTCTTTTAGGCATTCTGGGATCGTGCCTTGTGACAGAGATGCATTGACGATCTTTGTCCAGAATGGGGAGATTTCATCCTTAATCACTTTGAAGATGGTAGGTGGTAACGGGTCACTGAAGTGATTAGATGGGTTGATACTCCGAAGAACCTTTTTGATATCATTTTCAGTGAAGGGGTAAAGGTGTCCCAGGAAGCGTTGTTCTTGATACCCCAGCTACATGGTGTTATCTTGTCTAGTACAGCCAGTGGGGGTGCAGGTTCATTAGGTAGCAGTAGAGCCCTCCTGGTTTCCAGATCCATGTTAATAAGTCTAGTTTTCTCAGTAAAGAAGGCAGCCAGATCATCACATGAGGGAGGTCTGACTTCCGAGGCCGATCGGTTAGAGGCTACCACCGATTGTTGTTTAACCAGTTCAAACAGTTTCTTGGGTCGATTGGCCGCTTGGTTAAGTTGGGATCTGAAATACTCCGCCTTCGCTGTCTTGATTGGTGTGTTATATGAACTTCTGGCTGCTCTAAGGTTTTTTAGGTGGTCCGCAGATGGAGTGGTTCTCCAGGAACGTTCTATGGCCCTTAGATTGCGACGTTCCGAGTTTAGGTTGCCATTGAACCAAGGTTTAGATATTTTTGCAGGTGCATTTTTTGTTGGAGTGGGGCCATAGAATCCATGATGTTGGAAATAGAAGAGTTGTAGAATTCTGTGAGAGCATGGACTTCAAGTATGTCCAATTGGGGAGAGAGGGCCTGATTACAGCGGGTTGCTAGGTCAGCTGTGTTGATATCTCTGAGGTCCCTTTTCCAAATCTTTGGTTTGGTTTTTTGAGCCTTACTCTGATAAACCTCAGAGTTAATATGGAAGGAAATTATGTGATGGTCCGACCAATCACATGGTATGATGGAATCCAATGAGATGGTATGACCTTTGGAGATGATGAGGTCTAAGGTTTCCCCTTTAATGTGAGTAGGCTGGTCACAATATTGAATCAATTCGTGGTCATTCAAGAAGGAATTGAGGCATGAGACTGCTTGGTCATTAGTGTTAGACCAGTGAAGGTTAAAGTCCCCAAGGTAGATTTGGGACTGGACCGAGTCCACATTGCCGGAGATGATTTCCATTAATTGTTCAATGAAGGGGAGATTGTCGCCTGGGGGGTGATAGAATGTGTGTAGTTTGCAAACTAGATGATTGTTACTGGAGATGTTGAGACAAAGGTATTCGCAAGTTATTGGAGAAGAGGACTCTGAAAGGGAGACCGCAAGCGTGCTCCGATGTATACACGCTAGGCCACCACCCAGCTTCTTAACTCTGTCAAGACGAATTATGTCATGGGTGGGGGGCACCAAGAGGTCAAGAAATGTATGTTGTGCCAAATGTTTTCTTTTCCATTAGATTGGTTTTCAACTTCTCCATAGACCATTGTGAAGAAACTTGATATATTAGAAGGTTAGAAATGTAGTTCATACATGGGAAAGTAGTCCTGAATGGGAGAATAACATTGCTGTCTGAGGACTATTACATTGTGAGAAGACGAGGAGGGATCCTGGTCCTATTAAATTATCGAATGCTGATTGACTGGCTGAAGGAAGAAGACCATAAGCTGCAAATTGATAAAATGTGAATTCTGTATTAGTGCATGTTCCTAGAGCAGACCCAGGCACTTTTTCCTGGCCATTTATTTTTACTCTGTTTGACCTTACGACTTCACAGTTTTCCCCTGACCCTATGCCACTTTCAGTGAGACTCTACTAAGTTTCTTAAACCTCTCTTTATGGTAAGTTCTGCTTTGATATTTTTGGTCTATTTGAGCTGGCTTTAATGCTAAAGCCTCATGTTTCTCACTCTCTCGAACTAAAACTCTTTATGGATTCTGACTGACTCCATTTTTACTCGAATCTTAGAATAGGGATTCTTTCCTTTATGGAATGCGCTTTAAAGCATTTATTATACGATCTGATTAACCAATATTGATATTCACATTCTGTTCATATATTGATGAATGAGATTAGTACAAATTAACTTATCTTATAAAGATGATTTACTAAAAGATTTAATGAATACATCCCTTTAACTCATTATTGACTGAAAATAGATTAGTGTTTGTGATTATAGTTTGTGATGCAGAGCTCCTGATCTTCTCTAAAACAATAGCAAAGATCCATTACATTGGAAGTGAACAGCAGGGGTTAGCCATGATTCTGGTAAACCGAGACTTCTAATCAAATCCCTGTGGTTTTCAGCTTTAACAACATTATAACTGCCGACACTGTAATCAATCTACTTATAAGTTTCAACTAGTGTTTTCTGGATAAAAAAAAAAATCTTATGAGTTTACTAGTAGCACTCCAAGGTTGTTGTAACTTTGATCACTCTGAATTTCAGGCAGCCGAGAGGCCGTTCAGGGATTAGAAGGGTGAGAAGTCAGGCAGGGACACTAAGGAGCAGGTGAGAGGTTAGGCAAATAGGTGGAGAGCAGATTGTAATGATGACTCGTAGCCTGTAGTATGATAGTTTCCTTTAATGTAGACTCCTGATACATACACAGCAGATCCCGAGCAGATCCTGTGTGCCCAACAGGCTCCTGTTCTGGCCGCCTGAATCTCACTACACATCCAACACTCCGCATTTTACCACTCGCTCACATTCCACCTTCCCATTCCAAGCTCACATTCCAACACCCACAGTCAGGACAGGATCACCACACATCTTCCCCTTAACACTGCACGAAAACAAAGCGAATAGAATAATAAGTAAATAACCTTTGGCAAAGGAAACAACCTTTTGCACACGATATATAACACATAAAGGTAAACAATTTCAAAACAAGTAGGTTAAAATGCTGTACATAAGATAATGAAATATTAATCCCTTCATTGCCCTACAAATTTAGTGATCCACATAATCTCCCAACCAAGCTGGTTTCTTTACAATCCTACCAAACCTACTCGTCCTAACTCCCCTTTCTATTGCTTCCTCTTCGGCGGATGCCACTCCTCCTGCACCAACTCCTTCTCCACTTGTGGTAGATTCCCTTGCACTCTATGCTTCTTGAATCCACACCCAATCCACCCTCTGGTTTCCTAGGCATACAGTCATCATTTGTCAACCAACTTCCAACACTTCTCCGCCCTCCACTGCCTCTCTTGTTGCAGACTGACAATGAACTCAAATGACGTACTTTCGCATTATTCAACAACGCAGCATTACAAAATATTTTGACCACTTTATGCTGTCTTTAAAATCTTCTCTGACCCATTCTTAACATACCCGTTGTTTTAACGCTCATCTCATCCCCTACTTGCAAACTAACTGGCTTACATCCATGTTTGGAATCAAAATACTGCTTGTAGACTTGCTTGGCTCTATCAATGTGTGCTTTCACCACCTACGGCTCCAAATTCACCCTTCTGGTACTCGGCATCCATCCAATATTGTCCTTCGTAAATGCAGTTCTACATCTCATCAATTCAAAGGAACTCTGCCCAGTTGAGGCACAAGGCACCGTTCTGAATGCCTACAAAGTCTTAAATAATTCAGTTTTCCCATCCAAACCACTGTTTTTTGCTAGCTGTACTGCCCAATGATTACTCTATTGAACCTTTCTACAGTTCCATTTCCTGCTGGATGACAGAGGGAAGTGATACCATGCTTCAGCCCATTATGCTTCAGAAATGTCTCAAATGTTGCAGCAACAAATTGTACTTCATTGTCGGTGGTAACAGACTTGGGCAATCCTTCTCTTAAAACATTTTGTCTAAAAATTTGATCACAGCTTCAGTATCAGCGTAATCAACAATTTCTACCTTTGTCTACTTGGAAAAATGGTCCACTGTCAAATACTTTTGAACAGGCCCGTCCCAAATTAGACCTGTAATGTCTAATCCTAATTTCTCCCACGGCATACTTGGAGAGCTAACTGGACACAAAGGAGGGCGTAACGTGACTTGGCTCTTATCCGCGTTCTCACACAAATTGCACTCTGACCTTCCTCCCAATGGCTAATCCCATACCAGGCCACCAATCCAGCTCCTTCATGCTTTTTTTTTCTCTTTGCTATTCCAAGATGCCAAATTAATCTGATTTATTAGTTTTATAGGTGGAACAATCCTACCATTCCTTGATAATTTGTTATCTTCCAATGACAATTTGTGCCTCAACTCCCAAAACACCTTCAACTCTGTGGAAACGTTGTCTTTATTAGGCCATCCTTCCTGGACCCGGACCATAGTATTTGCCAAAACAGAATCATCCTCATAGGTTTTAGACCATTCTACAGACGAAATGACTCCTGCACTTTCTCTTAAGCACGCCACACTGAACTGCTCAATGTCTTCAGCCACATCACCTTTAATAGGAAGAGTTAATCTGCAACTTTATTTCGTACTCCTGGCATGAACTGTACACTATACCTGAAGTCAAGCAGTTTCACTGACAGCCTTGCCAATCGGGGGGACGCAGTATATAACCCTTTGGTAGATAACACTTTTACCAGGGGTTTATGATCACTTCTTATTACCACATGACTTCCCCAGATAAAAAAGTCAGTAATGTTCCAAACCCCACACGTGTGGTAGAGCTTCACGCTCTATCTCAGAATATTTTTCTTCTGTGGCTGTCAACACACGTGCCCCAAAAGCCACCATACATTCTTCCCCATTCTCATTCTTCTGGGTGAGCACGGCTCCAATGCCCTTCCCACTAGCATTGGTCGGGACTATAGACCTTAACTCGGGATCGAAACCTTGTAATGGCAAAGCACTACACATCTCCTTCTTAATAGAATCAAACACCCCTTGCCATTTAGCTGACCATTCAAATTTACATTTGTTTTTTAGGAGTTGCCTCACGCTGTACGTTTTGCTCGCAAAGGTCTCGATGAATTTGGAATAGAGTTCTCCTAGACCTAGGAAAGCGCTCACCTCATCTTTGCTGCTAGGTATAGGGGACTTTTCTATGGACTCTAATAATTCCTTCTTAGGTATAATGCCAACAGACACCTCATTACCCAAATATGTTGCACTCCGTCAGGCGAACCTACATTTAGAAAATTCTGTAAGTCCCTTCTCCTGTAATACAGCCATTACCTTTCTCATCATTGAATCATGGTCAGCCTTGGTTTTACCCATTAATAAGATGTTGTCCTGGAAGAACATAACATTTCTCACGTCTTTAAACAATTCATGCATAATACGTTGAAACATTGCAGCCACAGAGGCCAATCCGAAAGGAACTCACGAACCTAAAACATCCAAAATAAGTTATAAATGTGGTAAGGTTCCTACTTTTCTTTTGAAGTGTGACTTGTTGATAAGCCGCAGTGAGGTCTATCGAACCACTTTACCCCTTTAGTGACGAACAGCATCTTTGGTAGAGGAAACTGATCCACTATTCTATTCCTGTTCAGATCTCTCATACCCACGCACAACCTCAGCTTCCCATTAGCCTTCCTAGCAATCACCAAAGGTGATACCCCATTCGGCTGCATCTACCTTCTCAATCACTCCTTCAGTACATAACTTCTCCAATTCATTCTTTACTTCCTCCCTCAAGATCAAAGGGATACCCCTTACTTTGTGAATTTGTGGCTCCGCACCATGTTGGAAATCTTTTAATTGCCCAATGGTGCCTGTAAATACCTCAGGATATTCCAAGAGAATCCTTTGTTCCAAAACATCCTCTTGTAGGACAACCAACATGGGCTCCTGGCTATTGGGTTTGAGAATTATTCCCTATTCTCCTTGGTCACCCCAACCTAATACAGATGGCCCAGCTTCAGCTACATACAGCTTACACCTAGCTTTTCTATCTTTGAAAATGAACTCCAACTCTTTCACTCCGGTCATCACAATGTCCTCTCCTGTGATTGTTTTGGGGCAAACATCTGTAGCATCCAAAACATTTCCCAGCATTGGGACAAATTTATCATGCCACGTTTTCTCGTTTACAATGGTGTAAGGCGACCCGGAGTCGGCCGTGACTGATGTGTATACCCCCCCAATAGTAACATCGCATTTGGGTTTCTTCCCTTGTTGCCCCTCCCCCACATTGAGGATAACTTCATTAATTTTTAGCACACACGTTAATACTGTCATCACCTGACTCCTCCGAGTCTGTGGTGGAGTCCCGAGTGAGAAGGTTCACCCCCTTCACTTCTTTTTTCTGCATTGTGCTTTGTGGACTTTCTGGAAATGTCCAACAATGCCATATCCTGCACACTGATTCCTTGCGGGGCACTTCTTGTCATTTGCTAAATGCCCCAACTTCCCACACCTAAAACATCTACCTTTGAATGCAGGTCGGTCAAATTGATCCCCGCTTTTATTTTCATTCACCACTGTCTTGGGCTCCCACTTTATCACCTTTTTTGACTTACTTTTCGTTTGCACTTTAGTTACTATGGCCCTTTCAACATCCTCACTTATTCGGTCTACTCTTTGTGGAACAGCAGCCTTGACACATCTTCCTGTCAACTCCGCTTTCTTCACAACTTCAATTACCTCCTGGAGTGACGACTCCTCCATGGTCCATAACTTATCTTGGATGTTAGAATTAGCACAGCACATCACTATTTGATCACGTATAAGTTCATCACGCAGGATAGTGAATCTACAAGTCAAAGCTAAGTTCTTCAGAGCAGCCACATAATCTTCCACAGATTCTTCTCTCTTGTTTCCTATGAAAGAATTTGTAGCGATCTACCGATACACACACTGTGGGATTAAAATAAGCATCCAAATCCTCTACTGCATGTTTGTATACGTCACCTTGACCCTGTGGTCTAGCTTTCTTCTAAATGCGATTGTGTATCGTTATCCCCCCCCAGCACCTAAGCAATGTAACAAAATCTTTTTCATCCTCTCAGGTGTTAGTTCCTCATCATCTTCGAAGGTGGAAATACAATTTTGGAAATGTTGCTTCCACTCATTCCACTTTAAGATTGGCTCCCCTTTTCCCGCCAAGAAAGCCTGAGGGGGTGACAAGTTCCAGAAGCCATAGTAGCAACACAACTGAACAGTACCAGTAGGGTGAAATGGCGCTCTCTCTGAAATATTAACACACGTATGCCCAAATCAAATCCTGCCTTTTGTATTTGTGAATAAAGAAAATAATGTAAATCTGAAATAAAATGTACTTATTTATAGTGTGCCCATCACTACTGAAGGTAAGCAACACATGGTGAAGCAAGCCTGTCACTGTTGCAAAGTCATCCTGTGCCCTGGGCACCCCCCAACTTTTTGCTGAATGGTACTGGTGGTAACTGACTGACTGACCCTGGGCTTTGCCTAACCAGGGCCAATGCTATGCTGAAAACACTTAGATACAGTTAAAACACCTACATACACTAGGGTACACTATGGGTTGGTGTACCCCTGTGATTGGCATGACCTACCCTATACGCCCCTAGTATATAAAAGGGCAGGGGAATTGAAACTACCTATCAGTTCCTAGTATGTAGTAGGGCATGGCAGTTTAAGAGGCCAGCCGCCTTTCGGCACTGGCATGTGTGCTTTGCTGAAGCCCGAGGTCAGTTTAAAAGCAGCCCTGGGTACCAGGACTGCTTTTAAAAAGTAAATTGTGCCCAAACTCGACTTTGGTGTTTGGGGCACTTAAAAATGGATAACCTACAATGTTATGCCATATTAGGGACCCCCAGGGTCTCCCCTAGGTGTCCCAGGGGTGTGGGGTCAGGTATCTATAAGGTAGACCCTTATAAAAATGAGTTTTATATGCCCTGGGTTAAGTGAAATTTCACATTTCACTCCCACATTGTGGTAAAGTGCTGCCCAAATTTGACTTTGATGCTAGGAACACTGTGAAGTGAGGATCTGCAATATTTTTACAGATTCAGAACCCCTTAAGTCTCCCCTAGTAGTCCTATGGGGTGGGGGTCCTGTAGACATAAGCAAAGTACTTATAAAATATGTTTTTGTAAGTCCTGGTGCTGGAAAAATGGCCCAAGTCATTTTTCCCATTGCAAAGCCCGTTACATAGGTTAACATGGTAGAAAGTTATTAACTAATAACTCTTGATAGGAGAGGGCTAGAGGTGCCATTGAAAGACTTCTCTGAATGGTATTAATGAATTCAACAATATGATATTGTTGAATTTCTCCTACAGTGTACATACAAGAAGTTATCAGACTTTCTTGTTTGTAAGTCCAGATTCAGCCTTCCAGTGGTCTGCCCTGATTGGTCAGAGTTAAGTGGATTAGCCAGGCTGCCTTGAAGAGGTGATAAAGAGCCCCTGGGGTTATCCAGCTCTGCTGGCAGGGCAGTGTGCTGTTCCAAAGGAATGCCAGGCCAGGGGGAGGAGTCGTAAACTATGTTCTTCAAAGAGGAGAGCAGAGACCAGTGTCATTTACAACTCTGAACTTTCAACCTTAGGCAGATGATAGGATTAGGGAAGGTATGAGCAGATGCAGGGGGGAGAGTCTGTAAATTAGCCATCCTAGGGGTGTGTTTAGCCAGCTCTTGCCTCCTTGCTGGAAAATCTGCCATTATGGATTTGCAAGATTTGATGCACTCTGGGACAAAATGCCACACTCCACAGGAAGTGGTCATATCTTTGAGGAGTTACCCTGCTCCCATTGGTCAGGAGTGACCTCCTGTCTGACCCAGAGAACATGGAATAAGTATCTGAGAGGGGCAGAGCCCTCCAGATCTGCTGCTTGAAACTTAAGAAAGCAAGACATTGCCAAGCTGAGAAGTTTTGCTGTGCAAAGATTTCTAAGGCCTGACCTCTGAAGACTGCACCATCTGAAACTACAGCCCTGTGGATTATCTTGCTGAAAAGGAACTAAAGAGTGGACTCCCTGAAAGCTACAGGTTAAAAGAGCTCATCTGGAACATCACCAACTAAATTTTAAAGATAAAAATATTTCCTATTTTTATAAATTGGTGTTGGATTTTTATTATGTGTTGTGTCTTAATTATTTACTGAATTGGTGTTTTTAAATGCTTTACATACCGGTCTTTGAAGTTAAGCCTGTCTGCTCGCAACCACGTTACCAAGGGTCGAGCATGGGAATAATTTTCTAAGACCTATGCTGAGTCCTATCATGTGTTAGTGGCCTTATTGCCAGTGGCAGACCTACATTTGCCCCTACCAATAATCCACTTTCCAACAGTCACTGTAGATAACCCTTCTTTTTTTTTTTTTCCACAACAAGCAAAACTACCAAGAATACTCAGATGAAAGCATGCCTATCGCTCTAGCAAGTCAATTTAATGATAGGCAAGAACAAGTCAACGTGTGCCTGTGGCTGTGTAGATTGAAGTTTGACAGGCTAAATGTAATAGCGTGCCTGTTGCTGCGTTGTATTCACTCTGAAAAGGGGATTTCCCAAAATATAGCCGCCTTGCTTGCCGGCATGGTTCTGCCGGTGACCGCTGTGCGTCTTTCCCACAGCCGATAGGTTCCACCACATCCACGCATCTGTATGCTGACGTCTTGCAGTATCTGATGTCACCAGTGCGCTCATTCGCTCAAGTTGAACCACTCGCTCCGATGCAGATGAAGATCCTTTACGCGCTACAGCACCCACGCACGCACCTACAACTGCCACAAGATCAACGGTACTGTATCTTTGTTACGTATGATCTTTAGCCAGGCCCAATGCCCAACAAAAATATTCTCTAACCATAGCCGATCCACTGTGTAACAGGCCGTACCAGTAGTGTATGTTCTTCCCTATAACGGCAATTAAGAATGTGGGTCCTCTGTACTAGGATTTGCCCAGTCATCGCCAAATCTGTAATGATGACTTGTAGCCTGTAGTACAATAGTTTCCTTTATTGCAGACTCCTGGTACATACACAGCAGATCCCGTATGCCCAAACGGCACCTGTCCTGACCACCTGAGTCTCACTACCCATCCAACACTCCGCATTCTACCACTCGCTCACATTCCACCTTCCCATTCCAAGCTCACATTCCAACACCCATGGTCAGGACAGAATCACCACACAGATGAAGGCCTGGATCTGGATCCAGTGACACTGCTGAGAGACGTAGTAGGAACCAAAAGGAACAGGTGACAGACATATAGGTAGGGGCACCTGAGAGGCCAAAGAGCTCCTGGGTTACAGGTGAGTGGCCATGCAGGGAGCTGGAGAACAGAAGAGTGGCAGTACAGTGGTTAACATGGGCAGGTGAGAGACAGTTAACTATGAAAAATGAGGCAGAGACTCAGAAGGGCAAGGGAGAAGCCTACACGGCAGGGGTTGATGCTGCCTTTGAGCTTGGGGATTGCACCCTTCCAAGTCCCCTGGCTTATCACAAATCTCAATCCAGATGGCACATAAAGTCTTTATGTAATTCAGTACCATCCGGATGCACATTTGTGATATTATTAAATAATTGCAATACACATTGTAATGCAAAGTCAACTGTTTTCATGTGCCTTGCTGTGAGCACCTTTTCAGTGGAAGTCAGCATTAGCATCCAGGCGGTATTTCTCGGATTGCTGACCGAAATGTAAACATGAACAACATTTCTGAAAATTGGTAATCACCAAAAATGTTTGTGCAAACACAGTGGGCAATACATTGTGCTCAATACATTTTTACTTTCTCACAATGAATGGAACGTAAAAAAGAAAAATCAGTCAGCAGTTTTTCTTTTTTATTTCATTTCAAGAGAGTACCTTATGGTGGTTGCGCACATGAAAAGAAACACCAGAGTGAAAATACCAACAGATAAATAAACAAAAAAAAAAATAGGAGGTGGGCAAGCCACAGAAAGCTCGAGCCAGATGCCTGGCTCAACTCAAGGTCCTCTGAGAAACCTATTCCCAAATTAATCAGAGCTTTCACTGGGGAGATGTGGGCTAGTGGGAAGAGCAAATTCCACCCTCACTCAACATCATGTGACTCACCTTATCTATGTGCCGAAAAACTGTGTAAGGTAGACTGTTGTGAAGCGCAAGGTTTCTGCTATGCAAAACTGTCAAAACAGTGGCGAAGCAAGGGGGGTGGAGGTGAAACGCCATGGGCGACACGAGTTTTTGGGGCGGCAATTGTCCCCAAACTCCCCCGGTCTCCATAGCAGGGATCAACAGCACCCCACCCCTCGCCTTTACCTGTAGGCCGCAGGGCAGCAAAAGCAGGGACCGCCACGGGCAGCCACAGGTCTTGCTACGCCACTATGTACAAAAAGTGGGTTCTGCCTGTCATCTTGTACACCTGATCCAGCGCGATATTAGCAAACAGCATTCATAAACTAGATACTCACTTGGGCCCATACATTCATACTACCCGAATACTTACGCTGGGTTTTATCAGTTGTTACTCTATTAAAATCCCTGCTACCAATTACCTTCCGAATGAAGAGTAATGACTTACCAATGAATCCTTTGCTAATTGGGAAGTTTAAAATGAGTGACATTCATTATAGTACATAATCCTGAAATAACCACTGAGTCAGGAAGTTTTAAAATGTTTATCTAAAGATTTAGCAGAGTAAATGACATAACCACATGGTACTTAGTCGCATATCATAGGTGAAGCATAGAATAATAATTGATTGACGGTCCCTCAGAAAGGAGAAGATAGAGACAGCAGCGCAACTAAAGGTTGCATTTATATTTACCTAAGTGCGAGAACCAAACCCCTTGGCCAAGGAGTTGGAAAGAATAGGACCCAGGAAGGATGAAGAGCAAAGACCTCCTCCAGGATCAGGACAGGACCGGTGACCTCTCTACAACGACGCCTGCGTCGTTCCCCTCTCCGATACTCGGCTTCTCCTCAATTCTCCTGTGCCTTCCTTCTAATGGACTCCACCGCCCCCTCCTCAGGACCTCTCTGGACAGCGATTCTGCAATCAATCAGCTTGACGGTCAGGAGCTCGTCAGCATGCACGCCTGATCTTCTTACTAATTAACTAATGCTATATTCTATTATACCCTTCTACACCCATGTACCTCCCCTTAATGTTGCCAAAATATGGGACCACTACTTCTGATTAGACAGGGACAGGGGGTGGATTCTCACACCATATGAATTTAGTTCATTTTCTGTAGGCCATTGTCTTTAAACTACCGCCCATCCAATTTTATACATTTGCTTTATTTCCCACCCGTCTCACGACAAATGTTATATATTCTTCATATACAAAGTTTCAATTTTCAACAGGAAAGGCAAGAGCACAGCAGCTTCGGCCATCAGGTCATGGCCTTGGATGACGTCCAGGTTGACTTCATTTTTATTCTTTGGCAGCCAAACAGGACACATGCGCAGAATCATTGTCTCTCGAGTTTCAGATCACCAACCCCAGGCCCAAGTTTACGAACTAATAAAAGTCAAAGAAGAAAATATTAAAATCCCAAAATAATATGTTTCACTGTATAACCACTCTTTCTACTCTATCCCCATTTACTTATAAATCTATCCTGCATTAGTAGCGTTAAGAAAACGACAATTTAATAATAACACAAGAGCAAGCTGAAGCATGTGAAAACATCAAGCAGCCATTTTAAAGCACACTGCGCAGAAGCAGAAATTTCCCACCAAGCAAAGAAAGACGTCACACCATGTGATATGGATGAGACATGCGCAGTAAGGTTCCCGCTCTTTTGCGGCCATTTTAGAGAAAGACAAGCGTTACTTGTTAGTTAGAACACATAGGCAAGCTTCCTTGCTATTCGTGTAATGTATGCAACGTTAGTATAAACAATACGTAATTAATAAATTAATACTGTGAGGTGATTGCATTCGAGCAAGTCTCATTTTTGAGTCCTTGCTCCATCAATCCCCTCTCTGATGGCGTTTAAGAGCCATCAAAATACTACCCTCAATCAGATGCCAACTTCTAGCAAGTAGTTTCATTCTCATTTTTACACTTTCTATTTTTACCATCCCCTTTCAATTTCTTGTATAATTCACTTCTCCATCTTCGAGTTCTATTTCGTCGATCTTTCTCTTCTTCCCTTTTCCTGTCACATTATATGTTCCATTCTTTCTACAACATTTGCACCATATTATTATTGTCAGTACTATTATTGCTAACCATGCTAGGGGTACTAATATTGGACCTATAAGTCCTTTTCCTATATTAGAAAACCAGGTACCAATTGACGCTATACTACTTGTCAATCTTTCCCATACACTATCAACTTCCAGTGGTTTAAGTTCCTTCTCAAGTTTAGTTATATTCTGTATATACGTACCAATTTCTGCACTTTTATCAGGAATGTAAGTGCAACAATGTCTTGTCTTCAGTAATTTACAGACTCCTCCCTCTTTTGCCAATATAATATCAAGAGCAAGTCGATTTTGCATAACCATAGATCTAATCGCAACCATTTCCGCATTAATCATTAGAAATCCTCCAGCAGTATCTGTTGATAAACGATCAACCACTGTGGACAATTTACATATCTTCCTTGAGTTCAGAATTATTCCCACTGAAGGCATCAATGCACCAAATATATCACCTACTATTTCAGAAAAACTAGCTCTTTTACTACGTGTTAATTCGCCATTATTTTCATTGCTCCCAGTGTCTTTTTACGTGGTATATTTTTGGAAATACTATTCCAAAATAACAACTTCCATACCACCGTGCAGGAAGCCTAAAGTAAGCCTTATTCCCGCATACATAATAGATCCCAGGAAAAACTGAATCTGTTCCTCCTTTGATTCTCCAACCTCCAAGAATTAAGAAATTGTGTTCACATTCACTGGTACCGATGAAAACATGGTTATATTCAGTCCTTAATCTATGTAGACAAATTTTCCCTGTCTTTACAAAATCCAGAGCCATAGCAGCTTGAGCCTTGCCAGGTGTGTAACTCCCTTCTTTCTCAGCCCAAGGTGGTAAATGAGCCTTATGCTCAGAAGCTTTCTTTTGAAAATCTTGTCTTCTATCTTCTACTAAATTCAAAAATATCTTTTCTTCTTCGTGTAAAGAACATGTTCGATTGTGTCTATGTGCATGTGTTATGTCTATAGATTTCATTGTTAAGAAAATTTCTCCCATAAACTGTGCATCTTGACTACTAAGCACTGGGTTCATACTCTTTCTAATCGGAGCCTCTGAAAATATCACATCTATGTTTGAATAATAATAATAATAATATTGAAGTCTCCCTGTTCTATAAAATAAACTAGCTAATACACTACATGATATGCCATATGTCAATGGTAAGTGATGATATGTTAATCCTTCTGCTACTGATTCGGGTAACTTCACACAGACATAGCAATTACTAACTTCCATGGTATCTACATTTTGAAATAATAACTTCGTGAAAACATTTAAACTAGTGTCGTTATCAGTTTTCATGATGAAATTCTGGTTCATTTTCTGCCATTAGTTCTACTCTATTTCCCTTCATGTGTGCTGTCTTTTCTTTAGTTTCGTTATTAATCTTTTTATCCATTATCATAAGGTAAGGAACTGCTACGATCAGAGCTAACCAAACTATAAGCACCATTACTAGACTACATATGCATATTGCACAGCATCTTCTACAACACCTCTGTTTTGGTCTCCCAGTAACTATCATCAGGCATTTCGACAAGGAAGATTGCTCTTATCTATTTTTCGTTTCTTTATATGACTCTTTTGCGTAGTCAAGGTGGTCTTGTTTCTTTCTCGTACGTCAGTTCTGCACTTGTTCCTTCGTCACCACTTTCACTTGACTGAGCTCTCGTAATCTTCAAGAATAATGTAAGTCCAATCAGGACCCTTGAATTTGTTATTCACAAGTTTCAGTCTCTTGCTTCTGTTTTCTTGTTCGGTTTGACTTGTTACTTCATTTACTTGATCTGGATCTTCACTTCTGGTTGTTATGTGGTATTTTACTCTTTTAATGACACTAGGCCAATGATCACCTTTTCTTGTTTTCTTTGTTTGCACTGTATCTTTATTTTTGTCTTCAGCACTCTATTTTCACTTTGACACTTTTTCGTTTTCTGCAAATACTGTTTTTCTTTCTTGCTCTTTTTCAGGTCTGATTTGTTTTTCTTCAGCAGCTCCACTGTGAGTTTCCAATAATTGACCTTGTGCTTGATTTATTTCTTCATGTTCATTTTTCTCGAGATCTTTTTCTTCTGTGTGATTTTCTGGATCTAACTGGTTCTGATCAGGGCTTATTGCACTTTGTACTTCTGCAGCCTGACTGGATTCTTCTAAACCGGTCTGTCCCTGCTCAAAACTTGTAGGTTCTTCGTTATTTTGAGCCCAATTTCCTTTCCCTATCTGGTCCTGCTCAGGTTCTTTTATTGTATGTTTTTCTCTTCCCTGAGCTGCTTCTTCTTCACCTATCTGATCTTCAATTTCTTCCAATTTTGCTTGACTTCTTGTTCTGTAGTAAACTTCAGGTATTTCTACCACCGGTATCCAGTCCTGACTTGTGCTCGGTTGTTCTTCTGCAGCTTCTTTTGAATCTCGAGTCTGAGATTCGTCAGCTGGGCAACCTTCAGCTTCCTCAGTGATAGATGCTGACTGAGGATTTTCTTCTTCAGGGTCTGGTACTCTTTTGGTGTGGCTTACATGAATCCAATTAGGAAATCCTGCACACTTCACTGCTGTATTGGTAGTCAGTATGACTTGACAAGGTTTTCCCCATCTAGGTGATAGACACGTCTCTCTGGTGTGATTCTTCACTACCACTCAGTCACCAGGATTCAGATCATGTTCTTGTTCAGGCTGCCTCGAAACTGCATCTTCTCCGACCTGACGAGAGACAGAACGCACTAGGTCAGCCAATCCTTTGCAATAATCCAGTACCATATCAGCACATTCAGCAGTTTGTTTATGGGAACATGTGCTTGTCTCATTGCTCTTCCCATCATTATCTCGTGTGGGCTCAATCCTGTATTTTTATCAGGAATGCTTCTCAGTTCCATTAAGACAAGTGGCAATGCATCTGGCCACTCCAATGATGTTGATGCACACATTTTTCCCAGTCTGGATTTTATAGTGCCATTCAATTGTTCAACCACTCCAGAAGCCTCTGGGCGATATGCACAGTGCAATTTTTGTTCAATTTGGAATGCTCCGCAAATTATTTGAATCACTTCACTGTTAAAATGTTTTCCTCTATCGGATTCCAAAGTTACTGGGAAACCAAACCTAGGAATGAGTTCTCGTAGCAACAGCTTTGCGACTGTAATGCTGTCATTCCTCCTGGTAGGGTAAGCCTCCACCCACTTTGAAAACAGACATACTATGACTAGTACATATTTCAACCCTCTGCATGGTGGTAACTGTATAAAGTCGAACTGCAGTCTTATAAATGGACCTTCTGCCTTTCCAATCTTCCCAAACCCAATTATTGTTTTTCTTCCTGGATTATGCATCTGGCAAGTCAAACATCTTTGGCAAAGGCTCTCTGCTACAGCCCTGAACTTGGGATTGTACCAGTTCTGTCTGAAAAGCCTAATCATTGCATCTCTTCCTATGTGTGTGTCTCCATGATACATCCTGGCCATTTGAGAGAGCAGACAGTCAGGCATGACTGGTCTGCCATCAGCACAAATCCACACTTCATCATCTCCCTTTGGGAACAACCCACTTTGACCCATGTTTTCTTCTCACTTTCATCAGCACCATCTTGCAATCTTCGAACCTCATTCCATGTTTCAGGTGGCATATACAGCATAAGTTGGCAGCTGATTCCCATACTTTCCACCCTTTTATTGACTGACAATCTATTTCTGGCACAATGTTGAGCCACAAGATCTGCATATCTGTTGCCGACTACCACCCAGTCATCTCCTGACTGATGTGCGGCACATTTCACCACAGCCAATTCCTTTGGTGATTGTATTGCCTCCAGCAATTCCCTTACAAATTTTCCATTTTTAATGGGGGATCCTGAAGAAGTCATGAAATCCCTCTGCATCCATAATTGGCCAAAATCATGCACAACCCCGTAACCATATTGGCTATCTGTAAATATAGTTACTTTCTGATTCCTCCCAATTTTGCACGCTTTTATCAAAGCAATCAATTCAGCTACTTGTGCAGATTTTACTCCTGGTAAATAGGATGCTTCGACTATTCCAGTTAATTCACATACTGCATATGCTGCAGTCAGTTTACCATCGTCATGCCTCTGGCATGAACTATCAACAAACAGCTCCCAGTCTGGCTTTCTAAGGGGCTGTTCTTCAATATCAGGACGTGGTTTCGTGCATAACTCTGTGACTTGTAAACAATCATGTTCTTCTTCTTCGTCATTTTTAATTTCCTCATGATACAGATTGTCATAGGGTTTCTGCACATACAGAGCTATGCACAGGATTATAGGACCTCGGAATATAGTGGTGAGCCAACCATATGCCTTAACACCCAAAACCCCAACCCAACTAGCCTTAGCGTCCCATCAGCACCAATGTGCCAATGTTTAGACAACCCAGAACACGGTATCTCTCTCAGGACTCGCAGAGGCAAGAACACTCTTTCGTATCACTCGTACCTGTCCACAATGTGCGTAAGAAGAGTCACTGTATAGGTCAAAATGTTTATTCCAACTTAAGTGCTCTAAGATACAGTACACGTGTCAGTGCTATTAGCATAATGCATAGAAATAACATAATCAGCATGGTTACAACTCCATAGAATACAAACGGGGAAAGCATCTCATAAAGCAGTGGATATATGTCTATCTAACATTACCACCCTCCCCGTGCTGGAAGCTAGTTTATTATAAAAATAGAAGACCTCTGGGCTTTGACTAGCGAACCCCCATACCTCAGTCTCTAGATGCAAAACTACATCAGCAGACAATCACAGCTCTTCTCTCTGGAAAGGTTCTCTCCATCTGTGTGCTAGTGTAGACTAACTACAATATTAAAAGCAGCTGTACATAGTGTTATGTCTAGGTGCTAGGGACTGGCCAAATCAGCAAGAACAAGAAGACGCTGTTATTCGACCTTGTACACGTTGTGCAGTCTAAGCCCAAATCGAACAAGAGAAAAGGTGAGAGACAGAAAATGCAGACAGCACTAAAATAACTTGGCAAGAGCAGAGGTCGATAGAACGACGGCTCAGAGTAGCGTGTGCAAAGAAAAGCAGCATGGCAACCAGGCCAAAGACAACATATTAAGGGAGGCCAGGGGGCCACAAACCACAAGACAAGGTCTGGTAGTAAGGTTGCAGGATTTACTATTGTACAACCTCACTATGTTCACATTTTCAGCACCCATTATTATTCTTTCATATTTAGTCAGCCGACTAGGAGTAAGATGCTGAGTTTGTGTTCTTGTCAACAGAATCACAACCACATGTGGAACAAACACCTTTACTGGGTGTCCCATCACAATTGACTCACTTTGTTCAATGCTTAAACAGGTAGCCGCTACTGCTTTTAAGCAGCCTGGCAACGCGGCTGCCACTGGATCCAATGTAGCAGAAAAATATGCTATAGGACGTCTGTCTAGACCATGTCTTTGTGTTAAGACTGAAAGTGCACAATTTTCTCTCTCATGACAGAACAATGCGAAGCTTCTCTTATAGTCGGGCATGCCTAAGGCTGGTGCTGAGCACAGAGCATTTCTCAATTTTACAAAAGCTCCTACACTCATCATCCCATTCATCTGGGTCCTTTGCTTTCTTTCTTGTCATTTGAATTAGGGGCTTTGCTAACAAGGAAAATCCTAGTATCCATTGTCGACAGTAACCTACTATTCCTAGGAACATTCTCACTTCTCTTTGGGTTACAGGCATTTGCATTTTCTTAATCAATTGTACTCTTTCCGAGGTTATTCTTCTTTTTCCCCTCTCAATTTGGTGTCCCAGATATTTAACAGCTGTTGTACAGAACTGCAATTTTTCTGGTGAGACTTTATGCCCTTCTTCAGCCAAATGATTCAATAGTGCTATGGAATCAACAACACAGTCCTCTCTGGTGTTCGATGCCACTAGTAAGTCGTCGATATATTGCACTAGGACTGAGCTTCCTGGCATCACTAGTTTCTCTAAGCACTTTTTCAATAACCGATTGAAAATAGAAGGACTTTCCGTGTACCCCTGAGGAACACGATTCCATACATAGACCTTGTTCTCAAATTTAAATGAAAAAAAGATACTGGCTGTCTGGATGCAATGGTATTGAAAAGAACGCTTGGCATAAATCAATCACTGTGAACCATCCTGCACTCCAAGGAATCTGGTATAAAATTACTGCAGGATTGGGTACTATAGGACAACAAGGTTCCACAATCTTATTTATTTTGCGCAGGTCATGAACAATCCTATATTTTCCGCTAGGTTTCTTTAAACCCATTATTGGTGAATTACATGGGCTACTCATCACTTCTCTTAGTATGTTTTGTTCTACCATTCGATTTATTTCTTCAATGACTCCTGTCTTTACTTCTGCACTCATTTTGTACTGTCTAGTATTTGGGAAAATCGCACCTTCTTTTACAGTAATTTTAACTGGATCTATTTTGGCCATAAGTCCTACTTCCTTTCCTATGAAATCCCATACTGTGGGGTTTACTGTAGTTTTTAATTCTTCTGGCAACTCATCTTTTGTTATCAAAGAAAACATCTCATCTACTTCTGTACCTTGTTTTGCAATCATAAACTTATATACATGATCTTCATCTGGGGTCTGAACTGCCACACCATCCGGTGTGCAGAAAATTGTACAGTTCATTTTGCACAACAAATCACGACCTAATAAATTTACTGGACTAGAATCGCATACTACAAATTGATGCATTTCTCTGAAATTTCCAATTTTAACTTCCATTGGTTCGGTAAGAGGTGTTCTAATCTTTCTATTAGCTACTCCCACTACTTGGATAGCTTCTCCAGAGAGGAAGGTCTGGAATGTCTGCTGTTCTCACAGTAGACCGGGTAGCACCAGTGTCCAAAAGAAAAGTAATATCATTACCTTTCACATTTCCTTCAACATATGGACCTGACTGATCTACCGATAAGGATGCGCCAAGTACGCACTCCTTCTCTCCCTCTCCTAGGCACCGTCATGAACTGTATTGACAGAAATCGTCCTGTAAAAGAAACTGTGATGTTATATAATCATTCTTACCACTTCCTCCTTGATATCCGACGTCTGTACCGTGGTTTGCTCTGCTTACATTACCCTGAATAGGGGCAGGTGGCAACTGACACTGAGGATTTACACCCTGCTGTGAGTCATTCTGCGTCTGTGGATTTAAATTTTGATTTGGGCCATTATTATTCCGAATTTTTACATTCATCCTTCCAATGCCCCAATTTTCCGCATCCATGACAAGGAAATTTCTTTTTAGCTTCTTCTCTACTCATTCGTCCTCTCACTTTTTCACCATTCCCAGTATCGCCATTCGTTCCAGAATCCTTTCCTTGATTTTCACTCGGATTATCCAAATTAATCCCCTGTTTCTCAGCCATTTTCACCTGTGCCCACATCACTTTTTCCTGCAATTTCTTGTGCCTATCCTCAATATCGTCTCCACAGTATTTCGCATATTTCAAAATTTCATCTATGGGTTTCCCCTGCCAACACAACATGTGCTGCTTAATCATCTGACAAATTTCTGGCTTCAGACCATAAACAAATCGATACACAAACTGACTCATGTTCTTGTCTCCAATATCCTCAAATCCACTATACTGCTTAAATACCTGCAATAAACGCTCATAATAGGCGTGTACCGATTCACTAGCTTCTTGGGTAGTTCGGTCTATTTTCACCCAATCTGTTTCTTTCGGTGGTATTTTGCCTTTCAGGTAAGTTATCACCTGATGATACTTTTTCATTACATCGTTTGACGGGGCACCTGTCTTTGGATCCCTAGGATACTCATCACTAGGCCAATCAACTGTAATTTTACAATCTGTCCACAAATCGGCAGGTACCACTATGTCAAACAGACCATCTAAATCTTTCAACAATACCTTTGACACCTTCACAAACCTCTCAACCCGTTTGTACCATTCAACTGGTTTTTCTCTCAACTTTGGAAAATCGTTCGTAAATGACAAAATATCCTGTCTACTCCATGGGACATGTACATAGCCCCCTCCGGGAACTTCTCGCATCGGGTATATTTGATCTGTCTTTCCTGTTTCTTTCATCACATATTCAGAGGCTGTTCTACTGGATCGTGCTTCTTCCTTTTTCTTTGCCCATCGAACTCTCCATTTATCTAGATCTCCCCATTTTTGCAAGACTGTCATTAACTCTTTTACTTGTAACTTTCTTCCAGAAGCATTCATATTTTCTAAATCTTTGTCTGAGAAATCTGCTCTATAGGGTTTCTGCAACACCTTTGATCTCCCTATTTCAATTCCCATCTGCAGAGCCAAATCTGATAATTTTTCATGAAATATTTTTACATTTCTGGTGATACTTCTGCATACGAACAATAATTCTTCTTCATTGTAAGCATTTAGGCGATCTAACCCTACATTTCCTGCTATTATTTCTTCTAATTCGACTTTTAATTTATATATATCCAAAATTTTGGGAGGTGTACACTGCTGTTCTGATCCTTGTGCCCACCTTTCTAAGTCTTCTGGACTAACTACAGTGACACTTTTTGCTCCTGATGAAGTTATCAAATGTATCTCTTTTGAGCACCCAGGTGTATTTCTTCTGGGAGTACTATTGACAGAATCTCGAATTGGTAAATCCATTAATGATATTGTTGATTCACAATCACTAAAATGATCCTCAACCATTACTGTTGCTTCAGGTTTAGGAATATTCACAGGAGTAGGCATAACTAACGGTGGAGGACAATTTCCCTGACCACTATATAATGGAACTACCGGACCAATTGTTACAGGTATGGTCAAAGAATCAGGATGTACCTTTATCTGTGTTATCTTCTGTATTAATTCTGCTCTGGTTTTCTCTAGGGCTTCTTTTTCTTTGTCGTGAAGTATCCTACTGGGGGTGAAATCATGCATTACCTGTGGTACTAATGGAGTTTTCAACAGTGGGGCACTTGGGGTGCATCCACTTGTCCCTTCCTGATATGGTGGGGGGTTTCTTAATATTTCTTCTATAAATTCATCTTCTGAATCTCCATTTCTCATTAAATGTTTTGTCTTTTCTGTGCATTTCTTCCCTAACAGTTCTTCTTCCGTAAATATTGGATATAATCCTTCTGTAAGCATTGCCCTTCTCCATTGTTTCATCTGACCGTCCCTAGACTCATGTTGGTATCTGGGGAAAAAAATCCTCGATAACCCCCATTACTCCTGGATCGGTCACGCTCAAATGCCTCGGTTTCCCATTCCTCTAAGGCTTTGTATTGAGTTAATCTAGGTCTGGGTTCTAGGTCATTCATTCTCAATCTCAAATTTTGAAGAATTCTTCCATTAAAGGTACCATTCTCGGGAAATGCTAATATTCCATCATTTTTGGTATATTCTATCCAATTCTCTATCCATACACAAGTATGATAACCTCTCTCCATCATCGTGAATGAAGCGGGCGTTTTAGCTGGTGGAATGACGATTCCTTCCCTAGTTTTTATTGGTTTAACCTTATTAAAATAGTTCTTAATCTTTTGCAGAAAGGACATTTTTCTCTTCTCTCCGTACATTCTATCTAATCTTCGGTGTATAAAATTATATTCTGCAAAACCTAGGAATCTCCTATCCGGACGAGTTCCTGTTAAAGTCGTATGGCGTTTTAACATGCAATCTCTATCCACTAAGATTTTAGCTTCTAGAATCTCAACCAATCAAATGCCTGCTAACTTTTATTTCTGAACCAATCCTAACGCGGCCTTTTGGTGACGTTTGTCTGTCAACCCCTCCTTTACAATCTGCTCTTCACTGTCCCTCGCTGTTTCAACCAATCCCAGCGCGGCACCTGTGACGTCAGCTCCCTCTCCGGCAGCTGACCCTCCCTTTACAAAATCTTACGCAAACTTATTTTCTCTATAAATCTTAATTAAATTTCAGAAACAACATAAAACATTCGCTATCGTGCCAGTTTCTCTAAATTAGAAAAGATAGTTTTCTCTCACACTTAGTAAAACCTTTCCGTTTACTAAACATACACTACGAGTAAAAACCCTTCCGTTTACTCTTCATACAAGCTCCAGAAGTACCTGTTACTTCTTCAATGTTACCCTTTCTAGGTGATATAACATCAAAATTTCACCAGCGTACTCTTTTGCTATTACTCACACGCATAGATTCCCTAACCAGTACTGATAGTCCTGCTTAACTTTTCAGTACTTTTTCTGCCTGACAGATAACCTCACTGCAGTATGGCTTCCACTTACCAACCGCTATTCAATTTTCCCCGGGATTCTAGACAACATAAAACAAATTTTGAATACACGGATGTTAGTTCATAAAAATAAAATTCTCATTACCCAATTAACAAAGAGTAACCATCCTCTGATTACCAGAAAACTGATCCAGCGCGATATTAGCAAACAGCATTCATACACTAGATACTCACTTGGGCCCATACATTCATACTACGCTAATACTTACGCTGGGTTTTATCAGTTGTTACTCTATCAAAATCCCTGCTACCAATTACCTTCCGAATGAAGAGTAATGACTTACCAATGAATCCTTTGCTAATTGGGAAGTTTAAAATGAGTGACATTCATTATAGTACATAATCCTGAAATAACCACTGAGTCAGGAAGTTTTAAAATGTTTATCTAAAGATTTAGCAGAGTAAATTACATAACCACATGATACTTAGTCGCATATCATAGGTGAAGCATAGAATAATAATTATTGATTAATGACGGTCCCTCAGAAAGGAGAAGATAGAGACAGCAGCGCAACTAAAGGTTGCATTTATATTTACCTAAGTGCGAGAACCAAACCCCTTGGCCAAGGAGTTGGAAAGAATAGGACCCAGGAAGGATGAAGAGCAAAGACCTCCTCCAGGATCAGGACCGGTGACCTCTCTACAACAACGCCTGTGTCGTTCCCCTCTCGGATACTCGGCTTCTCCTCGATTCTCCTGTGCCTTCCTTCTAATGGACTCCGCCGCCCCCTCCTCAGGACCTCTCTGGACAGCGATTCTGCAATCAATCAGCTTGACGGTCTGGAGCTCTTCTTGTCAGCATGCACGCCTGATCTTCTTACTAATTAACTAATGCTATATTCTATTATACCCTTCTACACCCATGTGCCTCCCCTTAATGTTGCCAAAATATGGGACCACTACTTCTGATTAGACAGGGACAGGGGGTGGATTCTCACACCATATGAATTTAGTTCATTTTCTGTAGGCCATTGTCTTTAAACTACCGCCCATCCAATTTTATACATTTGCTTTATTTCCCACCCGTCTCACGACAAATGTTATATATTCTTCATATACAAAGTTTCAATTTTCAACAGGAAAGGCAAGAGCACAGCAGCTTCGGCCATCAGGTCATGGCCTTGGATGACGTCCAGGTTGACTTCATTTTTATTCTTTGGCAGCCAAACAGGACACATGCGCAGAATCATTGTCTCTCGAGTTTCAGATCACCAACCCCAGGCCCAAGTTTACGAACTAATAAAAGTCAAAGAAGAAAATATTAAAATCCCAAAATAATATGTTTCACTGTATAACCACTCTTTCTACTCTATCCCCATTTACTTATAAATCTATCCTGCATTAGTAGCGTTAAGAAAACGACAATTTAATAATAACACAAGAGCAAGCTGAAGCATGTGAAAACATCAAGCAGCCATTTTAAAGCACACTGCGCAGAAGCAGAAATTTCCCACCAAGCAAAGAAAGACGTCACACCATGTGATATGGATGAGACATGCGCAGTAAGGTTCCCGCTCTTTTGCGGCCATTTTAGAGAAAGACAAGCGTTACTTGTTAGTTAGAACACATAGGCAAGCTTCCTTGCTATTCGTGTAATGTATGCAACGTTAGTATAAACAATACGTAATTAATAAATTAATACTGTGAGGTGATTGCATTCGAGCAAGTCTAATTTTTGAGTCCTTGCTCCATCACACCAAGAACTGAAAATAAAGCATTAACCTTTGACAAAGGGATACACTTCTACGGGCTGTATTGCACAATGGGAAACCTGAAATCCTGGGCTCAATTCTACCTTCCGTGCTTCAACAAATTGTGAGGTCCTAAGTGAATACTTTATTCCAAAGCGCCTTTTTTTTTACATATGACAGCACCTTGTAATCAGATACACTGCATACTTCTGTGAGCAAAAGTATGTATCTGTTTAGAGAAGTTGATTTTGAGCAGCTATGAGTTTCAGATTGGACTGCAAATAATTTATAGAGGGGTCAGTCTGTTGACAGCCATCAACCTCACACCACGGGAAAAATAACGACTTGGAGACTGCCATCATCTGGCATCTGCTTTTCGTGTCCCCACGCCCAAGAACACACAGACACGGGCAAACTGGGGGAACACGTCTTTATTTCTCGCTCTGCCTGGCGCGCACTGCCAGCTCCCTCGTGACTCCTCCCCTTCCTCCCCCGGCCGTGCCTGACCTTGGGGCGAAACCCAGGGCAGGCATGATGACACGACATCTCCCCCTTTTGTATTTTAAATGTTCACCATTTCTGTATCTTAAATGTTCATCATTTCCCTCAGAGTTCTTCAATGAGCCGTAAGCGCTGAGCTGCAAGCTCTGCCGGTGGCTCACATTGATGTACATTCAAATAAAGTATGGGAACTGTGATCCAGGGTGCAAATTGGGAAGGGCTCTAGTGCAGGCATTGCTTGAATATGGTGATGTGGTCTGCGACGTAAAGAAAAAAGAAAAAAAAAAAAGGACACAATATTCTGCAGCTACTTTGTTAGCCTTTCACTTCTAGGTAAAAACATGTAAAACAAACTCCTAAAATGAAAAATACACGCGACTAAACAAAAACATTGGGAACTGCAGTCTTACGTTATGGTAACTCAGTCAGTTAACGTGAACAGTTCCAATGACTATATAATCAGCCAGTCTAAGAATTAAATCCTGTTTTGCCTAGTGTGGGGAATAAATAGTGACATGCATATATGATGCTATGAAGTCCCAGTCAGTGACTAAAAGTGCAGTGAATATGCAAGCCATTATTTTAAAATTGTATTATCCGAAGTATAATTGAATGATGACTTTGAGGGGCCTCTAGCTGAAAAGGAAGGGACCAGGGGGTCTCCTGTGCTGTCAAAAGGAGAGGCAAACAGTGAAAGAAAAACACATGTGCAGTTGGCCAGTTAGCAAACCTAAAGGCTGCTTGGAAACCAATATGAGTACCAGTGCTAAATTTGTGCTGGTGGTTTCCGGTGCTCGGCACCGGCAAAAAATTGTCAGCACCGGCTCTAGTGACAGCTCACCACATGGTAGTGTTGTCTTTTTTTATTTTGAGATGAGCACAGCAACCGTGTTTACTAAGTCAATAAACACTGGAAACGAATAATACCAGCCTCTCATGCCATTATAATAGCTTTGTGTGGCTGGAAATCATCTGAATTGTAAAACTTGTAGGATGTCGATGTTTAGGTGTTATGTTTGTACATTCAATGGGAGCGCTGACAGGGTATGGGTGGTGCAGGCAGCAGTAACTTTCCAAGAAGGGCCCCAGCACTTATTTTACAAATTAAGCACTGATGTGTACGGCTAAATTGATTGTCATTTGAAACTTCAAGGAGCCAAAGATGTAGAGATAATGCAAGGATGCTACCAGCTGAGTTTTGAAATGTGTCCTAATAAAGGAAACTTAGAAAAAAGGTGTGCACCAGGGACAATCTGATTACCTTTTACCAAATATATATATATATATTTTGAAAGCACTTGTTATATCTTAAACGCATCTTTTTACACATTTTCTTGTAGCGTCTCAATCCAACAGATACCGCTAATGTGGGGACAGTTGATTGCACCAGGCTTAGACGTTTTAGTTGCGCCTAACATGGTCTGTAGTAGAGGCTGATGGCGGATGGTAAATGGGCTCTTTAGGGTGAAAACGCAGTGCTGGCCAAGCCAGCGAGGTGTCCAGACTGCTTCCTGCTCTCCAAGACACCAAAAAGCAGAATATACTGTGGAAGGGGGGCTGCAAGAGGCAGTCTGTTAATTCACAGGACATGGGCACATCATGCAATGCACGTGTCACCTACTGGAGCAACCACAACAAAACTCCATTTGCACCCAAAGAGGTCCATTCCCCATCAGCCTCCATCTTCAGACAAACATTTTAGGAGCAGCTAAAGTGCCTAAGCCCAGTCCAATCCATTCCCCACAGACCAAGTGATTTGGGTGAGAGAGGTGACTTGCGATTTATTGCAGAAATTGCCCTAGAAAATGCACCATTTTAACACCAGTTTGTTTTCGAGGGAGAACTTCCCAGTATACCCCTGAGACATTGTTGGCTCGTTTGCTATGCTCGCAGGCCCCAAGTCTCTCACCCTAACACTTTCTAATTGCACCGGCCGCCACTGCACACAAAACTGCAGTAAGGTGACATGAGAGGCCAGGCAGAGAGTTGGGAGAGCTGGTGATAGGTCACAAAGTGATCCAAAGAGACAGGAGAGAGGCCATAGACTAGAGAGGTAGGCAAGAGGCCTACAGGGAATCACAGGGACAGATGAGTCGACAGGTAGCAGGAAGGCCAAATGAAAGGCCTCTCAGGGACTGGGAATCAGGTGGACAGGTACGAGCCTAGCAGGGATTAGGAGCAGATGATCAACAGAGGAAGAGAAGAGGCAGGCGAGCGAGTGCTTCGGCAGCAAAGGCAAGAAAGATATTTGCGAGCCTTCACAATTTCCCATAATTGAACATCTTGCAGGAGCAAACATTTTACAGTAACAGTCCTTCCTTCTCACTTATGCTTGGCAGTAAGTTCAGGAAAAACTAAGCCAGATAAGTGTCCCGTTTCTCCTTCAGCTAGTTATGCTTTTCTAGCCAATGACCCTTTCCTGAAGAGTCAAAAAGGGAAACTACAAGTCCCATAATACTACCTGCTGGTGACAAAAGGAATAAAGGTAGCATACATGCCTTCATTCCCAATGTATTCCGAAGACATGATTTTTTTTAATTTAAGTGTAGCAAAAAAAAAAAAATGGCTTCATTGTATGTTTTTCCAACTCAAAACTCTCACCACTTCCATGCAAATAGGAAAATTAATTAAACCGACTTTTTTTTTTTTCCATCTCCCTTTTAGCTTTTTACACATGGAGGCATTCTTGAGTTCGTGGCCTTGCAGAGCTCCCTCCAGTTTTGTCAGAGAAGTCATAAGACATTTACATTAAAAGGGATAATTTATGTAGTTTATGGGAAAGCGTCATTCATTCTTTCACACAAAACACATTGAAGTATCACTCTCAATCATTCAAGAAAAATGGAAAGGTCACATACGCAATCTGAAAGCTTGGCAGGTTTGTTACAGGAGGTTTGTTGCACGAGTTACTTGCTAAAGATTTTCGGGACTCGGCTGGTGCACGGCTTCGCTCCCCCTGTTTATTTGTCAGATCGCCAACCCCTCTATTGGTGTGTGGCGTGGGGGGATGGGGGGTAAGCTTACAAAACCCGACACTCTTAACACCCCACATAAGAAAAGGTTCAAATTTAAAGGCTTATCACCGTTCTAGTAATGCCACAGAACGTAAAGTGAACTAAAACACAAGTAAATACTGAAAAACGCATCACATTAAAATCGAAATCATCAAGTGGACTTTAAAAAGAAAGGCAGCCTCAAAAAACGGCTACCCTAGTAGTAAATACACAGGGGACTACGGATGAAAGCAAAAAACGGCACAGTTCAAGACCGAAAAAGGGCAAGTTCTAAAATTATAAGTCAAAAACAGTTTCAACCAACACAAAGCAACAGAAACATTAGACCATCCACCCAAGTCACCCTCGACACACTTATAACCGTTTAAAAAATATATTTGTATAAAATAAAAAGCCAAAGTACAACGAACTTAACATCTAACCAGCATTCAGTTTGGCGCGATCCTTTTGAATACTCGTGTCCCACAGAAGTGATGTGCCAGTGACGCAACTCAATTGCGCCAGCAGGGGGGAAAAAAAAAAAAAAAAGGAATTAGAGTTTTATATTTTCAGCCATCAGAGTTTGAGCACTACGTAAAGTACAAAAAGTTGCGAACCTAGGAGCCAGTCTGTCTAAGTTATTATCATGAAAAGAAAAAGGCCGGGAAAATCATGATAACATTACTATCACATTAAAAATATAACGCCTGCTCACACACTTTTCAAATGCGATCCTGTGTAGAAATCCGTAGGGAGATGTAATTTGGAGCCCTCAGAAACCACAGTTCAAACCCCTTCCGTCATAGCTGCCAAGTTTTCAGTAGGCTTATGTGTGACATTGAATTGCTATGTGTGAGACTTTGGCTGACACTTTACAGTGAGAGAAAAAAGCGGTTACGATCATGTTATCAGCCAGAGGTGACGTATTACTCCGTTCTGTCCAATAATCTGGAATGTAGGTCACAAAAATATGTTTTCGAATCAGTTGTAGCATCCTAACAAATATAACCCTAAGTCACAAGTGGACAAAATATCACTGATTCAGTGAACATCTCAATTTAGAAATTCATGTGAATTTGCAGACTTTATATACATGGGATGAAGCGCCCTATCACACACTATGTAACCAAATATTGCTGAATCGATGGTAAGCAACACCATGCATCTGAGCTTAGTTCTTTTACGCTATAGACAGTGCTTTAAATGGGCCAGGACTCACAGGTACTGAGTACCGGCACTTCTTATTTTTATCACTCTGAGTACCAGCACTTCTCTACTGCCGAGGAGAGTACCGGTACTCATGAAAGGGTAGGCCATTGGCCTCTAGTGGTGGTAGCCTGTCTCTTTGACAGCCAAAGCACTTTTATAGCCCTGAGCTGCGCACCCGCTGACTATTCAACGTGGGCTCATTTGCATGATATCCGGGTGTTTGCCGTCATGCTGTGTTGCAAGGAATGGAGGCAGCCCAGTGACAGCACAATGAGGAAAGCCATGGGAGGTAAGGAGGTTAAAAGGGCTTTAATCTCACCTCATTATTTTGTGTGAGTGCCTGCTTATGTTTGTCTGTTTGCCTGCTTGTGTGTGCGTGTTTTGGTATGAGAGAAAAACGAGAGAAATATTACAAAATAAGAAAATGTTAAAATATCACTGTGTTTGACTTTCGTTTTGTATAACAAATTAACCTGTTTTGTTTATAGAAACACATTTCTCGTGTTTTGGTATGTGCTGCAACTAGTATATAAGTCAATAAGCTTCGCATGTCTTGCCTTTAGCCCCGCCCCTAGCCCTGCCCACTCGCCACATTTAAATGAGTACCTGCACTATTATTTTCCCATTTAAAGCACTGGCTATAGATGTATAGTTAGGGGTACTTATAATAATCATTTTTTAACAGTAGCACATTTCCGCGTTGAGCAAAGTACCAGTAACGTCGTGAAAATAGCATGTGGACTTTTGGGAGGGAGGGGGGCAGACCAGACAAAGAACCATTTTGGCGTGTGAAAAAGGCTGCTTTATTGAAACAGGTGCATATTACAATGAACATACCTGACAACTGCCTTACAAAAGTAAACCTCACTATACATCCGATACCTGACCCCTGACCCCGCCCCCACCCCTAGGATTCCCTCAACATGCCCCCACCCTGACATTACCATATCAACAACATTACAATGTATTGCAGTAAAATTATATACTTTTATTAACCAACATCCTATGCCTGCCTCTCTAGAACAGTAACTCACCCAACCTTTCCAACTGAACTTAAAATTACCTGCCTACCCTTTCCCTGTCCATGAACCCAACTTCAACGGTAACCAAAACTTCTGTCAACCCTGGCAAACGTTAAAACCCCCCGCGCTGCACCTGTTCCAAGCGACAATACAAAAACTACCCCTTGCACACCGGTCCCAGCGAAGAAGCCCCACCCCAAACCCATACTACGAGAGGAAAACCAAAAACACAGAAAATGGGGGGGAGGGAGGGAAAAAAATTCTGCCCTACTTCTACTACGCTCCCAGCCACCTGGTCACCAAACCTAAAATGGTGGCTGGGAGCGTTTGCCCGTGAACCTTATATCTTGGGCTACTCTTGGGCTACATATATGTAGCCCAATATAAACAAGATGGAGGAACGGGGGCCTGCCCCGCCCCTCCCAAACCGCCCAGGGGGAGACCTCCCTACGCTAAGCTATCCCACCAAACCCCCCTTTTCACAGCCAACAAAAAGTACTTTCAGTCACAAAGTGTTTTTCTGGAGAACGCATGCCATAAATAGCATAGCATGTACATTCCGACATTTAGAAAGACGCCCCAAGTAGTCTTGTCACCTGCACCTAAATGCTGCTTACTGGTGCAGCATCGCTGTTGACAGGACGCACCCTGCAGAAGAGGGGTGAATCCTCTGAAGAGTATGTTTCCAGCTCCTCTCCGGTTCTTGTGCTGCAGGGATGGGCATTGGTAGGATACACTCTTAATCATTCAGCAGCCAGCCAAAATTTTGTCTAGCATGGGGGGTTGCTGAGGGGACTGGCGGGGGTTGAAATGCAGGGGAAAACAAAATCCTACAAGCACGGCCTCTTGTCCTCTTCAGTACAAAGCACTGTGAGGGTCATGCATGAGAGGTGTTGCTTTGTCTGTTTTGGCGGCGGTTGCGCCAAGGAAATAAAACACATCTGCTGCCCACAGTCTCAATTTGCCTGGGCCAATCGAGCGACACTGCCTTCTGGGTATCACGATCCGAATGTTGAATGTTCAACCCAATCAAGCTTCCCTTAGATAACCCACACGGTGCATCCAGAAAGGCTTGCCCCAGACAGACCATGCGGTCCATCCAGAGAGGTTTGGAGACCGCTTTTATTGATCAGGAGAATCCCGGGCTTCACACGGACGCCAGTGCTCACCTCTACCATTCCTGTGAATTAAGAGTCAGTCAGAGCGTAAATGGCGGAAAGCTTACTCGCAGGATAAAAAGGATAGCTCTGCTCTGAAGCTCAAAGGTTGTAAGAATCTGTTATGGGAGGCTAAACTTACCTACTTCGCTAATAAAATCTTAATATCTGAAAATAAAACCAAAGCAGTACCTGACATGATTACTGAACTCTTCAACCCAGATCGCTTAAATGCTCCAGTGGTTCCAACTCAAAAATTGTGCAATGACTTGATTTTGATAGCATCCCCCTCAGCTCTCTTACCAGGGCAGTCACTAGGGAAGATATAAACACTAAAAAACGTACAGCATTTCCTGCACTCACCAAAGATGATCTCTTGAAGCTGATGACTAAGGTCAAATCTGGCTCACCTAATGTTATTTGTCCCCCCTGGATCCAGAAAACAATATTTTCTGAGCTTCCTGACCCGGCAATTTCTCTGCACAACCTATCTGTAATTCAGGGCATGGACCCCCACACTTTTGAGGAAGCTGTGCTTGTTTCATTGCAAAAGAAAGTTGGGGAAGATCCTTTGGTTCTAAAGAATGATCGTCCCATATTTTTGCTTCCATATTGCCCAACATGTCTGCTCCTTCCTAGAAGACTGCTCCTTTCTGGACTCTCATCAGGCGGGTTTTCGTCCCTCCCATTCTACAGAAGCGGTCATACTATCCGTAGCTGATGACATGAGAGAGGAGACAGACAAAGGATGGGCCCAGGCATTAGTCCTTTTGGACTTATCGGCGGCCTTTGACACAGTGTATCATGACATCTTAATTGACTGTGTCAAGGCCGCTGTTTTGCAGGGATTAGAATTAGATTGGCTAAAATCCCTTCTCTCAGATCGGTATCAGTCGGTCCGCCTTTTTCCCTTCTGCTCTTCCAAGGTCAGACTTGAGTGTGGAGTTCCACAGGGCTCTTCATTGTCTCCCCTGCTATTTATACTTTACATCCACCCATTGGTTTATACTCTACAGAAGTGAAAAGTGAATATATATAATTACATTGAGACATGCAGCTAATCTTCAATGTTGACGGCTTTCCTCAATCTATAGAATTCTTTCAGAGCACTAGGTTCTACATCGGTGATAGTTGAAGCTGAACTCAGATAAAACTGAGATTGCAATGACCAAAAACAAATTGCAAAGCTGGAGTCCTTCCATCTGGCCATTGGAGATGGGTGCTCCCACAATCCCAAAAAAATCAGTCAAAATCCTTGGGATCTTAGTTGATGAAGACTTTTCTCTGAAGCCCCAGATAGGCATATTGACTTCAACCTGTTTTTTTCTGCTTCAAAAAATGAAAACAATTTAGGAAATTCTTTTCCGTGGAGGCTATCATCCAGATTATAATTGCCCTTGTCACACCAGAAATTGGTCATGCAAATTCTCTCTACCTGGGCCTTCTTAAGGGTTTGAGTCAGAGGCTCCAGCTGGTTCAAAACCAAGCAGCTAGACTGGTTTGGGTCAGCCTAGATTTTGTCACACTATTCCTCTGCTGGTAAAATTACCCCGACTTCCAGTCGCTCAGAGAACCTTCTTTAAAACCGGGAGTATGATCTTCAAATCTTATTATGGCAAAAGCCCATCTCCAATGACTTCCAGAATTCGGAATTATACCCCCAAGCGCAATCTGAGGTCTGCACTCCAAAATCTATTAGAGGCCCCTAGGTTCAACAGGTAGAGACTGGGTGGATCCAGGGTTTCCGTACTTGCCCCCGGCTTTTGGAATTCCCTGCCCCCTAGCATCAGAAACACCACCTCCTATACAAGTTTTAAGTCTCTACTAAAAAAATGGCTTGTCAGACAGGTGTACGGCTAATATCAGAAGTGCTTTTAGTGCCATAAAACCTTCTTGGTGTACGTGCGCTTTATAAATTTGATATAACATAACATAACAATGTAAGGCTATTGTATGAGGCTCTGGGCACCAACAGCAGTGGAAATACTGCCAGAGGATCGCAATTTTACCACTCTGATCCCTGGCTGATTTTGTTAAATGCAGCCCCCTGGGGCGTACCTCGCCGTACTCAAGTGGTCCTAGGGGCGCTATTATGCGTGTCTAATGCATTGTAGTACAGTAATGCAGATACCAGCACCAAAATGCATTAGTCTAGCCACAGATGCGTGGCACTTTGCAAGGCTGTCCCATAGTAGCTGCTCTAGATGGCTAAAGAAACAAGCAATGGCAGGGCCAATTGTTCTCTCCTATGGGAGAGCTATTAGCTTTGTCCATTACTTTTAGTCATGTTGTACATCAGGACAGCTGCTGTGCAGCATGGCTGGTAATTAGGAAAATAAGCGTTATGATGTGCTCAGCACTGACCTCAAGCGGCCGTGATCTGTTTAGTTAGTATGGGATTATTCACTGCTTTCACACAAAAAACGGAGTTATCTCACATCCGAGCTGAGGTGCGCTGTTTCGGCCCCACATGAAAACAGCACCAAAAAGACCTTGCAAAGCAGGGAGTGCAGTGCTGTTTGTATCTAGAGCGCAGAGTCACAGAAAGAATGTGTGAAGGAAAGTGCTGCAGCAATTAAGGAATCTACACGCGGAATCCCCCCAGCCTTCGTGCCGCGCAGTTTAAGTGAACCCCCGCACTGAACAGGCAAAATTCATGATATTCCAGAGAGTTCAGAAGACGACATTCAGTAATTGGAGGTCAGCTGCCCTTTTTAGGTCTCGCGCCTAGCGTTGCAGTGCGCAGCCCTGCTCGCGCAGCACGAGACCTTTAGAAAGGGCTTCTGAAAACAACCCACACGCTCGTGCGTGTGGTTTTGTTTTCAGAAGCCCACATTGGCTGTAGCGTGCGTTTTTTTAAAAAAACGGCACGCGATTGGGCAAAGGCGGGCGCATGTCCCGCCTTCGCTCCTCCCATTCCCGACGGTGGCCAGAACGCGCAGCAGCGCGCGTTCGCATCGCTGCCGCGCTCCCTGGCCCCCGCTCCTCTGTGGTGCGCGCGCACCACTGGTTTCGCGTTCGGCTCCTCTGTGGTGCGCGCGCACCAGGTTTCTATTCCGTGCTTGTTCCTCGAGATATCGCCGTCGCCGGGAATGGTAGTCGCAGCCACTCTACTCTTCATGTGAAGCAGCGTCCTCTAACATACAGATCGTTGTTTCTGCGAGTCTGCTTGATATGTTTTGAAAGCCGTTCCTTAAGGCTTGGATGATGTGATGCATTGCATCTGTGCTGGTCTATGTCTCTTGGGTCGCGTAATGCGCTGAGGTGCTGCAGGATCATTTCTAGGCAGGCACCTGAGTCTTGTTTGGTGTTGTTTTGGGGAGGGGGGGGGGCGTTCTGGGAGAGGAGGATCCGCCTTGGTTCGCTTTAGAGAGGATTTGTTTTCTTTATTGTCCTTTGAGTCTTTAACCCTGTGGGCCACCATTTTGGAATCCAAAGAAGGCACTGCATACTAGTATTTGAATGATCTGTAGTTGTGTCTTTGAGCCTGTGTGCCCGTCAGCCACCTAGTGTTTACAGAAATAGATTCAGTCACTTAGCGCAGATGGAGCGATTTTCAGTGGCAACACGAGCCCAGAAGCAGTTTTGTGTTACTGGTATTAACTAGTTGAGCAACTCTAAAATAACACGTAGGGCCAAGTGTGGAGAGACGACTGGGCTTGTTCTCAGTAGATAGTACGCAGCAAAACGACCTCTCAGTACGTCACTGTGTTGTGGTCGTAGAGCTGAGGATAAATACACAAGGATCGAACAAACACCGTGATGTTTGACCTTGCATTCAAGTCGGACGATAGGAAAGGCTCCCAAGCTTCAGGATGGGCGCGAGTGCCATTTTGTTTTACCTCAAATGAGGGTTGAAGATAATGATTGCCATGTGTAGAATCATGTCAAGAAGCACCTGATAGAAAGAGGCAGATCGGGGTGTGAGGCACTGAAGAGGGGTATTCTGCGAGTATTTTATTGAGTCCCCTTCTAGCGCTCCTTTGGCGCACGCTATTAGCAGCAAGTGCCTACAGAATACCCGTTGATTACAGATCGCTTTTGCTTCAATTGGGAGCAAGTGACTTTGAATGCAGGCCACTGGGTCGTACAGCATAGTGGTTGATGGTGGTGCATGGTGGCAAGACCTGTTCTGAGACTGCTGGGGGGAGTCACTTGCATCTCCTCAGCACTCCATTTGTGTGACATGTTCGCAGACCGGCCTTAGCACTCACTATACGCTGACATTACATCGCCGCTCAGTCTGACTAGGCAGACACGGCGGGTCGTGTGCCATGTACATCCCTGAGTACTATGGTAGCGTGTGGCCGCTCGAAGCTTTGTAGGCAGACGAGGGAAGCAGTGCCGCCACTGCGTGAGATGGTGTCGGAGATGCTGGGTTTATTTGTAAGTCCATCACCTCCTTATCGTCAGGTTGATTGGAGCAGGGTAAATCTAACGCAGGGGTAGCAGGGAGCCACAGTCCCTGTTACGGTGTCTCGGCATGCAGGAACCTTTGCAGTGCAGGCAGGCGGCGATAACACAGGCATAGTTCGGGTGGGGGCCTCCTAGGGGCCAAATGATGTCGTAGGCAGGGTAGCGTGTGTGAAACAAAGCCGTAGGGGTATGTGTGTAGAACACCTCCTACAAATACTTGTACATCAGTCATCGGTCTTTGTGGAGTTGTCGGTTTTCCCGTAGCGTGTGAAGGTGCCGGAGGCCATAGTCTCCTTTGAATCTGAGCAGAGGGGTAGCCAATCTGGATTAATCAATCGAGCTTCACATCATTACTGGCCCCAGAGGTCAGGGAATCCCTTTTCGGGTAATCTCGGGTGGTATTGAGCGATGGTCATGCACCAGGACTCTGAAACTGCAAGGTAGGGAGCAGAGCGATCGGATTAAGCCGCAATCTTGTTCGGGCTCAAGCCACGCCCCACTCCAGTCTCGCTCTTTTCTCCAACTTCAACAGCTGAAATTTAACACAACAGCTGAAATTTTTCTCCCTCACTTCCTTGACAGATTTCAAGTGAAACAGGAGCATGTGTTAGCTTGTTACTTTATAAATTTGCAGTGGTGTCAGGACTCCACATAAAGTTACAAATTGAATTGTATCTGACATTCACTGGAACATGCCTGGAAAAAGACTGTTACAGTTTATTGGTTCAAGTGCATCAGACATATTACAAGGAATGCTTATAATTGCCACTATTTTTTAAACAGACTTCAGTATTTGGAAAGCAAAGGCTCAATCCTGTAGAAACCACACACCAGAGAGTGACCCAATATCAAGTTCAGCTTTCCACAAGAAACTGCTTCTAAAGCTGGCAAGCATAAAAAGCAAACACTGACAAAAACAATAGTTTTTTTTATATATTGAGCATGCACACAGACATATAATGTACTCACAAATAGGTCACACATGTAGGTACATTTGCTTACAATATACCCAACCTAGCGATCAACAAACCCATCAACGCAATGACCACAAAGAAATGCAGTCATTTCACACAGACCATCAGGGATAAAGGTAGCCAGTACCCCATGGACTGGATTCCATCTAATCATTCATCACCCAACTAATAACCTATGTACTTGATGCTTGGCTAAAGATTATCTCCGATGATAACCCTCTCCGGCTATGGTATGTGTGTGTCAGCCTTGTCAGGGGTAGTAAGCGCTATATAAAAATACAATTACAATAAAAACTAGGGGGGTGATTTGAATTCACAAAATTCTCAAAAGGTCACTCTGGGAAACTTAATGCAAAGTGAGAAGAGGGGCAGCGCCTGTACACTTAACACTTACTTTACTTGAGGCAGTTAAGTGGTCTGTGCTTAAGCACTTCCTGTGAAACATTGAAATCTGGATGCATTTTCAGCAATAGTCAAATTCTCTGGCATGTTAAAAAGCTTTTTGTTTTGAGATGTTGCACACTAGGAATGTCATGCTATAAATTGTTTCCATGGCCATTATGAAGATGCTCTTGTAGTGTAGACCCAATGGCCTGACCTCATTTTCTCTATATTATAACCCCATTTTGTCCAAACTAGGACTACATTTTGGATTAGGCCTACTTGGAAAATGGCGGCCTTTTACTTCCCAGATTCTAAAATATGGTGGTCTATAGCTCCCTGAGAAAAGTAAGTGTCACATCCTTTAGACCTGTAAATGTCTCATAACCTTTTGACCGGAATGTATAAAAGTTAACATACAAAAAGTGCCAAGTCCTCCCGGCAGGGACACAAATAAAAGTTCTCATGCAACAGCAGTCTGGGACAGTCGCCTTATCCAAGGTCAAACAGCAGCTATAACAGAAATAGTGTAGTCTGTATTGACACATTTTTACCTTATTTAGTACATGCATCTGATGTATAGGATTATGTCAATACATTGTTTAAGAAAGATAAGAGGGGTTGATTTTACTATAAACATCCTCTGAAATCACCATCAAATCGGAGAGGTCTTCGCCTCAGGTTATTGCATGCCTGAGAATCTCCTGACAGAACCTGCCAGATCGATGTGCTTCTGCAGCCTTCAGTTCTGTGCTGAATGCTAATTATGCACCGAGGGAAGAGCTGAGTCCAGCTATTGTGGGTTTTCTTTCAAGAGAACATTCACTTTCAGTCCTCATGTTAATCACAGCACTTTGCTGTAAATAGGTATGTAGTGCATCGCCTCCAAAGAAATTCTGCATGCAAGTAAATCTACTCAACGCTCACTTAATGTTGCGCATTGAAGTGGGTCTTAGGTTGTTCTGCTATTAGATGAATTTATCGCTATGTTGAAAATGTTCATAATATTCTCATTTTTAGTCTGGTGCCTCAGTGCTGCATTAATCACATTTTATGTGGTTACTTTTCATGTGCTAATTAACAGATTACAAATTTTGAAATAAACACTTTTAAGTATAAAGTGTCTCTTACTTAGTGCTTGCATGTACTACTCTAAAGATTGAAATTGGGTTTGAATTATCACTGCATCTCTGAAACCTTTACAGGACTGTTAGTAACCTTGAAAACACTGACAACACGTCATTCAGAGAGTTGAGTGAGGCTACAACAACCTAGACTTTCATGTTCATGCCTTGGTGCACTGAACTAAATTCAGGCATCCATGGGCGGGAAAGGTAGGTCTTGTAGAACTAAGCTTAAATAATTAGTTTAGGCACATGGCAACCAAAGTGGGGCAACCGGATTTGTTTGGACCTTTGAGTAGTCTTTTGAATATACACACACACACAAGAGAACCATCATTACCATCACACAAAGACGTTCGTGGGAATCGTGGATACTACCTACAGGGAATAAGGGAGCACCTATTTCTGTAGGTTTGTCAAGCTTGACTTTTAAAAGGTTAATCCCCATCAGTGGGTTTTGTGCATTTTCTACATTTTGAATCAAAAAGGTTTTTGAATCTGTTTTTATTAAAATGAAGGCTCCTGTCATAATTACTGAGAGGCAGTTACATAACATCTCAAGAATTGAGTCGTACTTGATACAGAAGGGGCCGTTACATTTGTAGCAACTGCACATGCAGCTTATGCATTTGAAACATTTTACCTATGGTTGGAGTTTGAGGTTATAGATGACATCTCAGGACAATTTCAGGCTTTCAAAGCTGCAGCACTGCCTGCACATTATAAGGGATGCCAGTATTTGGAAATCTCTTTGAATTACCAAGAGCACCAGAACTGGTTTGCTGGTGAATTACTACATACCCACAGGAACATCAGATTGGGGCCCTCTGAGTAATGAAGGGCCTACATGGGCAGTTTTACCTGGATACACACAATTCCCACATCCTAGGACCCCACCCCTTGAAGAAGAGGCAGGGATTCTGAATTATACAGTTTCCCTATATAGGAAGCTGATTCAGTAAGTACTACGAATTATGAATACTAGAACAGCTTTAGCAGGATCAGTAGTACAGGGACAAGTTGCAGTTTAGGTATTATGTGAAAAATGCCCTTAAACATGACTAAATTGCCTTTTGGACTGCTGTCAAAACCAACCAGTTGGAAGTGGTCTATCCTCATACAAACCCTCAAGACAAGCATATAATTCGGACTTTGTGTCTCCCATTAGGAAAGGTGCCACCCAAAGAGGTGTGTAACACCAGAGGAAGTATCTTTGGATGCATCTATACCAACACGCATGACACACCTTCATTGGCAGCTCTCCCTGAAGTATTGAAACAAGTAGAAAATGAACAGTGAAACAAAGCAGACAGGCTACCTCACCAGGCTCAGGCCCTCACAAGTTAAAGGTGGGAGTTACCTCTCAACCCCCACCAACAGCCCCCCATCTTTATTGTGCATTAAAAAACAGAACATTCCAAAACCTCAATATAGGAAACTTATTGTAGGTTTGTATATCTGTGAATGCCTGTAAGACTATCTGGCATGGCATAATTGTTGTTTTCCACAAAGAGTGGTTCTACTACGCAATAAGAAAACGAGCATTTGCTATGCAATAGGTGTCGCATTTGCGAAAGTTTGAGCTATTGGCATTGTAAATACCAATGCCTTTTATTTCTGTATTTTAAAAACCTGCAAGCGGTGCATAAACAGGCACTTTGTACTTGCAGTCGTTGCTTACGAGAAGCAACGCTGGCAGTAACTATGCCTCTTTTACTGCCAGCCTTCCTTTTCGTAAGCAAGGACTATAAGTACAAAGGGCGTGTTTATGCACCGCATACAGCTTTTCGAAACACATAAATAAAAGGCATTGTCGTTTACAATGGCAATAGCTCAAACTCTTGCAAATGCAACACCAATAACTCAAACTTTAATAATGCGAGACCTATTGCATTGCAAATGCTTGTTGCACTTGCATGTGTGCACTGCTGAGTGCCCTATGCCATTTTAAAAGCAGTCCTGCTCTGCAGAACTGCTTTTAAATGTAAATTGTATCCAAACTCGACTTTAGTAGTAGGGTCACTTAAAAAGATATAATCTACATTATTTTTACATATAAGGCACCCCCAGGGTCTCCTCTAGGTGTCCCTGGGGTGGGGGTGATGTAATTCTAAGCAGGGTCCTTATAAAATACGCTTTATATGCTCTGGGGATAGATAAATTGCACATTTCACTTCCCCCATTGTATTAAAGTTCCTTCCAAAATCGGCTTTAGTGCTATGAGCACTGTGGAGTGAGGATCTACACTGTTTTTGCATATTCAGGACCCCCAAGGTCTCCCCTAGGTGTCCCATGGGTGGGTGGTCATGTAACTATAAGCAGGGCCCTTATAAAAGATGTTTTATATGCCCTGGTGATGGAAACATTAAACATTTAATTTTCCCCATTGGAGATGCCTAGCCACATAGGATAACAATGCAATAGTTTATGAACACATAAATATTGCTAGGATTTGAATAATATCATTATAAGTCTTAGTAGCATGGTATTGATAAATCCAACAATATGCTATTGCTGAATTTAATCTAAATTGTACAGAAAATAAGTTATAAGACTTTCTTGTCGGTAAGCCAAAATTCAGCCTTCCTGCAGTTGTACATGATTGGTCAGAGTTAACAGGATTAGTCAGGTTGCTTTGATGAAGTGATAATAAGCTCACCTGGGGAGAGGCTATCTGCTGGAGAGAGCTCAGCTACATAGAAATGCAAGAGCAGGGGGAGGGGTCATAAAGCATGAGGCTTAAAGGGAGGAACAGGACAGGCAGGGAATGCCAGGTCTGTCTACCCCATACCCTCTGACCCAGCCAAATAGGAGGCTTAAGGAAGGACTCTGCAGATGTTAGGGGGTGCATGGCTATGGAGATGAGCCATACGGAGAGTAGGTTTAGTTAGCTCTTTTTGTTCTGCTGAGATTTCAGGCATGATGAATTTTGGAGGAATATTGCTTTCTGGGAGATTATGCCATACTTTGGAGTAAGTGGTCATGCTCTGTGGTATTGCCTTGCACCCCATTGTATAGGAGTGCGCTCCTATTTGACCCCAGAGAACACTGAATAACTATGTGAGAGGTGCAGAGTCTTTCAGATCTTCTGCTTGAATCTAAGAGAAGAAGAAGGATTGCCATGCTGGAAACTTGATTTGCACCACCAGGCCCAGTTTTCTGACTGACTGTGCGTGCTGCACTATCTAGAACTACAGCCCTGTGGATGTACCTTGCTTCTAAAGGATTAAAGAGTGGACTCCCTACAAGCTACCGGTTAACAGAGCTCACCTGCATCATGTCCACCAAGAGTCCCCTGCCTGGAGTGGGTCCATTGGACCTTTAAGTGTTTTGTCCAGGTGCATTGTGGGAATTGTGGACCCAACCTTTCGAGGACCATCTTGTAGCTTCCAGACAATTGGATTGTGTTTTGGACCCTGTGGACCCTCAAAAGGAACTTCAGGAAGAAGTTCCAGAAGTTTGGAGAAGTTTGAAGGAACTTTGGAATAAAGCTTCATAGGTGACCGACTCAACTGCGAGGACCAAGCCGGCCATCTTCAACCGCGACCCGGCCCGGATTCCAGATTCATCCCGCCGAAGAGCTCCGGAGGTCCAACTTCCAGAGTTTGACCGGGTGCTCCCTAAACTCAAGCCAGCGAACCCTCACTGAATCCAGACTGGTGTAGAGCAGCGAGGGCCCTCAGAAGAAGAAGCTCCAGAAAAGTTTCTAAGTGCGAAGGTAAAAGTTTGACTGGAACCTAATGCGTAGTGTATCCGAGCAGGGCTCTATAGCGGTCAATAGAAAATACAAACAGACCTAGTCAGTAAAGCACCTCTCTTAAGGCCAAAAGATATAAAGCGGAGGTCGGGATTCACAAATTTAATTCCCATATACGCCTCTCTTTTACGTAACGAGGTAGTAACCTACCGCTTTTTTGCCTTCAATTTAAAATAAAAACCGTTTTAACAGATGGCAGTCACCACGCTTTGTTGCCCCTGACCAACGTACAGGAGAGTTAATGTGAAAGGTGCATAAAAGTTTGAGCATCACAATCAAAAACAAAACAAAAAATTGTGAAAAAGGCAAAATGACCCCTCACGTGCGCACCACCAATCGGGCTCACTGGTTGGTACTCACCAGCTGTGCCCACTTTTATCATCATTGGTAGCCATCTTGCCTTAAAAATTATAAATCATTAATATAGTGTCCAAAACAAAAACAATAAGTGCTGTGAAGGAAGTGAAGTGAATAAATCACATCCCACGATGCGACCATGTGAAGCTAAAATTGAAATAAGGTCACTTTACTCGATGTCAATTTTATTATTCACTGTGCACTTATTCAAATTAAAAATCGGTTGCCTATCATGCATACCGCTTTATACTGCGCCGACATGTTTCATTGCCACAATAATTTTTAGGGCAATTTCTTCAGGGCAAACAGAGTCGCCTGGCACCAGTACTGGACACTTAAATAACTTTCTCGGGACTGCCAAATGTAAAAACAAAACAAATACACATCCCATTACTCTCGAATCATCCTTTCTTACTAGAACTCTGTAATGTTCTCATCTCAACTATAGAGTTTATATTACCATAAATGAGCCACCGTTCTTCGTACCAGCTCTGTCCTTTTAGGTCACACAAGGGACTCCATCTGTGAGTCCTCTCAGTGGATTAACCTTCAGCTGTGTTGTCAATCTACAAAGTTATAGGAATGTTATTAGTCATATGTACACCAAAAAAGTTTACAACATACTCCTTTCGCACAAAACTCTCTCTCATGTGCGATATTGTGAACAAGGACCCATCTATGTATATGTTCCCGATATAACGGTACGCAGTGAACCTCTTCAAACACTGTCACGGTCCGTTAATCTCCAAAAATTTCCATGTTTCCAGCATGCTTTTAAAATGCAACCACTTGCTCTCACTGTCTCATGTTACCCTTATCCTGCATCCAAACCAGCCTTACCGCCCGGGGCCGCACGGAGCGCTTCCACTCAACCGTTTACTACTCCCGGCTGGGTGCCTCGTATTTGAACTTCCGAGAGGCTATCCGGTCACGTGAGGAGACAGCAAAAATGGGCGCCATCTTAGAACGGGTTTTTTTGGCCACAAACCCGAGTTATTGTACTCTATAGCGGAGATGCAAACTGTGGATATTTTCATGTATAATCCTCCTGTACAAACAATACGTGATCATACTTGTTCACACTTTTTAGATGCATATATTTTTCTATATTCTTTATCTCTTCTTCAAAATTAAAAACTTTATCAAACAACTTATGGGATCTCTTATAGTCAGCACTCATAAATTACAAATTCCTCATCTCTACTCCTTCCACTGGGGTCTCTTAATAATATAAACATCAATAGTGCATATCAAATGTAAACACGGGGCCAACCAGCAGGCTAACCCTCATATTCTATTTTGATTAAAAACAGGATCGCGATCCTCGCTCTCCTTTCTCATATTCGACAATTTCATTATTTTTCTTATTATAACAAGGTTGATACCAGAGGTCTCTTACCACACATAATGCATATATGCAGCTCATTATCATAACATGGTACCGTATCGTCAAGAGACACTTCCCATTCTACACTAAGGGACACCAAAGCCTAGTCATTCTGCCCACAGTGTTCTAAAATGGAGCTTATTACTTGACCTTATTCCATTCTATAAAATCATTAAGCCCAACCTGATCACTTTTCTCTTGAAAAATCCAACGTGCCTCTTTAGAGGCCAGCAATCCCTCAATATTCTGCGGGTCTCCCACTACTTTCTCTAGTACTACCCAAGTAAATATATGTTTTTGCTCATGACAGTGTTGTACTAGTTTCGTGGTTAACTTTCCTGTCCTAATTGTGCTCAGATGTTCCTGCACTCTGACCTTGATCTTTCTAGTGGTAAGTCCTATATAGTGAAGACCACATTGGCATGTCAACCTATAGACCACGTTTATGGTGTTGCAATTACTAAATTGTGTCAAATGCCACGTTCTGCCAGAGTTCAGGGTTATACTTAGGGTCTTCTTAGTAAGGCCACATACAGAACAGGTCCCACAGGGATAGTGTCCTGGTGGAACAGTTGTACCTTTTGATTTCTGTAGTGGTCTCGTCCGAGTATGTACTAGTTATTCCTTTAGGTTACTAGACCTTTTGAATGCAAATCTCGGAGGGGGCATTTTGAATTCATTAGTAGACAACAGTGACCAATGTTTACGTATTGATTGTTGAATCCGGGTGGCCAATGGGTCAAAAGTCATCACCACAGGGACACACTCATCTTTAGTTCTTTCATTTTTCTCCAATAGGACACTTCGTGGAGTATTTAGAGCCCTTTTCTTAGCTTGTCTGATTATCTTTTGAGGATAATGCCTCTGCTTTAATTTTTCACACAACTCCTCTGACTGTTCGAGGTATGTCGCAGTGGTGGAACAGTTCCTGCGGTAACGCAGGAACTGTCCCACTGGCAGATTGTCTCTTAATGCCCTCGGGTGATATGATTGATACAATAGGAGTGAATTCCTATCAGTAGATTTCTGATGGAACAACTGCACAGGGAATTACCCTCCACCTCGATATCCAGTTCCAAATATACCGCCTTTTGGCTGCTATATGTCCATGTAAATCTTAAACTGGCATCTTGCTGATTTAGCCAATTGAAAAACTCCAATAGGGTGTTCTGTGCACTCGAGTCCATCAGAAATCTACTGATAGGAATTCACTTCTATTGTATCAATCATATCACCCGAGGGCATTAAGAGACAATCTGCCAGTGGGACAGTTCCTGCGTTACCGCAGGAACTGTTCCACCACTGCAACATACCTCGAACAGTCAGAGGAGTTGTGTGAAAAATTAAAGCAGAGGCATTATCCTCAAAAGATAATCAGACAAGCTAAGAAAAGTGCTCTAAATACTCCATGAAGTGTCCTATTGGAGAAAAATGAAAGAACTAAAGATGAGAGTGTCCCTGTGGTGATGACTTTTGACCCATCGGCCACCCGGATTCGACAATCAATATGTAAACATTGGTCACTGTTGTCTACTAATGAATTCAAAATGCCCCCTCCGAGATTTGCATTCAAAAGGTCTAGTAACCTAAAGGATAAACTAGTACATACTCGGACTAGAACACTACAGAAATCAAAAGGTACAACTGTTCCACCAGGACACTATCCCTGTGGGACCTGTTCTGTATGTGGCCTTACTAAGAAGTCCCTAAGTATAACCCTGAACTCTGGCAGAACGTGGCATTTGACACAATTTAGTAATTGCAACACCATAAACGTGGTCTATAGGTTGACATGTCAATGTGGTCTTCACTATATAGGACTTACCACTAGAAAGATCAAGGTCAGAGTGCAGGAACATCTGAGCACGATTAGGACAGGAAAGTTAACCACGAAACTATGACAACACTGTCATGAGCAAAAACATATATTTACTTGGGTAGTACTAGAGAAAGTAGTGGGAGACCCGCAGAATATTGAGGAATTGCTGGCCTCTAAAGAGGCACGTTGGATTTTTCAAGAGAAAAGTGATCAGGTTTGGCTTAATGATTTTATAGAATGGAATAAGATCAAGTAATAAGCTCCATTTTAGAACACTGTGGGCAGAATGACTAGGCTTTGGTGTCCCTGAGTGTAGAATGGGAAGTGTCTCTTGACGATACGGTACCATGTTATGATAATGAGCTGCGTATATGCATTGTGTGGTAAGAGACCTCTGGTATCAACCTTGTTATAATGAGAAAAATAATGAAATTGTCGAATATGAGAAAGGAGAGCGAGGATCGCGATCCTGTTTTTAATCAAAATAGAATATGAGGGTTAGCCTGCTGGTTGGCCCCGTGTTTACATTTGATATGCACTATTGATGTTTATATTATTAAGAGACCCCAGTGGAAGGAGTAGAGATGAGGAATTTGTAATTTATGAGTGCTGACTATAAGAGATACCATAAGTTGTTTGATAAAGTTTTTAATTTTGAAGAAGAGATAAAGAATATAGAAAAATATATGCATCTAAAAAGTGTGAACAAGTATGATCACGTATTGTTTGTACAGGAGGATTATACATGAAAATATCCACAGTTTGCATCTCCGCTATAGAGTACAATAACTCGGGTTTGTGGCCAAAAAAACCCGTTCTAAGATGGCGCCCATTTTTGCTGTCTCCTCACGTGACCGGATAGCCTCTCGGAAGTTCAAATACGAGGCACCCGGCCGGGAGAAGTAAACGGTTGAGAGGAAGCGCTCCATGAGGCCCCGGGCGGTAAGGCTGGTTTGGATGCAGGATAAGGGTAACATGAGACAGTGAGAGCAAGTGGTTGCATTTTAAAAGCATGCTGGAAACATGGAAATTTTTGGAGATTAACGGACCGTGACAGTGTTTGAAGAGGTTCACTGCGTACCGTTATATCGGGAACATATACATAGATGGGTCCTTGTTCACAATATCGCACATGAGAGAGAGTTTTGTGCGAAAGGAGTATGTTGTAAACTTTTTTGGTGTACATATGACTAATAACATTCCTATCACTTTGTAGATTGACATTACAGCTGAATGTTAATCCACTGAGAGGACTCACAGATGGAGTCCCTTGTGTGACCTAAAAGGACAGAGCTGGTACGAAGAACGGTGGCTCATTTAGGGTAATATAAACTCTATAGTTGAGATGAGAACATTACAGAGTTCTAGTAAGAAAGGATGATTCGAGAGTAATGGGATGTGTATTTGTTTTGTTTTTACATTTGGCAGTCCCCGAGAAAGTTATTTAAGTGTCCAGTACTGGTGCCAGGCGACTCTGTTTGCCCTGAAGAAATTGCCCTAAAAATTATTGTGGCAATGAAACATGTCGGCGCAGTATAAAGCGGTATGCATGATAGGCAACCGATTTTTAATTTGAATAAGTGCACAGTGAATAATAAAATTGACATCGAGTAAAGTGCACCTTATTTCAATTTTAGCTTCACATGGTCGCATCGTGGGATGTGATTTATTCACTTCACTTCCTTCACAGCACTTATTGTTTTTGTTTTGGACACTATATTTATTATTTATAATTTTTAAGGCAAGATGGCTACCAATGATGATAAAAGTGGGCACAGCTGGTGAGTACCAACCAGTGAGCCCGATTGGTGGTGCGCACGTGAGGGGTCATTTTGCCTTTTTCACAATTTTTTGTTTTGTTTTTGATTGTGACGCTCAAAATTTTATGCACCTTTCACATTAACTCTCCTGTACGTTGGTCAGGGGCAACAAAGCGTGGTGACTGCCATCTGTTAAAATGGTTTTTATTTTAAATTGAAGGCAAAAAAGCGGTAGGTTACTACCTCGTTACGTAAAAGAGAGGCGTATATGGGAATTAAATTTGTGAATCCCGACCTCCGCTTTATATCTTTTGGCCTTAAGAGAGGTGCCTTACTGACCAGGTCTATTTGTATTTTCTATTGATTATTGAGTGGAGGGCGACCTGGCTGGTTCTTTTCCCTCTATAGCTCCTTGTTGTGTGTATACTTAGGACGGCGGACCAGCCGTGAGAGCGTTACTACGAGTTTTAGGTACACACCCAGTTCTCTCTCTTCTTCCTTTCTTTGGTTTTATCTTGAATTAGTATAGAATACAGATTATCATTCGAATAGCCATCCCTGGTGAGGATCATCTGGGCAAATGGATAGAAATTGTTTGGCTTTTTCGGATGATCAAATTGCGGCAATTTTGGCAGGTCCCTCGTTGTTCCCTGATGCCCCTCTATTGAGTGTTACATCAGCAAGGGAGGAATGGGAGAAGCTAAGTACTACTAAGAAGAGACAGGTCAGAATAGCACTTCATGGGGCGCTTATGACTGAATATTTGAGAGCAGGAGCAGCCCCTGCGAGTCTTTTGGTCAGGATTGAACCAAGGATTTTATTGGAAGATAGAACATTTGATTGGACTGGAGCTACATAGCCAATAAATGTACATGTGATTGGTTAATTCTTATAATTAATACCGCTAAGCGGTTGAGTGAAGAATTACTTAAGGAAATTTTGGAATTAGAAGAGAGTATTAAACGAGATACTACTCTCAAGGACACCAAAGAACAACTTTTAAGAATCCAGGAGGACCTTAGTGATTATAAGAACTATATTATTAATCAAAAAATAAAAGGCCTAAAACGCAACCTTGAACGATTTTCCCACGAATGGGCTTTCCCCTACGTGGAGGATAAGCATTACCAACCAGGCCAAGAACAACAGCATTCGGTGGGGCGAGCAAGGGGTGGGAGACAGCAAACTAGACGTACACCCAACAACTGGACTTTCGATAATACCTCAAGTGAAGAGGAAGAAGGGGGTCAGCAAATAAATCCTAACAGAGTGAGGTTTAACCAACAAGAGAAGAGTAATGAAGATTTAGGTGCATTACTACGATCTTTTTTAGGACAAGGACAAAGGGGAAACAGAGGGGGTGGTCAGACGGGCAGAGGCCGCGGACGTGGCAATAAGAGCCAGTCGTGGCAAACATATTCCCCCAGGATAACACGCAGTCGCGGGCGGAATCAGATATGAATAACATAGTGGTAAATTTGTCAGACCATACCCTCACCATGAGTGAAGAGAGGGTATTAAATAAAGGACTGGGGTTTGTTCCTACACCTACTCATGATGCCTTTAAATGTAGAGTTGAATTTCATAAGACGATGCGAAAGGTGAAATTAAAGAAGTTTTTTGCTAACAAACTGCAGGACCCTCCATCATTGTTTAACACTACATTAAAGAAACCATCTCAGTTCTGCCCTCCAACCACGATGACAGGACCAGAAGTTGTGGTTTTTGAAAATAGGGTGTTACAGGATATCATTACACTTGAACAAAGTAGTATATCTCAGAAATTTAGTAATATGAGCCGTGAAGATTGGAATGCAGTTAACAGTCTGCAGAACAACCATTCGCTCACTATAAAATCCAACGACAAGGGCGGGGCGGTGGTTGTTATGAACTCTACTGACTATGATGCTGAAGTGATTATATTGTTGGGGATGCATAATAATTACCATCCACTCAATCGTGACCCTGTTAATGAGCTACAGGAGATCATTAGAGATATGGTAGGAACTGCTAAAGAAAATAAATGGATAACAGTAAAGGAAGCGGAGTTCCTGATTAATAACAAGCCCAGAACTCCCACTTTATATATCCTACCAAAAATACATAAGCCACAACGCCCCCCTCCTGGCCGACCAATTGTGTCGGGGATTCAATCAGTTTTGGAACCCCTATCACAATTTGCTGACTTTTTTCTTAAAGAATCGGTAATAAAACAACAGTCTTTTATTAAAGACACGACGGAGGTTTTAAACATTCTGGAAGGTTTGCATTTTGATCCTTGCTGTGAACTTCTCGTCACAATTGATATTGAATCACTGTATACTTGTATACCCCAGGACGCCACGCTGGTGGCAGCAGCACGGGCCCTGGGTGATCAAGAGTGGTTCTATGATGCACCACAGTCTTTTGTACTGCAGTGCATTGAACTCGCATTGACCCGTAACTACTTCATCTATAAAGATAAGCTGTATCTACAAACTACGGGAACATCAATGGGCACAACTATGGCGCCAAGTCTGGCCTGTATCTATGTAGGCCAGTTCGAAGAGAACATCATTTACCATCAGTCTAATCCCTTCCAGAGGAATTTGTGCCTCTGGAAGCGGTATATAGACGATGTGTTCTGTATTTGGGCTGGTGGAGAGAACACCCTATTGGAGTTTTTCAATTGGCTGAATCAGCAAGATGCCAGTTTAAGATTTACATGGACATATAGCAGCCAAAAGGCGGTATATTTGGATCTGGATATCGAGGTGGAGGGTAATTCCCTGTGCACTCGAGTCCATCAGAAATCTACTGATAGGAATTCACTCCTATTGTATCAATCATATCACCCGAGGGCATTAACCCCTTCGGTGCGCGTGACGAGCTCAGCTCGTCATGCTGCGCGGTAGCGCTGTGCGCATGACGAGCTGAGCTCGTCACGACCGCACCCGCGATCGGAATGTCCAGCACACGAGCGGAATTCCGATCGCGGTCAAGGGGTTAAGAGACAATCTGCCAGTGGGACAGTTCCTGCGTTACCGCAGGAACTGTTCCACCACTGCAACATACCTCGAACAGTCAGAGGAGTTGTGTGAAAAATTAAAGCAGAGGCATTATCCTCAAAACATAATCAGACAAGCTAAGAAAATGGCTCTAAATACTCCACGAAGTGTCCTATTGGAGAAAAATGAAAGAACTAAAGATGAGTGTGTCCCTGTGGTGATGACTTTTGACCCATCGGCCACCCGGATTCAACAATCAATACGTAAACATTGGTCACTGTTGTCTACTAATGAATTCAAAATGCCCCCTCCGAGATTTGCAATCAAAAGGTCTAGTAACCTAAAGGATAAACTAGTACATACTCGGACGAGACCACTACAGAAATCAAAAGGTACAACTGTTCCACCAGGACACTATCCCTGTGGGACCTGTTCTGTATGTGGCCTTACTAAGAAGACCCTAAGTATAACCCTGAACTCTGGCAGAACGTGGCATTTGACACAATTTAGTAATTGCAACACCATAAACGTGGTCTATAGGTTGACATGCCAATGTGGTCTTCATTATATAGGACTTACCACTAGAAAGATCAAGGTCAGAGTGCAGGAACATCTGAGCACAATTAGGACAGGAAAGTTAACCACGAAACTAGTACAACACTGTCATGAGCAAAAACATATATTTACTTGGGTAGTACTAGAGAAAGTAGTGGGAGACCCGCAGAATATTGAGGGATTGCTGGCCTCTAAAGAGGCACGTTGGATTTTTCAAGAGAAAAGTGATCAGGTTGGGCTTAATGATTTTATAGAATGGAATAAGGTCAAGTAATAAGCTCCATTTTAGAACACTGTGGGCAGAATGACTAGGCTTTGGTGTCCCTGAGTGTAGAATGGGAAGTGTCTCTTGACGATACGGTACCATGTTATGATAATGAGCTGCGTATATGCATTATGTGTGGTAAGAGACCTCTGGTATCAACCTTGTTATAATGAGAAAAATAATGAAATTGTCGAATATGAGAAAGGAGAGCGAGGATCGCGATCCTGTTTTTAATCGAAATAGAATATGAGGGTTAGCCTGCTGGTTGGCCCCGTGTTTACATTTGATATGCACTATTGATGTTTATATTATTAAGAGACCCCAGTGGAAGGAGTAGAGATGAGGAATTTGTAATTTATGAGTGCTGACTATAAGAGATACCATAAGTTGTTTGATAAAGTTTTTAATTTTGAAGAAGAGATAAAGAATATAGAAAAATATATGCATCTAAAAAGTGTGAACAAGTATGATCACGTATTGTTTGTACAGGAGGATTATACATGAAAATATCCACAGTTTGCATCCCCGCTATAGAGTACAATAACTCGGGTTTGTGGCCAAAAACCCGTTCTAAGATGGCGCCCATTTTTGCTGTCTCCTCACGTGACCGGATAGCCTCTCGGAAGTTCAAATACGAGGCACCCGGCCGGGAGAAGTAAACGGTTGAGAGGAAGCGCTCCGTGAGGCCCCGGGCGGTAAGGCTGGTTTGGATGCAGGATAAGGGTAACATGAGACAGTGAGAGCAAGTGGTTGCATTTTAAAAGCATGCTGGAAACATGGCCATTTTTGGAGCTTAACGGACCGTGACAGTGTTTGAAGAGGTTCACTGCATACCGTTATATCGGGAACATATACATAGATGGGTCCTTGTTCACAATATCGCACATGAGAGAGAGTTTTGTGCGAAAGGAGTATGTTGTAAACTTTTTTGGTGTACATATGACTAATAACATTCCTATCACTTTGTAGATTGACATTACAGCTGAATGTTAATCCACTGAGAGGACTCACAGATGGAGTCCCTTGTGTGACCTAAAAGGACAGAGCTGGTACGAAGAACGGTGGCTCATTTAGGGTAATATAAACTCTATAGTTGAGATGAGAACATTACAGAGTTCTAGTAAGAAAGGATGATTCGAGAGTAATGGGATGTGTATTTGTTTTGTTTTTACATTTGGCAGTCCCCGAGAAAGTTATTTAAGTGTCCAGTACTGGTGCCAGGCGACTCTGTTTGCCCTGAAGAAATTGCCCTAAAAATTATTGTGGCAATGAAACATGTCGGCGCAGTATAAAGCGGTATGCATGATAGGCAACCGATTTTTAATTTGAATAAGTGCACAGTGAATAATAAAATTGACATCGAGTAAAGTGCACCTTATTTCAATTTTAGCTTCACATGGTCGCATCGTGGGATGTGATTTATTCACTTCACTTCCTTCACAGCACTTATTGTTTTTGTTTTGGACACTATATTTATTATTTATAATTTTTAAGGCAAGATGGCTACCAATGATGATAAAAGTGGGCACAGCTGGTGAGTACCAACCAGTGAGCCCGATTGGTGGTGCGCACGTGAGGGGTCATTTTGCCTTTTTCTCAATTTTTTGTTTTGTTTTTGATTGTGATGCTCAAACTTTTATGCACCTTTCACATTAACTCTCCTGTACGTTGGTCAGGGGCAACAAAGCGTGGTGACTGCCATCTGTTAAAACGGTTTTTATTTTAAATTGAAGGCAAAAAGCGGTAGGTTACTACCTCGTTACGTAAAAGAGAGGCGTATATGGGAATTAAATTTGTGAATCCCGACCTCCGCTTTATATCTTTTGGCCTTAAGAGAGGTGCCTTACTGACCAGGTCTGTTTGTATTTTCTATTGATTATTGAGTGGAGGGCGACCTGGCTGGTTCTTTTCCCTCTATAGCTCCTTGTTGTGTGTACTCTATGGCGGTCAGCCTGAAACTTTGACTTTGCCCCGGTCAAGTGAGGCCCAATGTCCCAGAGTAGCGCTATAGGTTTTTAAGTGCTAGAAAGTGTTTAATCTTCAAAAAATCATATCTTTGGTTGCCTACATTGGATTTTTGTCTTTTTGGTGTCATTTGAAAGATAAAAAATTTCCTAATATTATAAATTGGTGTGGGATTTTTATTGTGTGTTGATTCTTAATTATTTACTGAATTTGTGTTTTTAAATGCTTTACATATCTATCTCCTAAGTTAAGCCTGCCTGCTCACAGCCAAATTACCAAGGGTTGAGCATGGGAATAATTTATTGAGACCTATACTTAGACCTAGACCATCTTAGTGGCCTTATTGCAAGTGGTAGATGCATATTTACCACTACTAATAACCCACTTTCCAACACAACTGCAGTCTCATTCCCTCACAATCTACCAGTCAGCCTACCAACAGCCCTCTCAAACCCTCTTAGTAAGTGCCACATGTCTCAAGTCATCAGCTACCAACAGCCCTCACAGGCAAGCAGTCTCACACTACTCTTGGCCCCTTCACAGAGTACCAGTGACACACTACCAGACACACTCTCTGCCAGACTAACAGTGTCACACTACCCGAAGCACACTCAAGTCCTTCAAAATAGCAGTCACACTTTACTGAGAGCACTCTCGCATTACTGGCAAACCAGCAGTCACACCATACCGAAAACTCTCTTAATCCCCTCACAGATTAGAACTCTCACACCACTCATAGACTAGAGGTCACACACTACTGACAGGACTATCAAAGCCCTCACAGACTAGTACTCTCACACGACCAACAGTACTTTCAGACTCCTCATAAAGAAGCTGTTTTACACTACTGAGAGCAGGCCCCCCTCTAACAGAGTAGCAGTCGCACACTGTTAGAAGCACTTGTGCGCTTTTCACAGACTAGAAGTCTTCTACTACGGACAGCACTCCCATACCCCTCAGAGTAGAAGTCAAAAAGTCCTAAAGCACTGTTAGACCTAACAGAGACTAACAGTCACACTCTACTAACAGCACTCACAACTCTCATAAACTAGCAGTCCAACACTCATCCCTCTCAGACTAGAAGTCACACACTACTGGAAGCACTCTAACACCCATTACAGATTACGACACACACACTACCAAAACACTCTCACACTTCAGACTAGAAATCACACAGCACTGACAGCACTCTTGGAACTTCCATAGAATAGAAGTCTCATACTACTGACAGCACTTTAAAACCCTACAAAGGATAGCTGGCTCCCATTACTGAAACAATCACACCTACCACACTGTACCACAGCTCGCTTTAACGTGCATGCAAGCATAATCATATACAAAAACAGGCTTGCACATTTTTGAGTTTACACTGCATCCTGCTACAGCAAACTCTTGTCTCTGACATGAGTGACCAATAGAATAGTCTACGGTGCTGCAACCTGCATCAGTAGAATTCTGATTGCACCTCTTCAAGACTCAGAGGACATGCAAAAGGGAATGCCAATGCTTCTTTAACAATGGTGAGTCCTATTGGCTTTGTCAGTGCTAGTTTTTATTGGGCAAAATGAAAAACCTTAATATCTGGTGTGCAGGAAACAATGGTGTAGGAATGTGCCCTTTTTGACATGGTCACCCCCAACATTTTGCCTGGTATTTGATGTGATTTTGACTGAAGTGCACTGGGTTCCGGCTAACCAGATCCCCGAGCCCACATCTCTTTCCCAAAACTGTGCTATTATTTCTCCAATTGGGGATACCTTTAGTACCATCTGTTAGTCCCTAGTAAATGATACCCCTGTTACCTAGGGTCTAAGGTACTAAAAAGGGTCCCCAAGGGCGGCAGGCAGCACAAATTGTGCCACCCTAAGGGACCCCTCACCAAGCACATGCAAACTGACACTGCAAGTTGCGTGTCTGGGTGCGTGTCTGGGTGCAGACAAAAGTGAAAACAAGACATGACGCACACCCAGTGTGCCATGCCTGCAGATGCTGCATGCAGTATAAGTAGTCACCCCTAGAGCAGGCCTTACTGTCTCAAGGCAGGGTACACTATACTACATGTGAGGGCCAAACTGATGAAGTATTGAGGGAAACCATTATAAAAGCATGTGTTGGACACTGGTGAAAACGATGATGGTTCACTGAAAATAGGGATGTTTGGTATCAAACATCTTGTATTAATAAACCCACACTGATGCCAGTGTCAGATTCAGTAATACATGCACCCAGAGGGAAACTTGGAGGTGCCCCCTGAAAACTTACCAGCCACTGGTGTGCTGACTGACTTGTTCGTACCAGCCTGCCGCAAGAGACAAGTTTCTGAAACCCAAAGGGTGAGGGCCTTTGCTCTCGGGGGCCATAAACCAGGCCCGCCTCAGCAGGGTGTGCCTGACACTCCTGCCCACAGGATCACCTGCAGACTAGCATTCCAAGACCAGGGAGCTTCAAAGAGGCCCACCGCCTATGTTACGCAAATCTGGCTTCTCTCACAGGAGAGGAAACCAATGCCCTCCATCCAGAATTCCTTGGCACCTGGACAGGTGGCATAATTAGTGAGGCAAGGCAGACGTGTCCATCCTCAGGCGAGCACCACCCCTGAACTGGGCTACCTGAAGTGAATTCAACTTTTTTAAAGTTAGCCATGTTAGTGCTGGCAAAATTGGGAATTCAGTAGCAGGGTTATGACCACCTCCCCTGAGAAGTGGTCATATAGGGGGCATAGTGACCCCAAGGGTAGGTAGCCCATTGGCTACTATCCCCCACTCCCCCAATGCCACTAAATTCAGTATTTAGGGGAATACCGGCACGAGAAAAACAGATCCTCCTGACCAGAAAAAGAAGGACCGAAGAGCTGAAAAAAACAAGAACTGTGGAAGATGCAACTGATATAGCGCCGACCCTGATAACCTGCCAGCTGTTCCTGACAATTGAGCCAAAGTTGACTCATCCTACAGGTTTTTGTGCCTCCAAAAGGTTGGAAGGACTGCCAGCACTTCTGCTTAGACTCAGGAACTCCCATGGAGTAGCAGAGCTGCTTCCCTGCATCCTGCAAGCACCCAAAGAGTTCTGAGAGGACTCTGACCTGCTAAACCTGACACCAGAAAGCACCAATGCATCTCTGCTGCGTAGCCCAAGCTAAAGTGAGCCAATGATGCCAGTGCAGCCCACTGGCCCTACAGAGACAAAGCCCACCCTGGACTTGCCCACTGTCAACTTCCCGACTCATCCTGCAGCCTCTGTTTGCAGGACCCCTTTACAGCGAGTGCTCCCGGTGATGAAGATGTCCCCACATCCCCAAGCATCGTGAGACATGAGCCCCCCTTGTGGTTCAGACCAACTGACTCCCCATTCCAAGCCTGCAGCTTCTTTTCGAATGGACCAATTCCCTTAGGATAACATTGAGCACCCAACGCTGAAAAGCACCTCTGCACCCGGCCACCCCAGTGCCACCCGAGGTAACCTGTGGGTGCTGCCTTGGACCTTGCCCCATACCCACCTTAAGTCCAGGAGATTGGTCTCAAAAGTCGCTGTATTGTACCTGAATGCTGTACTTGTCTTTCCTCCCAGAGGATAACATTGAAGCGTCTGAAAAATGCAAAAAAGAGTAGACTTTTTAAATGCAAAAATATTCCTCTTGAAAAACCTATTTACCTGATCATACTGATTGTGGTGCCTAAACATATATAAAGATATGTGTTATTTTAAAAAATGTGTGTGGATCTCCTTACTGAGTCATATGCATAATTTATCGACAATTGTGTGTATTTGCAGATGTCTTACAATCCTCTCTGATAAGCCTAAGGCTGCTCGACCTCACTACCCCCTAGAAGAGCACCTTGGGATTGGTTGTGCAAGCCCCTGTCCACTAGTAAGGGAATACCTGGACTCTTTGCACGGTATACCTCTTTTTGGTATACCATATAAAGAGCCAGCTTCCTACAAATGGATATTGTCAAAAACAAAGAATTGGTGAGCAATGTGTAAAATCAAAACAGCATGCAGTCTATAGACACTATCTCGACTTTTCTTTGGATTTGATTCTTTTTTAAAGGCCGTGTCTTGCCTTCTACAAACAATTCACCTCTTCTCAGCCCCCTCCTCTTCCTCAATTCTCCATGTCTCTTTCAGTAGCCTACTGTCCTGTCTCTGTCTTTAGCCCATCCACTTTTTGTTGTTTTCTTTCTTTCTCTCAAACCTCCAGTCTCTCTCTCTCTTCAACCTCCCAATTCTCTCTTTTTGTTCAGCTCTTCAAGCCATATACCCTTCATGCTTTCCTGCCGCTGTCTGTTTAGCCCAGCCAGCCTCCATCTCTTTAGCAGCCCCAGCCTCTCTCTCACTCTCTTGAGCACCTACAACTTTTCACTCTTCAAGCCCTCCAACCTCTCTCTCTTCCACGTATACTGACCCTCTCTCTTTAGCTCCTCCAATGTCTCTCTTTATTCAGCATCGCTTTTTCTCTCTCCCTCTCTCTTTTTCTCTATCTCTCTGTCTCTCGTAAGCCTCACCAGCCTCTTCCCTCTACCTTCAGCCCCTAAATTCTCTCTCTCTCTCTCTCTCTCTCTCACTCTTTTCTGTCCCTCTAGCCTCTCTGCAGCATCCTTGCCTCTCTCTTCAGCCCAACCCTTTTTCTTCAGCCTCTTGTCTCTATTATGTCATCAACCCGTCTACTCTTCGACCCTCTCCTCAGCTCTCTCTCTCTCTCTTTCTCTCCCTCCCTCCCTCTCTCTCTCGCTCTCTCCCTCCCTCCCACCTTTCTCTCATTCACTTCTCAACCTCCCTCTCTGTTCTGCCCCTTCAGCCTTTCACTGGTCATATCCTTTAGCCTCACTTTCTGCAGCCACCCCATACACTCCCATCAGCCCTTCTCTCTGTTTTCAGTCACTCCATTCACTCTCTCTCTCTCTTCAGCACCTCCATTCTCTCTGTTTCTCTTCACGTCCTCGTTTCTCTCTGACATCCTACACCTTAAGTTCTTTCACTGTTGAACCTATCTGCCAATCTCTTTCGTGCCCCTTTGAGCTCCCCTGTGCCATCTCCACTACCAGCCAAGTCACTCACATCCCACTTATTCATCTCAGTCTCTGTTTATTCCACACCACGTCTCTGTTTAGTAACCTTTTAGTCCCCAAGTGACTCTAGTTTTAGTCACTGCTCGTATAGCTCAAAGAAAATCCAGCAAACCATCTATCTAAAAAAAAGACTGGAGGGGTTGATGCTCACTTTATTCATGTTTCTATAAAAATGTACAAGTTTCAAGATCTAGCCCTCATAAAACCATTTTTGTCCACACTTTGGGATTAAAAACTAATAATAATACTGTCACAAACGTGTAATTGTCTTAGAGATTTATATTTTTTGAACATCATTAGCAATGCGTAATATGCTTTTTCACACACAATTTTACATCTTCAGATTGATATAGTGTAATAACCTTTCAAAAAAATCTACTATGATATGTAGAAGTGTATTTAACAATTGTGTTTTAGTTAGGCTTCTTTACTGTGCAAAGGTAATCTTTAACATAACGCAAACCATTTGTGTCACTCATTGGTGGCCCCCCCCCCTGCACATCCTCTTACTACAGGCTCTGCAGCACATAAAATCAAGCTGATGTCATATTAGGTTCTATTCAATGCTTTATTGTTTTGCTCACTATGCACTTTCCATTGCGCAGATGTAGAATTATTACTTGTAACTACATTTTCAGTTTCTTCACTGGAGCTATTCATCTGAAGAAATTCTCATTGTCAATATTTCATAGTTTTTTCAAATATCTCCGGATCACATTAGCATAGAGGGTGTGGAATAATCATTTTAAAATAGGTTAGTGCTTAGGGACTAAGGCAATGTAACTTTTATTTTCTATGTGCTCTGATTTACTGAAGAAATGATACATTTGCTAACAACACGATAAATCTACAGGAATGTTGATTTAATATGCAAGAATTGTGAATAAAAAAACTTTGAGTTTCGGCTTAACCAGCAGACTTTCCTGTTCTGCTAGGGACTTTCATTTTCTGATTTTGCTGCTCATTTGGGACTTAGAATAGTTTCTGATTTTGTAGAACTCCTTCACAGCATTTACTCTGTACCCCTTATTTTGACTTTTTTTGTAATAAAACCCTTCAACTTTTCACTGATCTAGAAACCCAATTACTTAATGATTTGTTTTACTCTACTGAATTGAAGTTTGGGGAGCTTCCTTAACGCAGGGACATATTGCCTCATGAAACTGAGGTTGAATACCATCTCTGCTCCAGAAAAATGTGGGAGGTTTGATTCAAGTAAAAAGTTGAGGTGTCTGAGTTTTGGGATATAGTTTTGCTACAATACAGAGACCTGCAGCCTACATTCTAGAGGAAGATTGCAAAAGTGACTGAGTACCCTTTAGTATGTGAGCTCAGGGTGACAGACTGTAAAGATAGACCGAATTAAAAAGACTAGCATAAAGAGAGAAAGGAAGACTGAAGAGAGAGGCAAGTAAAGACCTACATTCAAGAGAGACTGGAGGACATGACGGCGAGGTCTACATACCAAAGAAAGGTTCACAATGAGGTAAGCTACGGAGAGGGATAACAAGTAAGGCCCAGAGACCAAGCCTACTGTATGTTATTCCTGTCTTTTCATGGTCTATAGTATGTAGTTCCTAGCCACATGTAGTTCCTGATAGGCCGCCACGCCCTTCAAAACAATTGTTCATCTCCATTGTTTTAATGGAATTACGCACAACAAACACCTGACTTTTCTCTCATGAAAGACTCAAAAGGTAGAGAGATAACACTGACCATGATGGAGAAACCTTATTTGTGTTCATTTAAAGAGAGAAGCTTGGAGGGTGAAGACTGTCAAGGGACTGACAGTGACATGCAGGAGTGTCTAGGCTGTCAGAGGACTGAAAACCTAATGTGGTTTAAGACTCTGGGACTTTGGAAACCTAGAGAAAAACAAGTAGTCACATTGTTGTATGCTTCTATGTTGGCGGCCACTAAGAAGCCCTACTTCTATGTCAGTGACTGAATTGTAGTCCACTTATTATTTTTATATCAAAGGCACGTCCCGGTTTATAGCTCTGGAAATCTGGTCATCTTAGGGACAACCCCATATTCCAAGTACAGTGGGGAGCATTTTTCAACAAGGAAAAATACTTTTGCTGCAGGGCTCGTTTTTTCATAAGGTGAGGTAGCCAGCTTTAAAGTGTCACATAGTGGTAGTACCGTATTACTGCAAAAGGCTTAAAAACGCCTGTTCCCATTGTAAAGGGAGTTCTCCAGGAGACATCATTCTTGGTCATGTTCCTGTTTCCATTCATGTTTCAGCAAATACACATTTCTGAAATGCTTACTCTTGGGGATTGTCCATCGAGTGTACAGTCCCCACAATTTCGGACTTAAAAGCAGAGTACTTCTCAAATACACATGGAAATCTACAACTCGCATAGCTTTTCATGCACAGTTAAGGGAATCTTTCTGAATCATTGAAAATGTGCTTATTAATGCAAACCATATGAACACATTTCCAAAACTTCATGGCAAGTTGTGTGATTCAAGCTGGTAGAGAGGTCTCAATTATCTGCCCATCATTTAAGCGTTACCAGGGATGGCAACTGTAACTACCTAGTATTTCCCAATCAGAAACTGGAGGTAATCATTGTTCGAGAGGCAGGTTTAACTTCTGTGATCTTACAATCACTTTGTCCCTGCCCTAATTTGTTGTGAGAAAACTAGAGGCAGCTTGGAGGCTAAGGGTGAGGAAGAGATGAGTAGTCCCACACTTTATTATTCCTATAGCCTACCAGTGTCATCTGGTTTGCTGCTGAGAGGGAAGATTCTGGGCAATGGATGTGTACTTTTTCTTCCTCTGGCATGGAGGTAAAGGGAAGGAAATACAATACAGGAAGGACACGCCAATACCTCTGCCATGTGCTCCAGTTGCCCCTCATCCTCACAGAGTATGATGCCTGAAGTACATCAAACTGGGGACCTTTTGTGTTAAAGGAAAAGCCAAAACATTTCAACAATTAAAACTGGATTTCAGTCTTTCTGAATCTGAATGCTTCAGGTACACACAAATTAAACACTGGATATTACAAGGCATGATCAAACAGGGATTTACTAGGGAATTTACCCGATTTGAAAAACTCCTGGAATCAACTCATACTGATGATTGTCTGACCTCAAAAATACATCAGATTATTAAGGAATTAGACAATTAAACAAAGAGGATTTATAAGGATGAATGGGATAAAGAAGTAGATATCAAACCCTACGGACAGGGATTGGGAGCCATCATTAGACAAAACTACAAAGTGACTCTATGGGTGAGCAAAAAAGAAGTTAAGCTTGAAACACTGTATAGACAGCATTTCACCCCAGTAAAGCCACACAAGTTTAGTTTAAAATTCTTCAATAAATGCTAGACAGAATGCGGGGAGATAGGCACAGAGTCTCATACCAAGAGGATGCCAGTCTATTGAAACGTTTTGTGAAGAGATATGGAGCGATATTTGCCTGATCACTGAGGTAAAAGACATGGTAATTACACAATTAGCCCTAATATAATATTAGTCTGGGAATAACTGGGGGATGATAAAAAGGAATCAAGAAAATAAGGGCCTGAGTTAGGATTTGATTAACAGAGTAATGTCTGTTAGGATGGCAGAGGACATTACCTCCACCATCCTGATGGTACTTTGTCCGCTAAATTTAGAGGTGGCCCTGCGCTCATCTCTGTACTAAATGATTGGTGGATGACCACCGTTTGTCTTGTGTTCCCAAAGCGGGAGTTTGCTTCTGAAAAACAAAATACTAATAACCCCCACACCCTGTTAGTTTTCTCCCAGGGTGAGGAGTTATTATTGTTTTTTTTCCTGTTCCTCACCACCAGGTTTTTCCTGATGGTGATGGGCAGGAAAAGAAAATAATACGCCATCCATCCTAAATAGAGTGGGCGATTTCATAACCTTCCTCCCATGGCCCTCTGCTCCATCAGACCACTGGAGGAAGTATTTCGCTAACAGAGCCAATGAGGGCTCTGGTAATGGAATACTGAAGGTCCACCCACCTCTAAATGAGTCGAGTGCTGTGAGTGTTTGAAGGTGAGTACCATGTCTGCCAAACTCTAAATAGTGCCCTTACATTGCTGCTATTGACTACTGGATATAGTAAATTCTGAGCAAATATGGCCGGCGTACTCCACCAACACAATTGGACTGGTACCAACAAATCTGGTACATGCTGGACATGGACAAAATAGCACACAATTTGCAAGGTGAAGCCCAGCATTTTCAATGGGGCCCAGTGCTGACGTTTTTTGCTTATGACACAAAAATTATGACTTGCCCTAGGACACTGAGAGCTCTGCAGATTATTGTAGCTCATTGCAGCTGATATGCTCTTAGTAGGTTTAGCTTTTTATAAATCCATTATATAATTGGACAAATAGTATTGTACTTGTGACTATATGGAGTTTCATATCCATGGACAGGTGCCAAAGCACTTTTGAAGGGAGGGTATCATGTTTCCCCTGTTAGTTGTGCTTGGATTGAAGGGTGCAGGTTTGTAGTGTGGCCTATGTTGGAAAGTGTTCTATTAATCTGGGCGGTGACCACAGTGGTGTTATATGCAGCTGCACTTAAGCAAGTAGTGGAGCTAAGATGACTGACAGCTAGAACAGGTACGCCTGTGTAGATTAATTGTGAATGTTTGGAAAGGTTTTGGTTGGAAGTTTGGTCTAAGTGGGAATTGTATTGCTGTCATGCAAGATGAGCAACATCTTGCTTCTCGTTGTTGCAAATGTTTTATTGCACTTATGCCTTGATTAGACTGATGAGCCTTGATGATTAGCTGAAAAACACATTGGTAAACCCACATAAAAGAGCTATTTGGTTTTGTCATTGTTTTGTGCTATGTTGTACAGGAGGGCAGCTGGTGTGCAACATGGTTGAAATGCACTGACCACATCATAGTGCTCTTTTGTTTTACCTTCAGCCATCGTGAACTGCGGCCATGTGGCTGTACAACATGTCTGAAAAAACATTCACAAAGACAATATATCTCACATAGGTGAGCCATGTTGGCTTTTTCCAATGCTCGTTGTAATATTAATAAGACTTTCAGTGCCTAGGCCTAAAAGTGTTCCTAAGTGGGCTGGCGTATTATATGGGTTTTCCATATTAACATTACAGGAGTGGGGCCCAAAGCTCTACCATTGGATAGTGGAAGGCTACTGCCTTCACCGTAGGTTAACAAAAGCCCAGTGGTGACAACATACTGTGTTTTCACTAATAGTGAGCAATAAAGTGAACTGGCCTTTTTACCCTTGCTACTGGAGTGGTGCCTTCTGGCTCACTCATGTATGGTGACACCCAGGAGAATCAAGAACACTTGCCCAGGAGCCTGGAGCACCAGTTTCTGTCTGAACCAAGACCAGTGGGCCCTGTAATGAGAAGGTGATTGCCTGGAGAGACTGTTGTCCAGTAGGGATCTTGATGACTGGAACCCAGGACGCAGAGTGTAAGATTCTGATCTGGCGATTCAGTGTGCTGGTCACTTGGCAGTTGGCGTCTCATGGGTGCTGTGGCGGCCCCATGTATGCTGAGTGGGGGCCGCGGAGAAGACTGGACCACTGCACCAATTGGGCCATCTGCCTGTGTGCATTAAACACGACCCCGTATACCAGGTGGGGGCCGCAGTGAAGCTTAAGATCTGTTAATGTCACGCTCCCTCTCGTTCTCTTGCACGACTGATGGACTGGGAATGGTGTTAATCCCTTATAGGATTTTGGTGCTCCTTGCCATACCTGTTTCTCTATAAAGCATTCTAAATGACAATTCCAGTCTCAGATAGAACCCATTTGGTCCTACAAGAATGACAGACAGGGAAGGTTTAAACCTTAAAGGTTAATTTTCAGATTCTAAGTTGTACAAGAACCAATTAATGAAGTCAAAATCTCAGTCAGCTCAGTTAGAGTAAACAATCAATAAAAGAACTCAGTAAAGTTCGGGTCAGCAAAATACGGAATATAGAATAGGAGAGCAACTTGGCATGAATTTGCCTCCTAAGATTTGTAACAAAGGGGCCCGCTCCACATCCAAAAATAGTGTACTTTTATAAAATTCTGAACAAGTGATTTCATACATTCAATACAGGTGCACACGGTTCCCACTAAATATATGAATTTAACAGAGTGAAACAGTTGCAAGAAAATACATTTCAAAAGTTTCTCATAATTCTGCAACATGGAACTTCTCACGAACACCACCAGTACTAGAGAAAATATTAATACATTTTGTGTAACTCTGCTAAGACAGCTAAGTGAAACCTTCAACATGTACAATTCTGGTGAAACAACGTATTAATATTCTTGGGAAGGTCATTGTCCTGCCTTTGAAAATACAAATTTGTCAACATGATACAGAACATTGGTTGCAAATGTCAGAAACAAAATAGAATATGAGGCCTACAATTGCCATGTTAGGTAGAGCTTGGTTTTTATTATTGCAATGCATTATTTTTGAGAAACAAACGTTGACACCGTCACGGTCGTGCAGCACTGTGATGAAAAGAGGGCCCTGTGCAATGTTGTATCCCGAAGAGGGATGCGGCCTTCAGTGCTTGGAACACAACCCAAGTATGCCAGAAGGGGCCCACGGAGGAAGCTTGTGAACAGCGTGTAACTGTGAACTCTGAACAAATACCTTTGGAACTTAAGTAGCACCCCAGGTCAGCCATTGGAGGCCAAACATACTTACCGCGACAACTGAAGGGCGCCTTTCAGTTGGGGGGGAGGGGGTTGGCGTGTGTGTAGGAAACTGCCTCTTTTTGAATGGTTACCCCCCACTTTTTGGCTGGTGTGATTTCGAACTGTAAGTGCATTGGGTCCCTACTAACCAGGTTCCCAGTGCCAGAGCTCTTTCCCAAACACTGTACCATGATTGGCACAACTTCAGCTACCCCTGTAAGTCCCTAGTAAATGGTACCCCCATACCTAGGGCAGGGGTACTGAAAAGGGTCCTCTGGGGCTGCAGCACAGATTGTGCCACCCCAGGGACTCCTCACCAAGTCAATGCACTCTGCCATTGCAGGCTGCGTGTATCGGTGCAAATAAATCCAAAGAGTCAAAAAGGCACACAGCCCTGTGAGCCATGCCATCCATATACTTTATTAGGTATGGGTAAGTCACCCCTAAGGCAGACCTTCAGCCCTAAGGCAAGGTGCACTATATCCTATGTGAGGGCATATTAGCATGAGCAGATATGCCCCTACAATATCCAGTCTATTCTGAGATGTTGTAAGTGCACACGCAAGCCATGAAGAGTACGTGGGCTGGATACTTGTCAACATGAGTTTCTGAGCTCCATGAAGGCTTCACTGATTTCTAAGATGCTTGGTACCAAACATCTTGTCTTAATAAATCCTCACTGATGCCAGTGGTAGATTTATTAATAAATTGACCCTTTTAGATGGTTCCCTGAAAACCTACCAAGCACTGGTGTGGTTCCTGACTTGTTTTTGCCAGCCTGCCAATCCCAGACATGTGTCTGACCTCATGAGGTGAGAACCAGTGCTCTTACAGGAAAGAGACAAAGCCTGCTCTGGGCAGAGGTGCTTCACACCTCCTCCAGGACAGTATGGCCTTCCTGGGTGGGAAGCTTTAAAGGCGATGCCACCTTTGAAATCCAACCTAGAAGCCTCCAGATAGTGGGGGAAGCCAAACTCCTTTTCCCACCCACTTTTGGCAGAAGGAAAGGCAGGAAACTTAGTTAGATTAGGAGGAGGGTCCTCACTTAGCCTACACCACCCCTAGGGCAGGGAAAGCGATGTGAACCCCTCTCCTGAAATTCCACAATCTTCGGATGATGTAAAAACAACCTATCAGGGCTAGGGTAGTGCCCCTTCCCACAGGAAGTGGTCACTAGTCACTAGAGGGTGTAGACACCCTAAAGGTAGGTAGCCCATTGGCTACTAGCTGTCTCCCCTTGTAACACCCCTAAATTCAGTATTTAGGTGGCACCCCGAGACCTGAACATCAGATTCGACTGACAAGAGAAGTCAGGATAAAGAAGACCCATGGCTGCTGCTCCATGGACTCGACAGTCGCTGCTTCTGTGTCATCCTGAAAGCTGAGAGCACTCCAAGAGTCCCGGAGCACCTCCAGCCTTCAAGAATTCACAAAGAAGCTCCTTTGGATTGAAGGTATCACTCCCCGGCACTCTGCAGGCACCTATCCCATGAAGTCTGGTTTGTCGACTTGCTGCTCCCCGATGACCTTGACATAGCACCAAAGCAAAAAAAGGTACAACAGCTCCGTAGGGTCAGATCAGCCTTCTCACCAAGTTTGGAGGCACCACGACCTACCAGAGCCACTGTATACCAATACAGGGGGCACTGGACCTCCAATAGCAAAAACCAAGAAGAAGGGTCCACTACGGACTCCCAATGCACCAGAAGCAAGCACCAGCCAAGGGACATCGAGACACCCAAGACCCACTGCCTGAGTGGCCCAACTGTCCTGAGATCGCCTCTCAAAGTTGCCTGCTCCTGACCATGAGGACCTCAAGATGCCTGGCTGAACTGTTCGCTCTGCACATGGTCCCACTGGCCCTAGCACTGACTAACCAGCTGTGCTTCCGTGGTCCTCAAGCCCTTGTGACCTCCTCCCTCAAAGGAGCTCCATCGGTCTATCAGTCCTCCTGTGCAGTGTACTTTCAAGTGGCCCCCTTCGTCTTTGCGCACCAGCTTCCAAGACCCTCAGCACTCTGCTCCCCCCGCACCGGGACGCTCTCGAACTTCTCCTGCTGGAACTTTGGACCTGATCCCGACATTTTAGATCATTAAAACAACACAATATTCCATTGTGCAAAGTATTTCCAAGTGTTCATAGAGTTAATCTTAACACGCATAAAATCAGCTTACATAGTTACAACAGCTTTTCAAATCATCATTTCTTACAAAGTTTTTTGTTTCATCATTTTTTCGTTTATCTCCTATGGAGAAATTCATCTATTGGCCACACAATAAGAAAGTACAATGTGACTCGCTATCTAGGGAAAAATGCCTGTTATCGTTTTTAAAAACTGACTTAGAGAAAATTCCTAAACTGTTACTCGTGAAGTTACATCTTGTGAGACTGATGGGAGAACAGAAACACCTATTTTGCTCAAAGAAGACGAAAGACAACGGAAGGAGTAAGAGACAAGAGGGTCTAAAAGACTCCAAAATTCTTTCATTTGACACTATCAAACATGAAACTAACTGTTCTTTTGAGCATCTTTAAAAATTGCCATAGAGCTTACCCAAAATATCACTTTTATTTGTTTATTCTCAATTTCCAAAAGGCATTCCACAGTTTGTCCAGATCTGTGCACTGCTTAAATAACGTGCATCTCTATTATTCACAGAGGGCAAAGATCTGCAAGGAAAATTTAACTGGAATGGGTACTCGAAGTCTACCAAATTCTATACATTATTACCAAGTGACTTCTCATTTGACAAACATGTCACTCCTCGTGATTACAACTGGTCAACCATGAGAGAAGAAGCAACAAAAAACCTGATCAGTCAAACAATCAGACTCCAGATGTGACAGTATACACAAGACCCCCAAATTAAAGAACGCATTATTGCACCCCTGACTGTCAGTCATGCATTGTACAGCGTGAGAGACCAAAAATCACCTCAAAGTGACTAAAAAGAAATCCATATCTCAAAAAGGTCTTTCAGAGACATGCAACATAATTTATATGGCTGTTATATGATGAAATTCATTAATCTCAAGTCCTCTTTGAACCCGAGGCTGTGCAGAAACACGAAAGAGGGAGGTAAATTAGTCTCCACATTCCTAAAGTACAGTATTATACATAGTACTCATTAATGCAAAAATAAACTATGTATGTGTGCTTGTTATACTGTATTATTATCCCTTTATTATAAATTAGTGGCATATAGCAGTTACCTCAAAATAAAGTCTGCGCATATTCGCCATACATTGAATCCTATTTCATTTAGACTTAAGGAGTCGGTCCCAGGGCTGTCTTAAGTTACGTGTGCACATGATGGCTCATGAGTGTTATAAATATATCTGCATCCTCCATCCATTACGGATACTACATAGCTCCATTTTGGTGGCACAATTGTTCCCAACAAATACTACTACAAGACGCTGCGGACGTCTCCCCATCCGCGCACAATCCTAGATCCCTCTAGTCACTCACCCTTGTTCGACTGGCCGGTAACACGCACGTTTCGGCGTTCTTCAGATTCCGTTCAAGACTCCATTGTTATTGGTGCCACCTTAAATACCCAGGTGACATGAGGAGATGGAGAAAAACTAGACCATCAACTAGTGTTCATCTACAACTGCATGAGGCAGGTTCCATAAGAATTGCGTACGAATTGCAACTGCCTAATGCACTTCTCTTTCTCAAACCGGCGCAGACCAATACTTCCAGGTTTCAGAGCATAGGAGGACAGAGAAGCTAGACCATCAACCTGCTGTTCATTTATGGCTCAGTAAGACCGATCTAATAAAAATTGCGGCTCCATATTACGCCTTCCATTCAATCCCACTGCCTTTGATGCACAGACGCATGTTGTTACCTCCGGATTTCAAAACACTGGACCGCTAACTCCATCAAAAAACATTATACCTGCGTGCCAAAGACCTCGTACAGCATGCAAACCACAGTTTTTCCATTATTCCATTACATAAAAATGATGTTCTTCTGCCGTCCCTGTTTCCATTGTTGGAACTTCTATGTTCTTTTTTATTGTTTTATTTTTTTACTAATAGTTCATACCCAATTTTTGGCAGATAAGCCCAGTCTTCCAAGTCATTTATTTACTCCAGATAATAGTATTAACAAAGAGACGACAGATAATTAAAACCATGCAAGGAACATTGTTGGGCCGCAAGAACACCAATCATACACATATATATAGCCCCTCAAATAGAACTTAACCATATCTATATACTCAGAACAGAGCCACTATCACAAACTCGTTGTTACAGGAACCCACACTCCATCTATTATTTATGGTATTTCTCAAATTCATCTTTTCATGAACGTTTGACTCTGCATCTTTTGCACACCCATTACACAAAGTAGTGGAGCTAATTGTCTAAGTTGAGTCCTTCATTCACAGATCTCAGTTCACAGATCCATTTTGCTTCCAAGTGGCGGAGGAACAGCTCTCTGTTTCCTCCCCTTCAATTTGGTAGCGCAAGATCAATCACATGGAATTTAAAGTTGGCCCTGTTTGTTCCTACAATACATTGATGTGATACCAAAGAGTTTGAAGCATCTCCATTCAGGCATGCCCTACGATGATCCTGAATATGTACCTTTAATGGGCGAATCGTGCTGCCCACATAGATCTTTTCACAGACACAAATGATTACATAGGCAGCATAACACGACTGGCAGTTTATGTAATGTTTGATAGTGTGTGTTCTCTTTGTGTTGTATTCAAAGTTTCCAATTTTTAATCCTAAATGACAGACCTTACATCCTCCACATGGAAAGAAACCCTTAGATCATTCTAACCAGGTTCCTTGTGGCTTGGTATTCGGACGAGTGTAACTGGGACAGATCATTTCTCTAAAGAAGAGATAAGGGGTACCACACCATTAGTGGATGTAGTTAGGGAATCAGTGAAGCATGGGATCATTTGGGGGGCATCAACAAAGATTGTCACACTGGGTGCCACCAATGCTAAAGCCAGTCCTGCATCCTCTGGTAGTCAAGCTAGTGCCGCAAAGAGTTTTGGCAGAACAATTTGAATTTCAAATGAGGTCCAGGTGGGCCGCTCTTTACACATGATCAGGGACACATGGTGTTTACGACACCTAGCAGAATATATACCAATATTACTGGAAGAGAAGCTACCAAGATTAAGAGCATCTGTGGTCGGTTTGGAATGACCCAGATCCCAGTGCAGATGAGTCATCTGATAGACTCCCTTACAACTGAGGTGTGCACCATTACAGTCCTGGCAAACCAACACGTGATAATCTAGGCTTTTGTAATGAGCTGTATTTTTTTTAAATTATAGTTTTTATTAGCATTTCTAAAACAAACCTACATACATTAAAGTCTGGAGCCATGTGTTGAATCTCAATTTATTAGTACATTTGCACACTATGTCGACTCCCCCCAACCTTCCTCCCCCCGGCTCAGATCTCCATATAAGGAACATTAATAGTGGGTCAGGTGGACCATCATCACACAAGGTCTAAATGGGAGAATCAAGAGCAGTCTATCTGCTTTGATAAGGCTCGGAATCGTCTGTGTCAAGATTCCTTCACCCCCCTGATCTATGGGGGTAACTCGTCTGGTGGTGTCAGCAATTCTGTGAGCATTGCCATCCACGCCCTGATGTCTACCTCCAACTTTTCAGCCCTTCGTGTTTATTTCATGTGACAACCCTCAGCATTAATCCATTCAGCCATATCCCTCAACCAATCCTCGACCTTTGGGTGTCTTGGAAAAAACCATCCCATCATAATCCTGCGTTTGGCCATGAGCAACCTCAAAATAAGGAACTACCTGTTCAGCTTTTTCTTCTTGCATAGTGGAATGTGGTCCAACAGGCACTGAGCTATCTCCCTGGGGATCCCCCACCCCGTGACCAAGTTCAGCTTCTGTATGACAGATTGCCAGAATCTATCTGTGCCGGGGCAGCTCCATAACATGTGCATAAAATTAGCAGACTGTCCTCCACATCTGGGACACTCCGGGTTCATGGCCTGCAGCCGTCTCGGAGCTAAATATACCTGATGGATCAAATTGTATTGGAGTAACAACCGGGCATATGTGGAGGTGGTTTTAACCTCCTCATGGATTGTCTCCCACACGCTTGCGTCAAGAGGCGTTTCAAACTGAGTCTCCCATTTACCCTGCACTGTTCACTGTTAGTGTGGTCATGGGAGCAACCTCCCTCAGGGCCCTGTAAAGATGTGAAATCAGTCTCCTGCCCCCAGCCATCACCAGTAGAGTTTCCAGTGTCCGGGAAGTAGGTGGCACCTCGGGGAACATCGGCCAGATCTCCCGCGCCGTGGCCGCTATTTTTGCAAATTGTAAGAATTGCCCGGACCCTAGTTGGAACGCCTCCGAGTTGTCTGCCAGACTTATGAATTGGCTGCTGGGGTATAAGTCCTCCAGCATCTCGCAGCCGCCCTCACGCCATTTACGTTAGGACATTGATCTTTTGATACTATTGAAAGGGTGCAGTGCCCAAATATTCATCTCTGGCGCAAACAAAGCTTTCTTCAGTACCATCTTGACAGTCCATTCCCATGCTCTGCAGACCATTCAGATTATATATGGCAAACACGCCGGTGCCCCCAACACCATCATCAGGACCTCAGGTAATGGGTATTTGCCACTAAAGCCCTGCAGCAGTTTGCATTCCCAATTTTCATGCTCGTCCAACCAATGAATCGCGTGTTGGAGTTGCGAGGCCAAATAGTAGTTCTCCAAACATTTGACTTCCAACCCACCTTCCGCCATGTACACTTCAACATTGCCAAGCTGACTCTCTTCAGAGCAATTCCACAATCAATTTATCCAGATTTGTAAAGACTCGCCTAGGTAGGTCAAACAGGGTTCCCTGAAAGAGGTAGAGACACCTGGGGAGGATAATCATCTTGACTAGGGCAATTTTACCCATCAATGAAAGTCTAAGAGTGTTCCAGAATTTTATGCTACATTTCAAGCCATCTATTATATTGCCCATGTTTGCCTCCTCAAAGTCTTGCACTCCGTGCGTGACTCGGATCCCCAGATATCTGACCACCTTAGTCTTCCAAGGGAGATCAAGAGGCGGCAGATCTAGTCCAGACCGGCCCGCCAGTGCACCCAGGGGAAACAGCTTGGACTTGGTGCGGCTGACGCGTGGCCTTGTATGTTCACCAAATTCAACCAAATTTGCTAACATTATGGGGACAGAATATCTAGGACTCCGGTGATATACCAATGCATCATCTGCATAGAGGGACACCATGTGAGTAGCATCCCCAATCTGTATACCCATCCCTGTAGCATCGTCCTGAGGCGGCAGGCAAGTGGCTCCATGGCCACCGCGTAAAGCAGTGAGGACAGGGGGCATCCTTGGCAGATCCCCCTACTTAGCTCAAATCTCCGCGATACCGCCCTACCCACTCGCACTCTTGCCGAAGAGACTCTGTACAGCAATTGCACCCATTCAATAAAGGAATCCCCAATGCCTACATTACGTAACACCTCCCACAGGACCTCCCATGATAACGAATCAAAAGCTTGTTCGATATCCAGCAGCGCAAGAGTGTACTGATCATCCTGCAGTATGGGGGAATGTAGCACCAATGACTGAGTGTTCCTATTCGGGGTAAACCCGCATTGGTCATCTGCTAATAACTGAGGCAAATAGGTTAACAATCTCGTGGCTAGAATCTTACTCAGAATTTTTAGGTCAACGTTTAACATGGATAGAGGGCGGTAGGAGGACACCACCCAGTCGTCTCTATCGAGCTTTGGCAGCATCACTATTATCGCCTCCCTCATAGACTCTGGCAGCTACCCCCTCTCATAGGCCTCTTCGTAGACTTCCAACAGTCGCTCATCCAGGTGACTCTGGGGCTTTCGCCATCTTCAACGCTTTCATTGCCGCTATTATCTCATCCTTTGTTATGGGGGCATCCACAATGTCCCTTTCCTCTCCAGTCAACCCTGGCATGTGTATCGTGTCTAAGTATGACCGTATTGCAGGGGCACACATGAGTGCTGGAGTTGTGTACACCAAAGGTGTTCTGTGAACACTTCCACTATGCCTTGTTGTGAGGAAACTAGTCTACCGTGCCAGTCGCGGAGTCCCGCTGTCGGTGCACTTCTGTTTTCACCTCGGATAAGCATGGCAAGTATTTGCCTCACTTTCTCCTCTTCCCTATGTAGCCTCTTCCTGTAGTTTGAGCGCACAAACTTATCTAACCTGCCCCATGTATCTACTGTATAGACTGAGGGGCTTCTCAATAAGTTCCCTCCCCAGGACAACCAGTCGCTTCTCGAGTGAATCTAATTGTTTGATAAGTTACTGTCTGACTCCTTACATTACTTTCAGACACTCGCCTCTCAATTCAACCTTCATTGCATCCCAATCTATAGCCCAGATCGAGGCACTGCCCCAGTTTTTACTAAAGTAGCCATCTAGTGCTCTGGACACCTCAAACACTTGATCTGACAATGCCTCAATATTCATTCCCCATAGCGGCACTACCAGGAGCTGCACATGCATATGAAACGTGACAAGCAGGGAGGAGTGATCTGAGATATATCGCGCTCGGTATGTAATGTTTTCCACCCACTGCAGGACCACATCCTATATCAGGCAATAATCGATTCGACTATGCATGCCTGTGGCGGGCACATAGCAAGAGTACAGCCTACTCTCAGGGGGACGCAGTCTCCAAGTCCCTCATCCTTTCCTACAATGCACCTGTCATTGCAGGTTTGGGGGTTTCCTTGGGGGGGTGATAATCAATTGCTCCATTTAATATGTAGTTCAAATCCCCAGCCACTATCACAGCCACCCGTATATGCTCCATCATAGCTCACAGAATAGTGCCAAAGAATGCTGGGTTGTCTATTGTGGGGGCATACACGTTCACCAGACATACCTCTCTAGCATCTAGTGTCATTGCAACTATTACATAGCGGCCCTCTGGGTCAATTTTCACCTCCTTTGCTGCAAAAGGAACCCTAGTTGCCACCCATATCATGGCCCCCTGGCATTACTAGAGTAGGTGGTCGCAAAGACCTGTCCCGGCCATCTGCGCCACAGGGGTGGCAAGCAGGGACCCCAAGTATGGGTCTTCTGCAAAAAGGCCACTGACATGCCATATCAGCACAGGTCGGAGTGCACTCTCTGCCTTTTCGCTAAGTGACCCAGTCCTCTAATGTTCCAGGTCATACATTTCCAATCAGAAGCCATCTATTGCGTAGTTGTGCAGCAACATGATCGCAGAGAAGCTCTACCGCCCCTTACTTGGCCTTGCATGCCTCGGAATTCCACCCAATCATTCAGTCTGAGCCATTAACGTTCCCCATAAAACAGATTCAAAACCCAAGCCTTGGGTAACTGCCCCCTCCTGCGGGCAGTGAGTCCAAACTGGAAGGCCTTCCCCGACATGGCCCTCTCTCAGGGGCCGCCGCCCTATCCCCCCTGAGGAGGCAAAGGCCCCCTCACGAACATGTAGCAAAGAGCCCGACAACACCCCGAGCGGCGAGGCCAAAGCACTCAGCCTGCTCAACAGGACCATGGCCCTCAGTGAGCTGTCCGCTGACCACCTTATCTAAGTACCAAACAGGCATACAGTCAAATGTATAGGCACTCCCTTTGTCCCTCCATCATACCCCCTCCCCCCTGTATAATGTCGTTCATTTCGTACCCTGCACCAGATATCTGTAGCAACAGCAGGGGGAAGTGGTCCTGGACAGTAGCCCAACATAGAAGAAAAACAATACCTTAATACCAATTACGCTCCACCCCTCCCTTAATCTCTATCAGAGGCCAACCTCCCTCGGCCCTTGGTATTATGGCGGGCGGGAAGGGTTCAAGCATGTTCGGGAATACATTTAGAGTCTACCAGTGTGCCATCAGGATAAACAAGGATTCTTCCAGTGAGGCCGGCACTTGAATCTGTCAACGAATCCACAGAGTGCCGCCATGCCAGAGACCCTCGTCCGGGGGTCCCAGTTCGTTTCTGTGGGCCATCCTGGGAATTCCGTTGTGGTCCGACCCCAGAGGTATCCAGCCAGTCATTGGCCTCCGCAGGGCTCGTGAAAAAGTATGCCTTCTCATCGTGTTGTATTCTGAGTTTCGCTGGAAACATGAGGCTGTATCTCATGTTTTTTTGCTGCCCAGAATTCCTTCCGTAGGTCTTGTACTTTACAGGTATAGTCCGAGAAGATCATAATAACTTGACCATTAAACTTAGGCTCGCCATGTGCCCTGGCGTGTTGCAGGATCGCGTCTCGGTCCCTGAAATTGAATAAGCGGGCTATGATTGCACGAGGCGGTGCCCCAGGCCGAGGCAGCCAGCACCCTGTGCGCCTGCTCGATTGTGAAGAATTTTGAAAGTCTGTTGGGACACAGTATGTTCACAATCCAATCCTCCAGGAAGAGCTCCACGGACTGGCCCTCCGCTTTCTCCGAAAATCACACAAGGCGAATGTTATTCCTCCTGGAGCACCCTTCGGCATCCTCGACCCGTGCTTCCAGGCGAGTAGACTGTGTCTGCAGTTCAGCCACCATTTTATGTAGGGTAGCCACCTCTGATTGCAGGGTTAATACCTCCTTTTCAGTGTCCGTAACCCTGTCGGAAATTTTGCAAATATCAGCGCCATAGTTGTAGTCCCTGCTCCCCTGCCGGGCCGGAGGCGCAGGCCCCCTGTTGCATCTAATTGCAGTGTGTTAGACCTGGCATCCTTGGCGTGGGTCTCCCTTCCATTTTTTCATAATGCCTCCACTGTTGTCGATATGTTTTTGCTGGACTAGATGCTCATGGGCACTTTGCCACTGCTAATCAGTGCCAGAGTGCAAGTGCTCCCTATTGTAAATTGTGTTATGAATTAGTGACTCCATGTTTGGCTTATTTGAATTACTGTCAGACCCTAGTACAGTGCACTGAGTGTGCCCAGGGCTTGTGAATCAAATGCTGCTGGTGGGCTTGCAGCACTGGTTGTGCCACCCACAGAAGCAGCTTGTAAAGTGTGTCTCAGGCCTGCCATTGCAGAGCCTGCGTGCAGTCTGTGACTGCCATGTCGACTTGGTAAGTGCACCCACTTACCAGTCCCTAAACCTTCCCTTTTCTTCATATCAGACACCCCTATGGTAGGCCTATGGGCAGGGTGCATTGTAAGGATAAGGTGGGACATGCCCTGGTGTGTGTGGCATGTCCTAATAGTGAATTACAGCCATTTTTGTTTTTCACTATTGCAAGGCTACCTGTTCCCCATAGGCCAGAATGGGCAGTTTGATTATAACATCTTATAATCCTTAACTGACTCAGGGAACTAGGTAGAAATTCGAGTTTAGTATGCCTGAACTCAGAATGATAAAATACATCTTTTAGTGAAGTTGATTTTAACATTCTGTATTTGAAAATACCACTTTTAGAAAGTAGGTATTTTCTTGCCTAACTATCCAGCCTGCCTCTGCCAGCTTGTGTATTGTGTGTCTGGTTTGTGCGTGACAGGAGCTGGGGGTGGCTACAGGAGACAGGGTGAGGCAGCACAGGGCTGAATAGAGAGATCTGCATCCAGAGTGGAGGGAGGAGTTGCATCTGGGTCTGAATAGGGCTGTGCCTGCCTTCCACAATGCTGGCTCCACCTCCTGCCGGGCGTCTGAGTACCCTGCCCCACATTCTGAAAGGAAAAGAAGGAGACATGTACACAGAGTGCTCCAAAGCTGCACAGAACTGGTTTAAACTAGGCAAAGGCCTCTCTGCCTTCAGAGAACAAAGAGAAAAGGAGTATAAGTACTGGGGCCCAAACCCAGGAACTTTAGATCACTTTTGGGAACAAGAAGAAACCTTTGCTGAGGAGCGGAACCAAGAAGAAACTGAGGAGAGACTATCCCTAAGCCTGAAGTGCTGCTTGGGGGATTGGACTGCAGTGGTTTGCCTGACTGCCAAAGAAAGGAGAAAGGAACTTTTGCTTTGCTGTGACTTTCATCAACTTGTGAAGGATCTCCAAGGGCTTGGAAGAGAGCTTGCCCCCCTGACCGAAGTCCCAGGACCATTGGACTTCACCCCCTTTGTGAATTGCTGCTGGAATCTCTGTTTCAGTGGCTACAGAGGTAGGGAGCTGTTATGGTCTTGTGATAAATCTATATAAAGTATGCCTATTTTTTATAAATATATAACCTGTGTGGTGTCCATTTGTAGTGTTGTCACTTGATTACTGTATGTGTTCACAAATGCTTTACACACTGCCTCTGAACTAAGCCTGTCTGCTCGTGCCAAGCTACCAAGAGGGTGAGCAGGGGTTATTTCAGGAGTGTACCTACTTTCCCTGACTAGACTCAAGGGTCCCTATTTGGACAAAGGTACCTGCCTCTGCCAACTAGAGACCCCCAAATCTAACACAGTGGCAGCGCATAATTGTCAATTTGATTGGCCTGAACAGATTTATTTCCTTTATCTTTAGCCATGGCTATATAGGGCGTGTCTCCCTCAAAGCAGGCCGAGAAATCCATTACGAAGCCAGAAATTTCTAATCACCACACATGTAGGCCCAACTAGTGGCCCATATACGTCTAGACGCTCATCGCCAGTTCGCCTCTGCGTCTGGGATCATTGTGGTGTAGCTGGGCCGATGCCAGGAGCCTCGTTCTAAGCACCCTCCCCCCTGTCCACTCTGGGACAACACCATAGGTCACCACCACGGGGGGGTTTCGGATTTGTAGCGCTGTCAGTGCAAGTCTCGATTATGTCTCCGATGTCTCCGGCATCTGCCCGCAGCCATCAACCATTATAGGGCTGATAGCCACCTGCCTCAACCAGGCTAAGTCACTCTAGTAGCGACCCACTCGCTGACAGGACTCGGTCCATTATTTTCTGCTGCACCAGGGGTGTACTGTCCTTATCAGGGCGGATGCTAAGGCCCGCCTCCCAGCCCTCGAGACCAGTGATTATGTTTGTGCGTGCGCGCAGGCCTCGATTGTGGTTCGATCTCTCTGCTCTGCAGCCCTTGTTCTCCGCAGTAAGCACCCTGCCTCTATGCGCCATGTCTACAAGCCCCGGCCTCACCTTCTGTTCCCGGGGCACCGTGACCTCCAGGGGTCATTTGGGCCCCAGGAGCTCAGGCCGCACCCGACAGGTGCACCTGCGGGGTCCCTCCGTGTCTGATTCGGGAGCCACCACTCAGCCGTAGTTAACCTGTTCTGCAGGGCTCTGCTCGCTCCTCCGTCGGCTGGCCGCCTCAGGGTCTGGGCCGGACTCAGCCCGGTGTTGTCTACTCGCAGGGGAGCGCCCCCCCTTAGCAGGTACCCGCCGCCTCGGCCTACCAGCTGTCTGGTGCACGGCCCGCTGCCATTGACTGTGGCTGCCTCCGTCGGACCATGCCGGCTGCCCCCCGCCGTCGGTCTACGTCAGGCCCCATATCCTTCAGCGCCCGCAAGTCGCAGGGCGCCAGCTCCTGAAGCGGGTGGGCACAATCACAGCTTTCTCACCGGTAGGCCTCAAACCTCCAGCGGGTCCTCCCGTCACCTGCCTTCTTCGCCGCTTCTGCCGTCATTTTATCCAAGGCTTAGCGAGTGAGAGTCTACAGGGACACCTCTCAACTCCGTGCCGGCTCGAATTACTGACGATGGTTCAGGAGTGTCCAGGATTTAGGATTGATCGGCATGAGCTCCGGGGAGACACGTCTAGGCAGCCATCTTAAGCTCAATAGACAATGGGGTGACCCTGTGTCCCTCAGAACCTGGGTATAGGATTATGAAAGTACAATGGTTCTGTCGTGTATAACCACAATATTTCTTATAATTACAATGTTTCTTTTAGTTACAATTCAATTACACGAACAAATTATTTACTACACAGGTTGAATGTGAATAGGAACACACAATAAGGACAAAGAAGTCGGGTTTATGGGTAATACTGATATTTTATATAAATTACATCATTTATATTTACCCACATATAAAGAATTTATGTTGCATACACAGCTGCCAACAATGTGAAGATTAAAGTGAGTTGTGATCAAGTGACATAGTGTGATTGGTGACACAATAAGTGCGTGATATGTACAAGGTGGTTAAAATATATACATATTTGGAACAGGCCAGGATAAATACAATGACCCTGCTACTCTGTACAATTTCAGTGTTTTACGAGCAGGGCCTTGAACTGGACCAGAAGGTAGCGTCGACGTTTCAACCCTATATGTGCGATTTTAAATCATCACAGCGGGTCTTCATCAGGACTGGAGTGGGGAAAGGAATGGCAGCCTAACGAAAACCAGGGATATTCCTGGTTGGGCTCAGGTCAGAAATGATCAAGGGCCCATCTGGTGATCATCGATATATCCCTGGTTTTCGTTAGGCTGCCATTCCTTTCCCCACTCCAGTCCTGATGAAGACCCGCTGTGATGATTTAAAATCGCACATATAGGGTTGAAACGTCGACGCTACCTTCTGGTCCAGTTCAAGGCCCTGCTCGTAAAACACTGAAATTGTACAGAGTAGCAGGGTCATTGTATTTATCCTGGCCTGTTCCAAATATGTATATATTTTAACCACCTTGTACATATCACGCACTTATTGTGTCACCAATCACACTATGTCACTTGATCACAACTCACTTTAATCTTCACATTGTTGGCAGCTGTGTATGCAACATAAATTCTTTATATGTGGGCAAATATAAATGATGTAATTTATATAAAATATCGTATTACCCATAAAACCCGACTACTTTGTCCTTATTGTGTGTTCCTTGCTAAACGTATTCACATTCAACCTGTGTAGTAAATAATTTGTTCGTGTAATTGAATTGTAACTAAAAGAAACATTGCAATTATAAGAAATATTGTGGTTATACCCGACAGAACCATTGTACTTTCATAGGCAGCCATCTTGGCTGGCCACACCCCCCTTGTAATGAGCTGTATGGTGTTGAGTTGCAAGGTGGAAGTATTATGGGATATGGCTGGTGGGACTTATTAAGTAATAGTAACACAATACACAAAAGCGGACCTTGGATTCTCTCACAGCAATCCTTAGCTCAATCCTGGTTGAGTGGGAAAGAGCAGTCAGGCTTACTTAGAGGAACATGTGTAAAGCATTTCATGCACCAACATTGACAATAAGTAAATGACACAACTTTAAAGAAATCCTGACACTCATTTAAAAATAGATTGCATTTTGATATAATTATGGGCACCACAAATAACGTGATATGCTGCATGCATCCAGAGTCACAGGGCCCTAGCAATTACTATTAAATCTAGCTTTTAGAAAAATCTAAAACAAATCTTTACCTTAAGTCTAAAGACAATTTAAGGATTTCTTCATGCACAAAAAATACTTAAAGTCAGGTGGTACAAATGAAACACAAGTTCTAGGTCCCACCGCTGAAACATCAATGTTGCAAGGTGGAAGTATTACAGGATATGGCTGGTGGGCCTTATCATGTAATACCAACACAATACACAAACGTGGACCTAGGATTCTCTCACAGCAATCCTTAGATCAACCCTGGTAGGGTGGCATAGAGTAGTCAGGCTTACTTAAATGATCCTGTGTAAAGCATTTTGTGCACCAACATTGACAATAAGTAAATGACACGACTTGAAATAAATACTGAAACCAATTTATAAAAATAGATTGTATTTTTATATACATATAGGCAACAAAATGAACTTGATACGTTTTATATATAACCGGATGTTGGACTTGGCCCTGCTTGCAGGGTCATCCCTAAACTTTTTGGCCTTCCCCCTAGTCTTTTTCCTGACATAAGGTTGGTGGTTTCAGGACTCTGGGCACTTTAGCGCTGGTTAGCAGTGCAAAGTGCGTGTGCTTTCTGCCTTCCATAGGCTTACATTAGGAACCACCCCTCCCCCCTTATGGGATATCTCCCCCATGGTAGAAAATATGTATGCCATGTTTGGTATGTGTGAGATGGAAATATTAAATGCTGCGCAAGGGTGTGCACAGATTTATTTTCACCATTGTGGAAATGCCACTTTTAAACCTTGGCATTTCGGTGTGCTGTGTGCCTGCCTTGTGTAAGGCTGGCTCCGCCCCCTGGGGTGTGTCTGTCTCCCAGACCCCAGCTCATGAAGGGAGGAGGGAAGTCTGGCAGAGAGGGTGATCTACACCTCCCCCAAAACCAGTTGGGACCGGTTTCCCCAGAGACCCTTCCAGAAGCTTCTGGCCCTTTCTAGTAGGTGGGGTGAGGGGTGTATAAATAGAGGAGCTGAGACTCCATGTGGGTGTGCTTGTGCTTGGACTTTGACTTGGAGGGGACACTCTGCCAGGAGGTACCGCCGCAAGGGCCTGCGTGTTGGCCCCTGTGCCCATCTGTACCCCTCTGCTGTCCACAGGACCAGTGAGAGACCTTTGCTGGAGTGAAGACTGCTGTGCCAGGAGGAGTGCCACATTATGGGGGTTGACTGTTCCAAGGAACTGCTGTCCTGTTCTGATGAGCTGCCCACTGCTTGCTGATCTTGCCCAACATTGCCTGTCTGCTCTCCTGGCCCCTAGCGCCCTGTGGGCGCTACTTTATTGTGTGGGACCCTGAATCTCTGCCAGCTACCTAGCGCCTCGTGAGCACTGCATCTAGCACCTGCCCAGGAGAAGAGGAGCTGATGCCTGCAGCGCTGTGCTGCCAAAGCGCTACGAGGGAATCCCGGCATGGGGGATTCCCCCTGCCTGCTTGCCTAATCGTGGGAGCCCACCCCGCGTGCTGCCAGGGAGAGCTGCTTCTTTAAAAATACCACGGGAGCCTACCCCGCACCTTGCCGACTTTAGCGGGTGCCTACCCCGTGTCTGTCTTTGGATTAAGGCGGGTGCCCACCCCGCTTGATACTTTAACTTAAGAGGGAGCCTACCCCTCATTGCCGCCAGGAATCACCGCCGCGACCTGAGCAGCCGAAAAAGAGCCACCGCCGAGAGGAGTGCCGCCGTAAAGGAAGTCAGGCATCCTGAAGCCTGATTGTGGGCGGGCCCACCTGCGAGGGCAGAAGCAGGAAGAGCGGGGAGTTGGGTGGGACGAGCCGACGGAGACCGCGCTCCGTGTCCGACTCCCGCCACAGCCGCCCAGCGCTTCACGGCCGTCCCATCCAAGTCCCGGTCCCAGGAAGGGGGACCGGGCAAAAGGAGACAGGTGGAACAGCATCGGAGGCAACGCAGGGCTCCCATGAGGTGAGGAGAGCCCCGCGTGCAGCCTATCAGCTGGCCAGGAGTCCCGGCCTGAGGAGATGTCCGGAGCCTGCCCCGAGAGCCGGTGAGTGGGGCTCATTGGGGAACTGGTGGTGGAGGGGGCAACGGGGCACATTGTCGGTGCCCGCCCCCCCGGTGGTCCGTCTAAGAGGACCAGAGTGGTCGTGCTGGTTTTCCCAGCTGCCCGCCTGGCAGTGGGCAGCTGCAACGTGCAGCCACATTTGTTTTGAAGCCCCCGTGGGGCTCCACCACGGACCGGGCCACAGTGCCCCGGGGGTTACACAGCGACGCCGCAGTTGCGGGTCGCTGCAACGTTGGACAAACCTTTCTTTTAGAGTCCCAGAGTTGGGGCTTACCAGGCGCAGTGGCGCCGAGAGCTAATCTGCAACGTTGGGGACACTTATCTTGTGTTCAGCTTTTACCTAAGGTCTGCATTGCTGAGTTTGGGACTAATGTATTCATGCTCAGGATGAGGCCTAAGGGGATGCCTAATGTGATGATGCCTACCGTCATGCCATGATGTTTTAGGGTTATGCCACTGCTAATAGGTTATGCCTCTATGCTCACATGTTTGCGCCTCATGCTCCTGTGATTAGACCTAAGGCTAAGAAGTTTATGCCTAATGTTGCATTTATGCTGGTGGTCATGCCTAATGTAATTCAATGCCTAATGCCGTTATAGAGTGCACATGGGGTTACTGTGATTTTTCCTAAATGGCATGTTAATGATGGTGCCTAATGCTTTTCCCCAATGCTCACACTGCTGGTATCCTGCATAATGTGCCTGATCTAATGTGTCTCCGGCCTAATGAGAATACATAATATATGTTTCTATGCCTAATGAGATGCTTATGGGATTTACGCCTAACATGGTTTAATGCTGGGCTCACTATGTCTCCAGTAGCTAATGGCTGTTACACTTTTATTACTGGCTGTTACACATATATTACTGGTTGTTTTTGATGATGCTAAGTTCATGAACTTGCCAGTAGGAACTGGCTGTTTTGCATTTATTGGTGGTGTATTGCGATGGTTCTGGCAGCGACCTGATTGGTGCTGCCTTGTACATAATCCCCTGTAAATTGCTACCTAGTGCCAGTTGGCACAGTATATATATATCTGTGATTGTTCTCTAAGGTGTTGTACCTAATCCAAAGTAATTTTTATATGACCTCGTGTGGAGACTCTTTTGTAGCGTGCCTAGTGTGTCGTCGTGTGTGGGTGCTGCGCAGACGCTTTACACATTGTCTCCCGAGTTTAGCCTACCTGCTCCGCGCCAAGCTACCCCGTTTCTAACATTGGTGGCAGCGGTGGGATAGGACTTGTGTTTGCGCAGTACCACAGCGACGACTGGTTGCACTACAAACTCTGCACTTAGAAAATCACAGATTTGGGGATTATTTCTTCTGATTGTTTTTCCTCCTGAAAGTGTCATTTTGAAATTGTATTCCCCTGATTACTGGGGGCTGTGTATCTCGCCAAGATGGGGTTAGTCTACGATGAGGATGAACTTTGGGAGTACACTGAGGAGGAGGTGATGGATTTCTGCAGAGAAAGGGGGATACCAATAGAAGGTGACTTCCGCAGAAAATTGTTCCTCTTTGAAGTCCTTAAAAGGGGAGAACCCTTAGAGCTCTGTGGGGACCTTTCAGATTACCCCTCCGCATATCTGAGTAGTGGGTTTGAGGGAGACCCTGAGGAGGATCCCAAGAGGAGGGAGGACTCTGAGAGCGAGGGTTCCCAGTCCATAACCCTGGAGGGCGGTGGCTCTGAAGAGGAGGAAGAAAATGACAGGGCGGAGACGCCAGTAGCTAGTGAGGACACCATAGATAGGGAGTCCCGTGCTGGGTCCAGTCCCGGGGGCAGTGCCCCATCCCTTTCCCTGTCCCCAGAGAAGTAGGTGGATAGGAGGGAAGAAAGGGAGCATCAGCTGGCGCTGGAAAGGCTCAGAGTGGAGCTAGCGCAGCTGAGTTTGGAAGAGAAAAAGCTGGAGACCGAAAGGGTCCTGGCGCAGGAGAGGATGGCGGAGGCAGAGAGGGCCTTCGCCAGGGAGAAACTAGCTCTAGAGGGTAGGTTGTCCCCTGAGAGTGGTTTCAGGAGTCTGGACTCACCAGGGAGGGTGGGGTCCAGTGGTGGCAGCAGAAGTGATTCCAGTGTGGGAAGTCCCACTCCCAGAGCCCGGAAGATGGTACCTAGTTCCCAGGAAGAGGGGTACAGGTTGAAGTTCAGGGGCAGTAGAAAACTGTCTCACCAGTCCTGGGGGGAGTTTGTGGATGTGTGTTGCAGTGCACTGGAGGATTGGGTGGTGTGTAGCGCGGTGAACGATTTGGAAGGGCTGTTCCATCTAATTATCAGGGAGCACATGCTCAGGAATTGTTTTCCAAGGTTGCGCCAACACCTGTTGCAGTGTGGGTTCTCTGATCCCAGGGAGCTTGCACGGGAGGCAGACCTCTGGGTAAGTGCCAGAAGGTCTGAGGAGGCATTGGGGAGCCTAGGCTGTCCTGATGGGCCGGCCATTGAGGGGGATCTCCTAGTGCCAGGAGAACCTGTGTCTTCCAGGGGTACCACTCCAGGTGGGAGGGTGCAGAACTCTGGAAGGGGGTGCAGAGGGAGGGAGGACTCGCCTCTGGCACCGGGCCAGCCACAGGGTCTAGATCCTGGGTTGGGAGGCCAGGTTCAGGTTCTGCCTGATCTGGAGGGAGGGACATCTGTCATCAGTGTCCCCCCGGTTTGTCTTCCAGGGGTACTTCTCCAGGTGGGAGGGTGCGGAACTCTGGAAGGGGTGCAGAGGGAGAGAGGACTCGCCTCTGGCACCGGTGCCACCTAAGGGTTTAGACCCTAGGTTGGTGGATCAGTTACAGGGTCAAGGTCCTGGACTGGTGGGAGAGTGGTGTTCTGAGGGTGCCTCGCATAGGAGGAGAGTGCAGAACCCCAGAAGGAGAGGTAGGGGAGGAGAACCTCGCCCCTGACTTCTGGTCAGCCTGAGGGTGCGGACCCCAGGTGGGAGGACCAGTGGCAGTTTGGAACTGCACGGAGGAGAGGTAGAGTGGCCAAGCGGTACTATGTGCCTGGGGCTACTGCCCCCCACTCGGTGAGGCGGCAAGGACCAGAGACATCTGGATGGCTTAGGGGCCGGTCCTGGCCGCGACCAACTAGAGAGTACCAGTGGGGTAGCTCGGGGGGTCCTGGGAGCTCTGACAGAGGGAACCACGGGGGTCCAGAATGGCGGAGAACCTGCGGGTGTCCCTGCAGTTGCGGGCCCGTGTCCATGTTCTCTCGCCCCAAGCAGGGAAGCCCATCAAGGCATTGATTGGTCTACCCTTGCTTTTGGCTGGAAGGGGGTTGTGTTGGACTTGGCCCTGCTTGCAGGGTCATCCCTAAACTTTTGGCCTTCCCCTAGTCTTTTTCCTGACATAAGGTTGGTGGTTTCAGGACTCTGGGCACTTTAGCGCTGGTTAGCAGTGCAAAGTGCGTGTGCTTTCTGCCTTCCATAGGCTTACATTAGGAACCCCCCTTATGGGATATCTCCCCATGGTAGAAAATATGTATGCCATGTTTGGTATGTGTGAGATGGAAATATTCAATGCTGCGCAATGGTGTGCACAGATTTATTTTCACCATTGTGGAAATGCCACTTTTAAACCTTGGCATTTCGGTGTGCTGTGTGCCTGCCTTGTGTAAGACTGGCTCCGCCCCCTGGGGTGTGTCTGTCTCCCAGACCCCAGTTCATGAAGGGAGGAGGGAAGTCTGGCAGAGAGGGTGATCTACACCTCCCCCAAAACCAGTTGGGACCGGTTTCCCCAGAGACCCTTCCAGAAGCTTCTGGCCCTTTCTAGTAGGTGGGGTGAGGGGTGTATATATAGAGGAGCTGAGACTCCATGTGGGTGTGCTTGTGCTTGGACTTTGACTTGGAGGGGACACTCTGCCAGGAGGTACCGCTGCAAGGGCCTGCGTGCTGGCCCCTGTGCCCATCTGTACCCCTCTGCTGTCCACAGGACCAGTGAGAGACCTTTGCTGGAGTGAAGACTGCTGTGCCAGGAGGAGTGCCACATTATGGGGGTTGAATGTTCCAAGGAACTGCTGTCCTGTTCTGATGAGCTGCCCACTGCCTGCTGATCTTGCCCAACATTGCCTGTCTGCTCTCCTGGCCCCTAGCGCACCGTGGGCGCTACTTTATTGTGTGGGACCCTGAATCTCTGCCAGCTACCTAGCGCTTCGTGAGCACTGCATCTAGCACCTGCCCAGGAGAAGAGGAGCTGACGCCTGCAGCGTGGTGCTGCCAAAGCGCTACGAAGGAATCCCGGCGTGGGGGATTCCCCCTGCCTGCTTGCCTAATCGCGGGAGCCCACCCCGCGTGCTGCCAGGGAGAGCTGCTTCTTTAAAAATACCGCGGGAGCCTACCCCGCACCTTGCCGATTTTAGCGGGTACCTACCCCGCGTCTGCCTTTGGATTAAGCGATACAAAAGGGGATGATGGATGGAACGTTTGAGCCAATCAAACACTCACCCCCAGTCAACTGATCTGGGTTTAATCCATCATCATTCTTTAGCTCACTCCACCACCCCAGTTCAGACATGGCCATATGCAAATCAGTCTGACCCTGTGCCTCATGGGAACAGTCCAGCACGAACTGCCAAGCCATGTCTTCCCTGGACCGGAAACAAGCATCCTAGGACCGGTTTCTGGCATTCCAGCCGTCATCAGCCAGGCTTGCTTGAATCCAGTGGCAAAGTGAGCAAGGGACCCACGTCTGGGCATACCCCGCCAACTTAGGGCGAACAAAGCGATACAAAGGGGATGATGGACGGAACGTTTGAGCCAAACAAACACTCACCCCAGTCAACTGATCTGGGTTTAATCCATCATCATTCTTTAGCTCACTCCACCACCCCAGTTCAGACATGGCCATATGCAAATCAGTCTGACCCTGTGCCTCATGGGAACAGTCCAGCACGAACTGCCAAGCCATGTCTTCCCTGGACCGGAAACAAGCATCCTAGGACCGGTTTCTGGCATTCCAGCCGTCATCAGCCAGGCTTGCTTGAATCCAGTGGCAAAGTGAGCAAGGGACCCACGTCTGGGCATACCCCGCCAACTTAGGGCGAACAAGCGATACAAAGGGGATGATGGACGGAACGTTTGAGCCAATCAAACACTCACCCCCAGTCAACTGATCTGGGTTTAATCCATCATCATTCTTTAGCTCACTCCACCACCCCAGTTCAGACATGGCCATATGCAAATCAGTCTGACCCTGTGCCTCATGGGAACAGTCCAGCACGAACTGCCAAGCCATGTCTTCCCTGGACCGGAAACAAGCATCCTAGGACCGGTTTCTGGCATTCCAGCCGTCATCAGCCAGGCTTGCTTGAATCCAGTGGCAAAGTGAGCAAGGGACCCACGTCTGGGCATACCCCCGCCAACTTAGGGCGAACAAAGCGATACAAAAGGGGATGATGGACGGAACGTTTGAGCCAATCAAACACTCACTCCCAGTCAACTGATCTGGGTTTAATCCATCATCATTCTTTAGCTCACTCCACCACCCCAGTTCAGACATGGCCATATGCAAATCAGTCTGACCCTGTGCCTCATGGGAACAGTCCAGCACGAACTGCCAAGCCATGTCTTCCCTGGACCGGAAACAAGCATCCTAGGACCGGTTTCTGGCATTCCAGCCGTCATCAGCCAGGGAAGACATGGCTTGGCAGTTCGGGCTGGACTGTTCCCATGAGGCACAGGGTCAGACTGATTTGCATATGGCCATGTCTGAACTGGGGTGGTGGAGTGAGCTAAAGAATGATGATGGATTAAACCCAGATCAGTTGACTGGGGGTGAGTGTTTGATTGGCTCAAACGTTCCGTCCATCATCTCCTTTGTATCGCTTTGTTCGCCCTAAGTTGGCGGGGGTATGCCCAGACGTGGGTCCCTTGCTCACTTTGCCACTGGATTCAAGCAAGCCTGGCTGATGACGGCTGGAATGCCAGAAACCGGTCCTAGGATGCTTGTTTCCGGTCCAGGGAAGACATGGCTTGGCAGTTCGGGCTGGACTGTTCCCATGAGGCACAGGGTCAGACTGATTTGCATATGGCCATGTCTGAACTGGGGTGGTGGAGTGAGCTAAAGAATGATGATGGATTAAACCCAGATCAGTTGACTGGGGGTGAGTGTTTGATTGGCTCAAACGTTCCGTCCATCATCTCCTTTTGTATCGCTTGTTCGCCCTAAGTTGGCGGGGGTATGCCCAGACGTGGGTCCCTTGCTCACTTTGCCACTGGATTCAAGCAAGCCTGGCTGATGACGGCTGGAATGCCAGAAACCGGTCCTAGAATGCTTGTTTCCGGTCCAGGGAAGACATGGCTTGGCAGTTCGGGCTGGACTGTTCCCATGAGGCACAGGGTCAGACTGATTTGCATATGGCCATGTCTGAACTGGGGTGGTGGAGTGAGCTAAAGAATGATGATGGATTAAACCCAGATCAGTTGACTGGGGGTGAGTGTTTGATTGGCTCAAACGTTCCGTCCATCATCTCCTTTTGTATTGCCTTTGGATTAAGGCGGGTGCCCACCCCGCTTGATACTTTAACTTAAGAGGGAGCCTACCCCTCATTGCCGCCAGGAATCACCGCCGCGACCCGAGCAGCCAAAAAAGAGTCGCCGCCGAGAGGAGCGCCGCCGGAAAGGAAGTCAGGCATCCTGAAGCCTGATTGTGGGCGGGCCCACCTGCGAGGGCGGAAGCAGGAAGAGCGGGGAGTTGGGTGGGACGAGCCGACGGAGACCGCGCTCCGTGTCCGACTCCCGCCACAGCCACCCAGCGCTTCATGGCCGTCCCATCCAAGTCCCGGTCCCAGGAAGGGGGACCGGGTGAAAGGAGACAGGCGGCACAGCATCGGAGGCAACGCAGGGCTCCCATGAGGTGAGGAGAGCCCCGCATGCAGCCTATCAGCTGGCCAGGAGTCCCGGCCCGAGGAGATGTCCGGAGCCTGCCCCGAGAGCCGGTGAGTGGGGCTCATTGGGGAACTGGTGGTGGAGGGGGCAACGGGGCACATTGTCGGTGCCCACCCCCCCCGGTGGTCCGTCTAAGAGCACCAGAGTGGTTGTGCTGGTTTTCCCAGCTGCCCCGCCTGGCAGTGGGCAGCTGCAACGTGCAGCCACATTTGTTTTGAAGCCCCCGTGGGGCTCCACCACGGACCGGGCCACAGTCCCCTGGGGGCTACACAGCGACGCCGCAGTTGCGGTTCGCTGCAACGTTGGACAAACCTTTCTTTTAGAGTCCCAGAGTTGGGGCTTACCAGGCGCAGTGGCGCCGAGAGCTAATCTGCAACGTTGGGGACACTTATCTTGTGTTCAGCTTTTACCTAAGGTCTGCATTGCTGAGTTTGGGACTAATGTATTCATGCTCAGGATGAGGCCTAAGGGATTCCTAATGTGATGATGCCTACCGTCATGCCATGATGTTTTAGGGTTATGCCACTGCTAATAGGTTATGCCTCTATGCTCACATGTTTGCGCCTCATGCTCCTGTGATTAGACCTAAGGCTAAGAAGTTTATGCCTAATGTTGCATTTATGCTGGTGGTCATGCTTAATGTAATTCAATGCCTAATGCCGTTATAGAGTGCACATGGGGTTACTGTGATTTTTCCTAAATGGCATGCTAATGATGGTGCCTAATGCTTTTCCCCAATGCTCACACTGCTGGTTTCCTGCATAATGTGCCTGATCTAATGTGTCTCCGGCCTAATGAGAATACATAATATATGTTTCTATACCTAATGAGATGCTTATGGGATTTACGCCTAACATGGTTTAATGCTTGGCTCACTATGTCTCCAGTAGCTAATGGCTGTTACACTTTTATTACTGGCTGTTACACATATATTACTGGTTGTTTTTGATGATGCTAAGTTCATGATCTTGCCAGTAGGAACTGGCTGTTTTGCATTTATTGGTGGTGTATTGCGATGATTCTGGCAGTGACCTGATTGGCGCTGCCTTGTACATAATCCCCTGTGAATTGCTACCTAGTGCCAGTTGGCACAGTATATATATATATCTGTGATTGTTCTCTAAGGTGTTGTACCTAATACAAAAGTTATTTTATGGAGACTCTTTTGTAGTGTGCCTAGTGTGTCGTCGTGTGTGGGTGCTGCGCAGACGCTTTACACATTGTCTTCCGAGTTTAGCCTACCTGCTCCGCGCCAAGCTACCCCGTTTCTAACACCGGAGTTATTGTCAGAATACAGACAGGTTAACCACTAACCTTATATGCCGGATACAGCAGGAGCGATGTAAGATGCTTAATAACCCTATCCCCACAACGGAATCCCCTGTGAGCAACAAAATACCGCTCCACAGGCAACACCACCACATGGGAAAAGGGAAAAGTAAACAGGGAGTAAAAAGAAACAAGCAACAATGTGGCTGCGAGACACCCTCAGGGGAGCTGACCTAGAGTTGGAGGCTTCACTCTGGCTGCCTAGCCCCGTGTGTCCTGTAATAAAAGACAAACATATGTATATGGAAAACTAGGAATCTAGTAGCATAGAGACGTATATGCCTGGACTGTATCTATCAAGTCTTAAACACTTACAGGTAAAGTATCCTTTTTTCCGTTCCAATTCCTGGCTGATAACCGCATCACCACATAAAGGATAGCATCGCTCTCCAAGCCTTTCAACGGCTCCAAGCGCACTCTTGCTATAGATAATTCATAATAACGAAAGGATGATGAAAGCGTTGCTCTCCGAGCCTTTCAACGGCTCCAAGCGCCTTTAGGTACTGAACAAAATCATCGTGGAAAATGAAAGTTAAGTTGGAGCTTAAAAACCGCTCTTCTTGCCTTACGATGTCCTCGGCAATGGAAACAAAATCATCAAGGGTAAAGAAATGCCGTGATTGGTTTCCTAACGGCTCGAACGCGCACTCCAGCGCGTGTGTCTCGGTAAAGAAGGGGCCGTGCTCTGGTGCGGACTCGGGAAGGAGCCGGGCTTCTAAAGACACAAAGAAATGCCGTGATTGGTTTTCCCACGGCTCGATTACGCACTCTTGCGCTCCTCTCGGTACAAACGGGCCGCGCTCCAACGCGGACTCGTGAAGGTCTCGGGGCTTGGGGATTCTTTTTCCGCTACAGCGTTCCTCCTCTACGTCTCGTTGGTTGCTGGGCTGATCAGGATTGACAAGCACCTGATTGCAGTTGGGCGGGGCTGTTATAGTGTCCTGGTTAAAGGCCCACTTACGCATGTCCCTGGGTCTTATGGGAGATGTAGGCAATCAGTGCCGATGCATGACAGTTATAGATTTTCAAAGTATTGAACAATAAATGCAATGAAAGCTGTCAGATGTTCGCCATTGAAGTCAATCGGGGAAAAGGCACTTAGCAAAATGATAGTTGCAGGGCGAGTTCAACTGAACCCTCTGTGGTTATGGTTTTGCGGGTCCCTGGACCAAGACTCAACAGTTGTTACTTTGTTACCTTGCCCAGGGAGTCTGGTGCAGAGGTTTCTTGGCTGTCCTGGTGCTGATGGGGTCAGCTGGAGCTGTCAAAAATGCAGCACTTGGCAAAACCACACTTGGAAATGGAGTTGCACTTTACTCTCGGGAGTAGGGGCCTTTGGGGTCCCAGGACACAGGCGCAACAGCTGGATTTCTTCTACCTTCCTTGGCGGCTCCGGGTGCAGAGGTAGCTGGCAGCTGTCAATCAAAGGGGCAGGTCCCCCCAAAGCTGCTTTGCCACACACTCGATGACACCAACTTTGGGATTCAGGAACAGAGCAGCAGGGTTGTTGCCAAAATCAGTCGTTGTCGCTGTGAGTTGTGCTCGGGCTGGAATTGTCACTCAAGGGGTTGATCACCCAACTGACGATCACCAAGCCTTGGCTGCAGCAAATGTAGACGGGCTTGCAGAACACCACTTCTATTTGGGCCTACTCTCAACAGGCATAGCAGGTCACAATTCATGTGACACAGCATGTCAATTCTTCTGGAGGTTGTAGGTGACTGGTTCCATCAGTCAGGGGACTCTGCTTTGGATTTCTGGCATCCACTGGAGTCCCTCTCACCACGGACACACGTCGACACACATTTGCAGTATAAGGCCTCTTCGGGGCACTTAAGTGTCCTCTCTTTGTGCTGCGGCAGATTCTAAAGTTCTGTTTTGTTGACAGCGTCTTCTCTGTGCCTCCTCTCACATTTTAAGTTTGAACTGAAGTTGTGGTGCCAGGGGAGCCCATAAAATCTTAGTTTAGGGGGCATTAAGGGAGTGAGGGTCAGTGGCCAATAGGCTACAGGTCCCTGCAGCAAACCCGGACCTGTAGTGACAACAGCCTGTTGGTGCACGTCATTGTACTACCCAAAGTACTCTAATTTAGGGTCTTTCAAAATGGCAAAACTCTTTCTCGGCTGTACAGACCTCCTAGCCCACCCTAAAGGTGTGGAAAGACTTTTGGAGGTGTATGCCTCCTGAATACCAAATTTTCCCACCTGTCTGAGCTGCTGGCACCAGAAAGGCATTGTCCTCGAGTGGGGGCAAGATAATTACATATCAAGGGCGGTGAAAGCCCATGAGGCTCATCGCCTTGATGACTGTAAGCACTTGCCATCCTGGGAGGGAGGAGGTGTGACCTCCTTCCTGCCCAGGCCTTTGTCTCCATCCTGGAGAAGTGCTAGCACATCCCACCAGGAGGGGAGACTCTTGTTTAGGCGGCAAATGGCTCGGGAAAGCCTTCCAAGGCAATGGAGCTTTGTATCCTAGGAGGTTACCCATGCAGGGTGGTACCCCTGTGCATGCCAGCTCACCCTCAACACAAGAATCGTGTTGGGGGTGAAAAAGCATAGTGTTTGATAGCAAACATAACACAATTCAGTCATTCCATAATGGGACTGTCTATCTCAAGTTTTCTCAGTAGCCAGTCCATGTTACTCAACGGACTGCCAGCCACTTACACTAAAACCTTGCTTTACAGGGTTACTGTAGGGATATATATATATATATATATATATATGTCCACACATTTAATATAATTAACTCTACCTCCTGGGCTTAGGAAGACAAACTTAAGAGTGACTTACTTACATTAAGGCAGTGGTATGCCTCTGCAGCACATGGTGTGTCCAGAGTCACTCTCAAGTAGACTGGCTGCTCGTGCAGGGCTGCAATGGCAGACCTGCAGACATACTTTTACTTGGGTCCCACAGGATGGCACAATAAAGTGATGCAGCCCTGGTGACCCCTCTTATCACCCTTGCCCTGGGTACCACTGGTACCATCTACTAGGGCTTATAAGGAGTGATAAGTGCTTGCCAATTGGGTGTATCAGTTCAACAGATACAGTTTAAGGAAAAAAGCACTGGCACTGGGGCCTGGTGTTCGGGGGAGAATTTTTATGGTTCTGGGGCACTGGACCAGGGCAGCTTAATTTGTGGGGGTGCTTCTACAAAATATGAGAAAATACACGTGTAAACGATAGGAATTGAATCAGGTTTGCTTTGCACTTTATTAGAAGGAAAGCATTTCCAACATGAAGTGTAAAGAAACACTTTAAAATTTAATAATAAAATGCTGTGTCTTAACAAAGACAGAATGAAACACAATTCATGTTAAAATATGACAGGAGTACACTTCAATGCAATAATGGAAGAAGAACAATATCCTAAAAAAAATGACAAGGCATAGAGCAAAAATCACATCATATAGCGAGAAGCCTTTGTGCATATAATTGCATGGAATATCATTGCATGGAAAGAAACAATGAACATTATTTATATATGGAGAGAATTAATATTTTAAAGCGTTATTAGAAAAATATATCTTTTGATAAATGCAGGGAGAAAATCACACATTTAGATTATATATGGAAAAATAATGCACTTGTCTGACAAGTGAAACATATGCAAAGAAAGAAGCTGCCTAAAAATACATTTGGCAAATATTCAGTATTTAATAGAAGAATTCTTATAATGTGCACTAACTGACTGACGATCGATTGGGGACAGCTCACGAGCACAGTAGGGCAAATCCAACGAGTGGACAGTGGTCAGAGGGTTTTATAGGGATTTAATGCAGAACAGTTAAACCGCAAGTTCATATTTTGACATTTCGTATACGTCAATGGTACGCAAATCCTGTCTCTATTTAGACACTGTTTTGATCAAAATCGCCTAGCATCATTTCTCAGAATCCATAAAAAAGCGGAATAAATGAAAAGATTGCAGGTGTTATTGATATGCCAAGTAGCTGTCGTAAGTTTCGATAAGGCAAGCTGGCGAAACTAGTTCTGATAAATTGAGAAATTAGAAGATGTGAAAATGGCCTGTTGCCCCACGGTTTCCTCTTTCAGTATTAAGTTCCTATGTTCTTGTGGTTTTTGTGGGTAAGCGCATCGCAAGCTGGGCACAGCGAGGGAGAGGGGGATTTTTGGCCAGCTGTTGACCAAGATGAACAGAGTCTGCTTGGCACAACGAAGGAGTGGGGGCATGGGGGAGCTGCGCCTCGCTGAGGAGATGTGTTGTGAGAGAGACACTTTGAGGCCTATCACAGAAAAAGAATAGCTGGGCAGTTTGGTCAAGTTAACAGATTGGCAGGTGGGGCCTATATGGGGGTGTCATGTGTCTGATGTGGCAAGGTGGGCCTGTTGTGTTCTATATGGTAATTCGGGACCCTACTTCATTTCCCTCCTCTTGTTCATTTTTGAACAAATTTCTAACAGCATATTTTGCTGGCATGTCATCTCGCTGTATGATCCAGGGGGTGTCATTAACATAGGGGCACTTGTAATCCTTATTTATCTGTGCTCTCAACTCAACGTATTCCCCATCCGATCTGTCAACCAGAGCATCATAAGCAGCAATGGTGTTGTCTTCCCCTGCTAAATGTCTACCTGGAGGAAGCGGGGGAGCAGTAGGAACTTAAAAACCCATGTCTGCTGGTGTCTGTAGCAGGGGTGAACTGGGCGTTGTTATTTCAATTATTTTTAATTGCGTTAACCCATCCCCATCTCCTGGTGCACGGTCCTCATGTATTGCCTCACTGTAAATCCCTACATTCGCATACTTCCTGGAAGTCCCTGTATTTGCATAGTTCATTCCTACCATTTTAGTGCTAAACCTTTTTACACAGTGGCTCCCTATTTGAAAGACGCAACACAGAAGCAACATTATTCCCACTATTGGTATTATCAATTTCAGGAGTGCTGTCAGCCATGAGGGCATCCAGCCAAGATCGAACCAGTCCGGAAAAATTTCTGCAGGGGCACCTCCTTCCCCGGCCATCTTCTTTCCCAAGTTGGTCAACTCCTCAATGGCCTTTGTGATAGATCCATTCTCCTCGTCGTTTCCCGGTATGAACGTACAGCAGGAATGTTTTCCTATCTTGTGGCATACTCCACCATCTTTCGCAGTCAACATGTCCAGAACATAGCGCTGCTCTAGAACCATTAGTCTCAAGGGGCGTAGCTCTTCTCTAATTGCATTTAGTCCAGCCCTAGTGCTGTTGATGGCCTTCATTACCTCATAGCGTGTTACCTCGAGCCAACGGGCATTTGCTTTAGTCTGGAAAAGTGGAACGAGCCCTCCAAAAAAGAGCTGGGCATCGTTAAAGAGGCGGAATTCTTGAGGAATGTCATCAAAGGGATCATTTGCAAAATATTGAGCTGATCGCCGGTGGCGGTGGAGGAAAGTGACGTCGCCAGTCATTGGGTGCGAATTGATATGGGAGGCATTGGTGGCTGGGACGACCAGGTGCACTTCATGCAAAGTTACCAAGGAGCAGAGGCCATTCCATTGAGGAGGTAGTTGGAGATAGAGGCGTTCTCCGCAAGCCCAGTAGTAGTCCATTAGAGCGGAGGTGCCGAACTGCATATCAAAATTAAAGATAGTGTCGTTGCAATCTGTGTTACGCCCGACAGGTACAGAGCCATTACCTAGGAAACAAAGGAGAGGATTTTTTAGTTTAAAAGCTTTTTTCCATTTGGAGGTTGTGTCTTTACCAAAAGTATACCTCCTAGTTTCTTGTGCCCAAACCTCTTCGCACTCAGTCTCAACATCCCAATTAACATCCTGTTCATATTTTGTCACTACAAAGGGTCTTCCTAAGGAAGCTGCCTTACATACGAGGGCGTCTGGGCCGTGCCACTTGTTGTTGAAATAAACATGGGCCTGTAAGAGTAGCACAGTCCTGTACTGACAGGGGAATTGGGCAGCGTGTGAGCTATTGTTGTGGTGCAGCGGGGGCTTGTTGTGGAGTTGTTTGTCTATTTTGTATTTGCATACTGCCGAGGGCGATGTAAAAGTGAAAAACCCAGATGCCTTAAACTCGTGCTCATAATTTAGTACGAGAGGTGTTTCCCACCTATACAGATTCTCCATCTCTCTCTCAAATTCTGATACGTCAGTCATGACCCTGTGAGTTAGATAATTATAATCCCATTCTGTGGTGTTTACAAACACATTGTCAATTTCTGCCGACAGAAGCTGGATCTGTCCGTGTATTCGGCAAAGAAACAGGTGGAGGAGGCATTTGGCAGTTAGTGGTGGGACCTCTTTAGGAAAGACCAGTCTATCTGCGCCTACTGCATGGGGGATGTAAGAGCACACGTAGCAGGAGTCATTTGTTACCTTTTTTCCCACTGCTGTCATATCTTTATACCACAAATTGTCTAATAGGGAGGAGTGGACCCAATGATCTGTTATTGACTGCTCTGGACCTGGAATAGGCCCTAGACCCTTCTGTATCTCTACTAGATGTTGGAATGTCTTGTACCCGGTCCTCTGCCACACTGGTTTGTGGGGGATGAGGGGCTTTGTTCTGCGGGGAGCAATAGCGAATCAACGGACTCTGCGTTGGTGGGAAGGGCGTTGGCGCAGTGCTAGAGGGGTGGCGATGGTGAGATCAATGGTACCATCCAATCCTGTATTGTTGTGGATGGGTGAGGGTGGTGGAAAGATGACGGACATATTGATACTGGCAATACTGCGAGGAGAAATAAGACCCCTTACGCTTGCGGGGGCGCTTGTCTGAGAATATGTTACACGGGATCTGTTGCGAGGCAAGGGAGAAAGCAACTTGGGGCGCCTAGTGGTATTTGCATACGCTGGCTTTTTAATAACAGAGGTGTTCTTGGGGCATTGATAGGACCGCATTGCAAGCAGGTTGATAGTTGCCATTATCCCTCCCAACAAAAGGAACAATATTAATATACAAGTACATAACTTAGCATGATTTATTTCTGTGCGGCGTGATCCTCTGTGGCGACTGAAGCCATAAACGACCATGTGAGCATCGTCTTCTTCTGCTGTGATAGTCAATGGAAACATGGTGCCTTCCTGCATTTGGTCAGCGATCAGTCCTCGGATGGCGCCGGGTTGAGTCGCACATCGGTCCTGTGTATCCATGCCTTCCGCTCTGCAATATGGACAGCTGTGGGCGAAGAGTCTATTACTTGGTACGGTCCATCATACTTGGGATCCTTCCATTTCCTAACAGCTTTCTTGACAAAAATTTGCGTGCCAGGGCGGATGGGCGGGAGTGCAGGAGAGATGGGGCCCTTGTTCTTTCTGTTTGATACCTGGGTAGAGAGGAACTGTACAGCACGTGTTAGTGCACACAAATATTCATATAATTCAGCTTTAACAATTTCTGAAGAGGCTTCAGAGTCAATTTTGGGTCTTGTTGAGGGAACTGTGACATTGATTGAGCGTCCAGTAACAAGCTGGTGGGGTGTGAGATGGTGATCGGAGCTTGGAGAATTGCTGAGGGCAAATAAGGCAATTGGTAAACAATAGAGCCATTTCTTTCCAATTGTTGCACTTATCTTGCTTATTTTACCTCTAAGCAGGCCGTTAAGGCGCTCACAAATGCCATTGCTTTGTGGGTGATATGCCGAGGTCAATTTATGTTTAATCCCTAACATGGATGTGAGTAGGGCAAAGATTTCATTTGAAAAATGGCTGCCATTGTCAGAGCGAATCGCGTCGGGCATCCCAGCGCGAGATGCACTCACATAGCAGGAAATTAGCTGCAGCTTTGGCATCGCAGTGGACACATGGTCCAGCTTCGATCCATCGTGAGAATGGGCATACTACCACAATGAGATATCGATAGTTTTGGCATCGATCAATCATGTCAACATAATCAATGTGTAGTTCTTTGAAAGGGCCATCAGGTTTTGGTATTGTTGATGCAACTGTTTTCATGGAGGGATGTGGTGAGTATTGCTGACAAATGAGACACTTGTTAATGAAAAGCTGTATTAGTTCATGGGCATTGGGGATGAACCAGTCTGTTTGTAGAGTGGTGGTCATATTGTCTCGGGAAACATGTGTGGGAAGGTGTATCTGGTCTAGCGCTACTTGTAAGAGGGCTTGTGGCATGACTGGTTTACCTGTCATAACTTGTTTATAAATAAAATCTGAGGCATCCTGTTGTACTCCCCTCTTCTTCCACAGTTCTTTTTCTTGTGATGGGGCACTTTCCTGTATCTCTCTGAGATGTAAATGTGCAATGTGATCATATTGCTCTGTACTCTCAATGACATATGGGGGCGTAATTTGAGGAGTGTCAGTATTTGCATCGTCTTTGTCCTGCTGTCTCACTGGTGGTACGTGTTGTGCAAGTAAAATGGGAGCGTGCTGTCCTTCAGGGGGGCACAGAGGGGGTGGTACATCAGGTGGTGGTGCAGGTGTGGGGATCCTGGCTGCTGCTTTAGCTGCCCAGTCTGCCAGAGCGTTACCTCTGGAGACAAAGTCTTGGCCATTGGTGTGTGCAGCACATTTCACAACAGCCACCTCAGTTGGCAGTGTCAAGGCATCTATAAGTTCCTCAAGCAACTGTCTGTGCATTACAGGTGTGTCATCTGATTTAAGTAAGCCTTGCCTTTTCCATCGTAAAATACTGGAATGTGTTGTTGTGGTGACATAAGCAGAATCGGAATATACAGTAATGTGGGAATCTGCGCCTTCTTTCAAGGCAGCGATCAATGCGACAAGTTCCGCGGCTTGAGCTGAGTAATATGAAGGGAGAGATATTTGCTGGACAATGTCGAGGGAATCAGAGGAGTCATTTTGTTGTGCTCGAACCACTGCAGCTCCTGTATGCCGGATCCCTGTTTCCTGATCGATGGTGGACGAACCATCAACAAAGTATACTGTACTGTCTGGTAATGGATCTTCCTTAGCTGTCCCTGACTCATCTGGACAGTATGTGGCACAGTCATGGTGATCATCATCTGTGTTGGCAATGGGGTGGGCAAAGAAGGTGGCAGGATTTACTGTGTGGCATTTAACAACTTTCAGAGAGGGTAATGACAAGATGACTTCGTAGCCTGATACTCTTTGTGTCGTTAGAGTTGTTTTGGCCTTCTGTATTAATGCAAAAACAGCGTGCTCTGTGTACAGTGTTAACGGGGAACCCATGACTATGGGGGTGCTTTTTTCAACGGCAAATGCAGCGGCAGCCAATACTTGCTCACATGGATAATGCCCTTTCATTACTGAATCTAACATGCCGCTGAAGTAGGCGATGGGCTTGTGGCCCATGGGGTATTTCTGAGTGAGGACAGCTGTCATAGCTTGACCATCACAGTGGGTGAAAAGGTAGAATTATTTTGTGTAGTCGGGGGATCCTAACACTGGTGCATTTGTACTTTCATCTTTCAAGTGCGTGAAGGCTGTGGTCATTTCAGGTGTCCAATCTATTTTGTTATGTCTGTCTTTGGCCATTTTAACAGCTTTTAACAGGGGGGCAGTGATGGTGGAAAAATCAAAGACCCATTGGCGGACATAATTCACTAAGCCTAGGAATTTCTGCATGTCCTTAACCGTCAGAGGTTGGGCTGTACCCTGTATAGCTTGTATTCTGTCTTGGGTGACTCTTCTTCCTGACGCTGAGAGCAACTGTCCAAGGTATTGTACTTCTTTCTGACAGTATTGAAGCTTCTTTTTGTCTACCTTATAGCCTCTTTGTGCTAGTGTTCTGAACAGAGCAATTGAATCCTGCCGGCACTGTTGCTCCGTTGGGCTACAGAGCAATATGTCATCGACATATTGCAGCAAGGTACTGGCACATTGAAAATTCGCTAGATCATCTTTGACAACTCTGTTGAAGACACTGGGGGACTCGCAATAGCCTTGAGCTAACCTTCGGTATGTCAGCTGAACATTTCTGAACGTAAACGCGAAAAGATATTGACTGTCGGGGTGCAATGGGACACTGAAAAAGGCATTTTTGAGGTCGATGACGGAGAAATACTGGGCATCTTGGGGAATGTTGGTAAGTATCACTGAGGGGTCTGGGACAATGGGGAACTCCGGAATTACAATGTTGTTAATGGAGCGAAGATCATGTACCAAACGCCATTCATTCCTATTGGCTTTGCGAACGGGGAAAAGGCACGTGTTACAACATGATGTGCAGGGATAGGTGACCCCCTGATCGAGCAGTGCTTGAATGGTGGGGTCAATTCCCTCCTCTGCTTCCTTGGACAGTGGGTATTGGCGCATTCTTGGCAGTATGGCACCTGGTTTTAGTGTCACCCTGAATGGTGCAGCTGATTGAATGAGGCCTAAGCCATTTGGACCTTTTGTCCACAAATTGTCTGGCACCTGAGCTAAGTCTAAGTCACGTATGTTGTCAACCTGTGCGGGTGGAGTTGGCGTCCTTATTTCCAGTGCTACTGAGAGGGGGACTTCATTTAAGTAGACAGTTTCTGTTTTCAAATACTCTTCAGGATCGTCAAATAGTTGATCATCTGAAATGTTTCTCACCACTTGTCCAGGCTCAATGAAAATGACACAGGCCCAGGTGTGGGCGTAGTCGTCAATTGCTAGGAATGCCCCGTATGTGGAAGTAATTTCAAGAGCATGTATATCCAAGATCATATCCCTGCCTGGTACTGGGGAGTTCTGGCACTGCGGTCGAAAGAGAAACTCTTTTGGGAGCTGGACAGTGCGACTGTGCAGTTCAGGTGTGTTGGCAACAACGATATGCACCGCAGCGGAGAATGCTTGTTCATCCACTGGGCGGGCTCTTATTTGATCTTTCAAGGAGGAGTCCACAGTTAGTGCCATCATCCTTGCCAAAGGTGTACCGGGGATGGAGCAAATCATTGTTCCTTTCTCATCAAAATGGATGGTCATATTTAATTTAGCCATAAGGTCACGGCCCAAGAGATTCACTGTGGACCGTGGGGAGTAGAGCAGACGCTGCTCCGCGCATCTACCTCCTATTTGTACTTGTACTGGCTTGGTGATGGGGACCCTTTCTGTTGCCCCAGAAAATCCTTGTGGGTCCGCTATCTGATTTGAAATGGGCAATGCTCCACCTGTGATACAGGAGTAAGTCGCACCAGTATCAATCAGAAAACTGTAGGTCTTGTTATTGATCGTGGAAAACACAATGGGATCCTCTCTGACATTAGTTAAACACGACAAGACGGGACACAAAAGAGTTGTCTGTGGGCTATCCTAACCGGAATGACCTCCAGCCTGGTACTGCTGGATGGTGCCCTGCGTAAATGTGTTGGTGGGGATCAGTACCGTGCCTCCCTGAGGCGTTGGTGCTTGTGCTTGGGGCATCATTTGGTATACAGGCATCTGTGGCTGTTGTAATTGATGTAGAACCTGTGGGGTCGGTATTTGTACCTGTGTCATGGTAGGGGCTTGCATTTGCAATTGTTGCTGCATGGACTGTGGCTGTACGGGTGGGAGGTAAGAGTATATCACTTGGGGCTGAGCCACCTGTGGCTGTACTTGCTGCTGTTGTTGGTACTGGATGGGCTGTATCTGCTGAGGTCCCCAACTGGCGCCATATTGTTATCCTGCATTCTTTTCTGGCATTCTCTTGTAAAATGCCCTGGTTGGTGACAGTAAAAACAGACCCGTGGGTATGTCTGTTGTGTGTATCTTTGTTGTCCCATTCCTCTACCTCTACCTCTGCCTTGCATGCCTGTATTTCTGGGCCTCATCTGTTGGTTGCCACAATATGGTTGCTGCTGTGTATTGCCATATGACTGTTGTTGTACATAGTCACAGGGGGGCTGCAGGGGCTGTGCTTGCATAGGTGGTGCAGCTATCTGTGTGTTACTTGATAATGCATTTATGGCATTTTGTGGAAAATTGGTGACGGCCGTCATTTGGTTGACTGGTGAGGCGAGCATGACTGTGTCTGGGGAGACTTTTTTCTTATTAAGCTTCTGCTGCACTAACTTTGCTGCCGCATTTTCAATAGCTAATTGTCTATTCCTGTCCTTTTCCTGTTTCTTTTTGCAGAAATGGATAATGTGGTCCTGTATCTCAGGCCATGGTTTTGCTTCCATTGCTACAATTCCATCTAATTTGTCCTGTATGTCTGTTGGTAGTCCTCTCTTTACCACATGGTAGAAAAGCCTACTGTTCCCTCCTGCTGCGTTCCATTTATATCCTATCTCTTGATGCCATTTTTCCTTCAATTTTGAAATGTAATCTGCAGGGTCCTCATTTGGTTGCAGTGTCTGTGACATAAGTGACCCAATGTCCGGGATATCCGGAATCTTTCTACGTAATTGGGTCCAGGCGTGTGCTCTTATTTTGTTAAATGTTTCCCCATCGTATTGCGTTTCTGTGATAGTTATTTTGTCATTGCTGACACTTTTGAATATGTCCTCTGCTTCCTCTCCCATGATGGAGATGAGCAGGCTCTTCATATCTCCTATTCCTAAATTGCAACCTGCAGTGTTCTTTTCCAGGGCCGCTATCCATTTGCCAGCGCCCTCTGTCAAGGGGGGGAGCTGTTTCTTCAAATTGTCTTTGTCCATTTGGGTCCATGGAACATAGACAGGCGGGGCATGGGCGAGTTTGAACAATAGAGGCATTTGACGTGTTACCCTAGTGGCTGGTACGTCCAGGGATGTATACAAGGTGGGGTCATATTCATGTGCGCATTTCTTCCACACCTTGAGACTGGCGGCCATGTAGGCATAGTTCCAATCTTCTTCTTCCTCTCTATGTATAATGTAGTCTTGGGCTGTGGCCAAATGTTGAGGGTGGAAGGACCCTCCTCTTGGGCATGGAAACGTCTCTTCGCTAGTGCAGTCTGCCAAATTTTCAGAAAAGGGTGTGACATAAAAGTCAGAGTCCTCTCTAAGTGTCACCATTTCATTAGGTGTTAATTCGGTATATGGCGATGGCATGTCTTTGCTGAGCAACATCCAATTGCGTTTGTTTTTCTGTCTGACGGAGCGTAATGACGCCGTACCTGTGACATCATATAGTGTGTCATCCAGCCTACCATCCATCCCTAAAACTTCCAATTGTTCTATGTCTGTCTTTTTCCTCCTTTTAGGTTTAGCTCCCTCTCTGTCATGGGGCAGTGTTTTTGAGTTTGTTATTAGATCGTGAAAGGGGCTCGTATTAATAGTAGGGGCGGGCGTCTGGGAAATATTTGAAATGCGCTCTTCAGTCCTGTGTGTTCCAGTCGCACCCTGTATCATTTCATGATTGTCTCTGTGCAGTGCCAGCTGCGACGGTGTGTCTGGCCCTGCACCATCCTGAGACCGGGGAGTTGTGAGGGACACGTCGTTCACTAGCTGTGTAAGGTTGGAAATCTGGTGACATGCTCGTTCCAGTTTTAATGACATGCGCCTTATGGCGTCATAGTTACCAGGGGGGCTAGGTGACTGGCTTTCTGGTATCAGATTAGTGCTTTGATCATTAAATGAGATGCCATTGGTACTTGCATTCATATCTAGGTCACCTCTCCATTTATTGTAAGGTGCCTGAGAAAATAAATCATCAGGTAGGCTCTGTCCGTTATCCCTAGAATGCATGTTAGTAGTTGGATGATCCAACAGTAGGGACCTGTCCTCACATTGGAAAAAGGCAGGTGAGGGTAGTTTCGTGTTCAGTTGACATTGTGGGCTTGGGTGGCGCTGGTCTTTAATAAGCGGCAAGGTTTGGGGGTGAGGGGGAGTCGCTGCCTTCGGAACGGGGCAAAGGTTATGCACAGCGGGCTCCTGTGTTTCGTTAATCCATTGGGCTATTTCAGATTCTGTAACTATCTGGTGTTGGTCCTACCCATCAGTCCCATGTTCCTTGTGAAGGACTGGCGGTTGGTCATTAGGTGTGAAGAGTTGCTGGTCGCCACTGAGGGATGTGTGAGAACCAGGGTTTGAGGTGTGCGAGGTGGAATGTGAAGCATTGCATATTCTGTCGCATTCTTCATCCTCATCTAATTGCTGTGCTAGACTGTTGTTCGATGGTGTCATTTTGAAAATAAAGTGTGCGTCAATCTGACCTGGCAGTTCTGTTAAGTTCTGGGCGGTGAGGAACGGTGGTATTAAGGTGCGATCCAGTGACTGATTGCTTTGTGAAGGGAGGGTGTCCACTGGACATATGGCAGTGTGGCCCACTGCTGTTTTGTCATTGGATGTGGGCTCTAAATCTGCATTGTTGGTCGTTTCAGTATACATCCCCACTGGAGCTTTGGTATTTAATGCTGGCCCTATGTCTAAATCTACCGAAAGGGCAGGGTACATTCCTCCTACATGATACGCTGGTGGAGGGGCAGTGGGCATTAAAGTGGGTTCAGCTGTTTCTTTGAAAATGCGAAATAATGCCAAGGTATTTTTACGTTTCTTGAGTTTGGACCCTGAATATTTCGCTTCCAGGAATGTCGTGGCGTGCTCTAGGGTTATGCGGTCAAAGGTACCTTCGAGTGGCCAAGGGTGAGTCAAATTTTTCGGGTACTTGTTCAGTTCTTTACAGTGTTTAATTATGTGTTGTTCTTGATCTGCAAAATTTTTCAATACGTATTGTAAGGGAGTAGCCATAGTAATGTATTTAGTATTTAGTGTACCCCTGTAGAACAGTCTTCAATAGAGACAGGTGTATTACTGTGGGGACACGCGCCCTAATTATGCTCTGCCCTTCAACTGCTTTGATCAAGGTCCCTAACAAGTTCTTCTCCTATTGCCTGAAGGACAGTAAGGTATATGCTTTCTTTTAATTCCTGAGAGAAACCAGGAAAGTGAAGCTGGTTGCTAAAACAGGCAGCAGCTATCTTGCTTTGGAGTGGATTTCTTGGCCACAAACTTGATAATACTGCCGGTATCTCCAAGCCTGGAGCTACTAGGACAATATATATCTTTATTTTATTCGGTGTTTGGTACACTGTACAACTCACAATTTTGTTCATCTAACTGCTAGTGTGGAACCTTCAATTGCAGGACGACAATGAGGGTGCACTAAGGGCGGCTGTTTGCAGAGTGAAGTGCGTGTTTATTTATTATACTTGTACCACCGGAATGTCCCCGTATCGTAGTTTGTACTATGTTTAGTGAGTGGTTGTAGGGTGTACCTGCGTAATATAATTGGGAATTACTGTGAGCCTGACTTGTCGTCCGTGGGTGACGTCAATGCCCCGGACGTCAAATACTGTCAAGAGGACAGCACTCGTTAGGGGTGCAACTGGAATGACGGTGGCAGGGTAACCCCTTGATAGCCCTATAATGCGTCCGTTTCTTGAATATACACTGATGTGCGGTATTGCAGGGCCTATTGGTGTTATGCTGGAGTTCTGTGTTGCACTGCTCATTACCTAGAATGGGGCAGAGTTGGACTTTGGGTCTCTTGGCGGGCTCCTTAAGAGAGCACGAAGTAGCGGTGAGTGTGTGTCTCGAGAGTCTTCTTGGTCTGATATGGTGGCAGAGCTAGATGCGGGTGTCTCTGAGCGTACTATATCGAGGCTTTGAGCGTCCTCGGGGGGCTCTATTGAATAAGAGGAGTAGGCTGATTCAGTGGAAGACTCCCAATCGCTAATTACCACTGGGGAGGATGGTGGCAAAAAAGGTGTATAGCGCGTGTCGTCAGGGAGATGAGGCAGGTCAGGACATGTGGTATCTGGAACCTGTGGGCTGGGATGAGGGTTAGCGTGAGCTCTGCAAACAATGGGCAACTGAGTTAAATCAATTGTGGACAGCCGTACTTCTACTGTGGGTGTGGGATGTATTCTCAATATAGTCCACACTATTGAAATAAGGTCACTTTGATTTTGGCTTATAGGGGACACTGTATCTGTGATGCTGTTGAAAACGGACACGGGCGGTCATTTAAAGTGTGCAATACAATTTCAACAATTTGGGGTGGGTTATCGTTCATAACGTTGTCAATTACCTGGAGGTAACGTGCAATAGTTAAAAGTGGTGCTGCGCCACTATGCGTCAGCGGGCAAGGAGGTGGGGGTGGTCAAGCACAAGCTCGTCTCCTAGTGCCTCCTTAATGACAAGATAGAATGCCTCCTTAATTTCCTGTTTGTCTGAACCGGTGTAGACACCTTCTGGGGAAAAGTCAGGGAATTGGAGGTGATGGCCTAAACAAGCAATGAGGACTTTGCTACGCAGGGGATTTCTGGGCCAGGAACTTGTTACAATCGTGGGTATTTCTAATCCTGGGACTAGCATAGAAACGTGTACATATATGGTGTCTGCAGTTTTATAAGTTGTGTACCCACGTATTCTATTCATTTGATTGACAGAATTGTGGCACTCATATTTCCCAGTTGTAGAATCTCAAAAGCATACATCCACAAGGTGTGCAAATGACAAAGGAGGAAGGCGTAGCTACCTAGCAGGGTTGCATGGCTAGGTAATAGAAGGTGTGTAATGGTGCAACCCAGTCAACAGTTAACTAGCGGCCCCCACACTCGGCTAGTGAGTGTGGAAATGTGAGAGCAGCAACTGGAGGGAGAGGAAAGGCACAAAAATGTATCACTTTAATAAATGCAGTGAAAAAAGGAAATCATAGATTCACATTACACATGGAGAAAAATGCATGAGAGCTTCTCACCAGTAGTCACTGGTACTGGCAAATCAATATTGCAATATGCATGGAAACAAAAATTGCCTAGTTATTGAATCTCGCTAATACATCAACCTTGTTGGCCTGGGCACCAGGCATAGAAAAGGAACCAGAATGCATAGAAGAAAATATACACAAAAAAAGGGATGAGACCACAAAATAATCGCACCTTAACTACACTATGCAAGATGGAAAGTCTAATATATACACGTTGAGTTGTTTAACATGACAGAAAAATAAGTTTGTTTAAAATAACATTGGTAACCTAAAAAAACGTCCTCACGTTTAACTTGAACACAGGAAACCAAACACTTCCTTTTACTGGTAGCTAAGCAGAATGGAAGGCGTCCCTTGTTCTTTAAAAATCTTAGTTTTCATAAGCTATCATTCACACAGTAAGCTTATGGCCATCATACACACAGTAGGCCCGCCCCTCAGGCGTAAAACTAAAGCTTCGTAACCACACAAACTAACCACAGTGGCACACCGGCCTAAAAAAAAAAAAAATATATATATATATATATATATATATATATATCCGTGATATGAAGCAATGTATAAACAGCGAATAATACCTGCACCTGACTCAACGACTGTGTACATGTGTTAAAGTTGAGAAGTTCTTTTACGTAGCAAGATATCAGCGGAAAGCAAGGTGCTGTTACTAGGGGTCAGAGGGCACCCAGAGAGACAGAATCCACTAAGACAGATGAACACCACTCCCCGGGACAAGACCAAAAGTACAAGAGAGAGATATGCTCTTAACTTAGGCTTACCCGAGAGTGTTGTGTCTGCTCAGTCAGGAAACCGGGTCTCGGAAGGTAGTCACTCCGCCCGTTGTCACAGGATGCAGCTGGGAATCTAGTACGTTCCTTCGTGGTCGCCAGATGTTTGGGGGAGAATTTTTATAGTCCTGGGGCACTGGACCAGGGCAGCTTAATTTGTGGGGGTGCTTCTACAAAATATGAGAAAATACACGTGTAAACGATAGGAATTGAATCAGGTTTGCCTAGCTGGGCAGTTTGGTCAAGTTAACAGATTGGCGGGTGGGGCCTATATGGGGGTGTCATGTGTCTGATGTGGCATGGTGGGCCTGTTGTGTTCTATATGGTAATTCGGGACCCTACTTCACTGGTTAGCAACCCCAATGCACTTCCAGATCTATAAAGACAGCATCTAGAGCAATAGGTGGGGGTGGCCATGCCAATAAGCATCAGCAAAGCCAATATGCTTCTCCTCTGTGACAGGTATTGTGGTTATTAACAATGTTCTATGTTTTTTAAGCACATATGCAACAAATGTTAAATAAAGCAGTTTATACATAAAAAACGTACAATACCAAAAAAAGGTATCCTACCATTGAACACACCTCAGAGTAAGAAAACAAACTGATTTTTCCTTGCAGGAAGCTCTGATGAAGGTACAGGGCACCATGTTCTATGCACTAAACCTAGAAAACAACAACAGCCTACTATTGGTGTTAAAATATGTGGAGATCTCTCAAGAATAAAAAATATTAAACCTGTTCCAAAAGAATGAATCTATACCGCAAAAAGCAGAGCTAAACAAATAACTGAATATCCAAAAAGTTTGGCTGTTGCTGACTCATTAATTCAGACCTGCTGTTATCATCAAATGCCCAGCTACTGATCCCAAATCTAGTTTCCACATTAACCACCCCTGCCTCCAACCAAGAGATGCATGATCTTGATGTCCAACACCAGTAGCCCTTAGTTACCTAGCCACCCTCACAACTTGATGCCTTCTACTCCCCAGGGCAACACTAAAAGAAAGAGACAAACAACAAAAGAGGTGATTGCAGCCCCCAACTACTGTACAAGATGTTTAAAGATTTTTTATCACCAACCTCAATCTACTTACATGTAAGAAAAACAAAACTACTGCACACATTATGGGTCACTTAGCTTTAGGTTGCTGAGAAACTGTGGCAGATTTAATGATTTCAGTTAGTATCACCTAAAGTTGGGCGAGCCAGAATATTAACAGGGTGAGCCAAGCAAGAACCATGGGTCTTGCTTGGCTCTTAGAGCCTATGCATGAGTGGAGCTGTGAACATTTTTGCCGTACAACAACTATGATAAAATCTCTTGCAAATTCGAAATAGTGCGTTTGTTTAACAAGTGAAAGCTTTGACATTAATATGTCACATTAGCACTGCACTGAGAAGTACTTATTAAAAGTGATAGTTTTTAAACATGAACTTAGCAGCATTTCTTCCTCGCCTCCGCCCTGGCGACAGTGCCATTAGTGAACCAAGAGGCAAGACAGTTGTCCTGTGACCTTGTTTGTGGCCCAGATTATTGTAAATAGAGCACCATAATAGTGTAGTAATACAAACACAATAGACTTCTGTACAGCTGGTATTCAATTCAATTTCAATGTATTGATTTACCATGCATAGTTAGTTAAAACAGTTACATGACATCAAACAAGCAGATTAAAACAACGAGAACTGTGTGGGGTACAATTTATATATGTAAACACATATTTACGTATTCAGAGCTGAGGCTCGAAAAGTCCAAGAATGAACTACTATATGGGTCACAGATTGGAGGGGCCAAAGCCCTACTGGCTGCCACCTGCACAAACTTCAGTGCAGCCTCGGCAGTGTCTGCATTCCTAAGGGGTCATGCGGTCTTGTACATGCCGCAAACAGCAAGGTGTTCCTCATGCTCTACCTACTCCGGGCTGAGTGCAGTGCAGCAAAAAGATCACTGTGCAGCTAAAGATGTGTTATCTATGCGAGCCTCAGATGAGAAAATGCTATTGTGCTGGTCGGAGATAAAAGTATGAGGTGAGGATGAGTAGTGCAAGCAGACTTCAAATGGTAAAGTGGTGGTGCTTTGCAGAAATATAAAATGTAATGTGCATACAAACAGTGCAAAGTATTCAAGTAATTAAATATCTTTAAACAACCTGCCTTATTCTTATGACTGACCACGCAAACGGACAATGTTCCTTCCTCTTTACGTTATGAAGTGCTTATCGTTCTGTGCAAAATACAGGCAATAAAGTGCGAAAAAATAAATCCAAGCAAATGAGTAATTAAGGAAACTTGATGTCAGTCAAGTTAATGAGAAGCTTGTGAAAGACGTATACGATTGGTTAAAAAACAAGCAGGAAATGGAAAGAAAATAAAAAAAGAACGTTGAGGGGGAATGGTGTATTTTGATTGGTTAAAGGGATGGTAGACCAGAAAGGAAACATATCAGGAATATTCAGATTTGGAGGCTTTGTGAAAGATGATTTGATTGGTGCAATGGGTGAAGTTGAGGGGTAAATGTGTATTTTGATTGGATAAAGGGATGTTGGACCAGAAAGGAAACATATCAGTTTTGGAGGCTTTGTGAAAGATGATTTGATTGGTGCAATGGGTGAAGACAGCTAAAAGCGGATTGGTGGAGGACCAGAAAGGAAACTTGATGTCAGTCAAGTTAATGAGAAGCTTGTGAAAGACGTATACGATTGGTTAAAAAACACGCAGGAAATGGAAAGAAAATAAATAAAGAACGTTGAGGGGGAATGGTGTATTTTGATTGGTTAAAGGGATGTTGGACCAGAAAGGAAACATATCAGGATTATTCAGATTTGGAGGCTTTGTGCAAGATGATTTGATTGGTGCAATGGGTGTAGACAACTGACAGTGGATTGGTGGAGGCATGATCTTAACTATTGGTTAAAAAAGAAGCAGGAGACAGAATGAAAATAATAAAAAAAAGAACGTTGAGAGGTAATGGTGTATTTTGATTGGTATAAGGGATGTTGGACCAGAAAGGAAACATATCAGTATTATTCGGATTTGGAGGTTTTGTGAAAGATGATTTGATTGGTGCAATGGGTGAAGACAGCTGACAGCGGATTGGTGGAGACATGATTTAAAAGGTGAAGTCAGCAGGAAAACTTTTGACAGCGGGAATTATTGGACCGGCTGTTCATGGAGGAGGCTTATTGCGGCCTTAGCTGGTGAGTTAGACGAATTTGAGATTACTAGTTGTTGTAAAGTCAGTAATGTTGAAGTGGTTTGGTAGATAATGGGATAGGGTAGTTGTGATTATGGAAGAGTTTTACTCTACTTGTCTATATTTTTTGATATAGATAATGCAAAACTAGGAACGAATAGATACTGTGGAGCAGTGGATACTGTGGGAAACTACTTACGAAGACCGAATATTTATGTGTATATATTAAGGTATGTTTGACTCACTATTAAATTGATGTGCTAATATTAATAGTTTTGTGACTTTAAGAGCAATAATTATAGGTTTTGGAATTTGTACAGGGTCTTTGGACTTGAATACCAAGGCAGCTGGAATTGAGTATAAGCTAATACAGCTATTCATAAGGTACATTCACCCTTAGTATTTTACATGTTATAAATAGGATTTAATAAGATGTGGAGCTATGCTATTGCCAGAATTAGACTTTGCAATAATGAAATAATTGAATCTGTCTGTTTAGATCATAGGGTTCACCACTAATGATGTAAATGGGATATAATTGAACTACAATTTAATCATCGCATTTTAAGAGGCATATCCCTCCTCTCCCTTCATATTCAGGAATAGGTAAAAACGATTAGAACTTTTCAGTCATTAATGTGACCTTTGCATATTTTTTCAGAATTGAATATTATTCTGGCTAGAATTATCTGGAGAGCCAGAAGAGGGTGACCGATTAATATATATAATTAGGTATGTTGTATGTTTCCCCCTTTTTTTGAACTTAGAGATATTGGGTAACACATGAGAAATAGAGTTATTAATGTGACTCTTTTTTGTATAATATATTCTTTTAGAATTGTTCATCATTTAGACTTAATTGAATGGAGTACAAGAAGAAACCAACTGAATAATTATTAAGACTGAAATCTATCAATACTGATTGTAATATTTGAATAAAGAGGTGTCAGATGATTCAATTGGATATTAAGTCCAGTTATAAATTACTGGTCACTAGGGGGTGAAATGGTTTGTAGGATGGGTAATACAGGGTCAACAAATGAATTTAGTTGTTGCAACGGGTCTCGTGGGGTTTAAGAGTTATATAATGAACTGTCTTTTAAGATAATTAGCAATTATTGTATAGAATATTAAATCTTGCTGTTCATCCTGGTTTGTGGTTAATATTAGAATGGAGACAGGCAGGCTTTATAAGGTTGGAGTGAGTGCAGGTTCAAAAGATACCTTGAAGTGTCATGTACAGGTTACATGGTGAATGTTTTTGTTAAATTTGTTTTCAATTTATTGATTGGTGTGTATATATATTTTCTTTCAGCCCTGATGACGTCCGGTATAGGACGAAACGCGTAGGCTGAAAAGACTTCATGAATATGTGACATATTGATTCATCTGCAACAATTTTGGAATAAAAATTGGAATATTTTATTGGAACTTGGCCTGCTGACTGTTTGCTGAAGAAATACAATAATAAATTGTTGATATGGACATCACTATAAGACGTTCCTTTCCATTTTTGTGATTTCCTCATGGGAACAGTCGAGCCCGAACTGCCAAGTCAGGTCCTCCCTGTACTGGAAACAAGCATCCTGGGGCCAATTTCGGGGCATCACCCCATATCATTCAGGCTAGATTGAATCCGGTGAGCCCGGGACCCACGTCTGGGGATACCCTTCCCACTTAGGGTGACAAAACCGGTCCCAGGATGCTTGTTTCCGGTCCAAGGAGGACCTGGCTTGGCAGATCGGTCTGGACTATTCCCATGAGGAACAGGGTCAAGACTGATTTGCATATGGCTGGGCCTAAACTGGGGTGGCATTGTGAGCAAAAGAATGATGGGTTTAACCCAGATCTCTTGACTGGGGGTAAATGTTTGATTTACTCTGAATTCAATCCATCATTTTTGTGTCTTTTGATTTCTCGCCCTACGTGCGCTGGGTATGCCCAGATGTGGGTCCCCGGCTCACTGTCACTGGATTCAAGCTAGCCTGGCTGATGAGGGGTGATGCCCCAAAACCGGTCCCAGGATGCTTGTTTTTGGTCCAGGGAGGACCTGGCTTGCCAGTTCGGGCTGGACTGTTCCCATGAGGAAACAAGGCCAAGATTGATTTGCAGATGGCTGGGTCTAAACTGGGGTGGCATGGTGAGCAAAAGAACGATGTGTTTAACCCGAATCTCTTGACTGGGGTTGAATGTTTGATTTACTCTGAATTCAATCCATCATTTTTGTGTCTTTTGATTTCTCGCCCTACGTGCGCTGGGTATGCCCAGATGTGGGTCCCGGGCTCACTGTCACTGGATTCAAGCTAGCCTGGCTGATATGGGGTGATGCCCAGAAACCGGTCCCAGGATGCTTGTTTCTGGTCCAGGGAGGACCTGGCTTGGCAGTTCGGGCTGGACTGTTCCCATGAGGAACAGGGTCAAGACTGAATTGTATACGGCTGGGTCGAAACTGGGGTGGCATGGTGAGCAAAAGAACGATGGGTTCAACCCAGATCTCTTGACTGGGGGTGAAGATTTGATTTGCTCTGCATTCCGTCCATCATCTGTGTGTCTTGTGCTAGGAACATAAGCACAGAGCAAGCAGTGTGCAGTTTAATCATAAAACAAATTCCCCCAAAAGCGGCTGGCTGCAAAACCTGCAATGTCGGCATTGTCCCATTGTCCAGGCAACGCGTCTTTAAAGCCACGCTGAGCGGCACTGCGACGACTCCTCAGCTGGTGGGCTAAACATAAAAATAAGCACAGCGCAAACGCTGTGCAGGGTAAACATTAAAATAAGCACAGTGCAAGCGCTGTGCAGGGACATTTAGCACAGCACAAGCACTGTGTGGTTTAAACATAAAGTTCCCCAAAGGCAGATTTTAGGCAGTACTTGGGCCACGGTACACTGAGAGAAAAACAATGGGAAATATTATGATGCAGCCAATAAAAACTGAGGAAACGTAAGTAGCAAACACACTAAACAATTAAAAGTAAAAGCCTGGATATAAGCCCCTGTTAAGATTTATATCAAATACAATAGATTTCACACACACAACACAAACGCTGTTCAGGCGAAACCTAAAAAGGGCACTTTCTAATATGCTGCCAATTGTAACATCCATAGCACTTCCAGCGGGGTTGTACCCTCTGATGTGTAATGAAGGCCTCAGTTTGTTTCAGGTTTGGACACAACAGAGAATATTTTCATTTGTGGACATCACACACACGCATGAAAAATGTCTACAAAGATACCAATCTTCTTTCCGCACAAAATTAGGCACTGTGTGAGCTCGATCTAGAGGGGTTTCATATGCACATCATCTGAATAAAGGGGTTTCAATTTAAGCTGTTGGGTGACGCACGAGTATAATTTGTACAAATAACAGGAGGTTATTGTTCACAGTGACTTTACTCAAAGGAAGCGGAAATGAGGGCTACGGCTCTCAAACTGCTCCAGCTTTTGTGTAGAAGGGTAATGCAGCAGAGCCACTTAGTGGCACACTGTGATCTCTGCAGGCTGCCCGGGGTCCACGAAGGAGACCCGCTAAGAGGGCGGCCGCCTTAGTGCCACATGAGGGCACAGGAGGCAGCCTCCCAGCATTTGGGACCCTCAGGGGTCCAGTGTGCCGCGTCACTTCCGGGGAGGGAGTGAGGTACATATACCTCTCCCCGCCCCCTGGGCGCCCTCTTGGCCCATTCCCCTGATGCCGTTTAGACGTGGCCCGCGGAGCTGCTGGCATCTTTTAGCGCGGTGAGTGCATACCCCCATTCCCCACTGGTTCCCCCCGCCCGGTCTCCCAATTATCTGGGCAGCATCCAGGGCTGGGAGGCCCGGCCGCGGTCCGCCTGGGCGGGGGGGGTTTGGGGCAGCTCCCGGCGCACTCGGGTGGTGGCATAAGAGCTTTTCCCCTGTCCGTGGTATGGGGGGCGCGGGTGGGCCCCTAGCCGTCGCAGCTATGGAGGCTTCCAGGGCTGCGGTATAGGTGCCTGTCTCCCGGGGGCCGTCTCCGGCCTCCGACGCCGACCTGGCAGGAGGGAGACTAACCTAGGCCTGTCGGTTTGTGCACCGGGGGGGGCTGGGTCTCTGTATGGTCACTGACCCCGCCTCCACTGCTGGTGGGAGATATCTGGAGTAATGGGGAGTCCCAGCGCAGGCCCAGGGGTCTGCGGGGCGAAGGGTCGCCGGTGGCCTTGTATTCAGCCGCGCATTGAGATCATGTGGCGGAACACTGCCAGAGGTGCCTCCAACCACCTTTAACACCCTGCACAGTCTCGGCGTCCTGGGTAAGTAGGTGGTAGCCTGCCTCCCGCCCTGCCCACACTGCTCTGAAGCCCGCCCTGCGCCTCCGGCCGGGACCCGCATGGGCCTAATAGTATAGGTGCTGCGAGTCGAGTGCGGGCCTCTGATGGGGTGAGTTGGAGGGGGGGGCAATGGAGCAGCACGCTGGCTGGACACGCTGTGCCCATGTCTCCCGATTTGGTGTCGTGTTGCGCCAAGCCCGGGTGGCTCGGATGCGTCGGGAATCCCAGAGAGTCTGCCCCCCCCTGCCCTTGCGAGATGGTGGTTGTAGTTCCCAGGGGGATAGGTGCCGCCTGCGTCACGTCCAAGGCACTGCATGGCATAGTTTCCCTGAGGGCGGGGTACTATGGTTAGCCTTCCCACATCCGGTGAGGCCGGGCAAACCGTTCATATTCCCAGTGCCGGAATGGGTAGTGTAAATACGGTGCTCGTGTAAATCGCACCAATACCTCGGGCCGGAGAGGATGTGGTCCGGCGGCTAGACTGCCGACTTTGATGCCAGAGACCAGGGTTCGAGCCTCGGGGTCGCGTCCACATCCGGTGAGTCGGGGCGAATCACTTGATCTCCCCGTGTGTGAATGTGTATGTAAATACGGTGCTCAGGGAAAGCGCGCCAATAGCTGCGGGTCGTGTTCACGCTATATAAATATGCAACAGCAGCAACACCAGCATGTTAAATATGCGGGGAAGGGCGGGGTACTAGGTTAGCCTTCCCGGTCCCTCTCCCTAATGTCTGACATGCCCGTCGTGGGCGGGTGCCTGTAGCTTCAGAGCGTTCACCACGAAGCACGCAGGAAACTCGGGTATAGTGGTGCGGGCAGTGCGTGGAATCGCTAGGCAGAGGGCCATAATGAGGAAGCGGGCTTGGGGTAGGGGGTCAGGGCTAGAATCTGCTTTCAGCACTAAAATTACCTGCTTCACCACGTGGCTAGAAGCAGCCGATCTCCGTCGCAATTCCCCTGCTCCCCAACCCCACCTCAGGGTCAGGCTGTGGTGTAAGGCCAACGCGGCAGAGCTGCGAGTGCAGGTCGAGCCTGATGTAGGCTCAACAGCCGGTGATACAACAAATAATATGGGCTTGGGAAATGTAACTGAACCGGTGCCGATGTAAAGTGCAGGAAATATCTCCGGCCGAGATTGCACTATACAAAGCTAAAAAAAAAAAAAAAAATTAGTACATTAAACAATTAATATAGTTTAGTCACATACGGTTCTTCGCCGCCCACGCCGCATCAGTTATGCAGCACCATGCGAGGAGCATGCGCTATGTGGGAGCTGGGCCTCGAGGAACTTCCATCGGAGCAGCGAGGTCTGGTACTGATGTGGTATGGGGTGTTGTCTGCAATGAATGGGTCTGCTGTGTACCCTGTGGCGTCTTTCACCAGCGAGGTCACGGCGAAAGAGGGTTGCCCCAAAGGGAGGGGCTTGGCGGACTGGCCCCGACAGTCCAGCTCCTGTGTTGTGAGTTGTGTGGTCCCTGGACACGGCGCGGGCAGTCGGTTGTTCACGTGGGACAGTGCAGCCCTGGACAGACAGTGCGTTTCTGCTGCCTTGGCGAAGCACCCATTCTTCCGGGGCGAGTTAAAATATCACAATGCGACAGAAGGTATGGCATGGTCCGACCTCAGAATGTAACGCAGGAGGATCCTCGGACCATTTTACCAACAAGTATTCTCCTATTTGTGTGAGGCGGGTGTGAGTTGGTGAAACGGCGCAAGTTGTTATACTCCTGCAGTAGTGGGGAATGGAGGGGGAGCATGACAGCGCAATAGTGCTGCCCTGTACCTGGTGCACGCACAGAGGTGGCATTGCCATGGTCTGAGGGGCATCCCCTTCTCACACGAGTCACTTTGCAGTGTGCAGGATATAGCTGCCTTTTTGGCTAGACTCGCTTCACACGAAGGCCACATACAGGCATGTATAAACTCATTAAATTGGACTGGGCAGCTTTGGTATCTGGTATGAAAAGTTTTGAGCGGTTCTTTTATAAGAATGTAGCCAGGCTAGCGAATGAGTTGGAAGCACGGCACACATGAATGTTAAGTAATGAAATATCATTTAATTTTAGTCAACCCCCTCTGCGTCTCAATGTAAATGCATGTGATATTGATTCCCTGACCACGTTAATTAGGTTTGGGAACAGTTTTCTCATATCGCCGACATTTCTGTTCGACTGGGGCATATTGTACAGAAGCCATAAAATACACATTTATATCAATGATATTCATATTAATGGGGCCTAACTCTAACAGACAGTAATGTGCACCGTGCATACATCACTTTTGGACAGGTGTAGGACCATGGTGGAAAAAAGGAACTGTTTTGACTGTGCTGTCTTGTCCTTTCAAACACTAATTTTAGTATACAAGGAACCATGTGTTTTACGCTTCACCACAAATTGGATCACTTTTGCATTCCCCACATTGGAGGAACGAATTAGGCCCCATAGTTGGTTGGTCCTTATTAACTATAATGTGATTATTAGATTCGGATCCTGCTCGTTTTGTGGCAGCTTGCATTAATCCATCCACAACCGCTGGGGCTTTTCGCATTGCAGCTTGTTCCTTTCTGCCCGTTCCACAGTGAGGCAGTCAGGCAGCAGCGGTGACTTAAGAGCTACGCATTCTGCGGCCTTGTCCGGCCCGGGCATCCCAATGGATGGCAAGATGTAAAGCAGCTCTGGCGCAGGCTCCTAAAATCGGGACGGGCTTCCTGCATATTCCACGAGCGGCCTGTTCATTTCTACCATCACATTTCCATTTTGTTTGTTGACAAACTGTGGGCGTTGCAATGACACGTCGCGTCGTCGTTCATTCAAGTTGGTGCAGTCTGGTGTGAACCTATGGCCGGTTTTTCTGGTTGTGGCCATAGATGGTGTTGGCACTTCCAGTGGTGTGTGTTCTCTGTTCCGAGGAGCCTTTGTGGTGCGCTTTGTGCCCCCTGACCTCTTCACAGGAGTCCTCCAAGAAGACCACGAACGTGAAGGCTTGTTACTCCAAAGAGGGGGAGAGCGAGGGAGAGAAAGAGGGGCAGGAATGGGCGGGGAGCCAAGCGCCAGCCCGGCCCGCTCGGAGGGAACATTTACATAGGCATCTGGGATTAGGTAGATCACACCTATGCCCCAGTTAGATGACAGTGTGCCATACATGCGTGGGTGAATTTTATTAGAGGGTCTCAGGATTTTAGTCACTAATGAAAGGCCGTAGTCAGATAGTTTTTCCCTGCACATCAGCCGGTGCCGCGCTTTGGGGAAGCATTCAGACCCGACGAGCATGGGGTCAGATTTGCACCAAGTTTCAAATGAAGAGGCATATGCTGGCATATTTGTGCCCTAGATAGCCAAGAAGTTTGTACCCCAGGAGTATAGCAGTAACCTAGGTTGAGTATGCTATCCGCGCTTAAAGTTTATATTCAATTCTCAGATGGGCACAGGCTGTGGTTCTGGTGGCAAAAGTCTGATTAACGTGCCTGGAAACAAAGTTTGTTATGGTCGTACTGCTTTACCATATCTGCTGTGAGGAAGGTTTACATCAGCACAGTACGCATCAGTTTCATGTAGAAGGAATGCGGTGCCACGGGGTGGCTCAGAACAGGCAACGTCACATGATGTATGTTGGTGGGGCGTGTGCGGTTAGGAACACGCTTAGGCGGCCGGATCATTGGTAGCAGCACCCTTATTTGGATGTACTGGGAGCGTTCTGTTTACAGGACATGTGCTCACTTGCCATCGGCTATTCACGTGTCTGTTGTATGTGTTCCCCCAGGCGGATGGAATTTAACTGCCCTTGACTGGCCAGTGCATCTCCTTGCGCTCAGGTCAGGTGAGCATTAACTTTGGGTGTTATGGTGTCTGTGGTAAGTTCTGGTCAGACGGTGGGCAGGCCTTCTAGATGGGGGTTCTGCTCAGGCGTGTCCTAGTAAGGGTTCAGGTGCCAGAAGCCGGCCCTGGGATACAATTTGAGCACAGCAGTTCTACACCACAGGCAGAAGGGAGAACCTATTTACTGTCTCTGGCTGACAGCTCGCCCATTACCAAGGTACAGGTTGAGCAGGTAAGGTAGGCATGCCTTCTATGCCAGGCAATGGGGGTCATGGCAAGTGCTTTGGCAGTCGCTCTTTCAAGAGCCAGCAACAGCAGCTTACAGGGTGGGAATACAAGCGGAGGCGCATCATGCAGGTGGGGACGATGCCCTGTTTTCAGCTACCTCCAGCCTGGCTTCCTTCGGGGCCTGAGAACCAGTGGCGGAGGGCAAGGTCCAAAACAGACTCTTCGGGGGTGGCATTAAAGGGACAGGATGAGCGCATCAAGCAGGCTGGACAATGGGTATCCCAATGTTTGAAAGGTACCCGGAGCCACCCAGGGGAGTGGCCGGAAGGCAGGTTAAGGGTAGTATGTACAGGCAAACTTGGAATATACCACTGGCACCCCGGTGATGCACCAGAGGTAATGGGGAGGGTGCAGGTACATTCCCACTGCTGGGGCAGTACATGGTTATCAGCTTGAACCCCCCGAATCTGGGGGAATAGTCAAGAAAGGGTGTTGAAGCTTAGGCTTAGTCAACCTTTAAGGTGACGCACAGGTTGCACGCGGTGCACAATGGTATGTGGTCTGTGTTAATTGATTCATCAAGGTAAGGCAGACTAACTAGTCAAGCTAACAGAGACGGTAGATGCCAAGCGCCGGCATTCTCGCCATCGCGGCACGTGGGGATTAAGTTATACAACTCAAGTGTGTTGGGGCTACACAGCTTAGCGATATCTGGGTTGCAGCACAGGGGCTCTTTTCTGGGACACCCGGCATCCCAACAAGTCTAGAAAGGGCAGGTGATCTGCATCTATCGTTTTCACCATTCCTGTAGCGTTTCCACCCTCTGGTCCACTACCTAGTACCCTCCAGAGTAGGTCTGGCAAAGGGCAGGGTCAAGGGTATGGATGATGGGCCATCCAGGCGTGCTGATAGTGGCGCGATGGGCGGAAAGCAGGAGGTGGAGGCATGGTTTTCCTGACAGGTAATTTGGACGGGGTTCCCAGGCATGCACTGGAACAGCTTGCTAGGATGCTGCAGCACAGACTAAGGGGGGTGTCTCCCTCCTCAATTTCTGGTCTTCAACAGGAAGGCTATCAATGGGCAGTGGGGGGCAGTGTATCGGGTACATTAGGTGCAAGCTTGATTAGTTGTATAGGATGGGTGCAGTGCGCATTAAAGGTTAGCAACTTGGCATTTCGTTATGTCGCCAGGATCAAGGATCTGGGTGAATGGCCTTCCGTGCGTCTCGAGGGGCGCGAGGGGCGGAATTCAAGAAGGGGAGGCATGGGGTTCCTCCAGTAAGTTTTCTTGGTTGGGGGTCCCAGCCATGTGCCGGGACAGCTGGCGGAAGCAGCTGCGGCACAGACTAAGGGGGTTGCCTCCACGTCCACAAGGTGTTTGGTTGAGATTAGGGACCTCCGGGTGGGGTGCGCAAAGAATGGTCTACCTGTCTAGAGTGGGCATGGACTTGTCTTGCCTGGCCCGGGCAATGAGCAGACTCTGGGGGAAGAGGCACCTGTTGCAAGAGAAGGAGTCCTCCAATTGTAGGACGCAACCTTTGGGGGCTTGGGAGTCATGGTGGTCAGATAGCCCCCCCCGTTTAGTGTGTGAAGGCGCCCGGTCAGGGGAGGCCGGGGAAACCTCGCGCAGGAGAATTGACCGTGCCAGGCGTAAATTCACCAACTGGGTTTGGCTTTATAGGTATGGTTTGCATGCCAAATCCACAGGGAGTTTGGTACAAGATGGGGTTTCACCTGTCTAGAGTGGGCATGGACTTGCTTTGCTGGACTGGGGAGAAGCCCGGGAATCAGCAGGGTGTAGGGAAAGATGTTGTTATTGTGCAAAGAGGTGCAACCAGCCACAACCAAATCATTCTGGGCGGGTTTGGCAGCAGAGCGCATCAAGCAGGTGGGACAATAGGAATCCCAAGGTTTCAAAAGTACAGCTGTCCGCAGCCACCCAGGGGAGTGGCCGGAAGACAGGTTAAGTGTATCATGTACAGGCGAACTTTAAGTTGTCCAAAGGCACCCTCTGCGGCACCCGAAGTTTGATGGGGTGCAGTGTTATTGTGCAACTAGGTGCAAGATGGATTAGTTGTATAATATGGGGTGCAGTGCTCATTAAAGGATGTTAGTATCGAGCATGTCGTTATTTGGCAGGATCAAAGGTCTGGGTCAAGGGCCGTCCGTGCGTCCTGGGAGTGGCACGATGGGAGGAATCCAATATATGGAGGCATGGGTTTTCCATCACTGACTTACCTTGGTTGGGGGGCCGGCGCAGGCATGCGCTAGCACAGTTGGAGGTAGAAGCGCGACACACTACAGAGAAAATTTGGTTGGGGGCCACAGGTATGCGCTGGAACAGCTTGTGTAGAAGCCCCTCCGGGGTAGGAGGGCATTGCGGCAAGATATGAAATACTCCTGGTATAAGTTAAACAACCAGTTGTAGGCTGGGGTTTTATGATGGGCAGAGATAACCCCACTGTGAGTGTGGCGAGGGGCTCGGTCAGAGGATGCCGGGGATTCCTCATGCAGGAGAGTTACAGTGCCAGGCGCAGATCCACTGAACAGGGGGTTTGGTTCATCAGGCATGGCCTGCTGCATGCTAAGTCCACTGGGATTTTGAAAGAGGATGGGGCGCGCCTGCCAGAGTGGGCAGGGACTTGTCTTGCTGGGCCTGAAGAAGGCCCTGGAATTAGAAAGATGGAGGTGAAGAGACCTACCTTGGTGGGGGGGCCCTTTCTGTGACGGTGGCCACACCCAGAGCTGTGGCGGAGTTACAGGGCGATCCAGAGGCTGTAGGTACATACGGGTACCATGTACAGAAGCACAACAAGGGTGCAAAGGCCAAATATCCACAGGGAGGTCCTCGCGTTGGACCCTGGAGGAGCGACGGCGCCCCGTTAGTGCTACGGGCGGTTGTGGACCTGAGCAACCGGGGGTTGCCTGGCAGGCTCCGCCCCCGTATGGGGCGTGAGCAGGGGCGTGGGCTGTTGGTCCACTGGTGGGAGGGGCCTTCCCTCCCCCAAAATATGACAACCACCGCTGGGGAAGGCCACGGTGTAATTTGGCTCATCAGGTGGCAGGCGGCGAGGGGCTGCCTGCCTTGGGATCGCCCGTAAGATAACCCACCATGTTGGCATATTTGTAATGCTAATAAACCTGCAGCAGTTTTCTCCACAAAGAAGGTGTCTTGTCTGGTTATTTCTCTAGGAGATTGCTGTATGGTGGGGTGGCGAGTGTTGCCGATATTGGCACTATGCAGGCTGCCCGGGGTCCACGAAGGAGACCCGCTAAGAGGGCGGCCGCCTTAGTGCCACAGGAGGGCACAGGAGGCAGCCTCCCAGCGTTTGGGACCCTCAGGGGTCCAGTGTGCCGCGTCACTTCCGGGGAGGGGGTGAGGTACATATACCTCTCCCCGCCCCCTGGGCGCCCTCTTGGCCCATTCCCCTGGCGCCGTTTCCCTCCCTACCGCATACCCGGCGTTCAGGCAGTTGGTGTAGGGGGGGGTTTTTGTCTAATGTATTATTTTGTGTTGCAGGCGGAGTTACAGGGCGATCCAGAGGCTGTAGGTACATACGGGTACCATGTACAGAAGCACAACAAGGGTGCAAAGGCCAAATATCCACAGGGAGATCCTCGCGTTGGACCCTGGAGGAGCGACGGCGCCCCATTAGTCCTACGGGCGGTTGTGGACCTGAGCAACCGGGGGTTGCCTCGAAGGCTCCGCCCCCGTATGGGGCGTGAGCAGGGGCGTGGTCTGTTGGTCCACTGGTGGGAGGGGTCTTCCCTCCCCCAAAATATGGCAAACACTCCTGGGGAAGGCCACGGTGTAATTTGGCTCATCAGGTGGCAGGTGGCGAGGGGCTGCCTGCCTTGGGATCGCCCGTAAGATAACCCACCATGTTGGCATATTTGTAATGCTAATAAACCTGCAGCAGTTTTCTCCACAAAGAAGGTGTCTTGTCTGGTTATTTCTCTAGGAGATTGCTGTGTGGTGGGGTGGCGAGTGTTGCCGATATTGGCACTATTCTCTGGTGCCAGTGTCGTGCTTGACAAGGAAGGATGTGAACAGTGGATTAGTTACTATTACAGATCATCCCGTTGAAACACAAGGCAGATAAACCGCAAGGGTTGTGCCTGAACATACCTGCTCCAACCATCAATCATTAGCATTTGCGGAGCGATGGCTTTTACACCAAGGATTACCTACATATCACTTCCTCTGTTAAATCACTTCTGACGAGATTCACCATAGGAGTCGCCTAGTAGCTAACATTTTACACAGAAGTGGCACCACGGCGGCAAATGTAACAATATAACTTTATAATAACATGAAAAAAAACTGTCCCAATTGCCTCTAAAATGTGAAACTAAAAATAACTAGTGGAGAATGTAGGATGCTTGGAAAATACGTGAAGCCGAAGGCTGTGGAAATTCAAGAATTAACATTTGGCTGTGAAGCACTTTAGCAGTTTTATTGTTGTGTCCTTTCGGGAGATGGCGTTAGATTATTTGACCTCTGACCTCGCAGTGCAGTTCATCGCCTGCTCCGCTAGCAGAGGAATGAATGAGGCTAGTCATGCGAATAGAAAGATGTGGAACTTTTTAGGTCACAGGCAGTATGATCATTACCATACCTGTGCCGCGGTAGATAAAAAATAATGACAGCTCTAATTGGGTTAATAATATTCAGACGCTCAGCATTTTCAATGGGCTTCAAAAATCATATTATCCAATGTGACCTTCTTTATAATTAACGCATTTCAAATCTATTGTTGCAGCATTTGATCCAACCCATACGTTTATATATGAAAGTTAAAACAATATTGCAATGTGAAGTCGGTGGACCCACAAAGAAATGCTAATCTGTTGAAATGAATGGCACAAAACTGTATGCATCAGAAAATAAAATAGCAGATCCTTGTGGCGAATGTTTATACGTTTTCTACAGTGTCTATTTCCACAATTCTTGTCTCAATGCCATACAAAAAGTAGGTGATCGGGGAAGTAAACGTTGGGTGATAAAACGTACAGTGCCAGCATTCAGTAACCCTTATGGGGATAGTAGAGGTGTCTGCATCATCATGGCCACCCTTCGAGTCAGTAGGAAAGGTGAGATGACCAAGGTGGATTCACTTTTTTCACTGTGGTTTTTCCATAACACAGCTCGGATTCCCTATATCTGTGCTATGCTGAGGTTAGGGATTCCGCGTTGTGGAAATACATCTAAATTAAATCTAATTCAAAATACCCAGCATTGGGTTGCAAGTGACTGTCTCCTGCCTTAAGATGCTGCCTTGGCAACGGAAATCCTATTAGTGTTGCCTGAGTAGAAATTAACACGCCACTGTGAAGTCTGACTGACACAGCAGAGGAGTCATCTTGTTTCCCTGAAAAGAACTACATTCAGCCTTTCTAGGAATGAAGACCAGAGAATATAATCCTTCATGTACTCACCCTCTTCACAGGGATAGTCAGGTATGGGACTGGATTCTTGGAGATGACTTTTGTTTATGCATCCAGTAATATCCTGGAAGACAAAACGCTTGTAGAAAGGACTTTTGTTTTTGGGGGAGGTGGATTCACACACAGACAGATATGCACTTTCAAAGCCTTTTACAACACACAATGCTCAGATATTCTGCATGACCATGTATGGTGCATTCAGATATGGTACCTAGTGTATGGTGACTCAAAGGCAAAGGTAACTCACTGCTGCAAATGAGAACGTAGCAATTCGTGAAATTAATAGATTTCAGGGGCCGTCTGTATGAATTAACTAAACCAGTCGCCACCACCTCTGATTGGCCTTATAAACCAACAAAACGTTTAGCAGACTGGTTGATCTTTTTCTTGTGGCAGATGCACTTTTAAGCAGCTTGGACAGGAAGCAGAAGTACATTATAAAAGTAGAAAACAATAAAGCTAATACAGGAGGGATGATTCTCCTTACAGGTCAGAAAATAGCCTGATCATACACTTAAGACATACTATGAGCCACCTAACAATGACAATAATATGTAGAGAAAATAGAAGGCACAACTGTTTATCAATATAACAAATAGTCAAGGAAAGCAAATAGACATAAGACAGTGCTTGAGCAATAAATCCCCGTTGACCCCTGGAGCCCCATGACACTCGAAGGGCATAATCAAGTGCAAACATGCTCTATGAAGGGCCCTGGAGGCCAAGAAAAGAGGGGGAATTCCAACTGATGGCCCTTCCATCACAGCCCTGAGGTTAGCTTACAAAAAGAAAGTTTGAGAGAACAAATGAGAATACACCAAAAAGGAATAGCTCAAAGTGTTCTCCCTGATGATAGTGAAGAATCACACCGGGCTGTGGAGGCACATTAACCAACTGAGCAATCGAGGAGCGTCAAGGGAGAACAGGGTCGCAGAACGAGACTGGTCAGTCACGCAAAACAACAGTACATGACCGACTCTCTCGACAAAGGATCCATAGAATTGAATAGCTTGGAAGTGGGGTACAGCATGCCCTCAGGCACTTCAATAAAAGCTGATGCATATTATCAAGACCATCATGAAAATGAGGAACGATGGAGCACCAGGGCCAAATGGAATCCCAGCACCGGTATTTAAAACAGCACCGGATTTTTGGGCAGCACTTTTAACTCTGCTTTTTAACAACACTTTTTTAATAGCAAGGACGCCGGACTCCTGGAGGGGTTCCAAACTTTCTCCTATCTTCAAGAAAGGTAACTGCTCTAAGCCATCAAATTACAGGCTTGTCGCCCTTCTCGACCTAGAAGCAAAGGCCTATGCTCAAATACTCTTGAAGGACCTGGAGTCTTGGGCACAAGAAAAAGGCATCATTCCTTTTTACTAATCAGGGTTTAGGTTACACTCTTCAACCATGGATAACATCATAGCTTTGGCTCCCTTATCAACACAGGTGGTCAAGAAGAAGAGCCTTCTATTGTTGTGCTGTTTCATTGATTATAGCACCGCTTTTGACAAGGTGGACCGCAGAAGGTTATGGTGGAAACTAACCACCTGGAGATTCCATCCAAATTATTAAAAGCAATAACATCGCTATATGAAGATTTTTGGGTTTGCGTCAAAACAAGTTCCAACACGGTGACCTCTAAACTTCCTATAAACAACGGGCTCAAACAGGGCTGCGTTTTGCCCCCCTTCCTGTTTAATCTTTACACAGCAGACCTGGGGGCCACTCTGCAAGGATCCAGCCTAGTATCTCCAAGGCTGGGCACTGCGAGACTCCCGGTCCTACAATACGCAGATGACACAATAATAATGGACCACACTAGATTGGGCCTCCAGAGAGCCCTACATGCGCTGGATCGCTTCAATCAGGACAACCATCTACTGGTTAATCAGGGGAAGACCAAGGTAGTTGTGTTTGGGAAATATCAACACAAAAGGCAAGCCCACTGGCCTCCGGGAGAACTGCAAATTGGCACAGTAACAGTCTACAACTACCTTGGGGTCTGGTTCTCAGAAAGCGCCAACATCTTAGCACTAAGGCCAACAGTGTCATCCATTCATTGAAACAACTGAGCCATCATCTGTTAAGTCCATCAGCTGAGCCCTTACTGAGTGTCTTAAGATCAAAATTGATACCTGCCATCTGTTATGGCCCTATGGCTTTTCCAGGAGCACTGGACAGGTTCTTAATTTCAACCCAGGCCAAGGCATATATATTCAGTGTTGTTCGTTCCGCGGCAAGCCAGGAAATCAAGGCTAAGACTGGAGCTCGGCCTTGGGAGGCCAGATCTGATATGCCAGGGGGATCTAATAAAGCTTTACCTCAGGACCTTGAGTGCACCAGCAGACTCACTTAGATATCACCTGAGGTCCGTTTAAAGGATGAAGGTTCCACCTGGCATGCCAGCATTGGCCAGGCTACAACCATCCTGAGAATAGACGCGGCAAGTCTACAACTAACTGATATTCCTTTATCAGCCTGGAAAAAAGCGGTGAACAAGCAGGTACAGGAAAACTCTTTTGCACAAGACATTGAAACCCTCCATCCTAGCTCGATCACAGAGACACTGGACAAAACATACATTCCGGGAAAGGCTCAACCCTATATACGCGTGGCTTTGACAATACAGGTCCATAGGAAACTACGCTACTTGAGACTTACCATGCTACGCATCACCGATTTTAACCCAGCTTGGGCACGTAAGGGGGAAAACGCATAGTGCAGGCTATGTTCCTTCTTCAAAGAATCGTGGCTCCTCCTCCTGTGATGTTGCCCCAAATTGACCAACGAGCGTCAGCGCCTTTTTCGTCCGATACTCTTCGCAAAGGGGGTTAGGACCTGCAGGGAGGCTTTGGCCTTGTGCTTTACCGAATCAATGACAAGAAACCTAGCAAGACTGGGGAAATTAACACACTCAATCAGGATTGCTATTAATGAGGCATTACAAACTGATGACATCCCCCCGATAGGTTAATGACCACACGTTTTTATTAGCATGGTGCATTTTACTACATGATGTAGGAAGTTGGGTGGGTCCCCGCTAGGTTCTAAGGGGGACCATCCTTTTTTATTTAAAGTTTAACTTATCAAACCAGACTTTCATACCTCAGCATTCATTTGTCCCATCACACAAGCAATTCTGGGAATGTGTACAAGCGAGCCATTGGTCCATGACTGATCGCAAGGATGAAGACGTCGAAGGAGTGTGGAGGGGGGAATCGTTTCAAACAATTATTTACTGTAATAATTTTATTTAATCGAACAGTTAATACAATATTTATTCATATACATAAGAAGAGTTGTTGATCAGACCTGTGCATATGTGCACTAAGGTGATTGACCTGCAGACAGACAGTGAATGCTGGAATGACTTTGCATGTAATGTACGTTACCAAGGTTAGAAACAAATAATTTTCTACTTCATTCCTGTTTTTGGAGAAGTGGTGATTTGCTACCACTGGTATCATCCACAGATTCACAAATGTTACAAAAGAAAGGAATCTAGATCTTTCTACCCAAAACACAGTCACTCTGTAGCCTTGTCTTCATGTAATGCTTCATTTAGAAACACCCATTGTTTATTGTTGATATCCAAGGTTTTTGTGAATACTAAAGAGGTCGAACCATTTATTTGCAAAATGTTTTTAAGGTGAAAACAATTCATTTCAAAAGTGTGGAATAAGATGAGAGAAAAGACAGGCTTCCCAGGAGCACACCAAGGCCACTTGTCTGAACCCCATGGTGTTGGGAACTCTCTTGCAGGGGCTAATTTTGGTAAAGCATTTTGTTGGAATCCCAGGAGATGCCCCTATCCCTATCCCTCTAGGAACAGGTATCTCTAGTCTCTCTAGTCAAGGGTGTTGGCTATATCATAGAAGAGAGAGAAGAGAGACATGATCGCCAGTAATGTACTTATGTGATGTTTATCAACATTGTTTCTGGTTTAGATTAATTAAGTCATCACCAGCTCATAGGCCAATCTCAGATACATCTCTCAAGATGTTCCACCAGGTCTGGCACTGCTAGTGTATGTAACAAGGTTTACTCAAGCTACAAACAGATGGTGGCCGCTTGGAACATTCCAAATACAGATTTCCCTTCACTGCAGTTTTTCTGAGAATGAGATTGCATCTGAATTAATTGAAATTCAAATCTTTAAGCTGAGCATGGCCGAGTATGAACATATTTTTCTTTTTAACATCAAAACAAGATGAAACAAGCATTGGCATAGCCAATAGGTCTCGCCGACGGGAGCTTATAAGTGTTTAGTTATGCAGTAGAATAGGGTTTGGGGGGCGGGTTGGGTGAATTTAGCTATAAGCAACGTTGCACCATTAAAGAAGGGTGGTAATCGGCATAATGCATTTCCTTATGTGCGGTACGGCAGGTAGCACAAAAGAGAAGCTTCATGTGCACTTGATTATTTAGCGCTCCCGTGTGCAGCTTCCAATACAGCACTAAAACATGCAAGGCAGGAGTGAGGAGAAAGGCCAGCTGGACTGTGTTACCATTTCAGAGAAACTTAAATATGTAAATTGCTATGACCACCGAGAAGCATTGGAGATTCCCTGGTTGGAAGAGGGCGAAGGTTAAAACAAAAATAAAATGGGCGTGTGCGCACGAGAGAGCACGATAAAGCAAGACATGACATTTACAAATATTTAAAAGATTCATTTGCAACACAGAACAATTTATGTGTTTAATAAAGTGAATCGATTGCTCCTCCCCCAAGTCTGGGAGGGGATATACTCTCCTGGAAAGTAATAAATGAATGTTGGTGGAATACACACAACCAGCAACACAGGGTAAGTATACATGATTAAAGTGAACTGGGTGTTCCAATGATTTAAATGTATGGCTATGTCGTGCAGACCAGTGGTGCAACTTGGTGAAGATTCCTGCTTTCCGAAAGGGTGAAGAAAAAGGGGAGGGTGAACAAATGAATGAAAAGTAAATGAATGAGACGTGCACAGATCGTGTCATAAAAGCTGTAATTTTAAGTCAAAAAGCAAGACAGTGTATTTTTCCCAGTCTGCGGGAGCATTATGACTGGTACACGGAAGTAAATTACGTGAAAATATCGTGTAGTACGTACGAGTGCAACGATGAAGAGAAACCAAAACATGCAGCAGCTCGTGAAATGTGTGAGCTTATCAAGCGCCAACAATGTCCACGTAGGAATCTGTATCTCAATAATAGCAAAGTGAAAAGTTGCATTCCCGATTATAATGACGAGTGGACAAAAGTCATATGCTCTCTTGCTTTCAGTGCCTGTTGCTCTAAACTTAGAGAAAAATACAGTGAATCTTGTTAAATTTTCATGAGAAACCCGTAGTGATGGCATACTCAAGGGGATAGAGTGTCTAGATAACCATAGAGTGTAAAACTAAATGTAAAGGCCTGTAACCAATGGAAAAAAGGAAAACAAGACTGGGTCGGAATGTTGATATAAACAAATATAAAATAATGATAAAGTACTAGGGAAGGACGACAATCTTTGAACTTACGTTTACAAGAAACAAGGAACGAGAAACAGCATAATGCTTATACAAAAGCAGAATAAATAATAATTTTCACAGACAGCATACAGAGTACTGGAATAACATGCCACCCCTCCCCTGCATCCCTCCCGCCAAGCCAGGAAGCAGTAAAAGACAGTACCGCCCACGCAGTCTAGAAAGGTTTGCATTGTTGTGGATACATAATATTTAAACATTATAAAGCTCTATAGTTCATGCCACAAAGTGATGTGAAATCCAGTATTCTATGAAAACTTACTTCTGAAACTCCATGAATCGTCAATGCAAGCCAGTTCTTTGACAAACATTACACACACTTTCAGAAGCATATTGTGCAGTACGTCATTAGAAAGAAGAAAGTAGTGTATAAGCCAAGTGAAGAGTCAAAGTAAATATACTTGACACGGTCTCAAAATCACAAGATGGGAAGAAGATATCGTACCGGTACAATCACAGATTACCAAACTGATGAGTGCAAAAACATCGTACTGCGCGAATAGCCGTGATGACAAAATTGTTTTGAAGGCCGGTGAGGTGCCTGGTTGTTATGCTTCACGCGTGGATAATCACTAAAATTCTGTCGTGAAGGGAGTCGTAATGTAATCAACAAGGCGGCTATAGCTTATGTGAAGCAAGGACATTTGTGTTAGTGAACTAATCAGTGATTCAAGCGCTGGCTGAGGACAAAGCTTGGGGTGAGCAGATGGTTAGAAATAAAGCACTCGGTAGCGGTAACGCGCGGGTAGTTAAAGAGTGTCCCCCAAGGCCGTGGAGGCCCGTAAATCTCCGTAATAGGATCTCCTGCTTGTTGAATTGTAGTAATGTAGTCCATTAGGAAGCGCCTGTGAGGTGCCGCTAGTGCGTTGCAAGTGCCCCTTTATGCTGAGCATAGCATTAACTTACCTTTGTAATGCTCAATTATGGCCTCCTCGGGTGACTGGCGGGCTCAAAAACCTGCATGCCGGCGGGAAAGAAGGGGGGGGGATTAGTACGAACCTCTGAGAGACGAAGGTTCTGTCTACAGAGGCTGTATGCGCCAGGGAGGCTCACCTGAAGTTGCAGGTCTTCGCGTTACCGCCCGCTCCTGTGACGGTGCCCCGGTGACGCGGGCCCGTCGCGGGATGATTTTAAAGCTGATAACGGGCATGGTAGAGAGACTAAGAGTGGGTCACTCTGAGTTCTTTACCGAGAAAAGTTCAAAACTAATTAAATGCCAGAATAAGGACATAAAAAACACTCACGAATTGTGGACACTATGAGGTACAGATTAGTGGAAGGTAGATTAACAAGCGCAGCAGCAGGGGGAGCGGAGAGAGGAGGGGGCCTGCGCCGGTTTCCCTTGCGGGAGCGAGCAGGGGCACCATATGTTTGCAAGTTAATTACAAACATATGGTGTCAAAGCTCGCTCCCGCAAGGGAATGCTAAACGTGCACGCGTTGCCATTGAAAGCAATGCAACGCGTGCACGTTTTTGCCTGCAAAAGTGAATCGATGGCTAAAGGTCTTTTTCCTAAGCAACGCATGCGCGCTGCGTAGGCGAGACCTAAAAAGGGGATTGCGCTATCCTGGTCAACTGCGTTCAAAACACTGATAATGACTATCTGCATTTGCAAAATGGAAAGTCATAGTAGTGAATTCTTTCAGCCCTGGCACAGGACTGGGACTGCCCTCTTCGGCCTCTGGGACACTGACTGTAGAAGGACTGATGAGGTGGCAAACAGCCTGTTTGTTGGTCACGTTGGGGTGGACCTCTTCACAGTCTTTAATACTGTTGATTACAATGTAGTTTGAACATATTACCTTCAGTGGCACTTGCTGACATACAAGCTGTGGGACGGTTCCTATTATTTCTAACAGTTGTAGCATAAATGTTGAATCCTTGGTGTCCCAGGATGTTTTTCCATTCAGAAGTGGTCATGGGAGATGATTATCTATCTTCCTCACGTCATTTAATATTTATCTGAAACTGCTATTTACCATCTTTCAAGATAATTTGTTTTTATGCAATTGTATGCCGATGATGCCCAGCTGCATTCAGTGTCATATAAAAGCTCTATTTCTGCCCTCCAAAACATTTTGAAAGCAGTCAAAGACCGGATGGGCCAGAACAACCTACAGTTGAATAGTACCAGCATGGAATAGATCATATTTTGAGACAGAAATAATATCGTGTGTGAAAGAGTTCAGTCCCACCTCCTTTTAAATTTTGACAGTGAAGGTCATGAACTAGAGCGTAGTCTTTAATTTCAATATGTCACTTGACCAACTCATCTCTTCAGTAGTGCCTATTACAACTGAATAAACCCAAGCATATCTCGCATCTATTTTCCACCACGGCTTATAGGAGCGGCTGTGAATGCCCTCCTAGAGAACTCATTTTCTGTGAATGCTGGTGTGCCAGCCAATCACCTGCATCAGCAGCACAGGGTACAGAATGCACAATTCCATCTAGTCCCAAGCCTCAGGAAGCTAGGCTATTCATTCCCCAGCAGCCAAAAGAGCTTTAGACTGACTGCTGGTTAAAGGAGCTTGAGACTGGCTGCTGGTTAAAGAAATACATTTTTTACACTACCTTGCATGGTTAAAAGGGCATTTATGACATGGCCCCATCCTACCTTCCTAGCTGTATTCGCCCCTACCCTCCTGCCAAGAATTTAAGCGGGCCTCATCTCCATCTGGTTGACAATGATCCCTTTAAGGTGATATTTAGAGGTAGATATTTTTCCTTCTTGTATTCTGACTCCTTGAATGTGCTGCCATTTGACCTTATGCAATCAAAGCCCCTCTTGCCTTTCAGGAGGAAAACATACAACCTATCTTTTTCAATAAGTCAGCCAGCCTATTGTGAATTCCACTGAAAAATATGTTGATCGCTTCTCAGACTTCCCCATTTAACCCTTGTGCTGTCATTCTGGAAAGAAATTATACTTAAAGGAGTAGAAGAAATGTAAACCTTTAACACACCAGATTTTTAGAAAAAAATCTACTGCAGTCTCCACAGAGAAAAGCGCCCCTACAAATCTGGAAAATGAATTCGGTGTTTGCCACTAGAATAGTGTTTCCTGGTCTTTTTAACAGAAAGTTAGACAAAATAGACTTAAGCACTGCAGACTCTACCTATATGTAGAACGGGTACACCCTCAAAAGGTAACATGGTGTATAGCCTATGTTACCTCCCCAAACATACAAATGGGTCCAGATTACATATTTTGAACTGAAAACTATGCAGCTGGAGGACATTACGTTCATGTGGCGCAGAGACAACCGACTTACTTAATGTAGGACTTTGTATTTAAATTACAAAAATGAATGTATTTGGCTTTGCAACACTGAACCCTTGTCATGGCTGTTATCTGCGGGTGTGCTAGGTTTTTGGTCCCACATGTGGGTGGTACGCACGTCTTGGCCTTGATGCGGCCAGCATGGAGTCTTTTACTATTATGCCATCTGTGCAGTTGGTGCTTACCTGTCAGACTTCCAAAAACGTCTAATCTGACATATTATGTTAGTTAAAAAAGTTACTGTATGTACGGAAAGGCACTTGTATAATACAGGTACTGTCTAGCAGCCCCACACTACTCGGTATCGGAAGCCTGCAATCCAGCTCCATAAAAAGCAAAAATAAAAACAGGTCACAGAGTTGGATTTTCATACAAGCTCCAACATTACCTTTCTCTTTTGAAAATTATATACCTCTAAGAAGATTCCAATTGGCAAGATGGGGCCTGCTCACAACAGATTATTAGCAGAATGGCTCCACATGTTTGTTTCATGCTCCCACCTCTGCGTGTACTGGAATATTAGCTGTTCTTTGGCTGCTGCTGCAGTAGGCGCCTCATGTCTTGCAACCCTCTTCTTCTCATAATAACCATGGTAAATGGCGTCAAGAATGAGCGATGCTTTGTGTAACTCTCATGGTCTGATTAGAGCTTGACACTTGAAGGATCACAACCACATTCTGACTAATGGAAATTCAAGATTTCAGCTCTTTATCATTTTGTGAAATATATGGTGCAATCATACCTTGAGAATTGCCAGTGTTTTAGGAATTGTCCAATTTTGATATACAGTATCCTGTGGCTCAAATATGTGCATAATGTTTTAATAAATCTTGGTTATCCTGAATATTTTACTCTCCCCGAGAGCCTGGCCAATGTGCAGAGGAAAGCCTTGAAATTGAAATGTATTTCATTATTGGAAGAAATCAGATTAGCATCTGAAATCTGTAAAAAACCGTGTTGAGGAATCAAATGATCTTGACTAGTTTTCATATGCAACCATATCTAGCCAATGTCTATAATCCTCGTCATAGGTTTGTGCTTATCCGTTTCCGGCTGGATATCTTCCACTATTTAATTAGCTTTCCTACCGCTAACAACTGGTCACTTGACATTGGGAATTACACGTGTGACGACATCTCACCTCAGAACACCATGGATACCGTGCTTTTCTGTAAACATTTCTCAAGGTTGAGACAGAAATTCATTAAACCCTTGCTATTAGAGTTGGGTTTCAGGCTTTGTCGCCCAGCGTATATGTATCTGCAAATGTTACCAAATATTTTTACTTGTACAGTAATGTCACGTTTTCTGTTGGCTGTCATCACCTATAGGAAGCAGCTGTAAATAGTAAACATATGATTGTGCTGTGATATCAGTTTTTTAAATATTTTGAGTTTGAGCTTCTTGCTTTTTATACGGAAACATTTTGCACTTTGTTTTAAAACTGTATTTTGTTTTTTTTAAAAGTTTTTCTTACGGATGAAATATGTAGCTTTTATGATTCACTTTGTGATTTCGAATAAAGCTTACTTTGACTTTGATATACAGTAGCTGTTGGCTTCTGCCGAATGATATTAAACCTCGACCTTTGCGCTTTGTTATATTTTTAATGTGATTCTACTTTCAACAAGTTCATAATTTATGTTATTTGTACTATGCAACAGGATGTGGGAGCACACCGCTGACCTCTCAGACAAGGGTCGCCCCTGGCATTCTGGTAAATGCAGTCTCTTGTAGCTCGCTCCGATATTTTCGAGTGTTTCGCCAAGGTTGGCGCAGATAGTGCTGATCTCTAGACACGTGTTTCTGGTTTATTAACCGTCATCAGTAGAGAACACAGTCTTGTATTTTGGGGTTTGCTGAGTAGGCTGCCAAACATTATATCAGGTCCGGTACCTCTCACTGGCGCGCAGGTGCTTCATCCACGAGCTCGTCAGCTCAATGACTCACGGGAGTACTTTAAATAGACAACAGGATGTGGGAGCACACCGCTGACCTCTCAGACAAGGGTCGCCCCTGGCATTCTGGTAAATGCAGTCTCTTGTAGCTCGCTCCGATATTTTCGAGTGTTTCGCCAAGGTTGGCGCAGATAGCGCTGATCTCTAGACACGTGTTTCTGGTTTATTAACCGTCATCAGTAGAGAATACAGTCTTGTATTTTGGGGTTTGCTGAGTAGGCTGCCAAACATTATATCAGGTCCGGTACCTCTCACTGGCGCGCAGGTGCTTCATCCACGAGCTCGTCATCTCAATGACTCACGGGAGTACTCTAAATAGACCACAGGATGTGGGAGCACACCGCTGACCTCTCAGACAAGGCTGCTCAGCAACCCCAGAAGAAAATCGTTTTTGATCTCTACTGATGACGGATAAAATCCAGAAACACATGTGTCTAGAGATGACAGCACTAACATGCACCAACTTTGGTGGAACACTCCAGCAAAATACCAAATAAGCATGGGCTACAAACTGCATTTACCAGAATGCTAAGGGGCGAACTGTGCTGGGAGGTCAGCAGTGTGCTCCCACCCCTTCCTGTTTAAAAAGGCTCCCTTGAGCCATTGAGCTGACGAGCTAGTGGAGATGCACCTGTGCGCCTGTGAGAGGTACTGAGACCTGTAAGAATTGTGGCAGCCTGCTCAGCAACCCCAGAAGAAAATCGTTTTTGATCTCTACTGATGACGGATAAAATCCAGAAACACATGTGTCTAGAGATGACAGCACTAACATGCACCAACTTTGGTGGAACACTCCAGCAAAATACCAAATAAGCATGGGCTACAAACTGCATTTACCAGAATGCTAAGGGGCGAACTGTGCTGGGAGGTCAGCAGTGTGCTCCCACCCCTTCCTGTTTAAAAAGGCTCCCTTGAGCCATTGAGCTGACGAGCTAGTGGAGATGCACCTGTGCGCCTGTGAGAGGTACTGAGACCTGTAAGAATTGTGGCAGCCTGCTCAGCAACCCCAGAAGAAAATCGTTTTTGATCTCTACTGATGACGGATAAAATCCAGAAACACATGTGTCTAGAGATGACAGCACTAACATGCACCAACTTTGGTGGAACACTCCAGCAAAATACCAAATAAGCATGGGCTACAAACTGCATTTACCAGAATGCTAAGGGGCGAACTGTGCTGGGAGGTCAGCAGTGTGCTCCCACCCCTTCCTGTTTAAAAAGGCTCCCTTGAGCCATTGAGCTGACGAGCTAGTGGAGATGCACCTGTGCGCCTGTGAGAGGTACTGAGACCTGTAAGAAATGTGGCAGCCTGCTCAGCAACCCCAGAAGAAAATCGTTTTTGATCTCTACTGATGACGGATAAAATCCAGAAACACATGTGTCCAGAGATGACAGCACTAACATGCACCAACTTTGGTGGAACACTCCAGCAAAATACCAATAAGCATGGGCTACAAACTGCATTTACCAGAATGCTAAGGGGCGAACTGTGCTGGGAGGTCAGCAGTGTGCTCCCACCCCTTCCTGTTTAAAAAGGCTCCCTTGAGCCATTGAGCTGACGAGCTAGTGGAGATGCACCTGTGCGCCTGTGAGAGGTACTGAGACCTGTAAGAATTGTGGAAGCCTGCTCAGCAACCCCAGAAGAAAATCGTTTTTGATCTCTACTGATGACGGATAAAATCCAGAAACACATGTGTCTAGAGATGACAGCACTAACATGCACCAACTTTGGTGGAACACTCCAGCAAAATACCAAATAAGCATGGGCTACAAACTGCATTTACCAGAATGCTAAGGGGCGAACTGTGCTGGGAGGTCAGCAGTGTGCTCCCACCCCTTCCTGTTTAAAAAGGCTCCCTTGAGCCATTGAGCTGACGAGCTAGTGGAGATGCACCTGTGCGCCTGTGAGAGGTACTGAGACCTGTAAGAATTGTGGCAGCCTGCTCAGCAACCCCAGAAGAAAATCGTTTTTGATCTCTACTGATGATGGATAAAATCCAGAAACACATGTGTCCAGAGATGACAGCACTAACATGCACCAACTTTGGTGGAACACTCCAGCAAAATACCAAATAAGCATGGGCTACAAACTGCATTTACCAGAATGCTAAGGGGGAACTGTGCTGGGAGGTCAGCAGTGTGCTCCCACCCCTTCCTGTGTAAAAAGGCTCCCTTGAGCCATTGAGCTGACGAGCTAGTGGAGATGCACCTGTGCGCCTGTGAGAGGTACTGAGACCTGTAAGAATTGTGGCAGCCTGCTCAGCAACCCCAGAAGAAAATCGTTTTTGATCTCTACTGATGACGGATAAAATCCAGAAACACATGTGTCTAGAGATGACAGCACTAACATGCACCAACTTTGGTGGAACACTCCAGCAAAATACCAAATAAGCATGGGCTACAAGCTGCATTTACCAGAATGCTAAGGGGCGAACTGTGCTGGGAGGTCAGCAGTGTGCTCCCACCCCTTCCTGTTTAAAAAGGCTCCCTTGAGCCATTGGGCTGACGAGCTAGTGGAGATGCGCCTGTGAGAGGTACTGAGACCTGTAAGAATTGTGGCAGCCTGCTCAGCAACCCCAGAAGAAAATCGTTTTTGATCTCTACTGATGACGGATAAAATCCAGAAACACATGTGTCTAGAGATGACAGCACTAACATGCACCAACTTTGGTGGAACACTCCAGCAAAATACCAAATAAGCATGGGCTACAAACTGCATTTACCAGAATGCTAAGGGGCGAACTGTGCTGGGAGGTCAGCAGTGTGCTCCCACCCCTTCCTGTTTAAAAAGGCTCCCTTGAGCCATTGAGCTGACGAGCTAGTGGAGATGCACCTGTGCGCCTGTGAGAGGTACTGAGACCTGTAAGAATTGTGGCAGCCTGCTCAGCAACCCCAGAAGAAAATCGTTTTTGATCTCTACTGATGATGGATAAAATCCAGAAACACATGTGTCCAGAGATGACAGCACTAACATGCACCAACTTTGGTGGAACACTCCAGCAAAATACCAAATAAGCATGGGCTACAAACTGCATTTACCAGAATGCTAAGGGGGAACTGTGCTGGGAGGTCAGCAGTGTGCTCCCACCCCTTCCTGTGTAAAAAGGCTCCCTTGAGTCATTGAGCTGACGAGCTAGTGGAGATGCACCTGTGCGAGGTACTGAGACCTGTAAGAATTGTGGCAGCCTGCTCAGCAACCCCAGAAGAAAATCGTTTTTGATCTCTACTGATGACGGATAAAATCCAGAAACACATGTGTCTAGAGATGACAGCACTAACATGCACCAACTTTGGTGGAACACTCCAGCAAAATACCAAATAAGCATGGGCTACAAGCTGCATTTACCAGAATGCTAAGGGGCGAACTGTGCTGGGAGGTCAGCAGTGTGCTCCCACCCCTTCCTGTTTAAAAAGGCTCCCTTGAGCCATTGAGCTGACGAGCTAGTGGAGATGCGCCTGTGAGAGGTACTGAGACCTGTAAGAATTGTGGCAGCCTGCTCAGCAACCCCAGAAGAAAATCGTTTTTGATCTCTACTGATGACGGATAAAATCCAGAAACACATGTGTCTAGAGATGACAGCACTAACATGCACCAACTTTGGTGGAACACTCCAGCAAAATACCAAATAAGCATGGGCTACAAACTGCATTTACCAGAATGCTAAGGGGCGAACTGTGCTGGGAGGTCAGCAGTGTGCTCCCACCCCTTCCTGTTTAAAAAGGCTCCCTTGAGCCATTGAACTGACGAGCTAGTGGAGATGCACCTGTGTGCTTGTGAGAGGTACTGAGACCTGTAAGAATTGTGGCAGCCTGCTCAGCAACCCCAGAAGAAAATCGTTTTTGATCTCTACTGATGACGGATAAAATCCAGAAACACGTGTCTAGAGATGACAGCACTAACATGCACCAACTTTGGTGGAACACTCCAGCAAAATACCAAATAAGCATGGGCTACAAACTGCATTTACCAGAATGCTAAGGGGCGAACTGTGCTGGGAGGTCAGCAGTGTGCTCCCACCCCTTCCTATTTGTACTATGCAGTCTATATTGCTCTTGTAAGACAGCGGTTTATTAGTTGGGGTGGGTTGAGGTCCACCACAAGTAATAAAGCCACCATTTTGTTAGGTCCAACTAAAGGTTTCAGTAATTTAAACCCGAGATCAACCCCTAGAAGCTATGGCACAAAGCAGAACGTCTGAACTTGGAAAAACATGTGTAAGGCATTTAGAAGTAACAAAACAGTGAAAAACTCAGAAACACAGCACAATAAAAGTCCCACTCCACTTTATAAAAATAGAGTAATATTTAATTAGCAAAATGAGACCAAAACATAAAAAATCCAAAAAGGAGAACCGTAGATGTGAATTTTTAAAGATTTAAGGAAAAATAGCTCCAAAAAGCACAAAGTGCCAATGGTAGTCAATGGTCACACTGGACTTAGGCGCAATCTCAGGCCAATCATGATGGGCTGTGGTTTGGATAAACAAACCACGTTTGACCTGGTTGGAGGTTTTACCTTGGAATTAAGGGCATATTTATGAACCCCTTTGCGTCGCTCTTGCACCAGACAACGTGGTGCAAGAGTGACACAACACAAAAAGAGATTTCTGAAGCTACACAAGGCCACCTTGCGTGGCCCTGCCTGGCTTCATAAATCTTGAGTAATGTAACGCAGTGCAAAACGCCACGGTGTATTACTCTGTGAGAGGGAAGTGTTTCCATGGGTATTGCATGGATTTTGACGCATTCCCAGATTTACTAGAACAGGTAAACCTGGGAATGTGCCAAAAAGATACATCTCCCCAGGAGAGGCGTACTGATGAGAAATATTTGTATTTCTCCTATTTTTTTCCTCTTTCTGCATTCTGCACCGCACATAGACAGAGGAAAAAGCTTCTCATGATTGTTTTTGTGCAGGAAAGTGCAGCGTCCTGCACAAAAGCAATACACCATGGTGCAAGGGGGCCTGTGTTGGTGCCAGGCAGCCTATGTGTGCCAGTGCAGGGGAAAGGACAAGAAAGCACCGTATTATTTGAAATACGGTGCATTCCTGCCCTTTTCCTGTAATGCAGCGCAGCAAGGTGACTTGCTGCGCTGTGTTGCGTTACTTTCCCATATATATGGGCCATAGTCTTTTTTTCTGGAAGTTCAAATCCTTCAGCGGGGCAAGGCAGCAAATTGTATTCAGATAGCCACTTGTTTGGGCTGGAAAAGCTCTGAGAAAGAGAAATTCATATTGGAAGTACAAAACATTTCAAAGTCTCAGGTTTTCAGAAGTGGCAGGAGAAGTTCAATCAGGACCACCTGAACAGTCCTTGGGGGGGTCAGGACTCACTCCAGCAGAGGCCTCCAGCAGGGTCCAGGTCAGGTTCAGTTGGTACTGGCCGCTGGGAACTTCAGGAAAGACCTCTTGCAGCTATTGGTCACTTCAAAGCAGTTCTGGGGCAGCATTCTCCCGACTGTGTTTGGTGCTGCCTGACTGAAAGGACACAAGCTGGGGCCTTTCCAGGTGTCACCTAACATTTGTTTGTGACCAGGAAGTCCCCTCTGAAGTAAATTAGGTTCCTAGGTACCCTCCAACTGGTCCTCCTTCTAGGGGAAGAGAAAACACCTTTCCGCACCCATTGTTTCTGCTCTGGGAGTTTTTCCCACTCTTCAGGGCTAAGAACTCACTGGGCTATTACTGGATAGCTATTGCAAATTAGCCTCCATGAGCATCAGGCAGGTAAAAGGTAACTTTCTAACAGTTACCTTTCCTTAATATTTATTAAAAATCCAACTTGATCATTGAATTAAGCTGTTGATTAATTTTAAAAGTAGTGGTTTAATCATATTTCTGGCTTCTTCCAATCCAGAGATAACACAATATATATTTAATTTTGCTTCCCGTTATCCTCTATGGGCCAGCAAGCCTTGCTACAGTGAAAATAACCTTTGGGTGCTATTCACTGTAAGAACACTTTAACTTGAAATTTCTACATGCTCTACTTTTAAATAGCATGCATTCTGCCTTATAGGCTACAAGGGCTACATATGGGTGACTTATTAATACTTAAAATGAAGACTTCCTTTTGTCAAATGGGTTTATTTTGACAGGTCGGGAAGCAGGTTTTAAAATGCAGCTTCCAGCTGGTATCATGTTTGCCTGGTAGTAGGGCTGGAATCATGTTTACCTGGTCACACTAGTGGATGGCACAGTAGTACTGTAGTCCACAGTTGACATTTACCTTTCCATGCCATGGGTGCATTTTTAGCACCATCAATGGGGTGGAATGCGGTGCTTCAGAACATATCTGCCTTCACAGAACAACTTGTTTAGAAGGCAAACAAGTTCACATTGGTGCCAATTCCATTATGCTTTTCTTCATGTGATAATTACTGATGGCGTTGATAATTTTGTTAACTAAACAGATGTTTTTAATGCAGGATATGTATTGACTGGAATTGAATGACATCTTGGGGCTGATTCACAAAAATATTTATGAGTATGGAAAATAGTAATGATAACGCCGATTCTTATCTAATTATCTATAAGAACCTTCTGGTCGCCAAGATCTTTTTACCTGTTGAATAGTGTAAAGGAGAGAATCTCATCTGGTTATATAACAGCATTCGTTTTGTCTGAAAGGACCACTGACTCCGAATTCAAGTTTGAGAATTTATTATCGCCAAAAATAACTGAACGTGCAAGCACCTCAACACGAGGTTAAAGAAATAGATGGGCACTAATACAAATAATAATCTACGCAAGAATCTCATCCGACTCAGGATAAGAAGAATAGAAAGTTCTAGGAGGACCAACCAGACTATGATTGCTCCTATTTCTAAGTTGCTCTTCATTGGCCTAAACAAGCTTAAAATCAATTGCTGTCCCTACACTAACGCTAAGTGACATCCCTGCATAACGATTTTCCCAAGCAAGAAAGAATAAAAGGTGTCAGCTGTGAAGACTTCCTAAGAAGTGCAATCACATAGTACCTAAGCTCAGCTCTGTCCTTCTCTCAGGTCTCCCCTACCTCTTCTCTGGCCTCCTCCCTCAGGGCACTATCCCTAATACAAAACCATACTACATAGGTACACGCCTTGTTTACGCCCTCTTGACCAGGTCTTCTTTCTTGTGCTTTTCCATTGAAACGGTGACTTCATCCTGGACGGTTTCGTTGACCTTGAGTCCCAGGCGCCTTCTCCGCTGAAAGTATCATCCCTAAATTCCATTGCACTCCCCGTACCATGCCTCCCATCTTTCTAACTTTTGAAAACAAAGAGTTAGTCTTTACTAACGAGACATGTGTCCTTGCACCTGCAACAAAAGATACGTTCAACAGAAACCTTCTACTGTGCTAATTAAATCTACCGTTTGTGCCCAGAGAGCCTTTCCAAGAGAAACCCTTTTCGGCCTACATTATAAGCTAACATAAGAATATACCAGGCCTTCCTTAAGCATATGTAGTCAGGCCCTTACATATAACTTTTGAACACACATCTTACTTTTCCCTATAAGCATATTCATTACGATTCTTTATGCAAACAATGAATTACATGTGCAACTTTAATATGGTGCACGTTTAAACTACTGCAATTACATTACATACACGAACTAATTCCTCTATGCATTATGTTCACACAATTCAAAAAGCATTACATTACATCATTATCCTAACACCATTACACTGCTGAGTTCCCTTCGTCTCAGTGAACTATTCATTCTTTGCTAAACATGCATGAGTATACAATGGATATAAACGAATATATGTCTGAATACATGTGGGTGCGGCCTATCAGTGATTATGATGCACCCCTACAATTCACAAGAACATTTCGCTCTATCAGTTCCCCCTTTGATGACTCCTGTCATCACATCCCATTCTACTCCCTCGGAGAAGGAACCGACCTAAACAGAACTTGTTCCCATCTTCCCTGATCTGAAATTCTCCATGCTCTTGAGCCTTTGATACTGATTGTCCTGCAATCTTGCCAATCTCATGTCATTTTCCCTCAAAGCTCTCTTGACTCGGCCTGCTCGATACCATTTGTAGGCCTTGATCACAATCCACAAGCCAGCCACACAAACCACCAAAATAAGGAGTGGTCTCAGGAAGTACCCAAGGAATCCCTTTCCTAGGTTTGCAAACCAACCTCCCACTTGACCAAAACCCTTCCCGACCTTTTCCCAGGCCCCTTCTTCGGTCAAATCCGCTATCTTTGTGTGGATCATAGTGATGTTACTTATATATTTCTCCAGATCCTTGCTACGGTCTGGTATATAAGTGCAGCACTCTTGAACCTTCAGCATTTTACAGACTCCGCCCTCTTTTGCCAATAGGACATCCAAAGCAAGGCGATTCTGCAAAACCATTCCCCTTATCGACAACATCTCTCCTTCCACCAACACCAACGACTTTGCTGTGTTCATCGAAAATTCATCCACCACAGTCGCTAACCTCCGGATCTTCACATCATTCAAGACTACTCCTAGACTAGGTATCATAGCTCCAAAGATATCCCCCACAACGATTCCTGCACTTGCAGCTCTTCTCGTTCTTGAATGCTCTCCACCCTCCAGAAGATTTAAGTCTTCTGTATGGTAAATCTTTGGAAATATTATTGACAAATAACATGTTCCATACCAATTTGCAGGCAACCTCACGTAAGCATTCTTCCCACATACGTAATACACCGTAGGTATCACTTGTACAGGACCTTGGAGAAAATCTTTTGCCACATCTGCCATGGTGAAAACGTGATCACAAGTACTCTGTCCCACTGGAACCTTTTCGTAGTAAGTCTGATAACGCCTTATACACAACTTACCCCTCTGCTCCTTATCCAACGCTATAGGACCATAGCTTCCCCTGGTCTTATGCAACCGTTCTTCCTCCGTCCAATCTGTCCTGTGATGCCCTAAATCTCGGGATTCAGTCAGCTTTCTATACCTATCTTCAACCTGATCTACAAACTTTCTCTCTACATCCGACATCAAGCAAGTCAGATTGTGTCTGTGTGCGAATGCTGTATCCAATTCCAAACTCGGTATGAAGTACTTCCTCAGTCTGTCCTCGGTCTTATAATAGTCATACTTATTCAAATGCTTGTAAGCTGGGACTTCAGGAAGTACTGCGTCGAAATTGGAAAAGAAATACTCGAACTGATCTCTCTCATAAAACAAACTAAGCAAAAGACTACAAGAAATACCATAAGTCAGTGGAAGATGATGATATCTAATACCCTCATCCACCGAAGTAGGCAACTGCATACACACATAACAATCTTTCGCATCCATCACGTCAACATACTCATACAACAACTTAGCATACGCATTAAGCTTAAAATCACCCTTAGACAAATCTACATGTAATCTACGACTTTCTTCTAATATCATAGCTCTATCAGCTGCCTTGTCTACCCCCTTCTGACTAGGTGTGATAGGTGTGGGTGTCCCTGTCACTGCCTCTACTTCTGGCTCGTGCGAACCAGTATATGAGACTACAACTACTATGATTATAGAAATTATCACACTACTTATAAGAATGCCTATAATCCATTTTGCTCTACGATTGGGATTTCCCGGCTCCATGATTTCGAAAGTTCTCAAAAAGTCTTGGTTATCGCAAAGAACTCAGAAAAGTCTCTGTCCTTTATTTATGACTTGCTTAACCAGCTCGAGCAACCATGAAATCTCCGGGCTTTCCCTTTCCGATCACAACTTATTTACACAGTCCAGAAAAAGACTTCCCTAGTTTTCGTTCCTCTTCTTGTGGAAAGTCCCTAAGTTTATTCTTCTTCCACTCGGACCTAGGTTATCTTCTTCTTTTAGACTTTTATTTACAGTTCATTACTGATCCATAATGAGATCCTCATTGAGCACGACCAGAACGTGATACAAAAGTTCAAGACGCAAAAGCAGCACTTCGTGTGAAAACGGCTCAGCTCCGAAAGGCGGGAATTCGACCCGATGCAAAAGCAAGTTTCGGACTTCACTCAGAAGTGGGGATTCGGAATCGTGAGTGTCAGTGTTCCGTCTATCTCGAACCCTGGCATCCGCAGCACCACCTTCACCACCAGTTTCGGGCTCCGACTGAACACTTCCACTGACCTCAGTCTCCCTGTATTCACCACCCCCTGCATCAAACACAGTGTAAGTCCACTCAGGGGTAGAGTATCTGCGACAAGGCACTCTTGTTCTCTTGGACCTTCGCCGACTGTCTTGTGCTTGGTCTTCGTCGCTTGCTTCGGTTTCAGATACTTCGGACACTGGAGCAAGGTCTCTCTCAGGTGCTAACCTCAGGTTCAGTCGCCTCTGTCTTTCAGGCCAACTTTCGGCACTTCTGTTCGTTCGTCTGCCTTCTCCTTCTATACCCAGTGCACTATTTCCTCTTTCTGCTGCATTTGACTCTTCTCCGCCCACTGCACCTTCTCTTTCTTCGGTGCCTGAGTCAGGGTTCGAACTGTGGAAACCCCCTTCAGCTTGCTCTAGTGCACCACCAGCTGTGTCAGCGACCCTTACAGCTTGGCTTGTCCTCTCATGTGGCCCTGCCACATCAGCTGGATTTTCATTTGCGAGAGGAGCTGTTTCTTCCAAGGGTGCTGGAACTCTGCGGGTATGGGAAGCATGCACCCAGTTCGGCAATCCTCCACACTTTACTGCTGTGTTCGTGATAAGTATCACCTGATACGGGCCACGCCAACGGGCATCCAAACAACTCTTCCTCACGTGCTTCCGGACGAGCACCCAGTCACCGGGACACAAGTCGTGGCACAGATCACTCGAGGCTGGAACCACAGCTGCTTGCACCTGCTGGGATACAGAACGGACCACATCAGAGAGTCCCTTACAATAATCGAGAATCAAATCATCAGTGATGTTTATCAAGGCTGTAGTTGGTACTGCTGGCAGTCTCATTGCCCTCCCCATTATTATTTCATGGGGGACAACCCGGTCTTTCTGTCTGGGACACTTCGCATGCTCATGAGCACCAGTGGCAAGGCGTCGGGCCATTTCAGGGATGTTGAAGAACACATTTTTGCCATCCGGGCCTTCAAAGTTCCATTAACTTGTTCCACCATCCCAGAAGCCTCTGGTCTGTAGCTACAGTGGAGTCTCTGGTCAATGTTCAATGCTGCACAAAGTAACTTCATGATTTCGCTATGGAAGTGCCCACCTCTATCTGATTCCAAAGAGGTCGGGATCCCGAATCTAGGGATAAGCTCCCTCAACAATAATTTAGCCACTGTCAGAGTGTCACACCTGCGTGTGGGGTAAGCCTCCACCCACCGTGAGAATACACATACTATCACTAGAATGTACCTCAAGCCATTGCACCTAGGCATCTCCACGAAATCCAGCTGTAATCTATTGAAGGGCCCTCCTGACCTTCCAATATGACTCAGTGTAACTACAGTTTTCTTTCCAGCATTCATCTGTTGACATGTAACACACCTCTGACATACCGTCTCAGCCATTGCTCGGAACCGTGGGTTATACCACGTCTGTCGGAACACCCTCATCATTGCGTCTCTACCCAGGTGTGCCTGTCCATGTATCAATCTTGCCATCGGACTCAGCAATTCTTCCGGCAACACAGCTCTCCCATCGTTTGATACCCACACATCCACGTCTCCTTTCTCACACCCAGCTTTGATCCAGCCCTCTCTTTCCTTGGTTGAGACTTCATCTTGCAATCTCTTAAGCTCTTCCCAAGTGTCTGCCATGGTCAACATTATGCTGAGATCGGTTCCCTCTTGGCTCTCTTCTATCTCCCTCCCTGTGTATATGCATCCTTGTTCTGCGCAGAAGCGGGCTACCTCATCTGCGTAGTTATTACCCAAGGATACAAAGTCCTCCCCCTTCCCATGGGCTGAACACTTTACAACAGCAATTTCTTTCGGATGCTGTAATGCTTCTAACAATTGTCTTACATATTCTCCATTACGAATGGGTGAGCCAGATGATGTCAAAAATCCCCTCTGAGACCATAACTGCCCGAAGTCATGCACCACGCCAAAGCCGTATTGGCTGTCTGTGTAAATCGTGATTCGAATTCGATCAGCGGCCAAACAGGCACGGGTCAAGGCAATGATCTCAGCTACCTGCGCGGAGCGTACTCCTTCTAGGCAAGCGGCGTCGACCACTCCTGAAATAGTACATACAGCAAACGCTGCTCTCAATTGCCCCACACTGTCTCTTAAGCATGAACCATCGACAAAGAAAATTTCATCTGGGTCATCCAATGGCTCATCGACAATGTCAGGTCTCGGTTTGGTGCAAAGTTCGGTCACATCGAGACAATCATGGTCCTCACAATCTTCATCATCTGTGTTCGGTATAGGCATCAATGTCGCAGGGTTCAAGATGGAGCACCTTTTCAGAGTCACATTCTCTGCGGCAAGTATGACTTGCTCGTACCTCGTTAACCTATTGTTCGTTAGGTGCTGGGTCTTGGTCCTGGTCATTAATAACTCAACCGAATGTGGTACATGTACAGTCAATGGATGTCCCATTACAATGCTTTCACATCTTTCAATGCTGACACCTGTTGCAGCAACGGATCTTAGACATCCGGGCAACGCAGAAGCTACTGGATCTAAAGTAGCTGAAAAATAGGCAACTGGTCTACGGACACCTCCATGGTTCTGAGCTAACACTGCTAATGCACATCCTCCTCTCTCGTAACAAAACAATGAAAAGGCCTTGTTGTAATCAGGCATTCCCAGTGCGGGAGCCCTGCACAAATCATCTCTCAACTTCAGGAATGACATCAAGCACTCCTCGTCCCATGGTACCGGATCACTCACATCCTTGTGTGTAAGCCTCTGCAGAGGCTTTGCTCTCAAGGAGAAACTAGGAATCCACTGTCGACAATAGCCAACCATTCCCAGAAACATCCTAACTTCCCTCTGTGTAGTGGGTACTGCCATGCTCATTATTGCCTCAATTCGATCTGGTGACACCTTCCTCTTGCCTTTTTCTAATCTGTGTCCCAAGTACTGTACCTCATTCAAACAGTACTGCAGCTTGTTCGGGGACACCTTATGTCCATTCTCTGCTAAGTGGTTCAACAAGGCTACTGTGTCAATTCTGCAAGCATCTTCTGTTTCTGAGGCAATGAGCAAGTCATCTATGTACTGCACTAGAACTGAGTTCTGCGGCAACACAAGACTCTCAAGGTTCTTCTTCAGGATCTGGTTAAAGATCGATGGACTTTCCGTATACCCTTGAGGGATACGACACCATGTTAACACGCGATTTTCTAGCCTGAACGCAAAAAGAAATTGGCTTTCCTCGTGGAGCGGTATCGAAAAGAAGGCTTGACACAAATCGATAACCGTAAACCACTCGGCTTCACATGGGATCTGGAACAGTATTACTGAAGGATTCGGTACCACTGGACAACAAGGGACAACTATCATGTTGACCTTTCGCAGGTCTTGCACGATCCTGTATTTCCCGCTCGGTTTCTGTAGTCCCATTATGGGCGAATTACAGGGACTACCTCTGATCTCTTTTAAAATACCCTTCTCAATGAAAGTCTCGATCACAGGTTTTATTCCTGCAATCGTTTCTGTCGATAAATTGTATTGAGGTGTTCTTGGGAAATCAACATTCTGTTTCACCTCAATCCGCACTGGTTCAACCCCTCTGATTAAACCTATTTCGTCTCCTGCGAAATCCCACACCACAGGCGACACTGCGTCTCTCAGATCAGGTGGAAGTTCTTCCACCGTCACCATTGGGTACAGATCTATACACAAATGCTGATTGGCAATCTTAAAGTCAGCATCATCATCTCTCGTCTGGACCTCCACTCCTCGTGGTGTACAATAAATCGTGCAGTTCAACTTGCACAACAGATCTCTTCCCAAAAGACAAACTGGACTCGTGTCACATACTACAAACTGATGTCTAGTTTGGAAAGTACCTATCTTTACTAAGATCGGTTCTGTCAATGGGCTGCTCATCTTCTTGTTCGCTACTCCAACAACCTGGATCGATTGTCCCGAGAGGGGTAGGTTAGGGACTACTGCAGATCTTACAGTAGACCGGGTAGCTCCAGTATCAACCAAAAGTGTTGCAGGATTGCCCTCAATCTCTGCCTCTACAAAAGGTCCTCTCTGGTCTACCTCCAAGACCGCTCCAAGTGTGCAGTCTTCCTCCCCCCTCAGGCACCGTCAGGATAAAGGGTCTAAGCTATCCTCAGCATAGCGTTCGAACAGGGGCATCTGTTGGTACGTTCGTGTTCCTTGTGAAAACCTTGGAGCTTGGGGAATCTGAGCGTGAGAATTGTAAACCCCCCCTTTCATCGTTCTAGGCCTCGTTATTGTGTTAACTACCTCTTGCGCGGGTGCCTGAGCCCCCTCTTCCTCTTCCTGTACCTGATTAGCTGGGTTCAAAGGACACTCGCGTTTCCAATGTCCGACCTGGCGACAAAGATGACACGCAGTGGTCTTCTTCAATGTGGCCACGTCCACTCCTGTCTTGGGGTCTACTGGTTTTCCCTTTCCCTGTACCTGCCCATTCTGGTTTCCCTGGAAATTTCCTTGCTTTCTCCCCAAGGTCCCTCCACTAGGCTGATTCTGTGCTGTCTGCATCTGGACAAGCATCAATTTGTCTTTTAGCTTTCGATGTTTTGAATCCACCTCATCACTACAGTATCTCGCGTACCGCAAAATTTCATCTAGTGGCTTGTTCTGCCAGCAGATCAAATGGTGCTGTATCATGAGGCTGATTTCCCTCTCAGACCCGTTACAAACTTTGAGACAAACTGTCCCATATCCTTAGGGTCCAAAACATCTAACCCACTATACTGTTTAAAAACTTGCAGAAGTCTTTCATAGTATTCATGCACCGTTTCCTTGGGTTCTTGTACAGTCCGATCTATCTTAACCCAATCTATATCCTGAGGTGAAATCTTCGACTTCAACCATGTAATCACCTGCTCATACTTTTTCATGACATCAGGTGATGGACCATTTGTAACCGCCTCTCTTTTCGGTTCCGAAGTCGGCCACTCAATAGCGACTTTACATGCTGTCCACAAATCTCCTGGTACCACTATGTCAAACAAAGTGTTCAAATCAATCCACAATACTTTTGAAATCTTCACAAACCGCTCAACCTGCTTGTACCACTCCACCGGTTTTTCCCTCAGCCGAGGAAAATCATTTGTAAATGCAGCCAAATCACCTCTATTCCACGGCACATGCACGTACCCTCCATTCTGTACTTCTCGTAAAGGAAAATTTCCTACACCCGTCGCCCCCCTCCTGGCGGCGGCGTTTCCCCTTCTGCTCTCTTTACTGGTTTCTTTTTGGACCACCTTTCTTCCCATTTGTCCAACAAAATCCATATTCTCATTCCTATGATCAGGTCTCTGGTGTGCGTCTTTAACCCTGTGATTCTTTTCTCCTCCAACTCCTGATCACTGTAATGCAATCTATGTGGTCCCTGTAACGCTTTAGTTTTATTCAGGTCCACCTCATATCTTTTGGCCAAATCCCTCAATCTATCATGTGCCATTCTAGCTTTTCGAGTCACATCTTTTGCTACAAACAGCAGCTCATCTGATCCATAGATTTCTATCCTTTCCAAAGGCAGACCCCCACTGATCATTTCGTCTACCTCTGCTTTCAGCCTCACTACGTCTAGCAACCTTGCCTGTACTGCACTCCTCAGTACATCTCGACAACCTGAGCCGTCCCGCTCATCACAGTCACTATTCTGTCCTTGTGACCTATTCCCTTCCATATTCCTGGAACCTGGTCTGTCTTCCGAGACATTTTGTGCCCTATCTCTTTGCATCCTATCCTCTTGGTTCGTTACTGTTGGTGTCCACTCCCTCAAAGCTGACTTAGATTCCCGCAAAGACCTCGGTCTTTCCGGTCTCTCCTCTTCTCGCCTTAAGGAAGAGTCTGCAGTAGCCGGTAACGGCGTACTTGTGTCTATTGGTCTTGGGAAATGAACCACCCTTACTCCAAACCCATTCCCACTCTCACTGTTTCCTTCTTCCCTTCTCATCGGCACGGAGCTCCCTTCTCTCACTCGGTCTGGGTCATATACCGGTACTATAGGGCCAATGGTAACCGGTACTGTCAAGGAGTCCGGTAATCTTGTGTTCCCCGCAGGAGGCTGTGTTATCATAGACGCCGTAGCCCCCTCCGTTCCTGTGGAAATTCTTCCCACTACTCTCATGCTAGTCTGGTTCTGGCTCTCATCAACTATTGCCACTGCTGGGGTTGTCTTTCCCTCTTCTGAATCTGGGTTAAATGGTGGTGGCCTCTCCGCCAACATCCTATCCAACAAACTGTCATCTAGATCACTGTCATCCTCATCGATTCTTGTAATCTTTCCATTTTGTATCAGCAGTGGGTATAACTTATCTCCTTCGATCGTGTCTGCTCTCCACCTTTTCTCCAAGGCATCCCATTTTGCATCTTGAAATGCCCTGACCGATTTCTTCACCCTTTCTTGGCATCTGTCCTTCTTCCTATCATACGCTGCCCTTATCCACGCATGTAGTGCCTCAAACTGTGTTGGTCTAGGTAGTGGTCGTAATGAAGCCATTACACTCTTGAGCTGGTACAGCACCTCTAACCTGAAAGTACCATATCGAGGGAACGACAAATCTCCTTCTGTTTCTGTCATTTTATGCCAATTCTCGAGCCAAATTATAGTATGCAATCCTACATTCTTTGCCATATAATGTGCTGGTGTGTCCTCAGGAGGAGCTTCCTCTCCCTCCCGAACAACCACATGTCTATCACCTCTACAAAGTTCCCTTAAAGCTTTAAAACATTTCATGATGAATCAACTTTGTATTTGCACTCAAAATGTCCGCTTTTACTTCCTGATTTCAATCCACCAATCCCAGCGCGGTTCACACCAACCGGCCTATCGCAGCGCGGCTCTTGTCTGACGTCACTTTTCCTCCGCTCGCAGCAGTTCCCCTCCTTTCTAATTCACTGGTTCTCACTCGCATTCGTCCCAATTATACTCTGAAATAATGTCCGTCCTACCGAACAATTACCTCTCTGACCGTCAGTCTTACCAATGACCGATCAGCCTCTTGAGCTTGTTGACCTCAATCTGGCAATCGTCTGTCCACGAACGACCGGACAATCGCCTCTAATACTCGATAGGATTCAATCACTCGATGTTCTGCACACAATAACCTACGACCTGCGTTGGTTATTCACACACTCACACATGTGTCCCTATCTTCTGTGGGTCTGTCAATGACGTCTCGTGACCCCCACAACTCTGGTCAACGTTCTCAACTCTGGGTGTATTCTACACCACAATAAATCTCCCGGTCCCGCGCGCGCTCACGGTCCGTTTCTCAATCACACAACTCCGCTAGACATCACACAACAATAAAACACCGCAATCTACCAAACATCACTCTTTTCATACTCACTCTACTACGAACTGCTACTTCCGCCGCACCGTCACTCTCCGTCAGTTTTCCACGACCTCCGACATCCGTCTCTCGCGGTTCTCTGGATCTGCGTCACTCGGGCTCTATGGGGCAACTTAATCTCCTATCTTGCTCTAGATCTCCCCTTACCATCAAAGGTAACCATCCTACTCTGCTACCAACTGATAACGCCGATTCTTATCTAATTATCTATAAGAACCTTCTGGTCGCCAAGATCTTTTTACCTGTTGAATAGTGTAAAGGAGAGAATCTCATCTGGTTATATAACAGCATTCGTTTTGTCTGAAAGGACCACTGACTCCGAATTCAAGTTTGAGAATTTATTATCGCCAAAAATAACTGAACGTGCAAGCACCTCAACACGAGGTTAAAGAAATAGATGGGCACTAATACAAATAATAATCTACGCAAGAATCTCATCCGACTCAGGATAAGAAGAATAGAAAGTTCTAGGAGGACCAACCAGACTATGATTGCTCCTATTTCTAAGTTGCTCTTCATTGGCCTAAACAAGCTTAAAATCAATTGCTGTCCCTACACTAACGCTAAGTGACATCCCTGCATAACGATTTTCCCAAGCAAGAAAGAATAAAAGGTGTCAGCTGTGAAGACTTCCTAAGAAGTGCAATCACATAGTACCTAAGCTCAGCTCTGTCCTTCTCTCAGGTCTCCCCTACCTCTTCTCTGGCCTCCTCCCTCAGGGCACTATCCCTAATACAAAACCATACTACATAGGTACACGCCTTGTTTACGCCCTCTTGACCAGGTCTTCTTTCTTGTGCTTTTCCATTGAAACGGTGACTTCATCCTGGACGGTTTCGTTGACCTTGAGTCCCAGGCGCCTTCTCCGCTGAAAGTATCATCCCTAAATTCCATTGCACTCCCCGTACCATGCCTCCCATCTTTCTAACTTTTGAAAACAAAGAGTTAGTCTTTACTAACGAGACATGTGTCCTTGCACCTGCAACAAAAGATACGTTCAACAGAAACCTTCTACTGTGCTAATTAAATCTACCGTTTGTGCCCAGAGAGCCTTTCCAAGAGAAACCCTTTTCGGCCTACATTATAAGCTAACATAAGAATATACCAGGCCTTCCTTAAGCATATGTAGTCAGGCCCTTACATATAACTTTTGAACACACATCTTACTTTTCCCTATAAGCATATTCATTACGATTCTTTATGCAAACAATGAATTACATGTGCAACTTTAATATGGTGCACGTTTAAACTACTGCAATTACATTACATACACGAACTAATTCCTCTATGCATTATGTTCACACAATTCAAAAAGCATTACATTACATCATTATCCTAACACCATTACACTGCTGAGTTCCCTTCGTCTCAGTGAACTATTCATTCTTTGCTAAACATGCATGAGTATACAATGGATATAAACGAATATATGTCTGAATACATGTGGGTGCGGCCTATCAGTGATTATGATGCACCCCTACAATTCACAAGAACATTTCGCTCTATCAGTAATGCAGGAGGAAACTTTTATGCACTTGTGCATACCTTGGTGAATCAGCCATACAACATCCAACCCCTATTAGTAAAAGTGCAAAAAGGGCACTGTCTTTTCTGTTCATACTAATTGTATATGTGTAGGGGAGTATTATTCCCATTTTAGATGTTTTGATGACAATTTGCAAAGGTATATAGGAGTAAGTGAAAGAGTACTACAGGAGTAGTCTGCCACTTACTCTCACATGCCTACATAAATCAACTCCAATGTGAGCACTGGAGGAAAATATTAAAATCTATCTCTATGCTGACTGGGACATTGCTGCATGTGGGGTAGAAATCTTCCAACAATCTAAGGAAGGAGAGGGGGACACTCAATAGCAGCTGAAGCGTTTGGATGCCACAAAGAGCCCTAAGAATCACCTTGTGGAATAAGTGAATTTCAGGAAGTTGGAGGCATTTCTTTCCCTGTGCACAACTATGCTCCCCTCTCTGCCCCCAAGTTTCCTGCTAGACCTGTGCACATGTACCAATACTATGCTCTTTGTGAACCCTGTGAACGAACTCTATGAGCCGGCTTATTAGGTGTAAAAAATTGGGGTATTGGTTGAGAGGGGTAGCAGCCCCATTCAGGCAACAACCACAATGGTTGTCAGGGTAAACTAACAAAAGTCACTAAATTAACTTGTGCTTAACCCTCTGGTAGCTTGGCACAAAGAAGTCAGGTTTAACCTAGAGGCAATGTGTAAAGTGTTTATGCAGCACCTAAACAGTAATAAAGTGAAAACACAACACACATTCCCAAACCAATTTTGAAAAAAAGAGTACATTCTAATCAATAAAATGATACCAGGACAACAAAAATACAATCAGCAGACCAGAGATATTCAGTTTGCATAGTTTCTAAAAGCACAAAACGTCACTCGCAGTCATCTGGTCACTCTAGACTGGGGGAAAGTCACAAGTTCAGGCTGACAAAGATGATGCACGGGTTGGATACAGGGACAGGTAAGTCCCAATGAAAAGTTACCTTCTAAATTCTGCACGGAGAGTTCCATTTTCTTTGAAGGAGGCTACGAGGAGGAGGCTGAGGATTGCGGATGGTTGTTGCTGTAGCATGAAGAGCAGGTTGGGCGTCATAGATGGTCGTCACTGTAGCATGAAGAGCCGGTCAAGCATCATGAACAGTCATTGCTGTAGGATCGTGTTTTCAGTTGTCGTGGGCTGTTGTTGCTGTAGTGCAGAGTGCAGATATCGCATTGCCGGTCACTGCAGACAGTCATTGCCAGCATGAAGAGTGAGTCTCACTGGCACTTCATGTTGGTGGTCAACACAGGCGGTAGAGTCTTGGCGTGAAAGGGCCAGTTCATTGTCATGAAGAGTCCAAACTTCAGGATTTTCACTTTGACTTTAGGAGGAGTACACTCTGAAGCCAGCCAAAGGTCCAGGACCTGGAGAGGCACCTCTTGGGGTTTAGAGACTCACTCCAGCAGAGCCAGCAAGGGTCAGGAAGGTCCAGTTGCACATCCAAGCAGATTAAGTTGCAGCAGCTACGCTGGGTAGTTGCAGGAAGGCCTATAAAGCTTGTTATGGCTCACACAGGAGGTCATCAAACTGACCCTTGGAGTCACTCTGGTTAGCCTGCGATAAAGGCAAGCATATCCAGTCTTTTTTCTCAGACAGCAAGACAGTCCTTCAAGCAGCAGGGCAGTCCTCTTGCAGCAGGGCGGTCCTTCTTCTGTAACTTCCCCATGTCCAGGAGTGTTCTCATGAGTGGCTCTTGAGGTTCAATATGTATACCTGGTGCCAGCCTTTGTGTGGGGGTACTGCTTGTCCTACCCCCACATCTGGTTCTGGAAAGTTCTTTCCCTTCCCCTGTCAAGGTTCCAAACTGTCTGGGGGTGACAAAAGGCAGGAAAGGTCTGGTGTCAGATTCCTTTGCGTGTGCAGGAGTCAAAGCCTCTTGAAGTGGAAGTGGAGCTGGGTGCAGCCTCTGCTCAGTCATCTTGTGAGTATGGCCCATCCTGTTCATACCTTTGTGTTATTGCCTGGAAGCAAGACACAAACTCCAACAGCAAAGCCAATCACAGTCATGTGACCCAGGACACTGGCAGAAGACACCACTGGTTGGGACAAGAAAATGTCAACTTTCTAACAGTGGCATTTTCAGAATTCTAACTTAAAATCTTTTTTTATTATAATTCATTTGAGTGTAAGCAGTATGTTGGATCTGGCATGTCTCCCCTGTCTTTTTTGCCTTCTGCCTTCCTAGTTTTTATGGTGTACTGGACTTCGTTTTGCTTCTTTAGTGGCTCTGCGCACTTTCTCACTGGTGTTCGGTGTTAAAGTGCAAGTGCTCCTGCTGTAAATTGTGTTTATGGATTGGTGTTTCCATGATTGGGATATTTGATTTACTAGTAAGTCCCTAGTACAGTGCACTGTGTTTGCCCAGGGCCTGTAACTCAAATACTACCTGTGGCCTTGCAGCACTGGTTGTGCCACCCACACAAGTTGCCTTTTACAGGTGTCTCAGACCTGCCACTGCAGTGTCTGCGTACAGTTTGTACTGCCATGTTGAGCTGGCAAGTGCACCCACTTTTAGATAGCCGGCATTTTCTTTCTTAACCATCCTGTGTGCCTCTGCCTTTTGCGTATTCCCTGTGTGGGTTTAGAGTGACAGGAGCAGGGAATGTGCATTCCCACTAGACAGATACAAGGGGGGGGGGGTTGAGGTGTGCCCTGCTTTTCCTGGGTGACTCATAGCCAAGCTGAATAGACCTGGCTGCATTTAGAGTAGAGTGAGGAGTTGTCACTTGCACCTGAATGGATTGTGGCTACCTTCCACAAAGTTGTCTCTTCCTCCGGGAGCAAACTCAGCCTGAGCCAGGCAGAACTGGTTTATGTATGCCAGTGGCGCTGTGTTTGTACCAACTTCAAAGGGAAATGTGGCATAAATATTACATATTATATACCAAAGCCTGTACCAATATAGCAGCGGTCTCATTTTGGAATGCAAGTTGATGGGAAATAGTCCCATATCTAGCGCTAAAGGCAGCAAGGGTGTACTTGTGGGGAGATTAGTTAAACTCCTTTTGAATTTATTTTCTGTGTATGTCCACTCCTTTATGTCCCCGAACCCCCAAAGTTCCGCACTATAAAGTACTGAGTTTTTAGCTTTGACCCTGTAAATCTCAAGAGCTGGAAGTCAATTTTTCAGTGTCATTTTCCATGCCATTTTAAGGATCACTCCTGCCTCTTGGGTCAGCCTGACCGCATTTTTACCAACTTTAGTATGTGACAAATTTGCCCCCACGTAGGTGAAGTCATATACTTGGTCAAGAGACATATTGCCCACAAAACTGTTCGCCCGACTCAACTTATATGGGTTTAAGGCCATAAATTTAGTTTTTCCTATATTGAGTTCCAGGCCGCGATCTGAACAAAATACCAAGAAGCAATTTAAAATGGCCTGGAGGCCTGCAGGGGTTTTAAATATAAGTAACGTGTCGTTGGTGAACAGGAGAGTGGGTATCTTAGCTGAGCCTATCTTGGGAGCATCATTGTTTGCGAAGTCAAGTACATGTTCCAGATTGTTAATGTATAAAGAGAAGAGGGTAGGGGCCAAAGCGCAGCCCTGCCTCATTCCCCTTTTGATTTCAATAGAGTCAGTTTGTTCCCTGTTCTTCCCATACCTAACACATACTAGATTACCAGTGTGGAGTCTAATCAGAATATCTACGATACTTTCAGGTACTCCAATATTAGCTAAAACCTCCCTGAACTTTTTCTGGGGGACCAGGTCGAAAGCTGCTCTAAGGTCTACGAATACTACATAGAGGTGACCTTTCCCTAGTAGTACCGTTTTCCAATAAATCTTACAAAACCTTAATAACTGGTCTAAGGTGCTTGTCTTTGGCCTAAACCTTGCATGTAGCTCTGAAAAAATAGTTTATTGAGGCCCACTCCATCAGTTTCTCTAAAACCTGTTGGCAAAAGATCTTTTGGAGCCCGTCTATGAGACTGATGGGTATAAAGGTAACAGGATCGTCTGGCCACTTTTCTTGTGAATTGGGACAATCTCTGCTTGCTTCCATGATGTTGGTATTGTTCCACCCTTTAGAATCACCCTAGAGAGTGTATTTATGTAGGGCACCCAGATGTCCAGCTCAGAGACATAGAGTCCAGCAGGAATACAATCAGGGCCTGGCGCTTTTCTGGGGATGACTGACTTATTGGCTTTAAGAGATTCTTCTTGGGAGATCTCTAGTGGCTCTAACTATTCTGCCTTTTTCTTCCTTTCTATGATGTCTCCTCTGCCCACTTCAGCCCCTACAAAGTCAGCATACAGTTTTCCAAAATGCTCAACCAAACATTGTGGTTGTACATTGAAATCAACTGTGGATACCATAGACCGGCCTCCATGCCTAATGGGGCTTTTGAATCACCTGTTTTTGCTGCCTAGGCTTGGTCTAGCCAAGTTTCTGTTTCTAAGCTCTTTCTGGCTTGTTCTAGTACCTTCTTGTAGTGCTTCCTAGCTCCTGGGAAAGCACCATAGTCTTGTGATTTTATAGCTTTTAGGAGGGAAGATTTTGCTTCTCTACACTTCGTGCTATACCAGGCATGCATTGCTTTCATAGTTTCCACTTCTTTCTTGGGTACCTTCTGGAACAAAACCCTTCGTCCATTGAACAAGTTCTTATGTTGCGTATCAATATGTTCTGGGGCTCCCTCTTGATCTAATAGATTCTCCATTTTACTCAACTATTCAGCTACTCTAGTGTAGATCTGCCTCAATATATCGGGGTCTGCTTCCACATACTCCCACTTTGAAGCCTTTTTGTTATTAGATAGGGGCAGATCCCCCAGGAGTGATGGTTTGAGAATATCAGCACCAAAGCCCTCAGGGCCTGCCAATTCCAGTTGGTGGGCATTATGGTCACTGTCCGACCTTATTAGGATTATCATATCCTTCATAAATTGCCACATGATTAGACATCATAAGAAATAATCCATTCTGCTGGCATAATTCAGCCACTTAAAGGTACAGGCCCCTTCCTGGTCTGATGGAGACCTGCCATTACAAGCACATAACCATAATTTTAGTGTAGTTCCTAGTAACTTATTTGCTTGAAACAAACCCATCTTTGCTTTAGAAATGTCTAGTTTTGGTATATGCCATATGACATCCTCCTCCTCAGCTTTGTTCACATCACAATAAATAAGGGGTTCGAATGACACATTTAGATCATCAGCTACTATTACATATGCATTGTTTGGTAGAGCAGCCAACAATTCATCTAATAATATCATCTGTGGTGATTCCTTGTTCACACCATATGGCCTGTTACTTACATTAACCCAGTATACACAGGTATTTCCTTTACTTAGGGAGAGGCTAAGTATATCGGTAGAGGATCCAGGAAGCCCCTTGACCTTGAGATTTAAAGAATTCTTTACCCAGATAATGAGGCCCCCAGCATGGCGGCCTCTTTCCCGGGCAGCAGCAGGTGAATTGAAGGTTGAATAGCCACATTTAAAATGAAGATCTACTCCCCAGGTCTCTTGGAATATGCAGATTTCATGGTCATGTATGAAAGAATCCCAAGCTGGATCAACTAGTTTTGTTTTTTAACCAGCAACGTTCCATGATACTAAGCTCCAAGATGGGCAGTGTGGGGCCTTATTTTGCTATCTTTACCGATGGAACAGTTGTTTTCAGGGATAGGTTGGCTGGGGCGGGACGCATTGTCTGCGGTCTGTAGACGGGCCAGTCCAGTGCTGGGAAGGTCCTGGCAGCACTTGGACCCCGCGGCCGTGTCTGTGTTGTACAGTGCTGCGGGGTGATGGCAAAGCTGTTTCTTATGCTCCCAAAATCTTGTGGTTTGTGAGACTTGGTTGCTCAGAGACAGGTATAAATAGGAAGCTGTTGCTGGGCACAGCTTACTTCCTGCTTGGCTGGTCGGCTCTTTCTTTCTTTGCTGTCATGGAGCCTACGAAGTCAGAGCCTACGCCTGGGGACTCTGATTCCAAACGGTAGCATGTTCCGGTGTTGTCCTCTTCTCAGTCCTTTCATGGACGGGCTCTTGGTCGGGGAGCCATGTTCACCAAGTCCCGACCCCAGAGTCAAAGGTCCCAGGAAACCATTCAGAATTAACTATGCCAGAGTTGTGGCTGGGCTCCAGGTGTTCCAGGATCATTGGTTCCAGGTGATTTTTGACAAGTGGGTTTTGTTGATCATTAGCCAGGGGTATCGGATTCCATTTGTTGGTCCTCTTCCATTTGAGTCAATTTCGAGATACCCCAATGTCAAGAGACATTCTGAAATGGACAGCTATGTTGTCAGGAGTGAAGAAGCTGCTCTCAAAGGGTGTAATCATCAGGGTGCCAACAGCAGAGGAGGGGCTGGCTTCTACTCCATTCTGTTCTTGGTTTGCAAACCAGATGGTTCTTTCTGGTCGATATTGGATCTGAGGCTCTAAACAGGTCAATGAAGGTGGAACCGTTTTGAATTAACACTTTTTGGCAACCCTGAATTTAGAGGATGCCTATTTTCGTGTCCATGTCCATCAGGAAAGCCAGATGTTTCTGAGATTTGCTGTGAACAGGGCCCATTTACAGTTCAGGTGCTACTCTTTGGGCTGTCAACTGCTCCTCAGGCTTTTTCCAAGGTATTGGCTCTGGCTCTGGGTGTTTTGCAGCTTCAGGGTTCTTTGTGTTTCCCTACCTTGATGATTGTTTGATCTGTGCTTCCTCTCTCTCTAAGACTCGGCTAGCGCTGGAGACAACAATGGCTCTGTTCAGCAATTGGACTTCAAACTGAACCTGACGAAATCACAGCTATTCCCTGTTCATTGGTTGCAGTTTATCGGTGCTGTGTTCGACACTTAGATGAGGGTGGGTTTCCTTCCTGCTACTTCCTGCTACTCGAAGAGAGACTCTGCAATGCCTTCTGTTGGTACTTTTGTCTCAGCAGTCGGCTCCAGCTCGGACTTTTTTGAGGGTCCAGGGGTAATGCAGTGGTTTCCTGGTCTCGCCTTCACCTAAAGCCTCTCATCAACCGTCTGTTTGCCCACTGGGGTCCCTCTCTTAGCAGATTACAACTCTCAGATTCCTCTCACCCCTGTTCTGGTTCAGGAGTTGGGGCGGTGGCTGCACACTCCCAACTTAGAAAAGGGGATCAGTTTCCAGCTCCCTCCTCCCCTGTTCATGATGACAGATGCCGGTCTGTGGAGAAGGGGGGCCACACTGAGGTCCTTGGAAGCAAAGGGTCAGTGGTCTCTGAGGGCTAGGGCTCTTTCCTCCAATTGGCAGGAGTTGGCTATGATTTGGGAGGCAGTTCAGGTGATTCAGAATCAGTTGCTGGTGACGAATCTGCTGATTCATACTGACAACCAGGTGGCTCGTTGTTATTTGAATCAACAGGGAGGTATGCAGAGCACCCCTCTTCATCATCTGGCCTCACAGAGTCTCATCTTATAGCAATGAGGGCAGTCTACATTCATGGACTGTCCCGGAGAAGATTTGTTCGCTTGCCAGTGATCCCGTCCTCTCTTCAGTTCCCAGTTCTGTTCTTGCCTCATTTCCGTCTACTGAAACTGATGGCTGGGCTCCTGAACACTTAGCGTTTGAGTCTTTGAGATGTTCTTCTCTGGATATTCAGAAATCCCGCAGGAGTTCTACAATTAAGTCTTACAATAAGAACTGCGACTCCTTTGTTAAATGGTGTACTGCTAATGGGGTGGATCCGGTTGCTGGGGAGCCAGTGAAGATTCTTGAAATCCTGAGAGATGGGTTTTTGAAAAATCTAACCCCCTCTATTATGGCTGCTCCATGGGCAGCTATCCGTGCTGGCAGGGGGTTGGGAAATGCTCTGGAGGGTATTGCTCTTTTGGTGGTTTGGTTGTTGCAGAGTTTTTGGCTCCATCGATGGTGTCTCAAGTGATTGTTCCTTCCTGGGACTTGCCGAGGGTCCTTCAGGGTCTCCAGTTGTCCCCTTTCGAGCCTTGGATGCAGACTGCTTTGGTATGGTTATCTGCTAAGCTGGCCTTTTTGTTTGCCATAATTTTGGCCCGCTGGTTGGGGACATTGGGGGCTTTGCTGATTTCCTATCCCTATTTACAATTTCTGCCGCATTAGGTGATTCTGAGGTTCTATCTGGCTTTTGTCCCTAAGGTTTTTTCTAAGTTCCATTTGCAGCAGGAGGTTGTTCTTCCTGATTTTACTGGGGATGTTGATGGTCAGGTTCACTCTGTTTTGGATGTTCAAAAGGCTCTTCAGGTTCATCTGCAATGCACTTAGAAATGTCACCTTTCCCTTGCTCTGTTTGTGTCCTTTGGTGGAGTGGCTAAAGGGAAAAAAGTGTCTACTTCAATTATTAGTAGGTGGGGGTGCCCGGCAGTTTGTCAGTCTTATAAGTCTTTAGGGCTGGTTCCTCCAACTCCGGTTAATGGCCGGTTAATGGCCATTCCACTAGATCTGTGTCCTCTTCCTGAGCTGAGGCTGCGCGAGTTTCTATCACAGAAAATTGTAGGGCTGCTACTTGGCAATCCCATCACACTTTTATCAAGCATTTATCAAGCATTATCGGCTGGATGTGTTGCATGCTTCTATGAATAATTTTGCTGTTGGTGTTATGAAGCGATACCAAAGGGGATGATGGACGGAGCGTTAGAGCTGTTGGTGTTATGAAGGCAGCTGTGTCTTGAGCTTCATTTAATTAAACTTGAGTTGTTCATAAGATTTTGGTGTCAAGCTTTCTTGTTGTGTTGGGGCTTGTTAAGTCCTCACTATGGTAATGACTGGGACAGTGTGTTGTTACTTTCTGGTAATCTTCATTATCCTGATTGAATTCCTCCTCATCCCAGTCATGTCCCCTCCCTTAGTCCCTCCCTCTATTGTTGTGTCTGGTCTTGTTACTAGCAGGCATGGAGGCAAGTGGGAGAAGCTTATATAAAAACATAATAAACAGGCAAGCATGTTAGGAGCCTGTCGGGAGGCGGGACCACCTCACTATGGCAATGACTGGGACGAGGAGGACCTTAATCATGGTAATGAAGATTACCGGTAATTAATGACACATTCCCGACCTGTCCTGTGGCCCCCACAAGTCCCAAGCTCATGATCCCCTCTCCCCCACCCACATGAGAAATGTCACTTTGTTTGTCCTCCATTCCTGATGATGATGATGATGAAGGATTTATAGAGCGCGACAAATACCCTGAGGTGTCGCCTTTGGTGTCAATTAGTCAGAGCGGAACATGCAGTACAGTTAGGCTGAGAAAAGCCACATTTTTAGGCCTTTCCTGAATTTGAGGAGACTGAGTTCTTTTTTCAGCATAGTGGGAAGAGAATTCCAAAGGCTAGCGGTTGTAGCCGTGAAGCTTATACCTCCCCATCTAGCTCTGTAGACTCTAGGAACCAATAAATTTCCTAGGTGGGTGGATCTAAGGGCTCTGGCAGGTGTATAAGGTTTTAAGAATTTTGTGAGATGTGTTGGCCCCTTGTTGTTGAGGGATTTAAATGCGATGCACAGAGATTTCAATTGAATCCTCTTCGCTACGGATAGCCAGTGGAGTCGGGCTAGGGACGTAGAGACTGAATCGAATTTAGACATGCCCAGCAGTACTCTTGCTGCAGCATTCTGTACCGTCTGAAGTTTGTTAATGCTATGCCTTGGGGCACTGGAGAAGAGGGCATTACAGTAGTCCAGTCTTGAAGATATCAGCACTGTTACCACCGTCTTCCTTAGGTCCATGGGAATTGCTGGGAGGATTTTCCTCAGCATTTTCAGAATGAAGAAGCATGCTGAGGTGGCTGAGTTAATTTGTGCCTCAAAGGACAGCTTGGTGTCAAAAATTACTCCAAGATTTTTGGCCTTGTGCACAGGTTTGGGCAGAGCGCCAAGTTGAGCTGGCCACCAGCTATCTGTCCAAAAAGTTGGGTTGTTCCCCAGCTGCAGAACTTCAGTTTTGGCTGAATTCAATTTCAGTCAATTGTCTGACATCCAGTTGGCTATATGGCTCATACAATTGTGAAACCTGGTTGCTGTCTGACTAGCTGGACTGCTTACCGAGACGATGATCTTAGTGACGTCAGCATACGACACCAGGGTAAAGCCATAGCTTCTTACTAGGCTGGCAAGAGGGGTGGCATAAAGGTTAAAAAGAGTAGGGCTAAGAGATGAGCCCTGGGGGACTCCACAAGGCATCGTGAAGGGAGCTGATACCATGTTACCTAGGGCTACTTCCTGGGATCTGTCCGACAGGAAGGAGCTCAACAGGGATAGCGCCCTTCCTCCGATCCTGATGGAGGACAGCCTCACCATACCTTCTCCCTATGCGGTCACAGTATATAGGACGCAGCGTCATTCATGCTCATGCACACTGAGGGGCTTATTTATGAGCAAATTACAAATTCATATCTATGAGGCCAAGCATGGCTTTGGATGGCCTGATAGATATGTAGTAAGGCAAGGCAGCGCAATTGCTGCATTACCGTTCGGGAGGTGTTCCATGGGTGTTACGGTGTGTCTTCCCATGCAACACCCATGGATTTTGACACTTACCCAGATTTACGAGAGCATGTAAACCTGGGGGTGCCCCGCAGTTTGTCAATCTTATAAGTCTTTAGGGCTGGTTCCTCCAACTCTGGTTAATGGCCATTCCACTAGATCTGTGTTCGCTTCCTGGGCTGAGGCTGCGTGAGTTTCTGTCACATAAAATTGTAGGGCTGCTACTTGGCAGTCCCATCACACTTTTATCAAGCATTATTGGCTGGATGTGTTGCATGCTTCTATGGATACTTTTGCTGTCGGTGTTATGAAGGCAGCTGTGTCTTGAGCTTCATTTAATAAAACTTGAGTTGTTCATAAGATTTTGGTGTCAAGCTTCCTTGTTGTGTTGGGGCTTGTAAAGTCCTCACTATGGCAATGACTGGGACAATGAGGTCCTATGAGAGGGTAGTGTGTTGTTACTTTCCGGTAATCTTCATTATCCTGATTGAGGTCCTCCTTGTCCCCTCCCTTCGTCCCTCCCTCAATTGTTGTGTCTGGTCATGTTACTAGCAGGCATGGAGGCAAGTGGGAGAGGCTTATATCAAAACATGAAGACAGGCAAGCATGTTAGGAGCATGTCGGGAGGCAGGACCACCTCACTATCGTAATGACTGGGATGAGGAGGACATTAATCAGGGTAATGAAGATTACCGGTAATTAACACATTCCTGACCTGTCCCATGGCCCCCACAAGTCCCACACTCATGATCCCCTCTCCCCCACCCACATGAGAAATGCCACTTTGTTTGCCCCCCATTCCTCACCATACCATCTCCCTATGCGGTAACAGTGTATAGGACGCAGCATCATTCATGCTCATGCACACTGAGGGGCTTATTGATGAGCAAATTACAAATTCATATCTATGAGGCAATGCATGGCTTTGGATGGCCTCATGAATATTTAGTAAGGCAAGGCAGCACAATCACTGCATTACCGCTCGGGAGGTGTTACATGGGTGTTGCTGTGTGTTTTCCCATGCAATACCCATGGATTTTGACAGCTCCCCAGATTTACGAGAGCATATAAACCTGGGGAAGTGCCAAAACCTTACGCCTCCTGAGGTGAGATGTAACAATGAGAAATAACTTTATTTCTCCTCGCTTTTTCCTCTTTGTATGTGTGCTGCATTTTGCAGCACACATGGAAAGAGGAGAGCACCTCTTAGGATTGTTTCTGTGCTGGAAGGTGCCCCCTTCCTGCACAAAAACAATCCTGCAACAGCACAGTCACCCTAGCTCAATGTTGCAAGGGTGCCTGCGTTGGCGCAAGGCTGCCGAAACAGCGCCAGCGCAGGGGGAAAGGGCAGGAATGCACAGTATTGCATAAATATGGTGCATTCTTGCCCTTTCACTTTGGCTAGGGCAGCACAGCAAGGTGACTTGTTGCACTGCCCTATGCCAAATCCCCGTAAATAAGGGCCTGACATGAAGACGCACAAGTACACAGCCCATGGATGTGCAGAATTCATGAGTATTACTCTTTGAATCAAGCAATGCTCACAAACTGGCCATTTATAGAGCCGATGTGAGCGTGTTTGTCTTTATACACTTGTGTCTGTGCGAATGTACTTGGCAGATCGATATCGACCATCACGTAAGAAAAACATGTTCTTTCTATAGAGGCCTGTGGAGAGCATCTTACTCCTGTATTATCTTCTGCTGACAAGAGGAAGGGTTTCCATCATACATTTAATTTTAATTCGTCATAATAAGCGATTTAACTCATCGAAACATGCAATTGACACCGTGTTTTTAATTGAAGCAATGGCATTCGCTGATGCTAAGCCCTGCCTTTAATTATTTCTTTTTAGGTTCTGCAGTTGATAATCATTTTCCTTCTGTCGCTGCTTTTCTATTTTCCATGCTCATTTCCATTGTTGGGGAAACACGCGTGGCCTTTTTAACCGTTTTCCATTTCCACGGGGTATTTCTCGCCGGAGCTTCGTGAAGCGCAGAGAAGCGTATGGTCTGGACTGGTGTCTGCCGTGGCTGGGCCAGGCAGCTCAATCGCAGATCTAGGGCTGGCTCCTGTGCGTCACCCAGGGTGCCACTCCCACTTCCTGGAGTCTACGTGTATTTTCTGGTCCATGTTTTGTGCCATATGGGATGGTTTCTTCAAAACACAGCTTGGATGATGCATCTTTGCTGGATAATTGGCATATAAATAATTAGGACAGGAATAAAGCACAGATGGGAAAATCTCTGCCCATCTGTACTCGATAAAACAAACTGTATTCTGGCATTCAGTTTAACTGAGACTACACAAATATGATAATGTTAAGGACTTTCCCTTAAATTTTGAGCAATACCCCCTACCTACACAGGTTTAAAGCTATTAATTGGTTGATTTTCCCTTTCATGTTATCCTTTTACTCCTTCTGTTGTTACGTGATAAATAATTTGACTTTTTACAACAGCGTTTTATAGGATAACACTCTTAAAGAGGACTAAGAATGCAGATCTGCACATGGCCCCACTTCACAAGGAAAGGGTCACACATCTGCACTTGCAGAGTTGCTTGAGTGGGTCCAGATTTATCTTGGATATTTGCAAATAAACAGTAAAAGCTGTGCCAGTCTCAGATTTTAAGGCATACCCGGAGAATCCTTTGGAAGTTGCTGTTTTTGCCCGTGCATAAAGCTGCAGCAGAAGAGTTACTCCCTTGCATGTGGGCAGAGTTATATATCTGTTGGATATTCACAAAAAGTACCAGTACTGCACCTGGAAACAGGGGCGTAGGAGTCACTGAATATCTGCGGGGACAGCGTCATCCTCGGGGTTCCAATGCAGCTTGCTTATGGTCTTCACGCCGATGGCTCTGACAAACCTGTGCAATCCCAGGGTTTCGAAGTGAAACAGTGGTATTAAGATACGCTATTTGTTATGCAAAGTTCAGATGCAGTTTTATCAAACACAGCCTGATGTACGGTAGCTCAGGGAGTCAAGGCATCTAGGTTTGAACATCTGCAGGATCTGCTTTTCATCCTTCGAAGGTTCATAACATGAGTACTACTGAGTTAGTATAATATTAGCCTCTGTACACTTCTGTTGTATGAGGCAGTGAGAACATGGGTGGAAGCGCTTTATAAGTAGAGACAGGACTCTATTATTGTTTTGGTTTTGCAGTTTTATATAGTGGGAACTCAACCCAAAGATATTGTAGACCTTTACACGAGCACCAGTTTACTCACACAAGGTCACATTCTTTTTTTTTTCTAGGCACAGGAAGATTTAGTGATTTGCCCAGAATCACAGGATGCTGAGCCGATAACGAGACTTGAACCTGGTTCCCCAGTTCCAAAATTGGCATTTCTGGCCATAATGCTACATCCTCTCCCTTAGATAAAATACAAGGAAATGTATCTTGGGAAGCAGGGTGCTCTCCTAACTGGATTTACGATCAGAAAAATAGATGTAGCTCGCCTGACTGCACGCTGATAATCCAAATTTATTGTGTCAGAGTGCTCTTAAGGGGTTAAAAAGACTTGTTGGATACTACAGAAATCATATACTGAATATGGCTCAAAGCAGCGAGGCCACAGAGGTCAAGTGAGAGACCCTTCAAAAAATGTGTCTGAGCCTTTCTTGGAGCTGGGAGCCTTGAAACAGATATATCTTCTCTTTTATATGGTCTTATTTTTCTCACAGACTTGGGCAATCAGAGAAGGAGCACCTCATGTTGCTCACAAGTGTGCAACAAATGGAGTGGTTCAGTCTGATCTGTGCATCATGAAGAGGAACAGTCAGGAAAGGATGGGCAGCGTTTCCTGCCACTATGGTGTGTATTGGGGAAAAGTGAGGATGTTTGGCCCCATCTGCTTGTTCCTTTCAAAGGTTGCTGAAAAGCAGTGAGGTTAGCCCTGGGCATGTGCAGATAGAAAATGCATGTGCCTTGCAGGCGCTGCTGAAGCGCAGTGGGAGGCCAAGGGAAGGTGCAGGGTAGAAACAGCACCTCCCCTTGGAACAACACCTTTTGGCCTGCCGAACTCGAACCCATTCCCAGACTGATAGAACACGCAAGCAACCTGCCCAAACTGACCCACATCACCCCACATCTTATGAACCTCCACTGGCTCCTCGTCCAGAAAAGATGCCAATTCAATATATTGAAGCGTGTCTACAAAGCCCTCCACGACCAAGGACCAGCATTCATGAACCACTGCTTGAACTTCCACCTACCATCCAGAGATCTTCGCTCCACCTCCCTTGCCCTCATGCAGACACCCTGCATCTGCCAAAAACACAGCAGAGACTGTTCCTTCTCCTACCTTGCCACAAAATCATGAAACTGCCTTCCCCTCCACCTCCATACATCACCCTTACAGGCGGACTTCAGGAAGGACCGAAGACCTGACTTTTCGACTGAGCCCAGCAACCTTGCACCTGGATACCCTCACGGGTGATTTGCAGTGCTTTACAAATACAGAATGATTGATTGATTGATTGAACATGTCTGGTTTTCTCTAGTACTGCTGAATTAGGGGGCAGGCGCTTTGTAGTGCCATTTCTGACCCTGCCTCCATTGCACTCAGAAACACAGTTCCCATCACTTTCGTATGCACATAATTGCATTGCTATCCCTTTGGGGTGGATGCTCGTGACATCAGACTCATTGTGTGACCCGCAAGGGGGGCATAAGTACTGGAGGCAGGGTCGTACTGGGACAGAAAATAAGCCCCGGCACCAAAGTAAAAGTGGCCCCATTAGCGAATCAGGTAGCAAAAAAGTGGTCCGTATTTGCAAATCGGGGCAGGACTGAACGTATAAAGACACAGTGCATAGGTGTTTTGCAAGGTTTGGCCAGGGCCCTGGAATAATCCTGGAATAATGCAGCAGGGGAGGGCCAAATTATGTGGCAATGTTGAGTAAATTAAGAAGCAAGAAAAAGCAAATTATGAGGCGTAATGCAGCCATTTTGTAATAGTATTACTTCATTATTTTGTCATTATTACACTTGTTAAAACTGTCTGGGCATTGGTTGCACCTCATTAGTGCCAGTTTAATATCCAAATACAGTAATAAGCAACAGAAAGGTGACCAGTCAACTTTTGCAAAGAGCCTTCCACTGCGTAGCAACTTCTTGCTGCATTTTTAGAGCCTCATTTATGAAAACTGTTGCATCGCTGTGTGAAAACAGCGATGCAACAGTTTTCACTGCACCCTCCTTGCGACACGATGGATGCGCTGTATTTAATGTACGGCGCTCCATGTCGCAAGGAGTTACAGTTACATCAGTATTTCTGACGTATATGTAGGCGCAGTAATGACGCATTGCTGGAGTGTGTTGCAAAAGTGACGCAACTCCAGCAATGTGTCATTCCACATGGGCTAGTCCCATGTTAAATGTGCCTGCGTCAGTCTTACGCCTGCTGTGAGGCAGACGTAAGATTTTGACGCAGTGGCGTCCTAGAATTGGCGCAGTGAAATCTGATAGATTTCACTGCGCCACTTCTACAAGGCTTTTTACGGGGGAACGCCCACCCTGCATACATTATACCTGATGCAGGTATAATGTAGCGCAGGTCTTTACAAAGTGATGCATCTGCTTAGATGCGTCACTTTGTAAATAGGGCGCAACATGGTGCATTTTTTACGCCGCCGTTGCGTCAGAGAAAGTGACACAACAGCGGCGCAAAAGTGTAGGAAGGCCTCATAAATAAGGCCCCTAGTAACTATAGAACCATTGGAGCTAGAAACAAAATTTGTTTTCATTAAAATCTGCAGATTATGCAGCAGATGATGGATTATGTGGCAAATGTGGCAAATCCATAATTATACGAAAAAAGCCACAGTTGCATAATCACATAATTCCAGTGGCCTGGGTATGGCAGACCACATGCATGTGCACTTGATACAAGCAATGTTTGTCGTAATATTATGAAAATCAAGATTAAAAACCAGCCCACCACACCATAAAACTGGCCCACAAACAGCCCCTCCCAACACACCACAGCAAAAAATCACTTAAATCAGAGCGATTTCTTAACTGTTAAACTGCAGGCCATAAATACTGTCAGTTTCACTTGTTTCATTTGAAAGCGCTTTTTTTCACAAAAAGGAGTACATGATCAAGCATTTTATCTGTTTAATACATCCGAAATGCTTCCTTAGGGGCCTCTTGTAGGACTAAAGTAATTGAAAGAGTAGATGCAGTAGCAAACACATTGCTCAGGGTATCTGTTGGCAATGCACTTCTATTAAGTGGCAAATCTGCAATGAACAGGTAAGGAACAGGTTTGCTTTGCGGTTTATTTCTGTATTTGAGGTGGGTTGCATAAAAAAGACGCCTCACCTGAACACCATAAATGTAGGGGTGGCCACCCACCTTGGGGATCAAAGAAGAACTCCCTCCATAGCCCCCTGCACTTCCATTTGCCACGGGGGTGTGAACTCTGCTGCTCAGAAGCAGCGGCAGAGGCCTCCCTGCTCTGAACTTAGGCAAGGATAGGAGGAAGAGCACCATGTGCTGTGCCTGCTCGGGCTGATAATTGTCATTCTATATAGATTGACAATGGCCAGCCAGCAGTTTGGGCTAGGTGGGGAGCCTGCCCCAAACCAGAAAAAAAAACAGCCAGCAACTGACCTCAGAAATCTGTCCACGGTCACCGGCGAATATCCACCTTCTAAATCCAACCCTGACTGAAGTCAGGTTAGCAGGTCCAAAGCCGGGCTGTCATAGGTAGTGTATTAATGCTCCAATAGCCGTGCGAACAGTGGAACTGCACAGGAGATTTGTTTGGCCCCTGCATCCCGACACTTGTTTCCCGTGTCCCCTCCACTCCAAACTCTGGGTGGGAGAGATCCCTCCACATCTCCCACACTTCCTACGCCCATGGCTGGAAAGATGTACCATTAGAACGCATACTTCAGACAAACAATTGTGAATTTGAGTTTTTGCTTATTGTGGTTGTGCAACTAAAAATGCTGAAATGTTATTGCTTTTGATTATTGGCATATCATTCTTTTTTCTCTATGGGGAAAATGTATTTTTCCATGGAGAAAACCGTTCCCCCTCCTCCCTGGCCAGTTTTGGTGGTGTTCCCTCCCCCAATTCACCATGAAAAGGGATTTACTCCTGCCTCTGCAAGAGTAAACATCTGACCATTTCCAAGTTGCAAAGGGATCAGAAAGTGTAATAAAGCACCCAAAATCAGATAGGGCATACGTAGGTTCTTTATTGAAGAACATCCCATCAATAGGTCAGGCAGCAACTAAAGTCCAGTTGTAACTGACGATGGAACATCCAATATGTCATAGCTGGGCTGGAATGCCCTTATTTGCTAAATTCCTTCTTATAGAAATCCAATGCCTAAATACCCCCCTCCCTCCTCCTTATAACAACAAAACAATACAAATGAAATTATGGAAAATTCCTAACTATGCAGCAGAAAACTGATAAAAAGAAATGAAATAACAAATTCTCCACCAATAAGCTTATTAAAGCTACTGCATTGACTTAGACCAGACTGTCTCCATTGTATAGCACCACCTTGTTAAGATTCCAAATTCTTCTGCCTTCCACTTTTATTGTGTTATGGAAGAGTTTGACAATTTTCAGAAGACCTGTAAATTTGGAACCACCCTTAGACAATGCAGGTTTTTTCATCATTACCCTGTCTTCCACTGCCAAATCAATTTTTTTCACACCTTTCCTAACATAATTCCACTTCCGCTTTTCAACACATCTCAACTCTTTCTCACCAGCATCCATCAAGGAGTCCGATTACACATTTTGACTTTTCACCCAATGTAGCCATCCAGGAGATAACTCAGTATTCTCCTTTCTTCCTGTGAGCAATTCAAAAGGGACTTTTCCTGTAGAGGTATGTGCAGAGGCGGCTCCTCCACTAGGGCAGAGGAGCGTCTCCCCACTGCTTTCTCGCAGTGTGAGAAAGCCAAAACATAAAATGGCAATTACTTTTGTTTATTCCCATTTAATGTTTCTTTGCGCATTGCAGGCAGGCGGATGGGCGGAGCTGCCGGGGCAGAGCAGGAGTGGTTTGCCCACTCTTAAGTGCGCAAATACTGTTTGGTTGGCCCTCTCGGGCTGCCCAAACCAGTCATGCGCACTCTGCACTTCTCCACGCGGGCTGTATTGCAGCCTACATGGAGAACATGCCATCCTCTACAGCCCCTGGCTGGGCGGCGTCCCAACCAATCACAATGCTCCACTGGAGCGTTGTGATTGGCTTAGGGGAGGAGAGGGAGGCTGCCTGCTTCCTGTTTCTGTCGGAGGCAGGAGAGCAGGAGCAGTGAAGATGCGGGACCCGGGCCGGCAGTAAGGTAGGTTTAAATTCTTTTTTTATTATTGACACCCCTTCCCGCGCAACCCCACCCCTGCGTGACCCCGTGCCCGTCCCCCCTACCGGTGAGCCATGCCGGCCGCTACTGGGTATGTGGAGAAAAATGGTATGCACATAGGAACTTCATGAGTCCTGCCTTCCAATTTCTTCCTGCATTGACTTCCAAATGTACATATTCCTTTAGTGCTCTGTTGAATTTTTCCACAGTACCATTCCGCTTGGGATGATACAGTGAACACTTCCTGTGTTTAATACCTCTTTTTTGTAAGAATTCCTCCATGCCAACTGACACAAATTGGGGACCGGTGTCAGTTAAAATGGCATAAGGCAAACCCTCACGACAAAAGATTTCACATAAAAAATCTGTCATTCTTTTTGTCTCAGTACCACTGACCCATCCAATTTCTGCCCAATGAGAAAACTGATCAATCAGCACCAGCAGATAATTAGAGGACCCCCCCCTTCAGTGCAGCAATCCAACAATATCAACTGTCACTACTTCCCATTGTTTAAATGGACAATCCCTACAGCTCATCAGGGGATTCCTAACTTTATACACCTTGTCACTCTGATACAATGTGGACATTCTCTAATTTTCCTCTCTATCCTCGAAATAATTCCTGGCAACTGGTAATTTAAACGTACCCTCGCCTTGGTCTTACTTATCCCCTGGTGCCCTTTGATCCAGCGCGAGGCCAATGCCTAATCAGGGATCAATACTCAATAATGTAGCAGAACAATGGCCCATACACATTCACCCAAATCCCTGATGCGCTGGGGTCAATTTTATAAAAGTTCATTTTTCTTCTTCCTAAAATTCATATATGGCATTTCCAAAATACTTATCTATTTTATACATCAACTCTTCCTCTACTTGGTCGATGAACCAATTAGTTGAATAGTTGATGGTAATGATACTTCTTCTCTGACTAATCATTCGATCAACTAAATAAAACACAGACTCTCGTTGAAGTTAATACGTTTATCTCAAATCAAAGGATAAAATGCTCAAAGCATACGGTTACAAGTGCAGCAGTGAACTCACAAAGGGATAGAACATCAGCAATTCAAAATAGAGACAAACTCATCAATCAAATAATGACATTGTGCATGAAAGAGTGGATAGATAAAGAGACAAAAGTTTCAGAGACAAAATACATTCGCAGATAAAATATGCAAGAACGAGTCAGAATAATAGAAACCCGACGGATTTGTAGGAAAACCACCCCTCAGCCCTAAGTGGTGGTGGGGATCCCCTGAAATAGAGTCAGGGGACAAAGATTTCAGGGACAGGAACAAGACAGGACAGGAACAGCTAGGCCTCTCTGCAAACCGACGAACCGCGACGCATCTCCCCCTCTCTCAGCCTCTCCTAACGACACCTTAACCACACCCCTAAAGGCACCCCAATTATACCCTAAAACCTACATGTCCGTCCCACATCAGTTGTAACATTCAGCGTAACTAGACAGTTGATTGGTGGTCTTTGGGGGTGGTATGTCACACCATGGTGACTTCACTAATATTTGGGCTTATTCATTGTTTTATGCCTATTCAGATGAAATAATATTCGCTCCTTTCACACGATCCGATCCCTGTTACAATTGTATACAAATTTAAGCAATGTCTACGGAAGAAGTCCTTCTGTCCCACGGTCTGTCACATCGCTTGGCAGACGTTCATCACATTGGCCTTCAACTCTTTCATTTCTTCTGCTGTGCTCAGCGTTTCAGCATGCCTTTGTCAGAACAGCTTTCCTCATCTATCCAACCCCGCCTTCATCTGGCCAACTTAAGGAAAAATGGAGTCTTATCCAGCTGTCAAACTCAGTATTGCGATCTCCTCAGGAGCAGATGAACAAGCCCCAAATCCCTCAAACTGCTGCCAGCGACAGGCTTTCTCAAAACTGTCACAGACTTCAGCCCGGGGGAAAGGGGAAGTGGGATGACAAACAAGAGAGACTGCCTCAGGTTTAGGTCCTCCTTCTAGTATTCTTCTATGGACCTGCAAAAACAAGCATACAACAATTACATTCTCCCTAGCACTAATACTCTTTATGTAGATTTCCCTATCTAATTCTTGTTTCCTGTATCTGTGCTGAGGTGTAGCCCCTCTCTATGTGTTTTTTGAATTATTTGATTGATTGAAGACATTTTACACTACAGTTTTAGAGAAGAAAGATACGTGATTCTTCTTTTTTAATAGAGAGTCTTTTAGGAAGTCTTTTGAGTTAACAACTAATAGTTGAAATTCCTTGTTTCACAGTCTTCTTTTCCTGAGTGAACACCTCATGTAAGAATAGTCTTCTGTGCTTTTAATTAGTCTCTGCAGGTGCTCAGCGCGGCTGTTAGCGCATTTTCTCAAAAACGTTAAACAAGTCTATTTACGCTTACTTGAATTTCGGAGAAGGCTTCTCTTCACTGAAGCATTCTCCGACTCTTACAACTGAAGCTCCCTCGACGGAGGTCTTCAAACAGCTGACAGGGCTCTCAGAACCGCGGGAAAACTAGAATGCGGATCCTGAGAGGAAATACGAGAAACGAGTCTTCAGGCTGGAAATGCTGCTAACACATATGCCGTTAGCCTCAACATACCAACAGACCAAATACACTTTGAAAATGTAACTAGCTGAACGCCGCTAAAGAGGTTCTGTGAAGAGCGCTTGAGAACTCAGCTTCTACAAGGAAATTTTCAGTTGAAGTGCGCCGCGCGTTGCTCGCACAGGCGCAATGTTGCTGCTTGGGGGTCTCGAGTCACAACAACTAGACCGAGAACCCAAGCAGGAAACGAGGACAAGCGGACCATTTAATCTGCTGCAGAGTGACCTTAACTTAAACAGAATAGATCGTAGGGAAGCCTTCCAACTAGGCTAAGTCTTCTCCAACGCGAATATTTTACCGAAGGCTGTTTAAGCAAGGTCTGTTTAAAATATGCATTGGAACATGAAAGAGGGTTCTTGACAGTTTCCCCCCTCCAATAGGCGTCCCTTAAATGTTGGTTTCGTAGGATTGGCTTTATGAAAGGCTCGTATGAGTTTAGGAGCATGAACGTTAGAGTACGGGTCCCAAGACCTTTCTTCAGGGCCAAAATTCTTCCAATCGACCAGATAATACAATTTGCCTCTTCTGAGAGTTGAATCTAAAATTTTGTTCACTTCAAACTCTTCTACTGAATCTATAAAAACTGACTTGGGTGTTGTATGTGAACGTAAATCTGGTAGATGTTTCTTCAGCAATGAAACGTGAAAAACTGGATGCACTCCAAGATATGAAGGTAGTTGTAGTTTAACTGTCACTGGGTTTATCTTGCGATCTACTTTAAAAGGACCAATAAACCTAGGTTGAAACTTTTGGTTCTCTTTTAATCTCAAATTTTTTGTTGACAACCAAACCTTGTCTCCTGTTTTAAAAACAGGACTATCTCTCCTTCTCTTATCAGCCTGAGTTTTGCAAGAGTTCTTAGCCTTGACAATATTTTCTTCAGCTCGTAACAAAGTATCCTGAACTTCTTTTACAAACTCATCTACTGCAGGAACTGACTTATACTCTTTTTCAAATATTAAACTTGGATGCCTACCATAGTTTAAATAGAAAGGGGTGTAACCTGTAGAAGAATGTTTGGCATTATTATAGGCAAACTCAGCTGCCCATACCAACTCTGACCATTCCAACTTTTGATCTACTAAATAGAGTCGTAAGTACTGTTCCAGGTCTTGATTGACTCTCTCCGTTTGTCCATCAGTTTCCGGATGAAAACTGGTGGAGTACCGGGTGTCAATTCCTAGTCTCTTAGTGAACGCCCTCCAGAAGTGAGAAACAACTTGTGATCCACGATCAGACACCAAGACTTTTGGAATTCCATGCAATTTTACTATGTGATGGGTAAACAATTGGGCTAATTGTGAGGCTCGAGGTATATTTTTTAATGGAATAAAATGTGCCATCTTACAGAATGTGTCTACCATGACCAGAATGGTGTTAAACCCTTGACTTAGAGGAAGATCTACAATTAAATCCATTGAGACTGTGTGCCAGGGATGGGGAGGAGTTGGCATCGGCATTAAAAGCCCTTGAGGAGCCAAACGATCTGATTTTCCTTCTAAGCATCTCTCGCAAGTGGACACATACTGTCTTATCTGTGATCTCATCTTTGGCCACCAAAAATTCCTCTCCACCAATTCTATGGTCTTCTGAACTCCTTTATGCCCTGCTAGCAATTCATCATGACAAGACTTAAGAGCCTTTTCTTGAAGTTCTTTAGTGGGTAGGTACAATCGATTGTTCTGGTAAAGAAGTCCATTTTTAATTTTTCTTTCTGGATGCTCCGTTGTCCAAATACTCTTCTCTTCTTCAGACAAACCCTTCTTGATTTCCATTTTAAGATCTGTACTGGAGACAGTTAAGAATATCTTCTCTGCAGGAATTATGGTCTGTTTCTCTTCTTTAGGTTCGGAGAAATTTGAATCTATTCTGGAAAGCGCATCTGCCTTTGCGTTACTTACTCCAGGCCTAAAAGTAATTACAAAGTCAAAGTCTGCAAAAAACAAGGACCATCGTAACTGTCTAGCAGTTAAAGTGCAAGCTCATTTAAGGAATTGTAAGTTCCAATGATCGGTATAAGCTGTGACTTTGTGTTTAGCTCCTAACAAATAATGCCTCCACTCCAAAAAGGCACTCTTTACCCCTAACAATTCCTTGTCAGCGATGGAGTAATTACATTCAGGAGGAGTCAATTTTCTGGAGTAGTAGGCCACTGGATGTAACTGTCCAGTATTACAATGGCGTTGGGATAAGATTCCTCCAATGGCAACATCTGAAGCGTCCGCTTCGACGAAAAATGGCTCTTCGGTTCTTGGATGCAACAAGATAAGAGCCTGAGTGAAAGATTTTTTCAAAAATTGAAAGGCTTCTTCAGCTTCAGTGGTCCAAACAAATTTGATTCCTTTCTTTAATAAGCGAGTGATTGGACTCACCTTGTGTGAGAAATCAGAGATGAACCTTCGGTAAAAATGAGAAAATCCGATGAAACTCTGGATTTCTTTGACGCTCTTAGGAGACGGCCAATTCTGCACTGCCTTGACCTTTGCAGTATCCATGCTAACACCTTCTGGGGACAAGACGAAACCTAAGAATTCAACTTTTTCAACATGGAAGGCACACTTTTCTAACTTCACGTAGAGATGATTCTCCAATAATTTAGCCAAGATGGATTTCACATGGAGAACGTGTTCTTCAACACTGTTTGAAAATATCAATATGTCGTCAATGTAGACCACGGCGATTCGGTCTAAATATTCTCTGAGTACATCATTGACAAAGTGTTGAAATGTCGCTGGAGCATTACATAACCCATACGACATTACTTGATATTCGAAAAGGCCATAACGGGTTCAAAAAGCTGTCTTCCATTCATCTCCTGGAGCAATTCGGATCAAATGATAAGCTCCACACGAATCCAGTTTGGTGTAAATTTTGGCATTTTTGACCTGATCCAGTAAGACTGAAATTAAGGGTAAGGGATAACGATTTTTTATGGTCACTTGATTCAGGGCACGATAATCAATACATCTTCGGAGCTCTCCTTCCTTCTTGGGAATGAAAAATAAAGGGGCGGAAACGGGGGACTGAGAAGGGCGGATAAAACCATTGGCCATGTACTGATCCAGATATGTCTTGAGATATTGATTTTCAGTTTCAATCAAGGCGTATATTCGACTGCAAGGTAATATGGCCCCCTGTTCTATCTCAATCTTACAATCATAGGGTCGATGGGGGGGAAGTTTCTCAGCTTCTTTCGTATCAAACACTGAAGTCATTTCCTTGTATTCCAAAGGAATTTCCTTAGTCTCCAGGGCGCAAATTATGGCTGGATGAGAAGCTAACTTCTTGGCTGGTGACTCTTCACACCGATCAGATCGTTCACAGAAACAATTTTCCTTGCAATAAGGTGAATCCATAAAAACTGTTCTCTTGTTCCAATCAATACGAGGTTTGTGTTCGGTAAGCCAGGGTAGGCCGAGAATTAACTGGAACTGTGGTGCATCAATGAGATTGAATGTAATTAATTCCGTATGGTTATTTAAACCGGACAATCGAATTAATTCAGTTTCATGAGTGATGGGCCCAGAGGATAAATTTGTTCCGTCCACTGCTTGAACGGCTTCCAAAATCTTTTTCTTAACAAACTTTATTCCAACCCGTTGAGCATATTTAATGTCACAGAAATTACCCGTCGCACCAGAATCTATCATCACTGACAATCCTCTTATTTCGATGTCTCGAAATTTTGCAGTGAAGGAAACTACAAGATGAGGTGCCGAAGACTGTAGTGTATTTGCAACTTGTTGAGATACTGGAGTTGGCTTAAGATTCGCTTCCACCTGTGCAACTCCTCTTACAGGTGAAGCTGACCTTTTCCCTGTTGAGAAGATTTTGGCTTTTTGGGGCAATCCTTCACAAAGTGGCCAGCTAGTCCACAGTATAAACATAAATGACCTGTTCTTCGTCTTTCTTTTTCTTCCTTGGTCAAAGGACCTCGAATCAATCCTATCTGCATAGGCTCTTCAGAAGTTACGGGTTCTGTGGATCTGTGGGCTTCTGTCTTAATTCTATCGAACCGAGGAGGAAGTGGACGAACATCTCTTCTTCTTTCATTGCGTCGCTCACTCATCCGATGATATAATTGCAAGACCAAATCAATTAATTCCGAAATTTCTGTTGGTCTTCTTGGAATCTGAGCTAAGGCATCTTTAAGCTCAACTTTTAATCCTCGGTAGAAGATTGCGGCTCTTTTTGACTCCGGCCAGTTAGTCTCTACAATTAATTTGTTAAAGTAAGCCAAGTATCCAACCAAATCTCTATTGCCTTGTTTTAGCTCCAGTAATTCATTACCCATGGCTTGGGAGGCAGATCTACGATCAAAGATTCGTAAGAATTCTGTTTTAAAATTTTCAAAATTATATAGCACTGGGTCATTTCAAGTTACTAAAGACATAGACCACGCGGCAGCATCGCCGTTCAGATAAGACAGCATGAATGCCACTTTCGATTGATCCTCTGAAAAAATTACTGGCCGACACAAAAAATGCAAAGAACACTGAGTCAAGAATACCTGAGCCTTTTGAGGATCACCACTGAATCTCTCAGGAGGTGCCAGGGGAATAATTGGGGGGATTGCATGAATCACTTGAGTCGAAATTTTGAGGGAGATGGGTTGCCTGGTAAACTTTGAGTGTCTTTTAAACCCGAACCAGAAGCTACCCCTGCTACGAACTCATCTAATTTCTGTTTTATTTTAATTGATTCTTGACTAGACCTTCTGACTTCTTCTCTCAAAGACTTATTTTCTTCAACAGCGCTATTTAATTGTTTTTGCATCCCTTCTTAAATGGTTGTCAAAGTCTTTAAATCTATTCCCTCAGCCATGCTGCTCGGGAGGAGATCTGGTATTCCTCAATTAAGAGGAGGGCACTTCGATCTGTCAAACTCAGTATTGCGATCTCCTCACGAGCAGATGAACAAGCCCCAAATCCCTCAAACCGCTGCCAGCGACAGGCTTTCTCAAAACTGTCACAGACTTCAGCCCGGGGGAAAGGGGAAGTGGGATGACAAACAAGAGAGACTGCCTCAGGTTCAGGTCCTCCTTCTACTATTCTTCTATGGACCTGCAAAAACAAGCATACAACAATTACATTCTCACTAGCACTAATACTCTTTATGTAGATTTCCCTATCTAATTCTTGTTTCCTGTATCTGTGCTGAGGTGTAGCCCCTCTCTATGTGTTTTTTGAATTATTTGATTGATTGAAGACATTTTTTACACTCTATGCAAAACAGTTTTAGAGAAGAAAGATAAGTGATTCTTCTTTTTTAATAGAGAGTCTTTTAGGAAGTCTTTTGAGTTAACAACTAATAGTTGAAATTCCTTGTTTCACAGTCTTCTTTTCCTGTGTGAACACCTCATGTAAGAATAGTCTTCTGCGCTTTTAATTAGTCTCGGCAGGTGCTCAGCGCGGCTGTTAGCGCATTTTCTCAAAAACGTTAAACAGGTCTATTTACGCTTACTTGAATTTCGGAGAAGGCTTCTCTTCACCGAAGCACTCTCCAACTCTTACAACTGAAGCTCCCTCGACGGAGGTCTTCAAACAGCTGACAGGGCTCTCAGAACCACGGGAAAACTCGAATGCGGATCCTGAGAGGAAATACGAGAAATGAGTCTTCAGTCTGGAAATGCTGCTAACACATATGCCGTTAGCCTCAACATACCAACAGACCAAATACACTTTGAAAATTTAACTAGCTGAACGCCGCTGAAGAGGTTCTGTGAAGAGTGCTTGAGAACGCAGCTTCTACACGGAAAGTTTCAGTTGAAGTGCGCTGCGCGTTGCTCGCGCAGGCACAATGTTGCTGCTTGGGGGTCTCGAGTCACAACAACTAGACCGAGAACCCAAGCAGGAAACGAGGACAAGCGGACCATTTAATCTGCTGCAGGGTGACCTCAACGTAAACAGATTAGATCGTAGGGAAGCCTTCCAACTAGGGCTAAGTCTTCTCCAACGCAGATATTTTACAGAAGGCTGTTTAAGCAAGGTCCGTTTAAAATATGCACTGGAACATGAAAGAGGGTTCTTGACACCAGCTCACTATAGCAAATGGAAAATGAACATTCATTAATTATATGATAATATAGTTTTCACTGTTTACCACCCACCTTTGCACTATTCCCTGTTAACGTTTTTCCTAGCATAGCTTTATGCAAAACGATATTATTTACTAATTCAAAGCAAGCTGCGACATGCAACCTACGAAGTGCACATGTGGCCTAGTCATGCATTGTTTTTCGTTTCTTTCAAAGCATAATGTAAATACGGTTTTTGTTCTTTCATGCATTATCTCACGTTAGGGCATGCATGCGCAAAGCAGTTTCCCCTGTGTTCATGTAAGGTGCACGTTAATTTTCTATTACTACTTACTGTTAGTAAGTATTATGGGGGTATTAATTTGAGCAGGTTTCGTTTTGCGAAATCCTGCTCCATCAATCCCCCCTTTGATGGCTTTCTGGAGCCATCATAAAATACCTACCATACCGAGTGCCATCTTCATTTATCTAAAACTCTGTATTCTTCTCTCTTTTTATGGCACTTTCATCTATATCTTTCATCATATTATAATATTCTTCTAGCTCAATTTCTTCTCTTTTTCTCTTTCTCACTCTTCGTCTATTTTCTGATTCTGTCATTTCCTTTTTCCCATTCTTACACTTACAACATTTATATGTTGTTATTATCTTTAAGACTATCATGTCTACTGAAATAAGTTGCATTATTAATATTCCTAATAAACTACTTCCAAAGGTAGAAAACCATTTACCTACCGAAGAGAAACTCTTACCAAGTCTCTCCCAAACACCATCGACCTCCAGTTGGGTCAAATCTTCATGCAATTTTGTAATATTCTTTGTATATCCCTCAATCCCTTTTCTTTTGTCAGAGTTATAAGTACAGCAATGTTGAATTTTCAACATGCCACAGACTCCACCCTCTTTTGCCAATAAGATATCAAGGGCAAGTCGATTTTGCAAAACCATTGATCTGATTGCAACCATTTCTGTGTCAATCATTAAGAAACCACCAGCAGTATCTGTTGATAAACGATCAACCACTGTGGATAACTCTAGAATTTTGTGCGAATTTAGAACGACTCCAACTGATGGTATCAGTGCACCAAAAATATCACCTACTATTTCTGAGAAACTTGCTCTCTTGTTACGTGTTAGTCCATGATTTATTTCCTTTAGTCTGTTGCTGTTTCGATCCATGTGATAGACTCTTGGAAAGACAATAGCAAAATAACAACTACCATACCAGTGTGCAGGCAGGCAATCTATAATGGGCTTTCTTACCACTCACTCCTGAAAAAACAGGATCAGTTCCAACCTTCAATCCCCAACCTCCAGTAATCTGAAAGGTATGCTCACATTCACTAGTACCAATGAAATAATTATTATAGTTAGTTTTCATTCTAAGTAAACATATTTTTTCCTTCTGATGCTAGTCCAGGGACATTGCAGCGTATGCTTCGCCTTTCTCATAATTTCCTTCCCTGAAAGCCCATGGTGGAACTTGTGACTTCTGTTCAACAGCTTTTCTTTTGAAACTTTCCCTTCTACTTTTTACCATTTCTATAAATACCTATTATTCAACCTGCAAACTACATGTTAAGTTGTTTTTATAAGCATATTCTATATCTAAAGCCTTGGTAATATGGAAGAATTTTCCCATATAACGTGCATTTTTACTACTCAAAACCTTATTTAGTTCTTTAATAACAGGTATTTCTGAAAACACTAAATCTATATTAGAATAATGATATTCGAGCTTCCCCGTCATGTAAAACAAACTTGTTAAGACACTGCAAGACACACCATATGTTAAAGGAAGGTGATGATACGTCACCCCCTCTGAGACAGACGAAGGTAATTGCATGCACACATAACAATCACTCACATTCATCGTATTAATGTACTCATACAACAATTTAGTAAATACATTTAACGAGAAATCACTAATTGATTTATCATGATGGAGAATGCTTCCATCCAATTGTTCTATGTTAGGATCAGGTGTTCTTTTAGTAACATCATTCACTCTTTCACTTGTCATATCATTAGTATTATTTCCATTATTAGTTACCATTAGGATAGGTACAAGGACAGTTAGTAATATCCACATGAATGTTAATAGCAAGACACTACATAAGCAAGTTTTAATACATCTACGTTTTAGACTAGTTTTTGGATGTTCAGTCACCTTTTCTCTTTTCTTTAGCCATTTTGCATTCTACCAAAAAATATAATAATTCTAAATCTATAAACACTAAGCTTTACTAAATAATTCTAAAAACAATCTAGGAAAATAGTGTAATCCCACACTTCAGAGTTTCTTCTTTACCCCCTTCTTTTCTTTTTCTTTTCTTAAAGTCTTCAGAATTCTTTGCTTCTTCTCCCAACTGACAATGCTGCACCTTAGTTTTTGTCACAGTTCTTTTAAGGTGGTCTCAATTTGCTTTCATCAACATGTTCAGTGTCTGATTTGTCTTTTTCTTCACTTGGATCTGAGCTTTCAATTTCTTCCAAGATTACGTAGGTCCATTCTGGTGCTGTATATTTTCTACTTGGAATTCTTGCTCTCCTTGTTTTTCGTACTAATTCTTCTCCTGGCTCTTCTTGTTCTGTCTGACTTGAGACCTCATTACTTTGCTCTGGTCTTTTCTTTGACTTTCTCCTCACAAGAGTGTATTTCAGTCTTTTCACTCCACCTGACCAATTATCACCTTTTCTTGGTTTTTTGGTTTGAACTACTCTTTCACCTTCTGTGTCTGGTTCACAGGTTCTCTTATTTGGCCTTCCTTCTATCTGTCTTTCTTTGTGTGTTTCAGCAACTTCTGTTTCTTCTGTTTCAACAATAATTTCACTGACTCCTTGCTTAGCAGTGAATTCACTTCCTTCTGGTTCAGCAGTGAACTCACTTTCTTCTGGTTCAGCAGTGAACTCACTTTCTCCTGGTTCAACAGCAGTTTCACCTTCCTCTGGTTCAACAGCAGTCTCACGAGACCCAGTAGCTGGTGCCCACTTTACTTGACTTGTGCTCGGCTGTTCATCATCCGCTTGTTCTTCAGAATCTGTTATTCTAGATTCTTCAGCTTCACACACTTCAACCTCTGGTCTTTGACTTTTGTTTACCAGTTGCTGCTCTTGTCTTTCAAGTGGACTTGGGACTCATCTGGTATGGCTGGCGTGAATCCAATTTGGCAGACCACCACACTTCACTGCCATCGTCGTCACCAGAATTATTTGCTAAGGACCGCTCCACCTGGGTTCTAAACACGATTTCCTCACGTGTTTCTTGATAAGAACCCACTCACCAGGACTCAGATCATGAGCTTGATTCGGCTGTGTTGTTGTGGCATCTTCTCCAACCTGGCGAGACACAGAACGCACCAGATCAGCCAATCCTCTGCAATAATCAGGCACCAGATAATCAGATATATTCATCAGTTTATTCGCTGGTATGTATGCTTGTCTCATTGCTCTTCCCATTAGGATTTCATGTGGACTCAAACCCGTCTTTTTGTCAGGAATGCTTCTAAGACTCATCAGAACAAGGGGTAAAGCGTCAGGCCATTTCAGTGTTGTGGATGCACACACCTTTCCTAACCTAGATTTTATTGTGCCGTTTAACTGCTCAATCACTCCAGATGCTTCAGGTCGATAGGCATAATGCAGCTTCTGTCCAATCTGTAATGCTGCCCAAATCATCCGAATTATCTCATTATTAAAGTGTGTTCCTCTATCTGTCTCTAAAGTGACTGGAAATCTGAATCTAGGAATCAGTTCTCTCAGAAGTAGTTTGGCGACTGTTAAGCTGTCATTCCTTATTGTCGGATAGGCTTCCACCCAACGAGAGAACAAGCAGACAACAACCAACACATATTTCAGCCCATTGCATGGGGGCTACTCGATAAAATCTAGTTGAAGACGGGTAAATGGTCCTCCTGCTCTTCCAATTCGTCCCCAACTAACAACTGTCTTTCTGCCCGGATTTTGCTTCTGACAAGTGATGCATCTCTGACAAAGGCTCTCTGCAATGACCCTGAACCTTGGGTTATACCATGACTGCTTGAAGAGTCTGAGCATTGCATCTCTTCCAACATGTGCAATTCCATGATATACCCTGGCCATATGGGAGAGTAAAGAATCTGGCAAGACTGGTCTTTTGTCAAAATCGACCCACACTTCATCTTCTGCTCACTTTTTACAACCTGTATTTTTCCAGATTTCCTTTTCCTCATCACTTGCCTCTTCCTGCATCTGCCTCACTTCATCCCAAGTTTCAAATGGGTTTGTAAACATAAGATGGCATTCGGTATTTCCCCTCTCAATTGCTCTGTTTAAAGCCATTAAATTTTGTGCACAGAAACGCGCTATTCGGTCAGTGTATCTGTTGCCCTTCGTCACATAATCATCTCCTGATTTATGTGCGGCACATTTGACCACTGCAATTCTTTTGGGCAATTGCAAAGCATCCAATAATTCTTTTACAGTTTTGCTGTTACTGATAAGAGAACCTGAAGAAGTCAGCAATCCCCTTTGCATCCATAGCTGTCCAAAATCATGGACAACCCCAAACCAATATTGACTATCCGTGAATATGGTCACCCTCAGACTTTTGGCAATTTTACATGCTCTAATTAGAGCTATCAATTCAGCAATTTGAGCAGAGTTTACCCCTTTTAGACAGGATGCTTCTAGAACTCCTGCTATGGTGCAAACAGCATAGGCAGTGCATAATTCGCCTTTTTCATTTCTTAGGCATGACCCATCCACAAATATTTCACAGTCTGGTTCTTCCAAAGGAACATCCTCTAAATCAAACCTGTGTTTTGTGCACAATTCTGTCACATCCAAATAATCATGATCCGCTTCCTCTCTCACTTCCTCACACCGAGAATTTGGCAATAGAGTTGCCGGGTTTACAGTTGTGCACCTCACCACAGTCACATTTTCAGCACCCAGAATCACTCTCTCGTACTTAGTCAGCCGACTAGAGGTCCAGTATTGAGTCCGGGTGCGAGTTAAAAGGATCTCAACAGAATGTGGCACATACACTTTGACTGGATATCCCATCGCAATCGCTTCACTTTGTTCCAGACTCACACAAGTGGCAGCTACTGCTTTCAAACAGCCTGGTAACGCTGCACCACTGAATCCAAAGTAGCAGAAACATATGCTACTGGGCATCATGCCATTCCATGTTTCTGAGTTAGGACTGAAAGTGCACAACCATCTCTTTCACAACAATACAATGCAAAATACTTTGCATAATCTGGCATTCCCAATGCAGGTGCTCGACAAAGACTATTTCTCAATTTCGTAAAGGCTTCCATACTTTCATCATACAGCACAATCGGATCTTTCACATCTTTTCGTGTCAACCTCTGTAGAGGTTTTGCAATCAGTGAGAAACCACAGATCCACTGCCTACAGTATCCAACCATTCCCAAAAACATTCGCACTTCTTTCTGAGTGGTAGGTGTGCTCATTTGTTTGATCACACTAATTCTTTCTGGTGTCACCTTTCTGACTCCCTTCTCGATTTTGTGTCCTAGGTACTGGACCTCTTGTTTACAGAATTGCAATTTTGCTGGTGACACTTTGTGTCCTCTTTCTGCTAAATGGTTCAGTAAGGCAATGGTATCTGTTACACATGCCTCTCGGGTCTTTGATGCCACAAGTAGGTCATCAATGTACTGAACCAAAACTGAATTTCCTGGCATGATCAAAGTCTCCAGACATCTTTTCAGAATCTGGTTAAAGATTGAAGGACTCTCGGTATACCCTTGAGGAACTCAGCACCATGCCAAGACGCAGTCTCCGAACCGAAACGCAAAAAGATATTGGCTCTCCGGATGCAAGGGTATTGAGAAAAATGCTTGGCACAAATCAATTACTGTGTACCGTTCTGAATCGCATGGATAAGGTAAAGGATTACTGCTGGATTTGGTACTACGGGACAGCAAGGTACCACAATCTTATTAATCTTTCTTAAATCCTGTACTACTCTATATTTTCTGCTTGGCTTTTTAGTTCCTATAATGGGCAAATTACAGGGCCTACTCATTATTTCTCTCAAAATTCCATGTTCAATAATTTGATCAATCACAGGAGTAACTCCTGCAATTACTTCTGGACTCATTTTGTACTGAGGAGTATTTGGATACACAGCACCCTCTTTCACCATAACCTGAATCGGGTCTACATTTGTCATTAGGCCAATTTCTTTTCCTGTAAAATCCCATACATCTGACCTCACTGTACTTCTTAATTCTTCAGGCAAACTCTCTTCTGTGAGAAGTGAAAACAACTCATCCACTCCTGTCCCTTGTTTTGCTAACATCATTTTGAATTCAACATCCTCATCAGTTGTCTGAAACGCAATGCCATCTGGCGTACAGTAGATGGTACAGTTCATCTTGCATAACAAATCTCTACCTAAAAGATTTACTGGACTCGAATCACATACCACAAACAGATGCATGTCTCTGAAGTTTCCAATATGAACTTCTATTGGATTTGTGACTGGGGTTCTAATATGCTTATTTGAGACTCCTACAACTTGGATAGTTTCTCCCGAGAGGGGTAGGTTTGGAATTTCTGCTGCTCTCACAGTAGAACGGGTAACACCAGTGTCCACCAGGAATGTAATATCATTACCTTCCACCTTTCCTTCGACAAATGGACCTGACCGATCTACCGCCAAAGATGCGCCAAGTATGTACTCTTCCTCCCCCCTCAGGCACCGTCATTGAGATGAGTCTGAACCATTCTCATTGCACTGCAACAAATATTGCGGAACCATCTGCACACTTTGATTCTTACCGATCTGGTCACCTCCGTGAAATCCAATGTTCACACCGTACCTCTGCACTTGAGTATTCACATTATTTGGCATAGGAGCTTGAGGCACCTGTAACTGTGGGGTAACTACCTGCTGCTGCTGGTTCACAACCACCTCATTCTGCATCTGTGGATTTAAATTTTGATTTACCCCATTATTCTTTTGAGCAGATCTACACTCATTCTTCCAATGTCCAATCTTTCCGCACGCATGACAAGGACATTTCTTCCTAGCCTTTTCTTTACTCATTTTACCTCTACCTTTACATCCATTTGGTACCTGACCATTTTGATTCTGACCATTCATCTGATAACCTGTCTGAGAATTATTATTTACCTCTTGTTGCTCTGCTACCTTCACTTGTGCCCACATCATTTTCTCCTTTAGTTTCTTGTGTCTTGATTCAATGTCATCGCTACAATACTTCGCATATCTCAACATCTCATCAATTGTTTTACTCTGCCAACAAATGAAATGTTGCTGAATCATATTACTAATCTCCGGTTTCAATCCAAATACAAAACGATACACAAAATGTCCCTTATCTTTGTCTCCAATATTCTCAAAACCGCTGTACTGTTTAAATACTTGCAACAGCCTTTCATAGTAGGCATGCACTGACTCCTTTGGTTCTTGGGTCGTCCTGTCTATTTTAACCCAATCTGTTTCTTTAGGGGAAATTTTTCCCTTCAAGAAAGTGATTACCTGATTATACTTTTTCATCACCTTTTCGAATGGTGCACCTGTTTTAGGGTCTCTAGGATATTCTTCTTTTAGCCAATAGACAGTGATCTTACATTCTGTCCACAAGTCTGCTGGCACAACAATCTCAAACAACCCATCCAAATCCTTTAACAGATCCTCCGAGACCTTCACAAACCTTTCTACCTGTTTGTACCACTCAACGGGTTTCTCTCTTAATCTGGGAAAATCATTCGTAAACGATAATATATCCTGCCTTGACCAAGGAACATGAACATATCCACCACCTGGTACTTCTCTCATCGGACACGCCCTTTCAACCTGTTATGTTTCTTTTAACGGGAACATGTACACTCCTTTACTAGGTGCTTCTTCCTTCTGTCTCACCCATCTATTTTTCCATCGATCTACATCTCCCCATTTCTTCAAAATGTTCATCAACTCTTTTATCTGTAACCTTTTCCCAGACGCATTCAAACTCTCCAGATCCTTTTCAGTAAATGCCAATCTGTACGATTTCTGTAACACCTTTGACTTTTCTATGTCTATTCAATACTCGCTAGCAGCTTCGGATATTTTCTCATGAAGATTCCTTGCTCTCCAAGTAATACTTTTACACAAAAACAATAATTAATCATCTCGGTAAGTCCCTAATCTGTCTGGATTTATTGTACCAATAATCATCTCTTCTAAATCTACCTTCAATTGACTCACATTTATACTCTGTGGTTGAGGTTCTTTCTTTTCAATTCCTTTTATCCAATCATTCAATTCTTCTGATGAAGGACCTGCTGAACTCCCTGTCATTGGAGTGGCATTTGTCCCTATTCTCCTTGGATTTATTTGTATACCTCTTCTAGAGGTTTCCGTTTTCATTTCACAAACTGGAAGATCTAACAATGTAATATTTGTGTCAGCCTGTCTATTCTCATTGACTACCGTCTCCATTCCGCTCCTGACATTACTCATTGGAACTGCTAACGTATGTACTTTAGGTGTATTCTGAGTTTCTCCAAACAAAGGAACTACAGGACCTATTGTAACCGGTACCGTCAATGCTTCTGCATTTAGACTCAACTGATTTTTTTTCTGAATCCTCTCTACATTTGCCTTGTTTAGCATCTCAAATTCCTTTTCTCGCATTATCCTAGCCATGTCCGCAATCTGTGGGATTAATGGATTTCCCATAAAGGGTGCTTTAGGAGTCACCTCAACTGAATTTTCTTGATATAGCGGGGGTCTTTTGGTAATAATATCCTCTAATAACTCATCATCTGAATTGTTTACACCATCTCTTACCCTTGAGGTTTCTATATTTTTCTTTTTCTCTTTATATTTACCTCCTGCCTGTTCGTCAGCAACTAAAACTGGGTACAAATCCTCGGTTACCACAGCTCTCCTCCATCATTTCATTGTGTCCTCTCTTCTCTCAAAAGGGTACCTAGACATTACATTTCTGTATCTCCTACCTCCTCGATACTTCTCTCTTACCATGGCTTCTATTTCCCATTCCTCTAATGCTTCATACTGTGTAGGTCTGGGATTCGGCTCTAATGAATTCATTCTATTTCTCAAACTCTGCAAAATCCTCATATTAAACAAACCATGCTGTGGAAAAGCTAAAATACCATCATCCTTTGTATACTCCACCCAATTCTCCAACCATGTACACGTATGATATCCTTGTTCTAACATCATATAGGAAGGAGGCGTTCCTGGAGGGGGAATAAGAATTCCCTCTCTAGTCACAATCGGTTTATCCTTTTTGAAGAACTTCTTTATTTTCTCAAGCAACTTCATTTTCCTGACTCTTTATACTAGCGTATTTCCACAAAACAAACAAGGAAACCTTTCCATAATTCTACTTATTCTATTTGTCAGTTCTCGTCCTATACCAGCACGACACACACCAACCAACCAATCAGAACACCACTACGTAAGCGAAATCTCAACCAGTACTAGCGGGGCTCACACCATCCAGCCAATCACAGCTGCCTGACCAATGCCAGCGCGGCTTTTCTGACGTCAGTATTACTCCTTCCACTGACCCTCCCTTTACAAAATAATACAGCAATATTTTTCTAAGTGCACAAAACAATGCTACCTTGTCTGCTCCACTAAATAAAGAGATAGTTTTCACTCTTTCCAAGAGGTTTTCTTCAGTACGAGTCCTAATACCATCCAGCGCTATTTTACTCTTCAAACAAGCTCCGGGTGGACATATTACTCCTCTAGGGATAAGGCCAAAGTTTCGCAAGAGGACTTTTTGGTGTGAAAAGAGGTCCTGGTACTCCCCTGGGGATAAGGCTAGAGTTTCGGAAGTGGACCCTTCGCTATTTCAGACACTCTACTCACATACGAAATTTCCCTAAATATAACACCTTCAGCCCTCCGTAGCTTTGGTATTATTACAACAGACAAAGTACTGATTTCTTTACCACACTCTTCTTCTGCCTATTTCAGGCTAATTCCATTCCTGGGATTCCTCAGGTATCTCCGTACCTGTACTTCTAGACACCATAGAACAGGACACTAACTTTTTCGAGTTAAAACATACAATAAATAATCAATAATCATTACCAAACTAATCAATAATCAAACCGTCCTCTGCTACCAGGAAACTGATCCAGCGCATGGCCAATGCCTAATCAGGGATCAATACTCAATAATATAGCAGAACAATGGCCCATACACATTCACCCAAATCCCTGATGCGCTGGGGTAAATTTTATAAAAGTTCAATTTTCTTCCTCCTAAAATTCATATATGGCATTTCCAAAATACTTATCTTTTTTATACATCAACTCTTCCTCTACTTGGTCGATGAACCAATTAGTTGAATAGTTGATGGTAATGATACTTCTTATCTGACTAATCATTCAATCAACTAAATAAAACACAGACTCTCGTTGAAGTTAATAAGTTTATCTCAAATCAAAGGATAAAATGGTCAAAGCATACGGTTACAAGTGCAACAATGAACTCACAAAGGGAGAGAACATCAGCAATTCAAAATAGAGACAAACTCATCAACAAATAATGACATTGTGCATGAAGGAGTGGATAGATAAAGAGACAAAGGTTTCAGAGACAAAATATATTCGCAGATAAAATATGCAAGAACGAGTCACAATAATACAAACCCGACGGATTTGTAGGAAAACCACCCCTCAGGCCTAAGTGGTGGTGGGGATCCCCTGAAATAGAGTCATGGGACAAAGATTTCAGGGACAAGAACAGGACAGGACAGGAACAGCTCTCTGCAAACCGACGAACCGCGACGCATCTCCCCCTCTCTCAGCCTCTCCTAACGACACCTTAACCACACCCCTAAAGGCACCCAATTATACCCTAAAACCTACATGTCCGTCCCACATCAGTTGTAACATTCAGCGTAACTAGACAGTTGATTGGTGGACTTTGGGGGTGGTATGTCACACCATGGTGACTTCACTAATATTTGGGCTTATTCATTGTTTTATGCCTATTCAGATGAAATAATATTCGCTCCGTTCACACGATCCGATCCCTGTTACAATTGTATACAAATTTAAGCAATGTCTACGGAAGAAGAAGTCCTTCTGTCCCACGGTCTGTCACATCGTTTGGCAGACGTTCATCACATTGGCCTTCAACTCTTTCATTTCTTCTGCTGTGCTCAGCGCTTCAGCGTGCCTTTGTCAGAACAGCTTTCCTCATCTATCCAACCCCGTCTTCATTCGGCCAACTTAAGGAAAAATGGAGTCTTATCCAGCTTACTATAGCAAATGGAAAATGAACATTCATTAATTATATGATAATGTAGTTTTCACTGTTTACCACCCACCTTTGCACTATTCCCTGTTAACGTTTTTCTTAGCATAGCTTTATGCAAAACGATATTATTTACTAATTCAAAGCAAGCTGCGACATGCAAACTACGAAATGCACATGCGGCCTAGTCATGCATTGCTTTTTGTTTCTTTCAAAGCATAATGTAAATAGGGTTTTAGTTCTTTCATGCGTTATCTCACGTTAGGGCATGCATGCGCAAAGCAGTTTCCCCTGTGTTCATGTAAAGTGCACGTTAATTTTCTATTACTACTTAATGTTATTCATTTGAGCAGGTTTCTTTTTGCGAAATCCTGCTCCATCACCTTCATGCCCCAAACTCATGATCCTCTCTCTCAACAGCATAGGTACTACAAGCCTCATCCCTCACAAAATAACATCTGCTTCCACAGATAATTTGACTCTTACCTTCCAATACTTTCCTAGCTCAGTACTCTTGCTCAAAACAGAGCTCCAATCATTACGCATGGCATCAGCAATCTGTTGCAAAATTGGGTCAGCAGCAACAGCCAAACCCATTCTTCCTGTGATATAATTCCCCCGTGACACTTCAAACTTTCTCTTCTTCCTCGTCTTCCTGACTCCCTTCCTCAACCCCATAGCTCAATCTAGAAAGACAGTCAGCGACCTTGTTCCTCGGACCTGGAACGTAACACACTTCATAGCTGAACTCCTGCAGCCCAACTATCCACTCTTGTTATGTTATGTTAAGGTATTTTAAAGCGCATGGCTGCCCCTGCAACAGGGCGTCCCAGCGCTAGTATCAGAGAAGAGGTCCACGGAGATAAACAGAGGGTTAGACAGAGAACAGTCATTCAGACACCTCATTCCATATGAATTCTGCTCCTTTTTTAAGTAACATCCTCATCTTTAGTGTCTTAGCAGCCAAATTGAGAATGAATGTCGCATGAAACTCTAACATACCTAAGAAAGACAACAATTCATACTTTTTCTGTGGACTATTCAAATTCAACACATTCATGACTGTTAGAAATTAGGTTTCTGGTTGGCTAAAGTATACACTTAAGCCAGGCCGAACCCACCACTCTAGTCAAGGGAAGCTAGATACACAAATAAGATAACATGTGCTCACCCCCTAGTAGCTTGGCGCAAAGCAGGCAGGCTTATCTAAACAGGCAATGTGTAAAGTATTTGTGCAACACACACACAGTAAATCAATGAAAACACCACAAAAACCCTCGACACAGGTTTTAGAAAAATAAGAATTTGTAAAACAGGAGACCAAAATGGTACAAATCATTTACATACTTTGCAAGCTATAGCGTTTTATACTACAGGTAAGATGAACATTTCTTATCTATGAGCGTACGGAAGTACTGGTAAATCACAGTGCTTTCAGGAATTGGAGTGTTGGGAGAACACTCGCGCATCGTGGGCTATCCATGGTCACTTCAACCACGCTGCATTGAGTTCGTCCTCAAACGAGGATCGTTATTGAGGCGGATGAAGAAAAAATAGAGGGAGAGCAAAGGCGTGCCCCTCAAGCACGAATGTAGGAAATCCTCAACAATTTCCTCGGGACCACACCAGTCTTAGAGGCACAGTACCTTTTCCAGGTACGCCAAGTCTGTGAGCGTGCAGTGCTGTGCGGTCTGCCCCTCCAAAGGGTAGGTGGGGCCCAGCTTTGCAAAGCAACTCGGCAAGCGGTGCCTCTTGGCTGGAGCCGGCACAGACTCAGAATGGCAAGCAGGCACCTGATCTCGCTTTTAGCACAGTGGGTGTTGAGCACGGCACAGTGGTGATCAGGCCTGGTCCACTGTTAGTCACAGGGCACCCTATCTCTCTCTCCCAGCACAGTGCATGTTGACCCGGCACATCGGCGAACAGGCCCAGTCCACTGTGAGTCACCAGGCACTCGACCTCTCTCCTAGCTCAATGCGTGTTGAACACAGCACAGTGACGATCAGGAACAGTCCACCATGAGTCACAAGGTGCCCGATATCTCTCTTCCAGCACAGTGTGTGTTGAGCATGTCACAGCGGTGATCAGGCACAGTACACTGTGAGTCACCAGGTGCCTGATCTCTCTACCAGCTATATTTGTTTTAAGGTAGAACACGAGTGGGGTGATCAGGCACAATGTACTTTGAACTAGAGTGTAGCTGCTTGACTCATAATGATCAGAGTCCTACAGCAGGTGTGAATTCTTTTATGGCCCTGAGACTTCGAAACATGAAGCAAGCCCTTGGAATCATTCTGGGTTCAAGTGGGTGGGTCCAGTTCTTGTCCTCAGCAGGGCAAGATGAGCAGGCAGCAGGGCAGCTCAGCAAAGCAGAGAAGCAGTACCTTGGCAAAGTCAATCCAGGCAGAGTGGCAATCCTTAAAGCACAGAAGACTTCACTCCAGCAGAGTTCTTCCCAAGTTCGGTAGTGTACTGATTTGGTACAGTCATAGCCCTGGTACTTAATCACAAAAGTGTCTTTGATGTAGGGGGTGACTTCAAAAGAGTTCTCTGAAGTGTGCAAGGATCACTTTCAACCCAGCCCTGACTCAGACTACCAGTAGGGGGTAAATCAGCCCTTTGTTTGAGGGCAGGACACAACCTTTACAGATGTAAGTGTGAGCTACCTCTCCCCCTTCCTACCCAGGAAGGCTATCAGTATGCAGATGAATGCAGATAAATTCTCTGTCCCACCCAACCCTTCCTGTGTTGTGGCTGTCTAGAGGGAATGCACAAAGTATAGCTGTCATCCAGCCGAGACGTGTATTAGAAACAGGCTGCAGGCCCAGAGAGTAAAGTTAAGAGCAGAGAAATACCCACTTTATAAAAGTAGCATTTCTAAGATGGTAATGTCAAATCTAACTTTACCATTTAAGAGGATTTATCACCACCATTCCAAAGATATTAAACATGAAGTGGCTATTCCTTTTCAATCAGGAATTACAGCTTAAAAGGTAGTTTAATGAATCCCCAATGCTAGCCTATGGAAGGAGTAGGTCTTACAGCAGTGAAAAACAACGTTAGCTGTTTCTCACTGCCAGGACATATAAAACTTAAAAGTACATGTCCTGCCTTTAGTTACACCGCACCCTTCCCTTAGGGTCACTTAGCACCTACGTTAGGTGTGGCTTATGTGTAATAAAAGGGGAGTTTAAGGCTTGGAAAGAGGTTTTAAGTGCCAAGTCGAAGTGGAAGTAAACTTCCCACACAGGCGTTGCATGGCAGGCCTGAGACAGGTTTGAAAGACTACTTGTGGGGGTGGCACAACCAGTGCTGCCGGCTTATTAGTAGCATTTAGATTACAGGCCCTGGGTATATGATATAAGGGGCTTATAAGTAAACTAAATATGCCAATCAGGTATACACCAATGTCAACATGTTTTAGGGGAGAAACACATGCCCTTTAGCACTGGTTACCAGTGGTAAAGTGCTCAGAATCCTAAAAGCAACTAAAAGATGCAGCAAAAAAGGGAGGCAAAAGGCAAAAAGTTGGGGGAAAGACCACCCTAAAGCTGACAGGTCCAACAGGGACCAACTCTTTCTTCAGGTTAACTCCATCAGCATTGATGCCATTACCCAAATATTCTATTTCCATCTTCCGAAACCACATTTACTCAGCTTCAAGGTCCAACCTCTCTTTTTCAATGTGCTCAACACCTGCCTCACTCTCTCATCATGAACTTCCAAGGAATCACCATAGATCGAAATGTCTTCTTGGGGCATTTGACTCCTTGAGCAGTTCTGAGCAGATGATAGACGACACGCTGTAAAATAGCAGCTGACCAAACCAAAAGGCATATGCACAAAACAGAAGGTTCCAAACGGAGTGATGAAGGTAGTTAATCCTTGGAGTCTTGATGCAATCTTATCCAGTGATACGCGCAGTTAGATTTAGAGTGGTAAATTATTTGGCTCCATGCAACAAATAGGCCATCTCTGTGATGTTGGTCGGCAGAAAATAATCACTTATGATACACCTATTGTGGCCTCCCAGGTCAACGCGTAGCCTAATACCACCTGAATATTTGTGAGCCACTACAATCGGTGCAACCCACTCTGAACTTTTGACTGCCTCTATGATTCCCTCTTCACACAATCACTTTATCTCAATCTCAACAAACTCCCTCCTAGAGATATGAACGGGACATACCATAGAAGCCACAAGTGTACTTCCTTGCTTAAGTTTGATTTGATGCACATAACATTTTAGGCACCCCAGCTTGTTACTGAACACTTCCAGAACTTCGTCTATAAAGTTGACAACACACTTACCAACTCAACCACTCTTAAGATCAAGCTCTTGCACCACACAGAATTGTTGTTCCTTTAGATACTCTTCCCTAAGTATTACAGGTGTTGTTAGATTGGGACCCAATATAACATTTAAATCCCTCTGGTGCAGCCAGCTCAACGCACTGTCCCCATTCATAGGAATATACACCTTCCCATGAATTGTGTTGGTTTTGGACTTGATGTCCGATTCAAAATTCCACCTGAGCTCAATTGTCTGGTCCCCATACACTCTGGGAATTACATCTGGATCTTTTAATTTGATCTTGTGACTAACCTCTTTGTCATATAACTCATCTAAAATTAGTGTAAGTCATGCTCCTGAATCAAATAAGGTTTCCACATCTGTACCTCCAATCAAAACACGATCCTTAGGATGTTTTTTTTTTTCATTCTCTTGTATATACTGATAATATACAGTCATCAATCTGTTTAAAAGATTCCTGAGAAGTGCTTTTGGAAGACCAACAACATTTTGCAAAAGGCCCCTTCCTGTTGCAAGCTCTGCACAAGACATTCCATGCAGGACATTCTCGCTGCCAGTGTAGTAAAGCACCCAAAATCAGATAGGGTGTAAGTAGGTTCTTTATTGGCGAGCATCCCATCCATAGGTCAGGCAGCAACTAAAATGCAGTTGTAACTGAGCATGGAACATTCAGTAATTCATAGCTGGCCTAGAATGCCCTTATATTCTAAATTCCTTCCTATACAAATACAATGCCTAAATACCATAGGAAGAAGTTTAAGAATATCCAAAAATCTCCTTTTATGAGTATTCCAAGATTTAGCATGGTAACACAGCTCTGGAATGCCCCATGACATAGTCAACATTTTTAAGCTTAAAATCAGTGTTTTTTTTTAAACTGAATGAAGAAAGAGAATGTGTTTTTTATTTCTTGCGCAACCTCCAATTTTCAATTTATCAAGGAAGGAGATGTGGCCTAATGATCAGGGCCGCTGACCTAAGAACAGACGAACCAGCTTAAGTCCTGCCATCAGCTGAGCTGTCTGTGATTCTGGGCAAATCATTTAGGACCTGATTTAGAATTTGACAGACTACTGTGCATCACATTTAGAGATGACTGCTAGCCTAGTAGTCATCTTGGTTCCTTTCAGTGAACAAAAGGATGGTGGATGGCCACCATCAGGTTTGACAGCCATTCACCAAACTTAAATTTTTGTTTGTTTTTCAGAGACAAATTCCCAGAGTTGGAGTTTGTTTCAGAAACACAATACCTAATGGTGCCTAGACTCTAAGAATTTTGTCCTAAAGTGTGGGGTCACTTTTTATTTTTTTTCTGTCCCACACAATGCCAGTTTTTTCCTGCCGGTGACTGACAGGAAAAAAAGACATATCACCATTAACCTCAAGTAGGGTAGGCAGTGTAGTGAGCTTCCTGTGACGGCCCCAACTTCGTTAGGCCATTAGCGAAAGTTTTCTGGCGACAGAGCCAATGTGGGCTCTGTCAGCACAAAACTGAAGTTCCTCCTATTTCTAAATGAGGCTGGCGGATGGAGGATTTGGTGTATAGGGTACGTCGCCAAACTCAAAATCAAGCCCTTAATCTCTCCATACTTAATTTTTTTTATATATGAGTCCAACCTTTTATAATGTAAATTAAATATATATAAAAATTATGTATATATTTATATAGATAGATAGATATATTCACTGATCAAAACAATGGTTAAAGTAACATTATAGTTAGGTGAATATGTCCGTGACAACATTAATGTTTTTAACTAAAAAAACACAGACATTCCCCAGTTGTAGCTAGCAGACCTAACTGTTACTTGTGCTTATGACCTCACATAGTACATCACTCATGGCATGTCCTATGACGTCATTTATGACATCACTGATGATATCATACAGTGAGTGTGCTACTTTGTTTTATAGTTTACTTAGTGGCGGGTATCTACCATATAACTTTTCTACCTAATTTTGAACAGCCTGTATCCAGCTAATGTAAGTGTTTGCAAAATGCATGTGCTCCTAATGCATCATAGGTGTGTAGAGGTATTGAACGCGTCATAAATCTTTGTGTCAAAGAGTAACTCTGTGTGCAGATGACAGTTGATGAATTGTGTCCAGTATATTCCACACAGTTTTTTTGGTTCTGCAGAATATGTTTCCATCAGGGCAAATATTCTATGTAGTAGATACTAAGCATTTTAAACAGCTTTGAGGTATTAGGTATTAGTGTTTATTTTGCTTCAGAAGCTGGGTTATATGTATGAAGGCTGCAGGTAGGTTTCATCTTTAGCACCTTCAGACCTTGGTTATTTTAAGCGAATAGTGTCCTTTTTGACAAGTGTTGCATAGACACCCCATCTCAAGAACAATCTATCTATGAAGAAACAGGTAAACACAGTCACATACGCCTGCTTCCACACCCTACACATGTTCTGCAAACCCTTCAGGTGGCTTTCAGTCAACATCAGAAGGACTGTCATGCAGGCCCTTGTCACCAGCAGGCTGGATTACGGGAACACACTCTACGTAGGAATCACTGCAAGCCTCCTAAAGAGACTACAGCCAATACAAATGCAGTGGCAAGACTCATCCTCGACCTCCCCATACAAATCCACATCACACCCCACTTCAAGAAGCTACACTAGCTCCCAATCCACATGAGATGCCAGTTCAAGATGTTGACCCACGCACACAAAGCACACAATGAAGGACCATCATACATCAACAAAAGCATGACCTTCCACCAACCGACCAGACACCTGAGACCCGCCTCCCTCTTCCTCGCAGACACCTCCCAGATCCACGAGGCAACAGCGGAGGACAATACTTCTCACACCTAGTGGCCAAAGCTTGAAACAGCCTTCCCCTTCACTTAGGACTGCTGCATTGACCTGGCAATTCAGGAAAGGACTCAAGACCTGGCTGTTCGAATGAACAGATCACCATGAAGCAGTTAGCAACTCCAGCCCCTTGAGACCCTCACAGGTGATTTGCTGCACTTTAGAAATCCACGATTGCTTGATATAGTGTACACTGTTCTTAGTATATACTTTTTAATGCTCTCTGGTGTATTGAGAGTTTCACTGTGTGCAAACAGTGTGGTAGAGAGTAAACTCTCTCCATAGAGTGAACACTGTTTACAGTACCCACTTTCTACTCATATCAACTTCATTTCTCAATGTAGGTTTGGTGAGTGGGAGGGGTTTGATACGGATAAAAGTTGTCTGTAGTAGGGCATTAATTTTGGAACAGACGTTGAGCATTTTGAGGAACCTGGCTTTCTCTGAACAGTTGTATACATATTGAACACTGTATGCAATAAGGGTTTCCCATATAGCTGTGTTTGATTGTTAATGTGAACTAGGCTACCTGTGGAGAGTATGGTATAAGGTCAATGATGCACATAACATATGCTTGCTACACCTAAGACAGTTGTTTCTTTGATACCATTAATGATGTTTCATATTATTCTGAGCTATTTTGTACTTTCAGGTCTCTAATGCCATACTAGTTTATAGATGAATGTGTGCAAAAGAAGCCTGGATGATGTCATCAGTGATGTCATCAATGATGTCATAGAACATGCCATGCAATATGTGAGGTCATAAACAGTGCATGGTGGAGGCAAGTTATAGTTAGGTCTGCTAACTATAACTGGTGAATTCCTGTGTTTTTTTAGTTCAAAATATTAATGTTGTCACTGACATATTTTTCCTAATTATAACGTTACTTTAACCTTTAGTTTTTTCAGTGAATTTCTAAGGTTTTTTATTAAACAAAACCAGATATTTTCATCACACCTAACAATAATGTTACTTTAACCTTTGTATTTTCCAGTGAATTTCTAGGTTTTTTTTTTTTTAAAAGAAAAGTAATATTTTAGTACCATACGTAAAGCCAACTCCCTGCTGCGCACGGCCTTTGCTGTGTACGGCATAATGTTGGCCTTTGGGTCTCAAGCACCTCATCTAGGGCCAAATACATCAAAAAATGAGAGGGGGGCACACAGCCACCTCTGCAAGCCTTATTTGGCCCCTGGGAGCCTATCCCATGGGGTAATACTAAAAAAAAAGGGGAGGGGGCCATGTGTCCCGAGCCTATAAGACTCTGTGGACCCCATTTCCCAGGGCCTTATGTATTTTAAAGGGGAGGAGTCCACCTGGCCCCTCTACAAGACTTATTAAGCCTAAGGGACCCCATCCGCCAAGGCCATTTTTTTCTAAAGAAGAGGGGGGGCTGCCTGCTGCCCCTCCCTGAGCCTTAGAAAAGGTCCTGGAGACCCCATCCCTCAGAGCTGTGTTTTTTGTTAATGGGGAGAGGTGATTCGCTGCCCCCTCCCTGAGCCCCTAATTGGGCCCTGGGGACCCCCTCCCCCACGGCTATGCCATCTCTCCATCTAGAAAAGGCCCGCACACAAATCTCTGGTATATTTCATTCATTTATTGCAAAGACAGCACCTGTAAAAGCTGGAACACGTTTCGGCTGTTGACAAAGCCTTTATCAACCATAAAGTGCATCAAGTGTTTTTTCACATTTAAATAATATCCACAGGTTTTGCCAATTACATGGACATGAAAGAGTTACTATTGTGTTTCTAAATCTTTCGAAATAAAAATTCTCAATATTCTCATTTGGCAGTTCCTTGTAGAAAAGTATACTTAAAACTTGTTCTCTTCAGTTCCAGCAGAATAAATAAAGCCATTTACAACAGTTCAATATCAGCTTCGTGCGCGCTGTATATTCTTCATGTAATCTTTAAAACATCAATGTTCATGCCTGTTCAACCGTGTGGGCAGTCTTTATCAAATTAATTTTCATCGTGCTGGTAAGTCTGTAAATAATGTTCATAAATGATGTTTTCTAATTATTGCCAACTACACTCAAAGTCACAATGTGCTGTGCTTTTTTTAAAGGGGAGAGGTGATTCGCTGCCCCCTCCCTGAGCCCCTCATTGGGCCCTGGGGGCCCTCTCCCCCATGGCTATGTATATATAAATATTCACTGAAAAAACCATAGGTTTCAGGGACGTTATAGTTAGAAATTAGCATTTAAAAAACCTTAGAAATTCCCTGAAAAAACCACAGGTTTCAGGGACGTTATAGTTAGTTGGACATTTCACTCGTACAAGACCAGAGAAATTCGGCCGTTATAGTTAGTTGAGCTAACTATAACTCGCGCCCCCGCAATGCACTGCTGATGACGTCACATATTACATCACTCATGACATGGTCAGTGACATCACTGATGACATGTCAAATGACATCACTGATGACATCATCCAGTAACTATGTGTTTCTGTAAAGTTTAAATATGTTTTATATATATATATATGCCAAGGTGTATTGAAGAATGAGTGGGTGTATGAGTGTCTGAATGGATGATTTAGTAGGTGCGTAACTGACTGTATAAGTGAGTGATTAAACATGTCTTACTGAATGCATGGGTTAGTGACTAAACTGTGTGAATGTCTGTATCAGTCTGTCAGTTGGTGTGTAAGCAGCTGCATGGGTTGGCGAGTAGCTACACGAGTGTCTATATGGGTTATTGATTGGTTGTCTGAGTATCTGTATGGGTGCCTGAGTGTCTGTGTGGAGTGGTGGGGGTATGCGACTCTGTGCATAGATGTGTGAGTGGGTGATTCACTGGGTGTATGGGTTCAAGAGTACATCTGTGAAGGGCTGTATGGGTGGGTGAGTATGTGTATGGGTGTGTTGGTGAGTGAATGGATGTCTCAGTGGTACATGTGTGAGTAACTACATATGTGAAAGGCAGTATATGTGAGTGATGGAGTATATAAATGACTATATGTGAGAGTGAGTGGTTGTGAGAGTGGCTGTATGGATGAGTGTGTGCTTGTATCAGTGATTGTATAAGAGAGTAAGTATGTGTTAGTATCTGTATAATTAAGTGAGGTGGTGTGTGTATAACTGTATAGGTTAGTAAATGGGAGTGTGATTGATTCTTTGCATGACTGACTAGGTGTGTGAGTAACTCTATGGATGAGTGGCGGTATATGAGTGTCTGTATAGGTGTATGAGTGCATATGATAGTACTGTATTGATGAGTGACTGCATCTATGAGTGACTGTATGGATGAATGAGTGGACGTGTGTGTAGACCTAGGAATCAGTGAGTGCTTATGTAGTAACTGGTATTGGTGTGTCTATGGTTTCGAAAATGGTAGTCTGTATATTAGAGTGGATGTATCAAAGGTTATATTAGGGTGTGAGGAGGTGCATCAGAATATCACATGGATGATGTCATCAGTGATGTCATTTGAGATGTCATCAGTAATGTCATCAGTGATGTCACTGACCATGCCATGAGTCAATCAATCAATCAGGGGTATGTTAAAGCGCGACTACTCACCCGTAAGGGTCTCAAGGCGCTAGGGGTGAGGGGGGTGCAGGTTCCATTCCATCAAGGAGGGGGTCTGTCGAAGAGCCAGGTTTTGAGGTTTCTTGCGAAGATGGGGAGCGATGTTGTCTGTCTGAGGTGGAGCGTAAGGACATTCCATGCTTTGGCCGCGAGGAAGGAGAAGGAGCGGCCTCCCGATCTGGTCTTTCTGGTGCAGGGGACCACGGCATAGGAGAGCTGGGCTGATCGTAGGGTCCTTTGGGGTGCGTGGAATTTGAGTCGGCTGTTCAGGTATGCTGGTCCGGTGCCGTGGAGGGCCTTGTGTGCGTGGGTGAGCATCTTGAAGGTGATTCTCGCCTCGACAGGGAGCCAGTGGAGTGTGCGCAGGTGCAGGGAGATGTGGCAGTGTTTTGGCAGGTTGAGGACCAGTCTTGCGGCGGCGTTCTGGATGTTCTGTAGCTTGCGGGTGAGGTTTTTGTTTATTCCGGCGTAGAGTGCGTGACCAGGGCGTGAGAGACGGTCTTTCGGTGTTCGAGGGGGATCCATTTGAAGGTCTTACGAAGGAGGCGGAGGGTGTGGAAGCAGGAAGATGAGACGGGTTGATCTGGCGGTCCATTTTGAGCTCGAAGTCCAGGATGATACCCTGGTTGCGTGCGTGGTCCGTGGGGGTTGGCGGGTTTCCGAGGGTGGGGGGCCACCAGGTGTCGCTCCAGGCGTTTGGGTTTGGGCCCATGACGAGTACTTCTGTTTTGTTGTTGTTTAGTTGTAGGCAGCTGTTTTTCATCCATTTGGCGACGGCTTCCATGCCTTCTCGAAAGTTGCATCTGGCGGTGTTGGGCTTGTTGGATAGGGAGAGGATGAGTTGGGTGTCGTCTGCGTATGACACGATGTTGAGTTCGTAGGTTCTGACGATGGGGGCGAGTGGAGCCATGTAGACGTTGAAGAGCGTCGGGCTGAGGGAGGAGCCCTGGGGGACTCTGCAGGTGGTAGGTGTGGGGTCTGAGAGGAAAGAGGGGAGTCTGACCCGCTGCGTCCTGCCGGAGAGGAAGGAGCGGATCCAGTCGAGGTCCTTGTCCTGGATTCCTGCGTCGTAGAGTCTGCGTATTAGGATGCGTGGGAGACTGTGTTGAAGACCGCTGATAGGTTGAGGAGGATGAGGGCTACTGTTTCTCCTTTGTCCAATAGGGTGCGGATGTGCGAGGAGGGCGGTTTCCGTACTGTGGTTTTTTCTGAAGCCGGATTGGGAGGAGTCGAGGATGTTGTGTTCTTCAATGAATGTGGCGAGTTGGCTGTTGATGGCTTTCTCGATGACTTTCACTGGGAACGGGAGCAGGGAGATGGGTCTGTAGTTTTTGAGGTCGGTGGGGACCGCTGAGGGTTTCTTTAGGAGGGGGTTGACCTCAGTGTGTTTCCAGTTGTCGGGGAACGAGGCAGTCGCCAGGGAGCGGTTGATGGTGTGGTGGAGCATGGGTGCGATGGTGTCAGCGGCTCTGTTGAAGATGTGGTGGGGGCAGGGGTCCGTGGGGGCCCCTGAGTGGATTGACTTCATTGTCTTCAGTGTGTCTTCGGTGGTGAGCGATGTCCAGTCGTCAATCGCTGGTTTCCGGGTGTAGGGGGTGGTTGGTGAGGGTTCAGTGTGTTGGTTGTCTTCGTTGAAGTTGTCGTAGATGCTCTTAATTTTGTGGTGGAAAAAGGTGCTGAGTTTGTCGCACAGGTCTTGTGAGGGAGGGATGTCGGTAGACTCGCTGGTGGGTTGGGCGAACTCCTTGATGATGCTGAAGAGTTCCTTGCTGTTGTGCGCGTCGGTGGAGATTCTGTCTTCAATCGATTTTTTCCTCGTTTCTCTGATGAGTTGATGGTGGGCGTTGGTGGCGGCTCTGAAGTTGTTGTGGGCTTCTGTGGATTTGGTGTTCCTCCAGGCCTTTTCAAGGCGGCGGCATGTGCGTCTGGACTCTCGAAGTTCAGTGGTAAACCATCTGGCTTTCTTGGCGCGTGTATTGTTGTTTTTCGTGAGGGTGGCTTTGGTGTTGGTGCTGTCCGAGATCCATCTATGCAGGGTTCGGGCTGCGGTGTTGGGGTCGTCGTTTTCCGCGATGGTTGGGGTGGAGTTGTTTAGTGAGGAGGTGAGCTGGTCGTCGGTGATTTTGGTCCAGTTTCTTCGTGGGAGCAGGTGCTGGTGTCTGTGGATGGTGGGTGTTCTGAAGGTGAAGTGGACGCAACGTTGGTCGGTCCATGGGAGTTCGGTGGTGTGGCTGAAGGTGATGGAGTTTCCTGTAGTGAAGAGGGGGTCAAGGGTGTGTCCTGCTGAGTGCGTGGGCTCGGTCACGATCTGGCGGAGTCCAATGTTGTGGAGGTTGTCCAGGAGGGATGTGGTGTTGGGGTCCAGTTGGTTGTTGAGGTAGAAGTTGAGGTCTCCCAGCAGGGTGTAGTTGGTGGATGCGATGGCCTGCGGGGATATACTGTCCGTGATGGAGTTGGCGAAGGGTCCGCGTGATTCACAAAAGACCATGTGTTCCAGGCCTGCTTAGAAATGGTTAGCAACATGCAGTGCTCTTAACTTGAGTAAGCTCACGACTGTGAATAAAGAGGGCAATCTAACAGTGAGTCTTATCTCAATTTTAATTATATGGAACACGGTCTTTTGTGAATCACGGGGTTCTTTGTTTTGGGACAGTTAACTCTTTTTTTCTGTTCTTTGTACTGGACACTATTTCATTTTTTCAGTAAGTGGGCAACCGATGATGATATACGTGGGCATACTGGTGAGAACCTGCCGGTAGCCTCCCTGGTATTGTGTACGTGAGGTGCCCACTTACTTTCTCACTTATTTATAAGTGCTCTTTACTCTTATGCTGTGGGGTAGGATATATGTTTGCGGATTGACTGACTTCAGTTCCTTTTTTCTTTAAGACATTTGAATTGGGGTTTCTGGGACAGAATTAAACTGGACATATTGCCAGAGATTGGCTGGAGGTAGATATCCCCATGTCAGCTGCCTGTCCTAAGACTAAGAGATCATTTACCCCTTGTAACAGCCAGGCCTTATTGTATTGATGATTGATGAGTGGAGGGCGGCCTGGTTTGTTTTTCCCTCTATAGCTCCTTATTGTAGAGCAGTGGTTCCCAAACTTTTTTGACCTGTGGCTCCCTTGACCTAATTGGCAGTTGGCCGTGGCTCCCCACCATTTTTTTACCGGTGGGTGGTGGGGGGGGAGCTGCGTATGCCAGTAATGGAGACTACTACGCCTGTGAAAGCACGTACGACGCGTACGTACGTGCGCTCTTGGGCCAAACCATGTTCCCGGATTATGCAGGTGGCACGTATTTTGCGCTGCAGCTGCAATAAGCTTCATTTTCCTAACGTGAACGCGGCGCCCCTGGCTACTCATGACGGCGCACCGGGTGCCGCGGCGCACAGTTTGGGAACCACTGACTTAAGGCTACGAGTATCTGTGCGATAGGGGAGTCCCGGGGCCTCTCGGCACATTCTGCAGGGGATAACCCCAACATATTTTGTTACAATTCTGGATCAACACGCTTCTTCGAACTACTGACCATACTCCTTTTAAGTAAAAGCATACAAATGCACTTGTGCAACATTGTGAAATGGAATTTATATGAAGCATCAGTAGGAAATTGGTTATGATGGATTAATGGTGACGGCCATTAGCTGTAGCGTCACTTGGTGTATTGTCACATTTGAGGCAATTTAACTTTTCTCAGGGACTACTAGACAATATATTTTGTAAAATGTAAGTGTTTTTGGCTGTTTTGAGTTCGGAATGAACGTTAAAAACTTTCTCTGCAGTGTCTTCTTGACAAAACAAAGACTAGCATCTTTGCATTGATGTAAAAAAAAAAAACGTCTGACAAAGAAATAAGACTAGAAGGTCACTCTTACCTGGACATCGCCTTACTCGGGAGACGATTCGGCAGATGTGACTCTGACTGCGCCTCGAAGGTCCTCTTGGTAACCTTATATCTATGCGTTTCTTAAACGTTCCTCATTAAAAACTATTGAGAATAGAGAAGCTCATCTTTTTCCTTCGTGCAAAACGTCGTTGATTGATACATAAACTTCACAAAGAATATTTGTGATGAGGCAGGCACTGCATTTGAGACACGAACCATCTTTGTTTTACAAATGTATTTTTGCGTTTGGTATTACGTGAACTGTGTGCGCTCTTGGGCCAAACCATGTTCCCGGATTATGCAGGTGGCACGTATTTTGCGCTGCAGCTGCAATAAGCTTCATTTTCCTAACGTGAACGCGGCGCCCCTGGCTACTCATGACGGCGCACCGGGGTGCCGCGGCGCACAGTTTGGGAACCACTGTTGTAGAGAGACACAATAGATAATACAATTTGTTGTAAATGATAACTAAAGTTATGCTGTCGTGAACACATGGGAATAAAAATCAAATGTTACAGGTACGATGATAAGATAATGGACTAATTCATGATAATTAACAGAATATTTATCCCGTCCTGACATCAACATAAATTATAATAATAATTTTTAACGGATTTCGACAATCTCCCCAGTTCACGTGCAATATAGCCCTGAATGGGCAGTCCTAAAATGAAGTCACAGACAGTTGAGGAGAGGCATAAAAATAATCAATAATACATTAATGTAGTTGGTCTCTGGTGTATGTAATATGGTTCCATACAACCCCAACAATTATGCCCTGAATGGGCCATATGGTTTGTAGGATAAAGAAAAATCAGATGTTAGAATTACGATCAGTATATTACACACCCCCAAGAGAGACATACAGATTGCAATGGGGGGGTGGCATGATGTCATATCCTAATCAAAGGTAAAAGCAGGGAATGTTATATTCAAATGACAGAGAATGTTTACTCAAGGTGGACCCATAGTTCTTTGTCATTATTCAGACCAATCGGGGCCTTTGTTCGTAGATCAATAATGTACTTAGATTCTAGTGCCCGTAGACTCCTGACCCGATCTCCACCTCTCTCATTTTTGGGAATCTGATCAATGCAGAAGAATCTTACAAGGTCACGATTGCTGTTATGGGTGCTTTCAAAATGATGGGCCACTGGATAAGTGACATCTTTTTTAGAGATTGCACGCATATGTTCGAGAATGCGTTTCTTGGCAGGATGAATGGTACTGCCCACATAGCGCTGGGGACATGGACATTCAAGGCAATAAACTGTGAATTCTGAGTTGCAATTTAATAGCCGATTGATACTCCTAACTGTTTTTGGTCCCTTCTCTGGAGTGCTGTAATTGGTCACTTTCTGGCTAAATTTACAGGCTTTGCATTTCATGCAAGGAAAAAAGCCAGTGACACTTTCTTTTTTCAGAGGAGTGGAACGATAATGGCTATGTACCAAGTGATCACTGATAGATTTGCAGCGTTTATATGTGATCAATGGCTGGGTGGGAATAATCTTTCCCAATATGTGATCTGTTTGGAGAATGTGCCAGTTCTTTCTAAACACTTGGACTACCTGGGAAGACTTAGCGTTATAACGAGTGACCATTCTTACTGGTTCCACCTTGTTAGTCTCTTTCCTCTCATCCGTTGTTTTAGGTACTAGGAGTTCTAATCTGGTTATATATATATATAAATATATATATATACATATATATTATATATTACCTACTGGAGGTCGCCAGTAGGTGTAGTTACAGGTACGACCTAGTTTCCATAGGAAAAGCATTTTTTGACTTGCCTTTAACTTTGTCGTAGTTTGACCAATCTTCATGATATTTTCCCAAAACAGTGTCACAGTATGTTCTGTGTGTCATGGAAAGTTTGGGGGTGATCCGTGCTGTGGGGACTGAGAAATAGGGCCATGAAAAAAGGGTGTGTTTGTAATGTTAATTCTCATAGGAACAAGTTGTTAAACCTACAGCCCGAACCACTGGACGGAATTACACCAAATTTGGCAGAAATGTAGATGTTGTCACGCAGATTGTGCTTTTTGTTATTTGGTGCAAATCCATCCAGTTGTTTCTGAGAAATTTAAGCTGAAAATTATAGATACATCTCTGGCAGCAGATATTTTGCAGTGGTTGTGAGATTATTCGTGAATGCTTGCGCCATGGGGAATGCTGTGATTGGCTGGGTGCAACGTGAACAGAAAGTTGTGACTGCCATTTTATCAATCGGGAATGGTTCCTGGGGCTGGAGATTTGTGTGAAAGCTAACATAAGGGGTCAGGGTGGAGATACTCTGAGCCCAAGTTTGAGAAATGGGTGTGTTAGTGAAACAATTTATGTTTTCAAAATAGATTTTTTTATTCACCAGTGATTTTTGCGACCGCCAGCACAGCCCCCCCCCACGTACCATCACCCACGGGGACATCGCGAATAACATTCATGAAAATATATACTTTTTAAATATATATCTTTGTATACACTCATCGGTCACTGTCACACACTCATGTATGCACTCACAAACTCACACAGACATTTATACACCCATTCACACACCCACTCAGATACTCATGTACTTACTCACATACCCAATTCAGGTACTTATGCACCAACTTACAGACTCACTCGGAGAGTGATGCACCCATGTACAGACCCACAAAGAGACTCATGCACCTACTTAGGGACTCAGTCATAGACTCATGCATAGTCTCATACCTACTTCGAGACTCTTACACCCACTCACAGAACTACCTGGGAACTCATGCACCCACTCACAGACCCAGTGAGATACTCATGCACCCACTTACAGACTTATTCAGAAAGTCACACACCCATGTACAGACCCAGTCAGAGACTCATGCACCCACCTCCAGATCCACTCACACATTAACATATTTACTCACAGACCCACTAAGACACTAATACACCCACTTACAGATCCACTCAGACACTCATACACTTATGCACCCAGTCAGTTATATACTCAGAGACTTATGTACCCACTCACAGTCACACTCAGGGACCCATACACCCACTGACAGAACCACTCAGACACTCATGCGGCCAGTCATAGACCCACTGTGAGACTCATGCACTCACTCACAGATCTACTCATACACTCATGCACCCACTTACTCACCCCCTTAGACACTCCTGTATCCACTCACAGATCCAGTCAGAAACTCATACTTACTTACAAATGGACAAAGGCATTCATGCACCTACTCACAGATTGAGTGAGAGACTTACACAACCAATCACAGACCCATTGTGACACTGATGCACCCACGAATAGGTGTACTGAGGCAGTCACACATTTCTTTACACAAGTGTTTATATACTGATGCACTGTCTTACAGATGCTCTCAAATAATTATACAGTAAATGAGAGACTTAGTGATACAGTGATGCATGCAGTCATAGATTACACTAAAAAAGTTATGCAGTGTGTTATAGAGATATTAAGGAAGTTGTACATGCTATAATACAATCATTTAGATAGTAATGTGTTTAGTGTGTTGGTTATAATCCATTTTGCAGTTATAAGGTTTGATTGTTGTGGTGGCTATTGAATGTCTGCATTTTTGTCATTTCGTGACATATTCGCGGTGACCATGGCTATCGATATTATTGCGACACCCGACGTCATCGCAAAAACAGAAAATCAATGCAAGTATTGAGACCCCCACCCTCTTTGGGATGAAATATAGAGAACAAGAGGCAGGTGAACTGGAAGGTCGAATTAAACCTATGCTGAGCATCTCGTTCAGGTAGTTACAGAGGTGAATGTTTTCCTTCTCAGTCAAAGCATAAATTCTACTAGTAGGAATCTGAGCCCAAGGAATCAGATCTATACGACGATCATAAGGATGATGTGGTGGAAGTGCAATAGCCTTCACCTCATCAAATAAGTCTGTAAGGTCCTGATAACACAAAGGCGATTGTGGAATATTTTTTTCTTATGTTGCCATCAACTATTTACATGGCACATTGTCCTGCCTGCATTGGGTGGCGCAAGCGTAAGAACGAAAGGTAATGATTCTTTTTGCCCAATCAATATCTGGATTGTGTTTCATGAGCCATGGAATGCCCAGTATGGCCTGGAATTAAGGAGCCTGAATTAAATCACACTGTACCAATTATTGATAGTTACCTTGAGTTTGTAACCTAAGACTTTATGTACAGTGTGTAAAGGGACCAGACTTAATATCGGTTTAAATGATTGTTTTTATACAAACTCCCTATAAAAATATGACTTTAAACAGTGCAGTAATAAACCCCTAGTGTCTAAAATACTATATACTGTGTGCATATATGTGTTATGCACCCCCTAAAAAAGGCGCAATCGTTGCAGTTACCGGAGTCGTCTCAACGCTCAGTGTAATCACGAAAATGGGAAGTAGGCTTTAAACAGTTTCTTAAAAAACGTACTAGGAACAAATCTGTACAAATATGTTTTTAAAGCAGTGATGTTTTTAGTAATGTGTGTATTGTAATAGTTAGAATAAATTTTTTAAGTTAAAAGTTTTGGTGGTTGTTGAATGTCTGCTGTTGTTGAGCGATTTTGTGACATGATCTCGATCATCGCGACGTTGCCACAACTTTGAAAAATGTAAAGAAAACAAAATTGCGCTTATTTATCAGCTGAAGAAAATACAAGCTTATAAAAATACACTTTATAGAGCGATTTTAGATAGAAAATACAATTTAAAAACCTTAAAACTTTAATTAAAAAATTATAGGTTACATTGAGGTTATAGTTGGGAAACAGAATTTGAAAAACCTTAGAAATTCACTGAAAAAAACAAAGGTTACAGGGACGTTATTATAAGAAAAAGGGATTTAAAAACCTTAGAAATTCACTGGAAAAACCAAAGGTTACAGAGGCGTTATAGTTAGGCTCAAGTTTCACTCGTACAAAACCAGAAAAATTCAGCAGTTATAGTTAGCTGAGCTAACTATAACTCGCGCCTCTGCAATGCACTGCTTATGACCTCACATATTACATCACTCATGACATGGTCAATGACATCGCTGATGACATCTCAAATTACATTACTGATGACATCATCCACAGAATCTCTGACACACCCACTCACACCCCCATATAACCTTTCATACATTACCATTCTCAAAACCATTGACACACCCATACCAGTACTGACACACTCACCCACTGATTCATAGGTCTACACACACATATACTCAGTCACCCATACAGCCACTCATTCACCAACTCACTCAATAATACAGACACTGATATATCTACTCATACACCCATACAGCCACTCACATACTGTCAGTCACTCACAGTGCTACTCACACACCTACTCACTCACCTAGAGAGTCAATCACACATCCATTTACTCACCTATATAGTTATATACACACCCACACACTTATTCATACAGATACTAACATATACTCACTCACCTATACAGTCACTGACACACGCACACCCTTAGCCATACAGCCACTGTCACTCACTCACACATACAGTCACTCATATACTCGAACACTCACCTATACTGCCTTTCACATATCCAGCTACTCACCCATATACCACTGAGACATCCATTCACTCACTCACATAGCCATACACACAGTCACTTATACAGTTCCTCACTTACGCACTCACTAACCCATACAGCCACTGATTCACCCACTCACTCAAACATGCAGGCAGTCACACACCCTCTCACCAAGCCACACAGACACTCACACACCCATACAGGTACTCAGACACCCAATCAATCACCCATACAGCCACTGACATACCCACTCACCAACCCATACAGCCACTTAGACACCATTTAACAGACTGACAAAGACATTCTCAAAACCTAGTCACTCGCCCATACATTCACTGAGACACCTAATCACTCACTGAATCATCCATACAGGCACTCATACACCCACTGATTCATCAATACACCTTGGTATATATATTTTTTGTTTAAATCTTTTTATTAACATTTTGCACATTTTACAGCATATAACCATAGCAATGCCTATACACCATGATCAGTTAACTGCAAGGGTTACATTATCCAGTACCCCTCCGTAGAGAAGGGGGGACAGATGGGTAGTGTAACAGGGGTTAAAAGTAGACTCCTGACAGTGCCTGTACAAAAGGCGCAGCAGCGCTTAAAAATCTTAACTCTGGCTCGCTCGTGAAGGTTTCAGATGCGGTGCAACTTAGGCCAAACTGTGGACATAGGGTACAACAAAAGGAGGACAACTGAAGCAAGGAGGGATGAGGGAGTAGCAAGAGACCTGCTGCCATGCCTAGTATGACCGGGAATGCCATCCGGGCCTAAGGACAACAGAATGTTGCAAGGAGAGGGCCATATCACTTTGCAGGTCGGGCTACACATCACCTCTGCCAAGGGGGTGATGGGTTGTGTGTGCTAGTCTTGAATATCCCCCTGCGGTTCCCCGGTGTTAGTGACCAATTCCCGCAGCTTTGACACCATGGTGTCCCATTGAGATGCCAGGGGGAACTTTCAGATACCAAGCAGGTCTTCCCTCCGCCCCAGCCCAGTTAAGTAACGATCTGCCCCAGGCTACTGTGTGAGGTGAATGGGGGGATTTCCATCACTTGGAAATCAAGCGTTTTGCTGTTATCAGGCCCAAATCTAGGAACCGGGTGGTAGCCCTGTGCTTTTTATTCCTGCTAAATAGGTGCAATATGTGTACCTCCCATAATGGTGGGACAACACGATGCGTGCAAGTGGCTAGTGTGCTTGTCACATTGCTCCAGTATTCAGCCAATACCGGACAATGCCACAACGTATGAAGTATGTCGGCGTCTGATTGCCGGCAACGATGACAGGTCACATCAGCCCGGAAGAAGTATCTATTAATCTGAGCTGGGGTGAGATAAGCTCGGTGTAACACGAAGAATTGGATTTGCTTAAATCGTTGATTACGTGGAATGTACGTCAGGCTGCCGCGGACTGTAGTCCATTCTCTATCAGTGAATGCCCTCCCTAAGTCCCCTTCCCAGTGGTGTCTCAGGCGAGTGAGGTCGGCCTCTGTGTGCTGACGAATGGAGGATGCAAACCAACGTGTCAAGTGCCTCCCAGTCCCCATCACGTGGAGGTATTGCAATGTGTGATGTGTGGGTGGTTCCTGAGCAAGTGTACCCCACTTAGATGATAACGAGGCTATAAGTATTCTGTGCAATAAAAACTCTCCAGGGCGCAGGTTCCCTTCCGCTATGAGTTCTTGATATGGGATGAGTGAGCCATCCTGAAAAAGATCACCCAAGTCTTGAATACCCTCTGAGGCCCAGTGCCGTAGCTCGGCAGCTGTGGTAGAAGTGTCCCCTCGCTGGGTTCCTAGCAGTGGGATAGCTGGTGCATACGGGGTGGTGGCTCTGGTGAGAAAGAGGCTCCTATGAAAGCATTTATAGGCCACGGTGAGTAGCAGTGTGTCTGGTGGTTTGGATTTTGTGCATGGGTGGAAAACCTGTAGTAGGTTGTGTAGCGTTATTGGGGGTTGTAATGACGCTGTGTCCCCTAAATAGCGGGAAATGGTGTGCGTGCCATCTCCCAAAGCGATACCCATGTCAATGTGGGTGCGGACGTGCGCCGCCAGTGGCTCCACCACCAACGCGAACAGGAGGGGGGACAACGGACATCCTTGCCGTGTCCCCCGTCTCACCCGAATGGGGTCCGAAATATAGGGCCCTGTCTTGACTCGGACCGACGGATTATGGTAAAGCAATCGAACCATACTGATATAGTATGGGCCCAGACCAAAGCGAGTCAGAACGGCGAATAGGAAATTCCAAGCTAGCGAATCGAAGGCCTTCTCGAGGTCCAATAGCATGCACCCCGAGCGAGGCCACATGGTAGGGGCGTACTCCGCTACCCGAAAGTATCGTCTGATGTTCAGAGCGGTGTTGCGTTGGGGAACAAATCCATTCTGATAGGAATGTACCAGGTCAGAAACCAACGGAGCCAGCCTATTGGCTAAAATTTTTGCCAGAATTTTTTAGAACGAGTTTGGCATTGCAATTGGTCGATAGGATCCGGGGGATGTGGGATCCTTGCCGGGTTTTAGCAAAGAAACCACATTGGCAGAGTGCATGGTCGGAGGCAAACTCCCTTCTGAGATTGCCTCTGTGTATAGTGAGTGTAAACGTGGCACTAACCTTTCCGCGTACGTCTTGAAGAACTCTGTTGGGAGTCCGTCAGGACCTGGAGCCTTGCTGGAGGCCAGGGATCGCAGCGCTTCCCGCACTTCATCCTCCGTCAGTGGGGAGTCTAAAGTAAGGAACTGATCAACTGTGAGAGTGGGCAGCTCTACCGCAGCCAGGAACGACTCCACACTCTGGACGTTCCCCATCAGCCAGGTCTCATATAGCCTAGTGTAGTGCTCCCTCATGGCTGCGTGGATATCTTTCTGAGTGACTCGCTCACGTCCCAGGTCGTCTATTAGCATCTGTATGGGGCGCTGGGGGTGTTCCTGCCGTATCAGGTAGGCCAGCAACTTCCCAGCTCTGTCTGCCGTAGAATGAGAGTGGGCCGAGTGTGCCAAGTAATTATGGCATCTCAGTCTCTCCAGCAGCGCTCTCCTTACGGCATGGGCATCGTCCAGCCGCCCTTGTTGGTCCGGGCAAGTGACGGTCCTCGATTCAAGGTGGAGCAATTGTCTCTCAATTGCTGACAGCGATGTGTCTAGCTGCTTGCGAATACTTCAAGTCTGCCCCAGACAGTGACCCCTAATCACTACTTTGAACGCCTCCCACTCAGTTGAAGTTGAGTCTGTAGAAGCCGCGTTGAGCTCAAAATATCCAGCCACCCCAGTCTCTAGCAAACCCCGAAACTCAGGGTCTTCCAGGGCCGCTAACTGCAAACGCCAGACCGGAGTCGGAGATGGACGCGCGTCTCAGGCCAGATGCATTATTTGTGGATTATGGTCGGAATGCGTCCGGCCCAGATAGTCTGTAGACTGTATCAGAGAGAGTAGAGTAGCAGAAGTTAAAATGCGATCGAGGCGTACATGTAGGTCATGCACCGGGGAGTAAAAAGTGTACACTCGGGAGTGTGGATGGCGTTCACGCCATATGTCTGAGAGTGCCCAATGACCCATCCAGGTTCGTAAAAATTGCGCGTTGGATGAGGCCGTAGTGCGATTCAGGGGGGGAAGCCAAGGGATCTCTTTCCACCGGAGCAGTACCTCTGAGAGATTGTTTAGGAAGGTGCCCTGCGCAGTGTTAGGGGCATATATGGAACCCAACAAAACCGGCTGGCCATTCAGTCTACCCCTCACCAGCACATACCGTCCCGCTGGGTCTATCAGTATTTCTTCCTCTTCCCAGGGAACCCCCGCTTTGACCCATATTATCACTCCTCGAGCCATGGATGAGTAGTCAGTGCTGTATATCTGGACCCTCCAGCGACTGCGCAGTCGGGCAGCCTCAAGACGTGTCAGATGCGTCTCTTGCAAGAGCGCCTCGCTCATCGCTCTTCGTTGCAGGTAAGCATATATGGCATATCTCATGGAGGGTGTGTGAATGCCCCTGACGTTCCAAGTTACAATATTGAGATTAGTCATTATGACGATCTAGGGCAGTAGACTACGCCCATAGGGTGGGCCTCCCCATGTATGGTGGACAGCCCCCGGGAGGGGATATGCACAGGCAGCAGGTCTCTGAACAAAGCGACTCGTGTGGGGGAAAAATAATATTGTGTGTCTTAACATCGTGAAACAGCATAAGAGCGGACTCCCAACATGGAGATCTACCCAAACAAGTCTGCCTTACCATAGCAATTAGTCTATGGTCGTTGTTCGACTTCAGGGGAGGTAGGGAAAGCAGGTATGAGATGTATCCCCCTAGTTTACCCCTCCCTAGTAGGAGATAGAGCATCAGGCATAGAAATTAAGTACAGTATGTCCCAGGAGCACATCATGCAACAGTACAAAACCAGTGCGTAAGATAGGCATATGCTTTCAGCCCTATTGTGGAACTAGACATCTTGGGGATGGTAGGCACTAGCTATTCAAATAATGCCGTCTGCAGTCTGAGGGGTAATGTCCGGTAGCGGGGGCGAGCCCACGTCTGTTGACCACTCCGGTGTAGAGCCAGCTTCTCCGGACTTTGGCAAGGATCTAGTGGACTGGCGGGTGAGGGTGACCTGAAGAGCCGCCACCGTCTGCACCACCTCCTATCGTTCCAACCTGATCTGATTGGCATTTGGGACTGTTGCAAATGAGCGCTCGTCTCTGCCTTTTCTTCTGCGCCTGCCGCAGCGGGGTCGTTCGTGCAATCAAAATTCCTCCGCTGTTTTCGGTGCCGTTGCCAACCCATTCTCTTCGAGCCAGTCCCAATCTTCTGAGGGGGAATCAAAGTACCGGGTGTTACCATCCCTGATTACGCAGAGGCGGGCGGGAAAGAGGAGAGAGTATCGGAGGTCCATGTCCCAAAATTGTTTCTTGACTGCGCCAAAGGTGGCTCGCCTCTTCTGTACATGAGCAGTGTAGTCAGGGAAGAGGGAGACGGTGACGTTTTGCACCTTAGGGCCAGGCTGTTTGCCAACTTCCCGCAGTATGACATCCCTGTCCCTGAAGTTCATTACGCGGAACAGGAACGGACGAGGGCGAGCCCCCGGAGGGGGTTTGCGGGCCAGCACTCTATGCGACCTCTCCACTACAAATTGTGGGGAAAGTGACCCTGGAGGCAGCAGTTCTCTCATCCAGGTTTCGATGAAGACCTCCGGGGCGCGTCCTTCTGCCCCCTCCGGTGGTCCAACCACCCGAACATTGTTTCGACGCGACCTGCCCTCAGCGTCGTCCACCTTCTCCTCGAGGGTGCACACACGGTCCAACAGATCCTGCAGTGTGGATGCACAGTTGCGAGAACGGGGCTGAAGGTCAGCCAATTTTGTCTCCACCTCGCGGACCCTGTCCGGGAGCTTATGCTGGTCGGCACGGAGGAGTGTGAAGTCTGAGGTAATGATGTCCATCCTGCTCTCCAGGGAGGTGCGTGTCAGCTCCAACGTATTTCCAATCTTTTCCACCACCGCCAGGATTGAATCTAGTGTGGCAGCAATATCTGGCGGACTCACCCCCACCACGGGTCCCGAGGTTGTGACTGTTCCCTCAGATTGGCCCTTTGAGGGGGCGTCTTGGTGCATGTTAGAGCGTAAGCGGCCCATGACGATCTACTGGGCGCTCCGCATATGGAGTGGGATAACGGAGTCTGACGTCCGTGGACTGTGCAGCCCTCCCTCCGTGCCTCCTGGCGCCACAGAAGTGTACCCTGCCCCAGTGGGTACCTATAGGGGTCAGGCAGTCACCCGCTGCAGCAGGGGGCGTGATGAAGTAGGCACACCCTAAGCTTGTCTTATCTGTGGCCACCGGCCGGACGGAGGCAGGCAAGTCCTTAGAGGGGAGGAACTAGGCCCGAAGGGCCCCTGGGACCTCCCCTACCCCCGCCAGACCTCCCTCAGCTCCAAAAGGTCAGCCCCCATGACAGAGACAGGGGCAGTGCAGGCTCGCTCCTCTTAACTATGCTCCATCTTAGGGGTCACCCAGATGAATCAAGCAAGCGTCTGTGAGGCACTCGGTACATGGGCGAGGGTCCGCACCAGGCAGTTGTAGTTCTGTCACCTCCCCACCAAACCCAGACAGGGGTGGTCCTGCCAGGAGGGAGCTAGGCCCGAACGGCCCCCGGAACCCCCCCAGCACAACCAGTCTCGCCCAGGCTCAGGCCACAGTTTCCCTGGTGGGGTCAGGAGCAGTGTAGGACAGGGGAGGAACTAGGCCCGAACGGCCCCCCAGCACAACCAGGCCTCTCCCTGGTTCTGGCAGCAGACACCACGATGGATCAGGACCAGTGTAGGGCCAAACACCCTCCCGCCACTACTCCACGCCGCATTTGAGGGGGAGCCTAGGCCCGACTGACCCCCAGACCCCCCCACCACAGTTGATTAGCACCACTGCGGGCTCACCTGGATCGCCCCTGCTTCCCACAGCAATGTAAGGACCTCAACGGTCGCGGCCGCCGTAGTCCTGTGCCGCCCCAGGCCGCCCGATCTCCTCCTCACTCTCCTTGCGCTTGCGGCCTAGCCATGGGGTAGGCCAGGGGCGTCTCCCGTGTCTAGGCAGGGCCCCGCTCCCGGCAGCCCGCCACTCCGCACTGGCTGAGCACTGGCAGGCCTCGTGGGTGTCACAGCCTCACGGGGGGCCTCTTACCAGCTTCATGATGTGTTACTGCTGCCATCCAGTTCCGGGGTCGCGGCCCCCTCCTCACAGACGTACCCCAGCTTGTAGTGCTCTGTGTCTGTGCCTCCCCGACATCAGGAGCGCGCCGACTCCAGGCTCCGGCAGACCAGCTCCCAGGTTCCTTCAGTGTCAGTTGGCACCCGCTGATCAGGACGGACGATGGTTGCTCCGCAGGGTCTGCAGGTGACCCGCCACCAGCACCCCTCTCACCGCTCCTCAGCCCGCCGGATCCGATGCAGTGAGGGCCCAGATAGAAACTCGCAGCAGCGAGGGCTCTGCCGTAATTGCTGCTGCCCAGTCACCGAGCGTGTTTGCACCCACAGCAGCGGAGAGGCCACGCAGCGGCCGGGGCCCAGGAGTCCGCCACGGCCCCCTCCCCGCAGGTCGCAGCTCCGATTCAGCAGGCAAGTAACTGCGTTGGCATGTGGGCTTTATGTGGCTGTGTTTTGAGCCCGATGCTGTAAGATTGCTGCAGATTTTCAGGATAAACGGGGGATACTCAGCGGAGCGTTAGGGATTCCTGTCTGCCATGATGGCTGGCTAGGCACGCCCCCCACCTTGGTATATATATTTAACACGCATAAACATTTTAAAAACACTCACAGTCACTGGATGATGTCATCAGTGATGTCATCAGTGATGTTATTTGAAATGTCATCAATCATGTCACTAACCATGTCATGAGTGATGTAATATGTGAGGTCATAAGCAGTGCATTGCTGGGGTGCGAGTTATAGTTAGCTCAGCTAACTATATCTGCTGAATTTCTCTGGTTTTGTACGAGTGAAACTTGAGCCTAACTATAACATCTCTGCAACCTTTGGTTTTTTCAGTGAATTTCTAAGGTTTTTTAAATTCCATTTCCTAACTATAACGTCACTGTAACCTTTGTTTTTTTCAGTGAATTATTAAGGTTTTTGAAATGTTAATTTCTAACTATAGCATCCCTGTAACCTTTGTTTTTTTCAGTGAATGTCTATGGTTTTTTAAATTCTATTGCTTAACTATAACGTCCCTGTAACCTTTGGATATTTCAGTGAATATATATGTATATATATATATATATATATATATATATATGGACAAACATTAATATTTTCAGAAGATTTACATAAATCAGTGCCTCTTATTGACATGGAGGTACTTAAAGTGACTAGTAAACAAAGCACAAGAAACCTTAAATTACTTAAAAGAAATGAGAAAAAATCTTCATGCCTTGACTTTAGGGCAATATTATCAAGTCAAAAGAATCTCCAAGGGTTTAAGTATCTAATTGAAGCCTATACTGTGAAGTGACCATTAGACGTTTATAGAGAAGTGGTACAGTAGCACTGAAAAATGCTCTTTGTTATAGTTAATGGTTGAAAAACTGACAAACTCTAAATGAGGCCCATAGACTGTGGTAAAACATTTTAAACACGTATTGAGGATACCTGTGATTTAATGAGACAGCCTCAAAGTATTTGAAACCAAGCGAGTAAATAATATTATTTACGCTGTATGTGCTGTCACTTCATTTCCCCAGAAAATAAGCCTAGAGTGTTAAATGGATTCTACAACAGACGCACTTGACAACTTATAACATATTCCTATTGCAACTTTTGCATAACACTGCACTACAGTTATTTCAGTGTAGATGACAAGTACTGCCCCTAGACATCTGGGACTGTGTTTGGGTTCTGTGTGGCCCCTCCATATATTAATGTACAAGTAGGAATCTGAATTATTACAGATATAATCTAGGAGAAAAGCAAACTAATGGGAAACAAGAGGTGCACTAACAGCATTATAGGCATCAGAAAAAGCACAGTGGAAGACCTACAAAACCTTTATTATTGGCTGAAAAGCATTAATGACAGAACACAGCATAGTATTAGACAACCTGTGATTCACTGACTGGATATGTGGATAGCACCTACCGAGGTTGGAGTCAATATTAATGAAGCCAGAAAGCCAACAGAGAGAAAACCTTTAGCTGCACTTTGAAAGTTTCCATTCAGAATCAATGAAAAAAGTGTGCAGAGCAGCCAGATCTTGAGGTGCAAATGCATAATATCAGATGAACATGATCTATGAAATATTTCTATAACCCTATAACAAGTATAGAAATGAGACTGTGACAATAAATCTCTTATGATAGGTGAGAGAAAAATGACATCAGTGATGCATGATGAATTTATAACAAAAATAGAAGAGAAAAACTTATATCAATCAGTTTTCCAACGTATCACATCAAATTAAATAGATGCCCTGCAATCACTGACAGCTAGCAGAATTAGATTAAGAACTGAATACATTTTTCGTGGATAAGGTTTTGTCCAAATATCATCCAAGATGTTTGAAGATTATCTTGTTAAGGTCTACTTTTGTTGGATCAGATAAGAAATAGCTTACTTTGGTACTGGAAAAGGTGTGCTTCTATCCATGTAAGAACACACACAAATTGCAATAATGTGTTTATGGGAAATCAAATATGTTATTCACAGACTGGTAACGCTATTAAGGTCAAAAGATTTGTACTTTTGAAAGTTATTTTGGCATAACTCACGGAGCTGACGCCTGATGGAGAATCTTTGGCTCAGTCTAGTAGACCGGGTTTTCACCGTATGTTTGCCAGAAGTATGGGAGACCTCTTCCAGTAGCCACATTGCTGCTGACAGTAGTTTCAAGTTTATTTTATTAGCATAGTTACTTAAAACCATTGCTTCAAACACATTGATAAAAAACATTACTTTAAAAGTTATATAATAATAATAATAAATAAATAAAGGAATTTAATTGAGATAAGTAATTGTTCAATTGAACACTAGCTAACGCCTTAAGAGAAGGTGCCTCCTGGGAAAGGCCCCTAACAGAGGAAAAAAGCAGAGGGCAAAAAACGTCTAAAAGGACAACAGAAGACCAGGACTTGAATGCTGACCAAGGCTTGAGGTCAGAGACACAGCTGGAGAAGAAGAGAGTCTTCCATTAGAATTCTGAGGAGGGATCTGGAGAGGACTGGACTAGCAGGAGAAACCAGAAGGAAGAAGAAAAAGGAATTCAACTGACAAAACTCCAGAAGCAAATTAAATTAAATCAGGAGTACTGGAACACGATAACAGGATTGTATGAATTATTGCAACGCAAGGAATACAATGATTTCCTTCCTTTTATAAGCCAATTGAACAGGAAATACCCAAGTGTCCATATTTGATTGAGAAAAACCATGGGATACAATACTGTTTCGGCCATCTTTGATTGGGCTACATACCATTCTTCAGATTCCTCACTAAGAATTCTGGGAGAGAGAAAACTGAAAATATGTAGGCGCCAAAGGTGTCTTCTGCTAGAGTACACCCCAGGTAGAAGAAAAGTAGCACAAACAACAACACCGGCAAGATAGCTGTCTGAAAGTAACTTTTGATATGAAGCGTGGCATCACACCAGCCCTATCGCAGGCCTCCCAGCTCAAAGAAAGCTGCATGTCCTGCCCGCCTCAGGTGATGAAACCGGGCGGAATGCTAGCAGCAGCGTGACATAACTATGTGCAAAAATCAAATAAGATGTAAATTTCTAATGTGAGAGTCATCACAAGTGAGGTACTTGATGCAGATAAAACATACTCTATCATAGATTAGGTTAAAAATTGTGGGACAAATTTAAACACCTTCACTATCAGGTAACCAGGAGAATCTTCTCTCTAGATGTGAGACTAAATGATTGAAGTACTTGGAAATTTTAAATCTGTCATGATCTGTTATTTTCATGCTCTACTGAAAGGAAATACAGTACTTTGAGCTACCTGATGGTTTGTGCATCCATAAGAAAGAAATGCTGGCAGTGTGCTCAGACTGTTGGCATAGTTTGTAGGATGCTTGACATATTCCCTAAATGGTCAAAGTTTGCAAGTGGTGGCAGCCACCTTGAAGTCATAGAGTACAAGGCCCCCGTGGTCAATAGTATCATTGCTAGAAAAGTATGATACATAGTTGCTGAAGCCACATCCTTGTTATCGGAGTTAAGAAAAACAGTGAAGACTGTTTGTGATACCTTTGATTTTGATGAAAGACTGAACAAGATGCACTGAAATAATCTAGAAATATATTTGTGGTCAAGGATTTTGACTACATTTCTAAGTACTGTTTCTTGATCTGCCTTTCAAAGATTATGAACTTGTATTTGCACACCTTGTTATTCCATGTGAGGAACAGAGAAGATCATCAAGCCTTGACAAACTTTGGTGTCATTTCTTTTTGACACATATTGCATTAAGAGTATGAACGGACACTTTGAACATAATTCAAAAACACAGTGTGGCTCATTACGATGTCAGGTGGAAAGCCTCAGCCCGACACCTTCTCGGATTCGGGACCGACCGACTTGCGTTCAGTGGTTCGGACCGCCAGATTACGGTGCGACCGAACACTGTTCGGTCAGATTCCTATTGTTTCCAATGGGAGCTCGTGTTACGCCCGAGAACAGGCCGTAACACAGGCTCCTATGGGGAGATGAGGTGTGTGTGTAAAACCCTGCACCCTGTCGCAGGCACCCCATGGTGCCTGCCACACAGTGCAGGGTTTTACAGGTGGGTACGTTAGGTACCTCCTCGGCCACCAACCGTAGGCCGCGGGGGCTAGAGGACCCTGCCAGGGGCCCCCAAAGTCACTTTCCGACAGCATTTCCGTGTCGGAGAGGCTGGCGCAAAAAGGATTGTGGAAACCGACATTGTAATCCCGACGGCGGAAACGCCGTCCATAGGGGGTTACGGTGCGTTTCTGACCGACAGGAGTACTCTGCGAGTTAGTTGGAACTGAGTCGGAGTGACCGGCCAGTTCACGTTCCGACCACGAACATTGTAATCGGGCTGTCGGACTGTCTGACTATAAACCACCCGAGTGGGTCGGAAGGGCTCCAACGCGGTCGGGAAGATTCCGACTGTCGGGCAGAGGCTTTCCGTCCGTCATCGTAATGAGCCCCAGTGTGTTCTCATAATAAAGAGGCTTTAGGAAAACTGAATGTTTAATAAAATGTAGAGAGTTGGAAACACAGTGATGTTTTGAATGTATATTATATGCATATTATAAGCTAGATGGTGTAACAAGATTGATAAGAAGCTAAAGGTATTTTCTTTAGGTATCATTGATCTTCCACTTGAAGGCAGTTGAAGGCAGTGCCCATCTGAATGACAATATCAGTGATATATAATGTAAGAAATTGGGTAATTATTTGCGATGAGTTACTGTCCACCTCAAGGAATAATCACAACTCATTGTCAGGGTGAACCCTCAAAGTTACTAAATTAACCTGAACTCAACTCCCTGGCAGCGATGGCTCAGAGCAGACATACTTAACTTAGGGCAATGTGTCATTTATTTTAGCAGTACCAAAACAGTCATAAAGTCAAAACGTCAAGCAATAAAAATCCCAAACCAAGTTAGAAAAAATAAAGTAAAATTTAAGAAACAAAATGACAACAAAATAGCTCAAATCCATCAAGGCGAAGCAGAAGTATGAATTTTTAAAGTATTAAGTAAAAATAGCGGCAAAAGGTGAAAAGCACTAATGATAGTCTATTGAAGTTGTAGACCTGGACCTAAGTGCGATTTGAGGCCGACCGCAATGGAGCCTTGGTCGTAATTGGTCCTGGTGAAAAGTCGGTATGTCCAAAAGTTCACAAAAGTTTCCAAACTTTCTTCAGGTTCCCCAACAACGATAGGAGTGCACTTCTAAGGTGCCCACAACCTCAGAGGAAGGTACTTACAGACTCTCAGGTAGTCAGACAGAGGGCAACAGGAACATCTAGTCCAAGTCCATGTGCCACTGGTCAGCTGGAAACTGTAGGGGAAAGGCCTCTTGAAGCTCGTTGTGTCCCTGTAGCCATACACGAAGTCAGCCAACTAACCCCATGAGCCCATGTTTTCATCCTGGGTACAAAGAAAAGCAAGTCCAGTCCTTCAGGGCTCCTCTCAAGTCACAGACAGCAGGTTCAGTCCTCTTCTGTTCTTTAGCAGGTCCAGAAACATTTCTGAGGAAGTGCCTTGGGGTGTCACATTTATGCCTGGTGCCAGCTAGTGGTTGGGGGTAACTCCTGGACACTCCCTAACCAGAATGGTAAAAGTTCCCAGGGGCAACCCTACCCACTTTTCATTAGTTCCTGGTTGCTTTACTGTAAACAGACCTAAATGCCATGAGCCTGGGCATTTTTAAGATGGTGAAAGTTTTCAGCCACACTAAACTTGGGCTCTGACTGTTGTGGGTGTGTAGGGGGGTGCACTATGGTAATCCCTAGTGTCCCCCCATATTTAACACTAAAATCCAGTTTGAAGCAGACCCTTTACCCACAACAAACCAGTAAAAAGACGTTTGGTAGGGCAAAAGCAGGGGCCACACAAAGGGTACACAAGAATTGTCCAGGCATCCTGTTTTTGTCCGTCCAAGTGAGGCAAAGCGCTATATGTGACTCAAACAGACCAGTCAGGCAGGATTTGACATTTGGTTGCCAACAGCATAATAGTCCACACCCTCCTGCTAAGGTCAGATGCACCATCCATGCTCATTCAGGTAAGCCTGCCAATCACAGTTACCTATTATGTGGTTCCTGGGAGCAATTTCACACATCGTTAAGGATTGAGGGCAAGCTAGGGGTTACTAGAGACCAATGCTCATCAGCCTTCTGAAAGCTCAAGAATGTAAAGGGTATGTTCCTAAAGGTTACATTTCTAATATTTTTAATAAATATCTGACTTTAGTATTAGACTGGATATTTAGTAAGTATAAAAATAATTCATTGAATGCTGAATGTTGCTGGTACAGGTCAAAAGTTAAAGGTCAAAGTGTATAATCTATACTTTGACTTTTATTTGAGCAAGTTACACCTAGACGAGTGGCAATATTGTTTTGGGCCTTGTCACTGGCAGAAAATGAACTCTTTTTACTGTCACACATGTTCTCCACTTAAACATTACGCACCTTAGCTTTTGGGTAGCAAGGTCCTCTTAAGGGTGACTTATTTAATATTTAAATTCAGGTATTCCTACAAGTCTGGGCTGCACAGTTCAAGGTGCTCTTGTGGGACTAAACAGGGTAGGCCTGAAGCAATGTTTTCAATGCCACTGTAGTGGATGGCACAATAGGTGCAATATAAAGTCCAGAAAAAGGTGACAAATTTGGAGTGACCATGTAGAAAAGGCAGATTTCCTACATCTTCTATCATTGTTTTCTCTCCTATCCAATTCCCCTTGCCCTGGGACTACTTTTAACCAACATATTATTCTGTGTATGGTTAGCAGCAGATTTAGGGAGGTGTGGAAACATACATTGTTCTTTTTGGATTTGGGCTACAAGGTTAGGGTATCCAGGGCCATATGTGTGAGAAGGAGTTCTGATCTGCAAAGTCCAGCGATGCTGCTTGCAAGGTCCCTTCTGGGCAGACCAGGATGCAGTCCCTGTCCTGCACCCCAGGTGTCGTAGAAAGTGTGACAATATTGGTTTATTCCTCCTCGAATGGCACACCCCTCGTTATCCTGCTCCCCTCCATTCGATGTTCCTGTGTTCTCGATTCAGACCCAGCAATTCCAGCCATTCAAAGGCCAGCCGCAGTGAGTCGTAGAAATGGGCCCTGCCGTCCAACTGGACTTAAAGTTTAGCAGGAAAAATTAAACGGTACTTAATATTATGTTCTCACAGTAGCTGTTTAACCAGCATAAAGTTATTCCTGAGGTCCTGGACCCTCCGAGAATAGTCAGGGAATATGAGTATCGGTATGTCTTCAAACATTGGAGGGCTGTGAGTGTGTGCACATGCTAAAGTATTACGTCACGGTCCTTATAGTTAAACAACCGGGCTAATAGTGTCCTTGGTGGGGCATCCAGGCGTGATACAGACCCCAGCGCCCTGTGAGCAAATTCAATCAAAAAAAATTTGGAAAGGCGCTTAGAATGGAGCATGTTAGCAATCAATTCTTCCAAAAAGAGTTCTGCAAAAAGACCTTCAGCCCATTCTGGAAAACCGATGAGGCAAATATTATTCCTTCTTGAGCGCCCCTCAGCATCTTCTATACATTCCTCCTTCTGCGTAGCACTACACTTAAGGCCCCCCACAGTGGCCTGAAATCCCTCTATCTTGAGGGTGGCTACATCGTCTTCAGTTCATGTAACCCTTTTAGCTGCCTTATGAAGGTCCATGCTTAGGAGGTTCACCTCAATGGTCATCATGTCCATCCTGTTTTCTAGCGTGGCAGTAGACCCTTGAATGGCAGCTAGGATGTCAGCCATGTCCCCAGTTTGTTCCCTGGGCTCTATGCCCAATCGCTCCTCCGGCCCCAACTCCTGTTGAGCATGTCCACGGACAGTGTATTGGCCAATTTTGTAAATCTGCACAGCCTTTGCGTCCTTTTCTTCCCCCATCATGCGTGCAGCTCAAAGATGATCCCCCCTCCAGGCAACAGGTTATCAAGTTTGGTGCTTCCAAGCTGTTTACTGCCAGCGTGTGCACAGGCACCACCGGCTACCCAGTGCCCACAAGGCACTTTACAGACGCCCTCAGGATACTCGCTGTTTGTTGTGTCCCATGGCAGGGCATGGACACCATGCAACACACCTCTGTTGCTGCAATAGGTTGGCAGTAATAATTATCAATAAATAAGTCCAAGCTCCCATGGGGGTGCACACCGACCAGGTGGCGCGAGCCCATCCATTGATGAAGCACTCACGTGGACACAAATACACAGCACTGTGCCTACCGGGGGAGAGGAATGCGAAAGCTCATGCCCAACAGCTGATCCACAGCAATTCAGCCGAGGCCCCCTGCAGCAGGAACAACAGTCTAATGTCCCCCAAGTGCAGCCATAGGTATCACAATCACTATCAGTGGTGTTAAATCAAAATGTAAATTGTGTCTGGCAGTCCTCTCAACTCAGGCAATCCCTGAAAGACCAGCATCCAGCGGGGTATCATCACACAGGGCGTCGCCGTGCCCAGCAGAAACATCCACTGAACACCCAGTGCATCTCACCTTGTGGTGCCTCGGGCTTTGTTTCAGAAGGAAGAAGTCTCTAGACAGTTGCCCGATCAATGTCACTGCAATGGGAGACAGCATGCAGCAGGATTTTACAGTTTGGAGCAGGAGCTACGACAGAGCACATCTACTCAGCTATCATACGTGGCTACACCTTCAATAGACATGTTAATACACCTGGGTCAATCGGCCTTTATGCGAATAGATCCATGAGGATCAACCTTAGAAGTCTGCAATATTGTTTGGATATGTCAAGGTGGGCAGGGGAACCAAAGTCACTGATGCATTTGTTTGAATTGAGCCATCTTTATATTCCAGATTCTGCCTAGAATGGGCATAATCCCATAATTGTTGGCAAAGAGACAAGTTGCTATATATTTCCCGTATGTCCAGAGTGAGAGTAAATGGGGCATTGTCTAGAAACGTTCAGTTGAAAAGAGGTACCAGACAGGGCTTTTCCCTGTCTTAATATTTTTCCTGTGGTGCTAGTGTCACTGGCATGTTCGATCCTCCAGGGGACATTGGTCAGGGGGGTACTATGATGTCCAAAATGATAAGATACTGTTGTACACTGACCATGTTATGTATTATATAATAAACCCAGGCAAGTTTGGGGTCTATGGCAAATTCTCGAGATTTAAGATCAACTGGGGGAAGTCCAATTCCTGACACTGTTCTGATTAGGAAAATGATTCGTGATCAGTGGCGGGAAGCCCACAAAGGAATTAACATCTCAGTTGCAGTTAGAAAGGAAGAAATTCCGCTATATAGTTGTATATGTTTTGAGGTACTAAAGGAAATTCTATAAACACAATATGGAGACGATGCTTGGTGGTATTAAGAGGAGGCAGTTAGATGGAGTTCACTTCCATTGCCTCTACTGAGGAGGGCAGCTCTCAGCAACATAATTGAACACCCTAGATTCTTTTATATATTTTGATAATTGGTGCCAGGTTTATTAGTTTTGGTAGAAGATGTTCAGATCAATGTCTATTGGTTATATTTATAACTAAATGAATTGCAAGCTGCTGTGGGCTCTTCTTGTTCAAAATAAATAGTGATTTTTTGTAATTTCTGTTAAACACAATTAAGACTATATTGTTATATGCTTTCCGACCTGTGAAAGACCTAATGGCATAATGTCAACAAATGTACCACTGTAACATGCCATAGCTTGCATTGGAAGTGGAGGAAATAGTCTTATTGTGCCAGAATCAGCCAGACAGGAATGCACGTTGTAAATGTACGTGGCCTAGCCCTATGTATGCATTGCTCCTACACTTGCAATATGTGTAATGTATCGTTTATAAGTTCAATATGTGCTGCTCACATCTGTAGCTATGCAGTGTTCCATGGAGACCACACTACAACCCACCCTATGGTTGGATCAGAGAGCCCACTCCAAGTAGACAGCAACATTCTATTATCTACCAGACAGATATGTCTGCTGTCTCATGACCTCAATAATATTGTGCGGTTTCATTCAATACAATGCAAAGTGCCACCAAGTCACTCAAATATGTTGCAGGAATGAGTGCCAAAGCCATGCCATCTGTCCACATGCCAGGATACCCCTAGCCTGAAATCTAGAAGGAACCTTTGTCATTCGTTCTAGGCGGTGGTGACTGCACTAGGTAGGAACCCTAAAAATACAGAACAGTGATGCTCTCCTGAAACCTTCCCACAGGCCACATCTCTGTGGAGGGGGTTAACAGATGTTGCATCATCCACTGGTGTGATCTGCATTTCCAGCACTACACGGTAAAACACCTCCCGAAGGACATTTTTATTAAACATTCTTTTTATTGGTCCTGCTCATTAATCAGCATTTCGGTTACAACGTCTTGAATCAGATTTAAAAAGCACAGACTCTCCACTTTGGCGTTTTCAAATAGGCAAATACAGTAAAGGTTCATTTATGGCCCCTCCTCCCAACCCTTCCCTTCTCCGCTATTCACTACATGCCTCTATACACTCGCCAGTGTCCCCAGACTTTTTCCCATTTCTTCGGACATCCTCTGCTTAAGTAAATTGTGTGCTTGGCTTGCTGACACCAGTTGAGGTCAGAGATCCATTCCACCACTCCAGGAGGGGCAGCTGTCCCCCAATGTTTGTCAATGTTACGTTTGGCGATCACTGAGGCCAGCTTCAGCCACAGTGTCATATAGGTGGGCCAGGTCTGTTCACTTGATATCAGCAATAGGAACCATCTTTGGGTCAGTTGGGACCTCCATTACCACTACCTCTGCCATTATTTTCCCTATATCTTGCCAATATGTTTGTATCACTGGGCAACCCCATGATAGAGGAAAGAAGGAACCCTCCTGCCGGCATCGTCTGTGGCACTGACCAGTTTCGGTGAGTCCTATGCGGTGCAATGTGTTTCAGGGGTAGTATACTCTATGCAGGATCTTTAATTGAATAAGTCAGAATCTGGCTTGAATTGCTACCTCCCGTAATCCTTGTACTGCTTCTGTCCACTCTTCGTCATTTTACTGTACTAGGTCGTTTTCCCAGTGGACTCTTAATGCTCCTAGAGGATCATGTGAGTTATTCCGGATTTTCTTATATATACTTGAAATGGCTTTGGTAGTCAATGGGTCTGTCAATAGTCTGTCGTCTAAGGGGGATGCTTCCGGGAGGGTTTTCCACTTGTGAACGTAGCTCTTGAGGGCGTGGTCCAATTGGAGGTATCTTAGCCATTCTCCATGTTCCGGTTCATACTCTTGTTTCAGAACTGTGAATGAGATGTAGGTTTGGCCTCTCTATACATCTTCCAGCTTCTCTAACCCCAGTAGTTTCCATTTGCTGAAGTGTAGTGTGCCCACCCTGTGGAGCTGTTTGCTGCCCCAAAGTGGGGTCATCTCTGTCAGCTTCCCCTCCCATTCCAGGTGTTTAGTGGCTGCATGCCATGCTCCTATTACAGTCCGAGTATGTGCTGGGAGATCTTTAACCCTCCCTTCGTCATAGAGGAGGGATGAGTATCCTCTGGTCCCATAGCCTCTCTATCGACCCAATAGGCCAGTTCCGCTCTGTATCCAAACACCCAGTCGTTAATGCATATTAACTGTGAGGCCCAGTAATACATTTTGATATCTGGCACTGCTATTCCTCCTTTGTAAACTCCTTTTTGTAGTTTTCGTAGGGCTATCTGTGGGTAGCCTCCACTCCAGATTAAGGTTCTCAACTCAGCTTCGAGTCGTCGGAAGAACGAGTCTGGAAGCTCATTGGGGGTATTTTGCATGACATATAATAATCAAGGGAGAGTCATCATTTTAAACAGGGCCGCTTAGCCCATTAATGTAAGTGGAAGGGTTTTCCACTGTTCAGCGTCTGCACCGAACTGGATTAGCTGTTTCTTAGCATTTCTGTGGTAAAATTCTTGTGTGTTTCTAGTTATATTGATTCCAAATTATTTAAAACCTTGAATCTCGACTGGTATTACACATCGCTTTGTAAGTTCCGGGGTGCCCCCTGCCAAGAGGAAGAGTAGCGATTTGTCCCAATTTATGTGATATTCTGAATAGTCCCCAAAGATAGGGAGGATTTGGAGTATTCTATCCGCCAACTGTTTTGGCTTCCTAAAATAGAGCAGGACATCATCTGCGTATAGAGATATGCGCTCTTCCCATTCCTCCCCTATTGGTATCCCCCAGATCAGCGGGTCCCACCTTACCCACACCGCAAGGGGTTCCAGGGCTCAGGCAAAGAGTAGAGGGGACAGTGGGCAGCCCTGTCTGGTTCCTTTTTGCAGTGTAAAGGCTCGTGAGACTGCTGAGTTGACTCTCACCCTTGCAAGGGGTCAGCAATATAGGAGTTTTATCCAACCAATGAAATTGGACCCAAAGCCTAGGTGGTCCAGCACCGCAAACAGGTAGTTCCATTTTATGCTATTGAATGCCATTTTAGCATCTAAGGATCGGAGGGCCGTCTGATCTGACTCATTTGCAGATGTTGTGTGTTGGACCCCAAATAGTCGGCGCAGGTTAAGCCTCCGAAGGATATTTTTTATGTCAAGGGAACCAGGGAAACAGGAAATCTATCCGTTGCATAAGGAAACGGCCACATGAAAATTAAGTTATGCCCCTTGTGGAATACACTTGGGAATACATAAAACATGATTCACACCAAGGAAACCTGAATGTTGTGCTGGTTGATTACAGAGAGTGCACAAAGTTGCAAAACTTTTTCTTACCCACATTATGAATTTTTCGCAAAACTACAGGCAATACTCAAAGGTAGTGAAGTTCCACACCAGTCGGGCTCTTCTGTGAAAATTAGGACTTTCGTGAGCATGTTCAATACAAATCTGTGTTGCGTCTCCCATAAGGAAAAGCTAAACAAGGTATTCACTACTATACAAAACGCTTGTGTTATAGGTGCAACATGGTTTCAGAGTAATTGTGAACGTTACCTATGCAATGTATATTCATTCGCACACAAAATGCTTGTGAGATAATGGTTCCAACTCACATTTATGTGAGAAACATAGGCGCGAGCATAGGCATGGGAAAAGGAGAACACTCCTCCCACTACGAATAGGCCGATAAAGATTATAGGTGTGTGCATTATTTCTTGAGCTCCCCACTACCACATCCATCTTCGCCTTTATAAATTGAGATTTCCATTTTTCTTTTTGAGTATGGATTTGACCTTGATTGAGGGCATATGTTGTCACTAGCTGACAACAAGCACTACGGTGTGCTAATGAGCCATCTGAGCTGACATTCCCGTGTCTGCAAGCTTTGAATTGTCTAAGTGGAAAAAATCATAAAGCTCAGCCAAATTCCTGAGGCTGACATGAAAATAAATTCTGTTTGACATGCAGTACACGATAGTGTCACAATGTGTTGGCTCACTGACATGCACAGGGCTTTGCAATTGAAAATAGCATGTCCAGACTATTCAGGCATTCCCAGCTGGTGATATAAAGTAAGAATGTAACCTTAGCTTTAAACGGACTATGTTTTAGATGTCTTTTATAAAGTTAAATGACAATGATTTGCCATCATAAAAGTTAGTTTTATTTTAACAATTGCCTCACCGAAGTGCTCCATGTTACGTTTGTATTTGGGCAAACACTCTAGTATTTCATTGTTAAAAGCTCTCCCTAACTTTGGTGGGCATCAGAAACTAATTTCAATTGCTGCAGCTAAATTAGGGGCCTATTACGATGGCGGTCGGATGTCGACCGCCCGGCCGGTGGCGGTGCCCGCCGGACCGGCGGTGGAGATCCGCCCGCACCGCAAGCCAGAAAACCGCCGGTTCGATTAGGATGGCGGTGGCGACCGCGGCGGTGGGACATTCCGACCGCCGCATTTCCGCCGGTCGCCTTTTGCACTCCTGCCTGGCGGGTGGAAAAGGTCCGGGATAATGGTGGCGGTGCAGAGCAGGCTCCGCCGGCACGATTATGATGCCGGCGGTAGCCAGCCTTTCCTCAGCGGTCAGACCGCCATGGAAAGGCATGCGGAGATTGTCTTCTGGGGGCCTGTGGCGGGCCCCCGATGTTTTGGGGGGGTTCAGAGTGCACTGGGGGGTACCCATGGCCCCCCCGACATTCCCCTGTACCAGGTGGCAGGCACTGTGCAGTGCCTGCCACGTAGTGCAGGGAAATGCTGGACATGCCCATTTGGACATTGCGGCGGTGCTTCGGGTAGCAGCAACCGCCGCAATGTTAAGGCCCGCGATCCGACCGGCGCGGTTGGATTTCGACTGCGGGTCATCGTAATTCGACCGGCGGTGATGCCGCGGTCCATGCGGGCGGTCTTTTCCCGCTACCATGGCGGTCGGGGAGGTTTTCCGACCGCTATCGTAATGACCCCCTTAGTTCTCTCGAGAAGGCAATTAAAGGTTGAATAATTTCACCGGTTGCAATATAAGTACAAATGGATGAAGTATTGACAGTTTGTAAAATATCTCCGATAAGATACTTAGGCACTCATTACGAGTATCCTATAAAAGTCACTGTTACTTCACTTCCCTGGATTTACCGTTACCTGGCGACCAGGGGATAGCAATATCACAGATTATGAGATTTTGTGGAATAACATGTCAAAAAGCACGGATTTGTGCATGCTTTGCCCCTCAGGAGCGAACCCAGATACTCCGCCTGCTTGAAGCAGTTGAAATCTCCAGGGGCAATACCACTGAGCAGCAGTATTTCCACTGAACTCAAAATTTCGATGGCCTCGGTGACTGTATTTACAAGAACAACCAGAATTAACGGGCCACTCGAAATGAGAACTTTAAATTCAGTTTCAGATTTATTAAAAAAATATTCCAAAATATTATGCCCCGAAATGAACGTTGCTACTTATGTGGGAATTGTACAGTTCAGGGAATACTCATAATAGTACGAAATACATTAGAAGGACCAATTCTAGTTCGTAGACCTTATATCTTGGGAATGCCAAAGGTAGTACTTTGATACTCTGTATGTGGTGTTTCCTCAGATGAAATTGATGAATGTAATGATTTTGGAAAGAAAAATGGGATGTTAATGTAACACATTTAATATAAACAAAAAGTAATGTGGTGGGCTTTCCAATAAAAAGGCTCATCCTACTATAAAAAGACAAGGTTCTTTCCTTTGTACAGACCTTTTTTTTTATTTAAGTGGCCAATTTGTCAAAATTCGCAATTAACCGTTCATAATTAGGGCATGCCACTTGAATCCCGTGTATCCAACTTGTCTGCGTTAATGTCCAGTCGGCCATTCCATGTTTGCCAACCAGTTTTCTGAGTACCTTGTTATTTTTCCTCCTCAGTTTACAATTTACTTGTTGTGCAGGTGAGTTTTCATTTCATGACCGCAGGAGTATCTTATTATGTTGTCTGGAAATTGGATCGATTGTGTCATACCATTTCTGCATGTAATCCTGATATACGTGTTGTTGCTGTATTGATTTGAAAGCTGCGTTTAATTATAGAGTCAGTCAGCACAGTGATTGAGTCACTATTGACTGCGTAGAGTAATATGACCCTAGAATTCTCTAGGGTCCGCTCTAGTTTGTCTCTTATTTGAGAAATGTATCTATTCTTTATCGTGCCATGCGCCTAGAGTTATTTCTTATTTCTTACTAAATTACAGCATTGGACCTAGAGGCACGTTTATTATTTTTAGGTCGAGCATTCAAGACCTCTTGTATATACTTTAGTATATACTTATATACTTTAGTATATACTTATGTTTATGTACTTAGTTGGCTCTGGAGATCAACCCTAGGACTTGTCTGCTTCCGCTTAGGGACTTTTTTTCTGTTCAACTGCCTCTATTTAACTGTCTTGATAGAAAACGCCCAGCAGAGGTCAGTAAAATACCAGAATTGCTTTCTGCTGAGGGACTTTCTTTTTTAATTTTTCTGGCAACTGCCTCTATTTAACTTTCTTGATAGAAAACGACCAGCAGAGGTCAGTAAAATACCAGAATCACTTTAGCATTCTCTAGATTCCAGTCCATAGAAATTGTCTTCCACGAGCACCCGTAGACAATAATATTTTTTCAAATCTTGTATTTTCAGTGATATGACCACCGAAGGCCCTGATTTTATATTAAAAACAGAGCTTTGGACTATACCATTTCCCGCTGAAAGGCAATATTTCTCTCCATGTGTTCCAATACCTGGCATGTCACGCTGTTTGGTGCTTACTTTCCCTCCATGTTAAAGAACAGTAGATGTTTCAGCACCCAGGCTAATGTGCTGCATAGCTAAATACATATAAGGTCCCAAAGGCGTGACCGATTTTATTGCAAATGCTTGTTACAAGATGTGATGGGTGGCCCTCTGATCCTGAGGCTTGCACTTGTTTGTTAGATACAAACTTCTCAATTTCTGCTCTTGCGATGGAATCCAACAGTATATTGTGAGATACTATATTTAAATGGATTATTTTGAATTATTCATATATCGATCATATTCTTTGTGAGATGTAGGTCACTGATGATTTTTATAAATATTTATTTGTTTGTGTATGTTCGTATTCATTTACTTATTCGCTGATTGTATAAACCTCTATATGTAACATTTTTGCCTTTTCTAAGGGGTTAAGAATCAGTCAATCCTGCTGGAGGTTGTATGAGCCAGGAGACAAGCATGCAGCTTTTAAGTCCTGATTGCAAAGTGTACAGAGCTCCTTGTGTGCTTATGTTTGTTGTTGTAGGTTTGCAGTTAGAGTAAGAGAATATATTCAGCCTTGATTAAACACACAACCTGTTTGTGTGAAAAGTGGTAGAGGCTAGTGTAGTGCATTTGAAAAGCCTATGGAAGGTGGTGGTGATAAATATGCTGGATAGATTGTTGGAATTGTAGGGGGGTCCTAAACATTGGGCCAGAATGAGGCTCAGAAAGAGTGAGTCTTTATTCCTGTGGCATTCTCAGGATGTGTTTTCAAGTCTTATGGTGCTGTCACACAGAGTTCCATAGGGTTGAGCCTTGACCTGGTAATGACCTTCATCCAAAATATTTTGTATCCAACTGTGAGGATGAGAGAAGTTTGAGGGAGGGAGGCAACTAACTAGTTTGTGGGACGTGAAACCCTTTAAACGATAGTTGCTAACATGTTTGTGCTATAACAGTACCTAGAACTGCAAACTTTAATTGATTGGCAGCAGGCATAATGTGTTTAGTGTGGCAAAATGTGGTCATAATGTCAGAGAATGAATATGACGCAGGGTGCACGATTTTCGTTCCTCTGGAGCTTTGAGAGTGTCTTACCCGAGACCCCCCTGTAAACAGTGTGGCCTTAATCTAAGTCTGATACTTTCAATGCAAGGATTATGGCAATTTTCCAAGATGGTTATAGAAGAAGAAGATACATGATCAAAGATGAAGTTGATGGAGTAAATTTTTTGGTGACCAGTTGCATGAGGAGTGAAAGAGAGATTGCCAACCAACAGAACAGTAACAGTAAACGAAGTTGTAAACTGTCAGGATTACATATGACGACTGCCAATGCTGGCCCCTTGCCTTCTTCAAACCTGAACACAAGCACGTAGCATGAGAACAAGAATTATAAACGAGACCCTGGGGACGGAGGGAAAAGGGATAGGAAAGGGAGAAACACAGCAATGAAACTTGTGTTTTGGTATGCTCCAGAATTGCCTCTGGAGCCAGTTTACCACCTATTGCATTGCATAGTACATTTATTATAAGGGCAGTGTTGTTTATTAAACAATAGCAAGTGGTCAATTTAAACATATGTACCCACCAGTGTAGGCTATATGAGAAGCTTTACCCACAGTATTAATATGAATACTCCTGTAATGTACCTTGAGGAGGTGAAGCATTACCAATCAGCAACACTTCATAAACTGGAATGCCTGGAAACAAGCTGAAAAGTTCTGGAGTTAAGTGATGGGAAGACCAGAGGGCACCTTCAAAAACAATAAATGTGCACATTGAGGGATACTAGGTCTGAACTGGCACAACAGTGAAGCAGCCCAAAAAGATGCACAGTTGCCAGACAATGAGGATCCGGTTTGAGACGTTTATATACTCACAATGTCATGCTTTTCCCAGAAGAAATACAGTTCTGCCATTATTTATAGGGACTGTCTCATACACAAAACCAGCAAAGACGTCATGATGGAACAGGAAGGATGACTACCACTTGTGTAGGTAATGTATCAGTTCAATACCCAGTGTGAGGCTGGATTCCAAAGTCTTCAGGTCCTTGAGTAGTGTAGTGGTGATATTATGATTTCTTGGACAACCTCCAAGAGCGTAATTGCTGTGTAAATCCCTTTAAGCAGTGCCAGTACCCATTCCAGAAAGCCCCTACTAGTTTAGAAGGGAATCATCAATAGAAGGCATGTCCAAGACGTGGAGCATGTACAAAAGATTCCTATGAGCAGCCAGCTGTGTAGCATCCTTTCCAGTAAATAAGATAATGTAATTGAGCTCAGAATGTGCTAGAGTCATGGATCACCACTATTTCAAACTCTGGTCCTCCACCCTATACTACAGTAGGTGAAGTATGTAACATATGTAAAGGCAACCTGGCTAAATATTCCAGAAAGGGTACTTGAGACACAGGATGAATGTGCCAACTAGCAGCTAGGAACAGCTTAGTGGATTGGGTGCATACAGGATTTTAAAATTGGGAAACATTTGGCAGTACCGAAATTCATGTCATTTCATGACAGCGTATGTGAGAAACCCAGTTCTCGGATTCCACCTCTCCTGTTGTGGCATACACAGGATTTCTAGGGGTTTTTGGCAGTGTTGGAGGAAAAGATCTTTGATGGTTTGAGTGCAGTTCTCCTGGGTCATTCAAACTAGCATCTGGGGCACTAGGAACACCGTTGTTATCATTCCAGGCAGAAACACATATAGGAGAGCATTCTTGGTCTCCTGACTTGAGTACTTTTTATTTTGTGCAGGTTTTACACTTGGTGTTTGCTGTTTGTTCACTGGCAGCTGTGCTCCTCTGGTTTCTTTTGTTTTCCACTTTTGGAGCCCCTGGGGTCTTTTATCTCAGGTTCTTATTTGTGTTCTAACGCTCTCATCCAAATGGAACTATCTCCATTCGGTTTGAACTTCCAGTTATGATCACAATTTGGAGTCACTACTGCCTCCCACTTGGAACCTGGCATGTTCCATCAATAAATAATCTATTGTTTCATGTTCTGTTGTAGTAGGTGCATTGATATTAAACTCCCGTCTTTGTATGGGCATCAAGATTTTTACCAAAGGGCCTCATTGCCCAGAGCCATTTCCTTGGCTGTATTGACCCCTAAATTCCTATATCCTGATGTTCTACCAGATGACAGAGGTTTTCTCTCTCTCTCTCTTTTACTTCCCCTCTTTCTCCCACCACTGTCCCTGTTTCCCAAAGATTTGTTCACCACACTCCCAAAAAGTGGTGAGACTGACTCAAAGACATTAGATGTATTGGCATCAGTAGCCTCTATTCTGTGGGCTCTTCATGGTCTACAAGGCAGTTATCAATCACTAAAGATGAAGTCTGTTTGGATGGGCAAAGCAGCGGCCACTGCATTTTGCTGTGTATTAAGGGAAATGCTAAAGGACGCTTGTTCTAAGGTAGTAAATTGACCTTCCACTATCAAGGCTTAGATTGACCATTCCATTCAGACTGAGTATCAGCAACCTCATAGCAAATCTGGGGGACATTGGGCAACGTGTTGTCCTATACTTCTCATGCTTCAAGAGCCCTCCACTTCAGGTTCTCCAAAATAAAAAAATGAAATGAAAAAAGTATATTGATAACCACTTATGGCAGAAAAACAGGAAATGTGAGAATAGAGTACTTGTGGTAGGGGTCAGGAAATTTCTGTAGCTCAGGAAAGAAAACGCCGACTCGAGAGGTAAGTAGCTTTCGTAAGTTTATTCTTAGGACCCACAATGATGAGCATCCATCCAGTTCAAGGCGGCAGGCAACTGATTTCCTGTACGCTCTAGAACCAGATGAGTACCCGAGGCCCATGGTTCCAAATAAGGTGTATAGAACATCCAAAGCATGTCAAAGCATGTCAAACAAAAGCTCTGCGCAAGCAAAGAACAATGAGACATTTAAAACAACATAAGAATACATAGAAACCCATGAATACCACATCACCCCCTTCCTTATACACAAAACAAATCAGGTGAGAACATAATCACGCAATTTCGAAGGCGCTGGCTACGAGAGAAAGTGCCCTTTTGAACTGAATTATCCTGAACACCTGACATAGAGAGATCAGAGTCAACGACTCTCTTGCCAACCTCAGCTGACCAAAGTACCCTGCTAACACAATTGTCCTGACAGTTGGTTATAGAACCACCTCCATCATCAATAACAGTAGTGTGTGGCCTTTGAGTTACAGGTTCAGACGAAACCTCAACATCATAGCTTAGATAAGATTCATCAACCCCGGTTCTGTCAGCATAATCCTGCTTAAAGACATCAACTTGTCTATCTGCTAAGTGGGCCACGTTGTTCTTATTCCACCATTCCTTCCCATCCAGCCAAACAGAGGGTTTACTGACTCTGATAATGCGCATGGGAAGTGAGAATTTGGACTGCCCCTTGCTGACTCTTTAAGTTTTTTTTTATAAGCACCCAATCGTTGACAGCAAAGTGTTTATCTTTAACTTTAGACCTCCCATCATACAAACTTTTCTACGCCAACTGTTTGGCTGCCACCCTGTCTCTGATAATTTGAGCATCCTCCCCTTCTACTCATCCTTTATATAGATTAAGTCCAGCAGAGAAATTAAGAAACCAGTCTGGCAAAAGTTTAGATTTAGCTTTCCTTCCTCTAAGTGCCTTGAACGGTGAAGTGATGTGAGGTATGCCCAAATCTTTTCTTGTAAAAATCCAGCAACAACGTTAGCAGCGAGAGCAAAGCAGTTTGTATACCGTCTTTTAAAAAACAATTTTCCCTCCCAACTAGTCCATTAGAGGAAGGACTATACAAAGCTACCTGAGCATGCTTCACATCAAACCTCTTCATAAAGTCTTCCATTTGTTTGGAAACAAAATGCATGCCATTGTTTGTAACTATGCAACTGGGTGAACGTTCCACCTTAAATATATTTTCAAGAAAATTGCTTACCATTGAAGAGTTGGCTACCTCTACAAAGGAGTAATACAAATGACTTTGACTTTGAGCAGTAGTCAATGGCTACTAACAAGTACCTTTTGTCAGAAGGAAGCAGATTGAAAGGCCCATAGAAGTCTAATGCAATCTTCTCCCACGCTCTTCCAGGAAAAGGAACCAGGTATAAAGGTTTCTTAGACAACTTCCAATGTTTATCAGAGACAACACACTGCGGACATACTTCAACAAAGTTAGATACTTGTTTATCCAACCTTGGCCACCAGTAAACTTGCTTAATCCTCTTAGTGGTAGCTGTGATTCCCAGGTGTCCCTCATGTGCCATGCAACTAATTTTCTTACTGAGACTAGCAGAAGGTACAAAAACTCCATTCCTCATACAAATGCCCTCCTCAAATGATAATTCCTCAGCAACCTGAGTGAAACACCTCATCTCACCAGTGAGAGTTTTCTCAGATGGCCAATTGTTCTTAATGTAGTACTCAACTTTTTTCAAGGTATCGTCTCCATTCATAGCTGCATCCCATTCTTCTTGAGTGACAGACCCCTGACAAGCAAACATAAATGAGCCCCACCACACATTTGCTGTCAGAGCTATTCAAGGAATCACTGTTATGTGTAATAGTAAGACGTGATAAACAATCTGCACAAATGTTTTTTCCTCCTTGACTATATTTGACCACCAAATTGGACTCCTGTAATTTGGATAGCAAGCAAACCAAATGTGTAGATGCCCTACCCAAGCCATTCCCAGCCAATAGAAATACCAAAGGCCTGTGGTCAGTGAAAGTTTCGCAAGAACGTCCCCAAATATATGTTTTTAACTTTTGTACCGCCCATGCTATAGCTAGCGCTTCCCTTTCAATGGTGCTTTAATTGCTCTCAGCTCCCGACAAAACTCTAAAAGCAAATGCTATGGCGTTTTCCTGCCCATTCACCCCCTGACCAAAAACAGCCCCAAGCCCCTTAAGATGGCGTCACCCGTAACAAATGATTTTCCTGTAGACACAAATGGTCGCAGAGTAGGAGCATTCACCACCAAAAGCTTAACTTCTTCAAGCACAGCATTGACAGTCCTATTCCACTCAAATTTCGTACCTTTCTTGAGAAGAGATCTTAGGGGCTGCACGGCACGTTATGCCATACAGTGGTACAAATCTTGCGTAATACTCACAAAGCCCCAGAAAGGAATGCAACCCATCCTTATCAGTGGGAGCCGGAGCATTTTTAATACCTTCCCCATTGCAAAACTTCGGTTTGATCCCCTTATCCAAAATGAGGTGTCCTAAATATTCAACTTCTTGTACTAGAAGCTTGCATTTACTTGGTTTTACAGTCATACCTCTAGTTTGTAGAATGCTTAACACTTTATTTAGGACTAGTACATGTTCTCCCTTGGTGTCTGTATATACAAGTATATCATCTTGAAATGCTTGCACATGTGGCATGTCACTAAATAAACCATCCATCAATTTTTTAAACACACTCGCAGCCGATGCGAATCCAAAAGGCAGCCTAAAAAGTTTGAAGGCACTACACAGAGTTACAAAGGCAGTGAGTGACTATGATTCTTCCGAGAGCTGGATTTGGTGATAGGCCGAGTGCAAGTCAATGATCGAGAAAAACTTTGAGTACCCAATATTAGCCAGCATTTCCTGAATGTGGGGGATGGGATGACAATCAACCACAATGTTCTGGTTTAGTGATCTCAGGTCCACACATAACCTGAGATCCCCTGTCCTTTTTTTGGTTAAAACAATGGGAGAGATCCATTCAGAGGCAGCAATGGGTGCAATGATTCCCTCCTCCCTTAGTTTGGCTAAAAGTGCCTTAATATCCTCTCTGATACAGAGAGGTACATGCCTGCCCTTGTGCACCACCGCAAGGCATTTTTCTTCAGTCTAATGCTGTGTTCAAAACCAAACACAGTACCAACCATGTCTTTAAACACCCCAGGATAGGACTCAATCATTCTGTCAGCAAAGTCATTCTTTAGGTCCACTGACTCCAATCGAGGTTCTTCCAAGACAATAGGAAGATCTTGTCCTGGGCACAAAATGATGCCCTGTCTTGGGAGATCTTTCCAACCTACAATGTCTCTCCCATTCCCTGCCACGTACACCTCCGTAGTGATGGACCTACCCAAACACACCACGGAGGACCAAAAGAATCCTAGAATTTCTATTTCCTGTTCACCAAACGCCTTGGGGTTGATTTCAGGAACAGAAAGGATTTTTCCTGGCGGCCATAACTCGTAAAAGGTACAATCTGCCAAGATGGTGACAGGAGCCCCTGAGTCGGCCATTACAGAAATCTCCTTACCATCTATCAGTGCTTCCGCAATGGGCCCCTTAATCTTTCGTTCTGTAGTGAAGGATGTGACTTCTGACAAATCCACAGTCAACAATACATTTGAAAACCTGTTGGTGCACTCACGCTCTTCCCCCTCAACATCTTCGACATTCACATTGCTAATCTTAACCTTGTGGATGTTACTGCCCCCATTCGCTACTCCCCTGCACACTCCTTGAAAATGACCCACCTCCTTACAATCGCAGGGCAAGATGGACTGTTCCCTATATGGTTCTTGAAGCCACATCCATAACAGACTTGTTGCCCACGACCATGCTGACTCCTTTGTACCTTCCTCTCATTACTTGGTTTGTTACTTACAGCACATACCACCTCCTCGTCAGTAATGGAGATGACAGCAGACTGTGACTGCACCCCATGATTTGACCAAACCTTTGACGTGACAATAGATCGCTCAATGCTCTTAGCTATGTCTATAGTTTCTGCTAGTGTAGGTTTACGACATGTAAGTAAACGCTCTTGTATTTTTTCAGAAAGCAATAGAACACAAATTGATCTTGTATGTAAATGTCAATATTCCCCCCAAATTCACACTTGGCTGCTAAGACTCTCAAGGTGGCTACATACTCTTCAACAGACTCATCACATGACTGCACATCGCAAAATTAAATCTCTCTAGCAAAACACTGGACTCGTCAGGGTACTGTTTTCTCGTCCTTTCTTTGCCCTCCAAATATGGATTCCAAGGAGTATCTTCTCCAAAAGGTGCCGGAACAGGGGGAAGATTATCAAAGACCCTTTGGTCAGCCACCCTTAAATAGTTAAACAGCAAAGCCATTTTCATGGGAGGAGAGTACTTGTCCGCATCTATGGCAGTTAGATAATTATCAAAAATCCTGAGCCATTCCACCCATTTAATTTCAGGCTTCCCGGCCTTTGGAGGAAAAGGTGGTGGTTGAATGACTCCTTGGGCAGTGGCCATGCTCAAGCCACCAAAGGTGCAGAAAGGATGGATGGTATGATAATTGGACAGAAAGTTGCATGTGGGGAACAACCAAGTCAAGTAAAGAAGACAAGCAAACAAAGTACCTCACCAGTAGAATGATGATGTGCAGTGCATAAACTACAGCCGCTAAAAATAAGGAGGACAGCTCCAATGATGTGAGCACTGCAGGAAGTGGCTTTACTTCTCAACAAGCCAAACGCGTGCAAAACGAAAATTACCGATCAAAAATGGCGCACACTGGCATGATGAGCTGACATCACCCAGCCTGCGTGAGTGCGTAGCAATAGCGAGGCTTGGGAATCCACCACGGTTTCCAAGAAATCACCTCCGGCGAGTCAGCATTGAACACGGGGTGACGTCACAGCTCTCTGTGATGCACCCAGCTGCATGAGTCCTCCAGTGAAGAAACGAGCGCCTGGCTCGTGGGGCACACGTGCAGAGATGAGGCTTTGTCTCGCACTAGGTGCAAACAGAATGCTGCTGCAATGAAGTGCAGGAAACGGCAGAAAAACAACGGAAGGCAGGAGGATGCAGCAGGCGTTTCACAAATGGTCTCTCCTACCCTCAGTGGTGCTTACGACGGCCGGCACAGGAGGAAATTACTGTCGAGTGAAGACAACGGTCGGTGGGTCTGGAAGAGCTCCTGGTAACCCCACTCCTGATACCAAAGTATGTGGTAGGGGTCAGGCAATTTCCGTAGCTCAAGAAAGAAAACGCTGACTCGAGAGGTGAATAGCTTTCGTAAGTTTATTCCTAGGGCCCACGACGACCAGCTCCCATCCACCTCAGAGCGGCAGGCAACTGATTTCCTGTATGCTCTAGAACCAGATGAGTACTCGAGGCTCATAGTTCCAATCAAGGTGCATAGAACATCCAAAGCATGTCAAACAAAAGCTCTGCACAAGCAGAGAACAATCAGACATTTTAAAAACATAAGAATACATAGAAACCCATGAATACCACAGTACTCTTTGCTATTATGGTGTTAAATTAGGTTATTTTATCAGGGAACTTCAGGAAAGCACCAATACCCAGCTATAAATAGCACAACATAGTGGGGTGTTTCTATAAATCATATTTATGCTACAGAAAGAGCTCATATTTTATTGGCTGTTACTAGCTTCACAAAGCAATATCCTGTAAATATTTTGTTTCTTACTGGTTCTGGTGCTTCTGGCAAGTTTATGGATGAAGCATATGCCCAGAAAAAGGCAATAGCAGTTATGGAGAAGTATTATATGGAGGTCATTTAAGGTACTGATGGCACCCTTCTTACATCTGGGGAGATACAAATGGAGACAAAACCTCTTCCCCTTTCTGATTTTGGCCACTTACAGGTAATCAATTTAACTTCATTAATGTTAAGAGTTTTTCCATCATGATTGGCACACGTGATCTGCTGGAAAGAACAAGAAATCGACTTCTCATCACCTTATTGCAAGCAATGCTCTTCATGAGAAGCAATATGATTGTTTCTCATTATTTGGTTCATTGTGTTTTTATAGTAAGACTGGTATTTGACCCCGTCCATTGGAACTGACTGAGCAATTCCTCTGGTTTACCAATAATTTTCCTATGTTTTTAGTGTTAAAGGGATTGATATTGTTCCTCCTCACAGAGAATGGACTGACCTAGTTCTTTGAACTAAGACTCTGCATGGATCCAAGAAGATTCAGGACTGGCAGAATATGTGAAGGCAGTTCCACAACATCCAGAATACCGGAATTAGAAACCTAACCATAGGAAGAACAGGGATTCCACTTAACATGTGTGAAAAGCCCTCCTTCCAGAAAGAATAATTCTTTTCTAGAGTCCCCTCACCCACCAGGGTTACCCCTAGGTGGCATGCTTCATCATTGGGGTCCTCTCAATCCGCTGCAGATTGAGGCCTGCTGCGACTTGCGAACTACGTAGGAGCACTTAGTTTTTGGAAAATATGTGTGGTGCAGTGAGAATATGTGAAGGAACAGTTTAAAAAATCTTTATCTGACACTTCACTTCTCCAAGTTGGGGTCCAGTCTTTTTCACACCAGAATCGAGTAAAGAAGTAAGACCATTTGTGGTTTGTCATGATTTAATTGAAAGCACTTTACAAAACTGATACCCCCATCATCTCATTTCCATTCCAATAGATCAGGTTAAGACTGCTGGGTGCTTCACCAGCTAGATCTCCAGGGAGGCTACAAACATGTAAGGATCAGAGAAACAGATGAGTATCCAACACCTTTTAGTACTTGTTATGGCCATTGCCAATACGTTATGATAGCATTTGACCTATGTAGTGCTCAAGTTTTATCTTAACATAGTGTTAACAAAAGTTTTTGGGATGTGTTGGCCTTTTTGATGTTTTGTTTTTCTCAGCTTCATTACAAGATCATAGATACCATATGTGTGAAGTTTTCAGGAGTCTCCAAAAATACTCTCTCTAAATGCCAAATTGGAAAAGTGCAGCTTCGAAGTTAATGCCATAGCCTTTCCCAGGATGTATTACCTCAGCCACTTGTACTAAGATGGATCCCCAGAAGTTAAACGTAGCACAAAGGTATCCTATACGCGGTACTGTAAAAGAGATTCAAACCTTTCTTGGTGTGCTAACTTCAATTGCCATTTCATCTTTAAGTTTTCTTTGTGCTTCAGTCTATCATCCAGTGAATTAACACTGGTGTCCACTTCCACTGGGGTACAGAATAGCAAGAAGCCTTTGATACGCTACAGAAAGACTTTTTTTTACAGCCTCTGTATTTTAACATGCAAATCCTCAACCACCACATATTGTAGAATTAAATAATTCCTCTTACATCATATGAGGATTCAGATGTCAAATTCCTTCAACCAGTAGCATCCTATAATAGTAGCAAATCCCTTCAACTAAAGCTCATTGAGCATTGCAGAATAGAATTACCCCACCTATTAGCACGAATTGTTAGATATTCAATAATAATTTCTGCACTAGAGGCATTAATCAGAAGGTGCCCTGCATTCATGTTACAGCATGGACTGACCATACACATCTGGGGATCCTGAAACTATGAAATGTTCCATTAGTTGACATACTAGATGGTTATTGTTTTTCTTCTGATTTCAGCATACAATAACCTGCAGACCAGGTAATAAACATGGCAAGAATGATGCCATTGCGACCTAAGATGGCGGACGTGCTCTAGTGGAGCTCCGGGTCCCATCCCCCGGTTATCCTGATCATTCCAGCATAAACCTACTGCAAGCTGCCCCTCGGGATAACCCGGTGAAGAGGAGCTCCCGCTGCGGCCAGTGAGGGGCCGTTTGCTGCATCGGATGCTCTATCAATGGGGGTTTGTTGATGCGGCCTACCACGCGGCTGATCCGGCACCTTTCTGAAAATGGCAGCGGACGCTATGAGGAGTCGAGCCCCCGTGCCCTCTGGTTGCACATGATTCTGGTGCTTCCCGGAGCCGCTGGGGGCCGTTGCAGACAGGGACGAGGCGTAAGTGAAACCTGGCATCAGCGGAGTCGGCGGAGCTGCTGTCTGCTGCCCGGGCGTCCTGAGAGGAGGCCCCTGCTGACAGGAGTGGGAAGGCTCCGTGAGGTCTGTTGCTCCTCGGCTGGGGAGCCAACGATACAGGTGAGCCCTGGGATTAGTGCTTGGTTGCCTGCGAAAGCGAGGGGGGGTCCAGGGGTCGGTCGGGCCCAGTCCCTCCTCGTGTGGTGACATGCTGCAGCGATATAGCGCTAAGGGGCACTCAGCAACCTGAAGCGGGCAGTCGCCGCGTGCAGACATCGCGGGGGCCGCTTCGGGCCTAAACTGACTAACGCCTGGTGGCTGCTACTCGAGTGGGCTCCGGCATCGGAGATGCGGCGGATTGAGCTGGGGGGAGGTCTGGGGGACGGTCGGGCCTAGACTCCCCCAGGGGTCGGTTTCCCAGCGGCTGCAGCAGAGATGCCAGGGTCATTAGGAGACCCAGAGTCCGGTTGGATCTGAGCCGCGATCACGGACACGAGAGGGCGGGAATCCAATCTCACCCCTTGGCCTGGCTTGGCGCGCACTATCCCTCCTCTCAGTCAAGTAAGTTCAGCTGCAACAAAAGGCACGTGGCTCCTTGGCTGGGGGATCGGCGGTGCTGGTGTACCTTGCGAGTTGGTGCTTGGCTGGTGGTGGTGGCGGGGGGGGTCCGGGGTTCGATCGGGCCCAGGCCTCCCCTGGTGTGTTGTTGGGCTGCAATGGGTTTGAATTAGGGGACACGCAGCCTGCCCAGACTCTCCCAGCAATCCATGTCCTGGAACTACGTGGGGATACCAGGAGGAATAAGGGACTCAGAGGCTGGTCGGGCCGGAGTCCAGCAGAGGTCTGTTGAGCAGGTGCTGTCTTTCAAGGTGTGGCTGTCTAGACTTATCACTGGGGTCGGCGAGGTGCGTCCTGTCCCCCCCTTGCGGTAGCAGCGGCCTCTGAGGTAAATCGGGACAGTGCTGCAGTGGTTGTCAGGCCCAGGGCCCGTGCCCCTATCACTCAATTTCAACAGAGGCTGGAGGACTGGGTCCTGGTGTGTAGATAGTCCTCCCCCTGGGCTGCCAGTGCCGCGACGCCACAATGCAGAGAACTGAAGTAATCTCCTGCCCAGACACAGGGCCTGCCAGCAACGTATAGGGGCCCCTGGTGCGCACCTAGTTACGCCCACACAACGGGGACTGTTCTATGGCCCGGGGACAGTTTTGTGCAAGCAGAGCACCGGTTAAGCGGGAGTGCGGCTTCCTGGCTTTTCCACCCCCTCCTCCCCTTGCGAATAATATTGGCTTCATCTTTGGGAATCGGGGAACAAGTGGGTCCTCACCGGGCACCGGAGTGTCAGCAGACTCAACCATAACTGGCCCGCAATCATCCTAAAGAGAGGGGGGCGCCCTTTGCAAATTCCGTGTGCATCTGAGAGGAGCATAGAGACAATCTCGCCAGTCTCAGGCTAAATTTCCATATAACCTGATCCACATGACGACTGAGCAACAATTAGTCATGGGACGTCTTCCTTCGACCACCCAGCAGGACAATGCATCGCATGCCGCGGGCCGGGGTGCCCCCGGAAGCAGGGGAAGCCTTCAGAGCCTAGCCACCCTGACCTCTCGGCTAAGTTGGACACAGTCCTGGCAGAAGTGGAAAAAATAGGCACGGCGCTGGAACAGACCCGTGCTTCCCTAGAGAGCAGAATAGACCGCATCACAACGGACTTCACGCTCTTGCGAGCATATCATCACAAGTTGGCAGATCGTGTACATGACAATGAGGTTGCCCTTGCGGACCTCCAGCCTAGATCCCATAATCATACAGCAACCCTACAGGACCTAATGGAAAGGGTCTGCACCCTAGAAGAGAAGGTCGACGATGCCGAATGGAGGTCACGTCGCAACAATGTCCTGGTAATTGGTCTGCCGGAAGGGGTGGAAGGCCTGGACCCTGAAGGCTATATAGAGTCCTGGATGAAAGAGTTACTACCCCCTGGATTGCTCTCTCCACACTTGGTTGTTGAACGCGCACATAGGGTCCCCGCTCGTAAGCCTCCACCGGGAGCCAACCCACACCCTTTTTTGTTTCGCCTGCTGAACGTCCGAGACCATGATGCGATATTAAGGGGAGTGGGGAAACACCCTGGCCCTAGAGTGCAGAATGTTACCGTCGTCTTCTTTCCCGACTACACCGCCTAGTTGCAGAAGAGACATGCCACCTTTGCGGCAGTCAAACGGCAGCTAAGAGTCCTTGACCTCCAGTACTCCCTACTCTTTCCAGCTCATCTATAGGTCATCCGGAATGGGAACACCAGATAACCCAACACTCCAATGGAGGCCTGGGATTGGCTGGAGGAAAATGGACTAGCGACTATGCCAAGGCCCCCTGACGAATTCGAGATACAAAAGAGGGCCCGTCGTAACTGTCGGAGAGGTAGAGGCAGAGATAAGTGGCAGAAGACATCTCCTATATCCGCCCCAGAACCTGAGCAGGTTAGGTCGGAACTCCAGGAGGCATTACAAGTGGCAGCTGCCCTTCATCTAACGAAACCATCGCCACCGACTGGCCCTGCGGTTTCCCCATTGAAGTCTCAGGGAGATGTTGACTCTGCTCCGGTTTGGTCGTCGGACGCTAGCTCACCTCACCTGCCGGACATTACACCTAAGACGTCAGACAAAATTATTTGACAATACTACGTGAGATGTCTCTTTCATAGCCAGAATACCTGTAAAGAAGCGATATCGCTTAATCATTCCTCATGCCCGCTCCTGGATCCTCTTGTTTCACACTACTGTAGCGACATGCACATGCGATGTTTCTATGTAATGTACTCCTCTATTGTTAATTGTACGGGGGATGGGCCACACAGGCTCATTCCTATCCCACACTCCCACCCGAAGTCATTCTATGACAGCGAGTTAATCTCCTCATTTGGGCACAATAGTTTGAGTTGATCCCCCATTCGGGGTCCGCTCTTATGAAGTTACATGTCTTCTTGGTTTCAATGTTGATTTTCCCCGCAGAGTTAATACCGTATTCAGAGACCTGTTGCTGTCCTACACACGCCTGTAGTGTCAGCAAGCTGTGTAAGCTGAGATTGGTAGATCCACACCTCCCTTATGACTAGCCTAAATGTCATAACCTGGAATGTCAGAAGTATACACACACCCTCTAGGAGGTACTCTATTTATGCCTACTTACAGCGTAGAGCAACTAGCATCGCTCTACTATAGGAAACACACCTGACAAGCTCAGAGGCCAACCAGCTTTGCCGCCGCTGGCGCGGGCACATGTACAGCACTAACTATTCATCTCTAGCGAGAGGGGTATTGATCTGGGTGAAGGCGGGGGTCCCATGGGAGGAAGAGGAGGTGGTGGCAGATCCCGCAGGGTGTTACGTATTCCTCAGGGGGCGACTCAATGGGCAACCTATTCTATTAAGCTCCATTTATGCACCTAACACCGAACTGGTTGCCTTCCTTAGCAGTCTTTCGGTACTCCTGACCCGCTGGAAAGACATTCCTTGGCTCGTGGGGGGAGATTTCAATTCGGTATTGGACATTTCACTTGATTGTTCCTTCCCCCCATAAACCGCACTACAGCCTCTTCCAATGCACAGTTCCTATGTACCTGGATGGGGCACTGGTCCTTGGCAGATGTCTGGCGCGAACGTAACCCTGATATGTGGATATACTCCTTTTACTCACTGGTCCATAACCTGCATGTACGATTAGATTGCTTACTGTCCTCGGCAGCCCTGATCCCCCTAATCCAAAACACGGAATACCTGGGTCGAACGCATTCCGATCATAATCCCCAGATAATGTATCTGGACTGGGAGGCAGGAACCCCTCCGGTCCCTGCATGGCGGCTACAAATAGCAGCATTGGAGGATCAGGCGTTCCGGGGATCCCTGGGGGCGACAGTGATTGACTACTTTGAACATAACGTGGGCACCACTGACTCACCCTTGACGGAGTGGGAGGCCTTCAAGGTCGTAACCAGAGGGCACTGTTTAGGCCACACCTGGAGCATCCGCAAGCAACTAGGTACATCCCTGTCTGCAGTCGAGCAGCAACTCCTCCGACTAGAGACTTTAGCCATCACCAAACCTGAAGCAAAAACGCAACTGGATGTCATTGATACTGAACGTGCTGAATTACTAGAAAGATTACGCTGTCACAACTACCTGGGTCACTCAGCTCGCACTCATTCAGCAGCAGACAAGGCAGGCAAATTACTCGCCTATTTAATTTGGCAGGAACACCCACACCGACCCATACAGCTGTTAGTAGATGAGTCAGGGCAACGAATTGCACACAAAGAGACATTCACACAGTAATGACGAAGCATTATGCCAAACTATACACATCTGGCTCGCGTGGGGACGATCAACACATCAGGGCATTTTTGGACTCTGTCGAATTGCCTACATTGACAATTAACCAGCACCTAGCATTAGACTCCCCATTAACAGTAGATAAAGTCCAGGAAGCACTAACGTCGCTTGCGTCCGGCAAAACCCCGGGACCAGACGGGCTCACAACTGAATTCTTCAAGACGTATGCGGACACCCTGTTGCCCCGACTGCATGAATTATATACCTCGGCAATAGGTAATATGACCTTACCACCATCAATATGCACAGCTAATGTGGTCTCATTGCTAAAGCCGGGCAAGGACCCGTCGTCCCCTGGATCGTCTAGACCTCTAGCGATTTTAAATACAGATTATAAAATATTAGCGAAGATCCTAGCAAACCAGCTGGCGCCGTGTATCCCCGCTCTAGTGCACCCAGACGAGAACGGGTTTGATCCTGCTCGTAACACTGCCCTCAATATCTGCCACTATTTTAGGGTGGCAGAGTATGCCCCTTTGAATTGGCCTCGCTCAGGCTGCCTGATGCTTGACCTTGAGAGAGCTTTTGATTCTCTGGAGTGGGAGTACCTCTTTACATCCTTGCCTAGATTTGGCATAGGGCCTTACTTTCTTAACATGGTTAGGCTACTATACAAACGCCAGACTGTGGGGTCAAGACGGGACCTTATATCTCAGATCCTATAAAGGTGGGGCGTGGAACTAGACAGGGCTGCCCGTTGTCCCCTCTTCTCTTCTCGCTTGCAGTGGAGCCACTGGCGTTTTACATTCGGGCCCATGTTGACATGAGTATCCCTCTAGGAGACGGCACGCATACAATCTCGTTATATGCGGACGACTTGCTGCTGTATGTGAGAGATCTCCACGCTATCCCACCATCGCTAGACCTGGCGCTAACAATGTTTGCTAAAGCCTCAGGGCTCCATGTAAATGCTGCAAAATCCATTCTCTCTCCTTTCTTGAGGACAACAACGGACCCGGGTTAAACTCTCTGGAGGGCTCGGTGCAACGGTGCACTGGAGCTTTTAGATATCTGGGGGAACGTGAGGACCTCTTTGAGGTAAACATTATCAGAGCCACCACTGCCGTTCAGTCACAAATGGGTTTCTGGAAGACCCTCCCGCTAGATGTCTCAGGTAGCGTTGCCCTCACGAAGATGGTGATCCTCCCTCGCCTCCTTTATTACTTTACTACCCTACCTATTTTCATTCCCCCCCCCTACTTCCGTAAGTGGGAAAAGACAATCGGGGATTTCATTTTGGTGGCGTCGAGACATAGAGTGTCCCTGAGGAAACTATATTTGCCAACAGGGCAGAGAGGGCTAGCAGTACCCAATTTCGAACACTATTATCTAGCCGCACAACTGCAGTGGATAGCCAGATGGCTGTCTTCCTGACACCTGACAGATACAGCCTTTTTGCAACATCCAGTATCACACCACGCCCTACTTAGTGCATTTCATCCATGTACGAAACCTGGGGACCTGGGGTCCCTATTACCCAACATAGCATAGAAATGCTACCGCAGATGCCTCGTTCTCACTAAAGGCACTATACCATATGCCCCAGTCATCCCCTTACTGGATACACCACGAGGAAGCACATACACCACGGCAGCTGAACAACGTAGCTGGGACATGGTGGGTATTCAAGACATGGGGGGCCTTTTTCTTGATGGCTACCTCATCCCGCTACTCAGAGCTCATATCTGATGAAAATATGCAGCCTGGACAATTCCTACTACATCGTGCACTCATAGCCTCTCTGTCTTCCAAGTGGGGCAATCTGGCCTCGGAACCACCCATGCACCACATGATTCAATACCTGCACGTGATGGGAAACGTGATTGCGTCATCATTACGACAGCACAGGGCAATTGTCCTGACCCCCCTGAGACAGCACTGGGAGGACGATCTGGGACACGCACTCACGGAAAAGGAATGGGTGACTGCTTTGGAGGGTCCACCGTACGTACCTCGTAATCAGCGATTCAAGCAGATTAAATTTTTCAGACTGCACCGGGCATACCTCGCCCCGGCCCAGATTAATAAGTATTTTCACCTAACGGACGCAGCCTGCCCCAGATGCTACTTACCGAACGCAGACATACTACACATGTTATGGCATTGCCCTGCTCTAGGCGCATACTGGGCTGACGTAGCAGCTACATTGGCCAACAGCACAGGACGCGACATCCCCTTCCGATGGGAGACATACATTTTGGACCTCTTTAGTAGAAACAAGAAAAACAGGGCTTCCTTCCGATTTTTAGACTTGGGCCTAGTTACTGCGAAACGCTTGATCACCAAAAGATGGAAGTCCCGGATAGCTCCCCACACAATAGCCTGGCAGTGATCACTGCTCAACTGGGCTAGGGCAGAGGGGGTAGCCTTACGTAGAGAAGACCTGCTGGGGCTGCGTAAGTTTCCCTTGGCTAGTAACTGGGAGGCCATAGTAGCAGACCTACAGGGCCTCGTGGCAATCGCGGAGGAAACACAAGGAGAGATGCGACACCAACCTATCCAACTCTTGGGGTCAACGGGTGCACACGTAGAGGCCCAGGAAGAGCAGAGCTCTACTGACATAGGCTAGGCTCCGGCATCAAGTGAATTATAAACAGCTACAACTGACAGGGATCTCACTTGACAATGATGGAGCAGAATTTTCGCGGTAATCTCTCTTTGGAAAATCTAGGAAATGTGGCACCATTACCTCTGATTACCGTTACCCTTGTTTCCGCTCCAGGTCAATAGATCTTGGCCACCGTTTATGGCCAGGGAGCTCCTACATAAACATGGGCAATTAATCAAATGCAACTAAACATTTTAGCGAATAAAGAGAATTGTGAGTAGTTTTAAAGGGATTTATTTTCCAATGAAAATGTAAGGTTCTCTGACTCTTCATTCATTAGTCAGATATCAATCAGGTTACAGAATTGAAAATAGAAGATGTAAGTTAGTACAAGCATAATAATTTCCACACAAGCGTTCCATAAAGAAACAATCCCTGTCTAAGACAGTGAGTCACTAAATGATGTCAGTCAGAACTCACAATGCAAGAGTGAGCATAGCATAAAGCTACATCAAAGTCAAGCATAAAACAAATAAACCTTGACAAAGCCAATTAGTCAAAGCTTAAAGCTTGGGGTCTAAATAAAAGTCAGAATGGAACTAAACCTACATCTGAACTGCCTCGGTTACGCTATCCATCAAGTCTGCCCTCTCCTTCCCTGCATCTGCAAATCACATCTGCTCTTCTCCTTTCATTTCTGCATCGGAGTCTGAAACTCCTCTGCCTCTCTCTGTCTGCAAAGCTTCTGCCTCTCGCAAAGCTCTCTGCAAGAGCTCTGCCAGTGTTCTGAAGTGTTCTAAACTAGGAACGCATTTATCAAAAAAATAATGTTACGAAGCAGGTGGCATGACTTCATCTTCCTCCAACCAGAATCCAGCATTTTCCACAAGGACAACTCCACTCCGGGGCAGGCAGCATACTCATCTCATCAGACAGGCAGGCGAAAGTCCTTCCCACAGCACATTCTGCATTTTATTTAATATAATTTCATCTACCAACCTACTAATAAAAACACATTATTTCTAACTAAGCACATAATATGGCTTACAAAAGAACCTTTTAATTAAGCAAGAAACATTAAATGCAACATTTTAATGCACTCTTAAAATAAGGTGTGTTTTCTATTCTCACTAAAGCAAAGAATTAAAAGAGGTTTTGTTTAAACTTTCCAGCAACTACAGAGATACAGCTCCAAGGTCACAGCTATAAATTATGCAGCTGTTCTCTACAAAGGGAGAGAATCTTGAAGGCTAACAGAAACTTTCCGAGAGCAAAAACTAATTAAAAGTGGTTTCTGTTTTTCTACATTATAAAATGTCGTGCTAATTCTAATACAAGTTATTTTCTACTAATGCACACTTTTAACACTTTCACAAATTAAAATCACATTTTCATAGTGAGAACAAAATCTAAACTAAAATACATTTCTATGAATTACTTGCACATGGGTTACATAAATTGCTAAGTGAAAAGCGTCTGACAAAGTCTGTGCATTTCAGAGCTCATGTTTTCACTTTGTGGCACAAAATATTTTGTGTGTCATTGTTCAAATGCAGTTTTCGTTTTTGAAGCGAAGGCAGGTTTTCCCTCAGTGATGCTAAATTTTAAAGCACATGTTCTAGGCGCTATCAACCACATACCAGGCAACAGGTCTCAGGCAATTACCCTATCCCTGATTAGTTTGCTTTGTCCCCATTTTGTTGTAACCTACTCCCACAGTTCAAATGCATCACACATCATGTTCGGAAGATAGACACATTGGATACCACAATGTCTCTCCAAAGTCATTTTTACTAGCGTAATGATACTCTCCAAGTAATATTCCGAACTGCCACAGCCACAAGCTATTACTGTATCACTGAATACTGTATCATGAGTTGCATTACCCTAATGCTATGATATAGATGCCGCTGCACTAATGTCCTTGTTCGGAAAGTTTATGCAAAAATGTCAATAAAAAAGATTTAAACAAAAAAAAAATGAATGATGCCATTTCTTGAAAGGAAGTGCCTACTAATTACCTGGAAAACAGATACTGACCTAGAGTATCAGGAAGTAAGAGCATACCATTATTCGACTGGCAAAATTGAATTTAGCAATATTTCTTCCTTCATCTTCCACTGGGCTTTTATGCACCAGGTAATTTCTAGCCTGAAATTCTTATAACCTGCTATGCCCTCTGGTACTCTCCATCCATGTATTCCATCATCCACAAACAGATGTTCAGACTAAATCAGACTTTGGCACAGTGCTCTAGATGTTAGTTCAAGAATAATCCAGAACAATCGGCAAGATGGTCCCGCTGACATAATAAGTTTGTAACAATTTCTAACATTCTTTGTTGTGGCATTGACTTTTTTTTAACCGAAGGCGTCTGCCATCAATTGAGGTCCACATCTACTCCTATGACTTCTGTGCCCTATGTGTCAGCCGTTCAGTCATCTGTTTGCACAGTGCAATAATAAACCGTATCCAACCTCCACAAGGCCAAGGTGGACCTTAAAAAATATGTATTTTTAGTGCGAAATAAGGTATGTTTCCACATGTTAACACAAAGAGATGATGGACGGAGTGCTGAAACTTTTCAGACACTCACCCCTAGTCACAGATCTGGGTTTAATCCATCATCGTTCTTTAGCTCACTTCGCCACCCTAGTTCAGACCCAGCCATATGCAAATCAGTCTTGACCCTGTGCCTCATGGGAACAGTCCCAGCCATAGGCAGTTCAGGCTGGGCTGTTCCCATGAGTCACAGGGTCAAGACTGATTTGCATATAGCTGGGTCTGAACTGAGGTGGCGAAGTGAGCTAAAGAACGATGATGTATTCAACCCAGATCTGTGACTGGGGGTGAGTGTCCATCATCTCCTTGTGTTTGCTTTGTTCGCACTAAGTTGGCAGGGTATGCCCAGACGTGGGTTCTCTTTCTCACTTTGCCACTGGATTCAAGCTAGCCTGTCTGATGAGGGGAGTTACCCCGAAACCGGTCCCAGGATGCTTGTTTCCGGTTCAGGGAAGACCTTGCTTGGCAATTCGGGCTGGACTGTTCCCATGAGGGACAGGGTCAAGACTGATTTGCATATAGCTGGGTCTGAACTGAGCTGGCGAAGTGAGCTAAAGAACGATGATGGATTGAACCCAGAACTGTGACTGGGGTTGAGTGTCTTAAAAGTTTCATCGCTCCGTCCATCATCTCCTTGTGTTTGCCATGTTTCCACTTTTTATCTGGAGTTGCTGGGTTGTCACTCAAAATTTGCCTCTCGGTTTGTGGGTTCATGTGTGGTTCACCTGACACCTGCTACCCACTAGTGCACCTATCCGATTCTGCATGTCTTCCATGTTAAGCCTCCAGTTGTTTCAAGTATGATTCTACTTCCTCTTATTTTGTTGAGTGGGACTCGTGAATTTGAAGTGGAGGTCATAAATGACTCACACATTTTTCAAGTTCATCAAAAATATTTGGTGGACTGCAATGGCAACACGATGTTGGAGATTTTGCAGGACCCAGCTTGTGCATGCTCCTCATCTAGTATCCTCTATTCAGAGGAGGTTTCCTTCTAAACTTTGTTCCTGTTTTTTTGTGTTGGGGGAATTTTGGGGAGTGGAAGGGGTAGAACTGTGAGGTATCTATTCCATGGTTTCCAACACTCCTGTTGTGGCATTTGTAGAATTGCTGGAGGTTTGTGATACGTTGAGGATGAACCCTTGGTGGTTGTGGTGACGGTTTACATGGGGCCAACCAGCGTGATGAGACTCTCAGCACTGTCTTTACATCATTCCACGCAGGAGCAGTTATTGGGCACCCTTTCTGTTCTCTGGATGCCTGAAAATGTTTCATGTTGTCAGTATTCCTTCTTGTTGCTTGCAGTTCATTCAGTTGTGCTCTTTACATTGCTTTTGCTTCCCCTTTTAGGCCCCCATGGGTCTTAGGCACGTATTTCACAGACTGTTAACTGTGCTCTAACTTTATTCTCCAAACAGAACCACCTCCATTGGCTCTTGCCTTGTTCCCTTCTGAGGCATCGTTCACGGCCTTCTCTTCATCCTTGGAAGCACTTAAGTTACAACAATAAATAATCAATTGCATGCATGTCTTGCTGTAATTGAGATGTTGTTATGTGCCTGCCTTCGTTGTGCATGCATCTGGATTGTTACCCAAATACCTCATTACCCGGAGCTTTTCTCCTTGAATAACGTGCATTCAGATTTTAATGTACCCTGCAGCAGTCAACATGACTCACGGGTAGGGGGGTGGGCGGGGAGAGTTGCGTGGGAGGTCGTGATTGCGGGAGGTAGGGCAAAAAATATAATTAAAAAGAAATGACTTACCTTGCCGCTGCCCGGTCCCATGTCGGGGCTCCTGCTCTCCTGCTTCTGATTTCAGGAACAGAAAGCAGGCAGCCAGGCTCCCTCCCCTAAGCCGATCGCAATGCTGCAATTGCAGCATTGTGATTGGTCTGAGCGACGTGACACAGCGCTCAGCCAGTGGCTGTTAGGGTGGCCCTGTTCTCCATGCAGGCTGTAATACTGCTGCAAAAAGTGCAATTGTGCACCACTGTTGGAAAGTGGTTTATTAGTAGGTGTGGGTAGGTACCTAAGACTAAGGCCACAATCACAATATAAGACCCAGTCAAGGTCTCAATAAATGGTTCCCTTGCTCAACTCTTGGTAGCTGGCTGTGGGCAGGCAGGCTTAACTTAGGAGACAGGAGTGTAAATGATTTAATAACACCAATACATGGAATAAGTAAGACACAACAAAAAAATGCAATGCCAATTTGTAAAAATAGGAAATATTTTTATGATTAAAATGACACCAAAATGACAAACATCCAATGTAGGGAACTGGATATATGATTTCATAAAGAATAAACACTTTCTAGTGCCCAAAAACCAAAAGTGCCACTTTGGGACATCTGGTCGCACTTGTCCTGGACAAATTCAAAGTTTCAGGCCACCCGGTATGGAGAACGGGTCTGATACAGTAAGCGGTAGCGTCCGGTCAAATCTTTACCTTCTGACATAGTCACTTTTTTGGAGATTTTTCTCTTGACATCGAGCGAGTCTTCTAGGCAGGCCGGGTTTGACTTCGACGATGGTGGCTTGCTTCAGCTGAATGCTTCGGTCGATTCCTCGAAGTCTCGTCAATGATAAGAGCTCCGGAGCTTCAGAGCAGTATACCTGAATTCCAGGCCAGATCGCGGTTTGACGTCGCTGGCTTGACTCTCGGCAACAGGTCTGTCAATTTATGGAGCTTTTTACCAAAAATACTCCAAATGATCTCAAACTTCTGGATCTTCTTCCCGAAGGTCCTTTTGGGGTTTCAAAGTGTGTACAATACCAAGCCAAGGTTCAACAATCTCTGAGTTGCGCCTAGGGACGTTGGGACTACAGTTCCTACAGTGCACCTGGCCAAATCCTTCAATGTCCACTGGACGCCGTCCAGCTGGGTTCTTCTTGATGGAGATGATGCAGGTGGAGCTCTTTCAACCTGTTGCTTTTAAGAAGTCCACTCCTTCAACTTTCCAAGCAAAGCAAAGTCCTTTTTGGGCTGAAGACCAAAGTGTGCAGGAGGTGCAGTCCTTACAAGTGCAGTCCTCTTTTGTGCAGTCCAAGGGTCCAGAAGGGCAGTTCTTCTTCTTCTGGTAGTTTAAAGGCAGGGCTCTGAGTTGCTGGCAAGCTCTCCCATATTTATCCAGTGTTCCTGGGTGACAAGCCGGTGGCACCCCTGACCAATGGGCTACAAGACGCCACCCAGAAGTATGACAGCTTCCTCCAAAGTGTGGCATATTCTTGTCCCAGAAAGCACTATTTCTTTAAATCCAAAATGGAGAAACTCTCTTCTGGAAGTTAAGATCTGGCTAGCCATCCCACTTGTGTGGCTAAATTGGCCTAACACTCTCCTTTCAGCCCCTCTGCTAATTCAATTGCTGGGGCTCCTTTCTGGCTGGGGGTGCAGAATGTGGGGGTGAACCTGTGTCCTGTCATTCCCTCTTTGAAGACCAGTTTGGCAACCCAGCCCCCTTCCTGACTTTTGCTCTGCAGCTTGCAGATCTTCTTCCACCAGATGTCCTCTGTCTCAATGCAGGCCACTTCACACCTCATCAGGGAAGTTTGGCTCAGCCTGCCAAGGGCTGGCCAACAATGAGAAAAAACAACAATTGATGGACAGAATGCAGAACAATGTCGTACATTCACCCCAGTACAGAGATCTGGGCTAAATCCATCGTTTTTTTGCTCACCATGCCATTCCAGTTTGGACCCAGCCATATGCAAATCAGTCTTGACCCTGCGCCCAATGGGAACAGTTCAGCCCGAACTGCCAGGCCAGGTCCTCCCTGGACTGGAAACAAGCATCCTAGGACCGGTTTCAGGCTTTCAGCCCTCATCAGCCAGGATAGCTTGACTCCAGTAGCATGGAGAGCACGGGACCCACGTCTGGGCATACCTGTCCCACTCGGGGTGACAAATGCAAAAACAACAATTGATGGACAGAATGCAGAACAATGTCGTACATTCACCCCAGTACATAGATCTGGGCCTAAATCCATCGTTTTTTTTGCTCAACATTCCATTCCAGTTTGGACCCAGCCATATGCAAATCAGTCTTGACCCTGCGCCCAATGGGAACAGTCCAGCCCGAACTGCCAGGCCAGGTCCTCCCTGGACTGGAAACAAGCATCCTAGGACCGGTTTCGGGCTTTCAGCCCTCATCAGCCAGGATAGCTTGACTCCAGTGGCATGGAGAGCACGGGACCCACGTCTGGGCATACCCGTCCCACTCGGGGTGACAAATGCAAAAACAACAATTGATGGACAGAATGCAGAACAATGTCGTACATTCACCCCAGTACAGAGATCTGGGCCTAAATCCATCGTTTTTTGCTCACCATGCCATTCCAGTTTGGACCCAGCCATATGCAAATCAGTCTTGACCCTGCGCCCAATGGGAACAGTCCAGCCCGAACTGCCAGGCCAGGTCCTCCCTGGACTGGAAACAAGCATCCTAGGACCGGTTTCGGGCTTTTAGCCCTCATCAGCCAGGATAGCTTGACTCCAGTGGCATGGAGAGCACGGGACCCACCTCTGGGCATACCCGTCCCACTCGGGGTGACAAATGCAAAAACAACAATTGATGGACAGAATGCAGAACAATGTCGTACATTCACCCCAGTACAGAGATCTGGGCCTAAATCCATCGTTTTTTGCTCACCATGCCATTCCAGTTTGGACCCAGCCATATGCAAATCAGTCTTGACCCTGCGCCCAATGGGAACAGTCCAGCCCGAACTGCCAGGCCAGGTCCTCCCTGGACTGGAAACAAGCATCCTAGGACCGGTTTCGGGCTTTCAGCCCTCATCAGCCAGGATAGCTTGACTCCAGTGGCATGGAGAGCACGGGACCCACGTCTGGGCATACCTGTCCCACTCGGGGTGACAAATGCAAAAACAACAATTGATGGACAGAATGCAGAACAATGTCGTACATTCACCCCAGTACAGAGATCTGGGCCTAAATCCATCGTTTTTTGCTCACCATGCCATTCCAGTTTGGACCCAGCCATATGCAAATCAGTCTTGACCCTGCGCCCAATGTGAACAGTCCAGCCCGAACTGCCAGGCCAGGTCCTCCCTGGACTGGAAACAAGCATCCTAGGACCGGTTTCGGGCTTTCAGCCCTCATCAGCCAGGATAGCTTGACTCCAGTGGCATGGAGAGCACGGGACCCACGTCTGGGCATACCCGTCCCACTCGGGATGACAAATGCAAAAACAACAATTGATGGACAGAATGCAGAACAATGTCGTACATTCACCCCAGTACAGAGATCTGGGCCTAAATCCATCGTTTTTGCTCACCATGCCATTCCAGTTTGGACCCAGCCATATGCAAATCAGTCTTGAACCTGCGCCCAATGGGAACAGTCCAGCCCGAACTGCCAGGCCAGGTCCTCCCTGGACTGGAAACAAGCATCCTAGGACCGGTTTCGGGCTTTTAGCCCTCATCAGCCAGGATAGCTTGACTCCAGTGGCATGGAGAGCCCGGGACCCACGTCTGGGCATACCCGTCCCACTCGGGGTGACAAATGCAAAAACAACAATTGATGGACAGAATGCAGAACAATGTCGTACATTCACCCCAGTACAGAGATCTGGGCCTAAATCCATCGTTTTTTTGCTCACCATGCCATTCCAGTTTGGACTCAGCCATATGCAAATCAGTCTTGACCCTGCGCCCAATGGGAACAGTCCAGCCCGAACTGCCAGGCCAGGTCCTCCCTGGACTGGAAACAAGCATCCTAGGACCGGTTTCGGGCTTTCAGCCCTCATCAGCCAGGATAGCTTGACTCCAGTGGCATGGGGAGCGTGGGACCCACGTCTGGGCATACCCGTCCCACTCGGGGTGACAAATGCAAAAACAACAATTGATGGACAGAATGCAGAACAATGTCGTACATTCACCCCAGTACAGAGATCTGGGCCTAAATCCATCATTTTTTTGCTCACCATGCCATTCCAGTTTGGACCCAGCCATATGCAAATCAGTCTTGACCCTGCGCCCAATGGCAACAGTCCGGTCCCAGGATGCTTGTTTCCTGTCCAGGGAGGACCTGGCCTGGCAGTTCGGTCTGGACTGTTCCCATGGGGCACAGGGTCAAGACTGATTTGCATATGGCTGGGTCCAAACTGGGGTGGCGTAGTGGGCAAAAGAACAATGGATTTAACCCAGATCTTTTGACTGGGGGAGAATGTTTGCATTGTCAGCATTCCATCCATCATTTGTTTGCTGTAACGCTTTTTGCCCTAAGTGGGATGGGTATGCCCAGACGTGGGTCCCTTGCTCACTGTGCCACTGGATTCAAGCTAGCCTGGCTGAAGAAGGGTGACATACCCTGAAACCGGTCCCAGGATGCTTGTTTCCGGTCCAGGAAGGACCTGGCCTGGCAGTTCGGTCTGGACTGTTCCCATGGGGCACAGGGTCAAGACTTATTTGCATATGGCTGGGTCCTCACTGGGGTGGCGTAGTGGGCAAAAGAACAATGGATTTAACCCAGATCTTTTGACTGGGGGAGAATGTTTGCATTGTCAGCATTCCGTCCATCATTTGTTTGCTGTAACACTGCCAACAATGAGAGGCTGCGGGAAAGTTGGATTTGAGCGCATAAGAAAAGCAAGTCCTATAACTTCTTTTCTGTGATAGTTCAAATAGATCCAACCTTGGCAAGTTGTTAGATTTATTCTAATTATCATTTACATACTTTGAAGTATATTTTTAGCTCACTTCTATCAATAGTTATACTTTATTAAAGTATTCCCATGTTAACCTATACAGCCAATGTGCTACAATGGGGAAAAAGGAAATTGGCAGTTTGTCCCACACCAGGGCATATAAAACATCTTTTTTAAATGTCCCTTCTTATAGTTACAAGGCACCCTACCCTACCCCTAAGACACTTAGCAGAGGCCTTAGGGGTGATGTATATGTAAAAATAAAGAAGTTTGAGACTTTGGAAGTACCTTTAATTCCAAAGTCAAATTTGCATATCATTTTATTTTAAAAGTAGCGGCAAAGGAGGGTTGCCTTTAAAATGACAGCAGGCAACACAACAATGCACACTTTAGTGAATTAAATTTACTGGGCTTCTAAACCTACACCCCCCACTATATACTAGGAAATTACAGGTAAGTTGTCAGTACCAATTGTTATTATACCTATTTACCATGTACTGGCCCTGGTTAGCAGAGCCCAGGGTACAATCAGAGTTAGAAAACCAGTATTTAGTAATCAAAATGGGGGCAAAACGTGGGGGACACTGCAAAAAGCCCTAGTTTCTCACAGCCACAAAACATTCAATTTTTTGTCCCCACAATTTGCTAATCAGTGCCGCAATATCCTGGGGGCTTTCTTCTTTCAGAGAGTGGTGGGATAGCCTCTGAGATATTGCATGGGTTAACATTGGTATCATCCTCTTCCCTGGGCTTCAGTCAAGATGCTGGAGGCCGAGTCTTCTCAGGAAGCTTGCTGTTAGACAGTCATAGATGAGGGTAATGTCCTCCAGTTCCCACTTTACTCCATCATGAGGTACAATGTGAGAAGTATTGGGCATGTGTGGTGAGGAGTTGCAGTTCTTGGAAAGAGGAAAAAGCCTCACTGCCATAAACAACTTAATTAATAATGTTAGCTTGAAGGAGCTGGATATTGCGGAAATTTTGGCTCAAGAAGTACTGTAACAATAGACCTGAAGAAGCTGGGCTGATGTACTGGAGTAAAATGTAGCTAGAACTGGCATAGAACCAACAAATAAACTGTGTTACGATACATTGCAATGATTTCCTTGCCATCTTAAATACCTGGAAATAGGAAATGACCTAGAGGAATAGGAAGTAAGAAAAACGCTATGGTGGACAGGCAAAGTGAAATTCTACAATATTGCTTCCACCATCTTCCACTAGGCTTTTATGCAATAGGTAATTCCTAGCCTGGAAACCTCATGACCTGGTATGCCATCAGGCAGTTGACAATACTCTGGCATTCTTCTTCCATGGCCACAAGAAAGCAGAGATTTGGCAAATGTCCCACACCCTCCTCACAACATGCTCCCAAAGAGTGCTGAACCATCACTATGCAGCGTGGCTCCAGCACCAATGGAAAGGAACCCAAGCCCTGGTACTTCAGCCCCAGCTGCTGCAAGCAAATGAAGACTGGGCACCCATGTAAAAAACATAAAGGGGAACCCTCCCCAAGTGCACAAGGCAGCCTGGAGCGTCAGGGCAGCAGCTCCCAAGGCTGGCACCGAACACCACTGAAGTCCGCACCACCTCAGAAAAGAATGCACTACTGGTGACGTGCTTCTAACAGTTTCTGATAGTAGGCTTCTGTGTTGCAGCCTCCAGAAAGTAACTAAAAATGACTGCATCACAGGGTTTGAAGATCATTTCAGGTGTTAGCTGATTGACTGGTCTGTTTTTACTGGATTTATCAATTTATGGCTTGGGCAGGTTAGCAAAGTCCCTGTCAATGGAAAATTTGTCAGAGGAATAGATCAAACAATTTCTAAAACATCTCCATTTAGTTGTAAAAATTGGGCTCGATAATGGATTCTTGTAGTTTCGTCAAAAACATTACGTGTTGTTTCAAGAAGGTATTTTTTAATCAGTTGAGAAATATGTGTGTTTGTTTACATGCATAACTCTTCCACATTCAGATCCGTTTGGAGAACCTTCACTTTTTTTTGTCTCAAAGAGGCAAGCCAATACAAGTTTCTCAATATACTATTAATCAGTTATTTCTGACCGTTTTTGAGGTTCTGCAGCTTCTTTTTCCTTGCCCTGTTGGGTTGTTTCGCAGGATGCTGCACAGCTAATCCAAAAGTAACTGAAGAATATCACCTGCTTCCATGGGGATGTTATCAATTCAGAGTGCAGTTAGTGATTTTTATGACCCAGAATCAATATTTTGATCATTTCTTTATTTCTCATAAAGTTATCTTGAGACCATAAAAACGGAAGGTTTGCTGATGTTTATGGGGAGCTGTTTCTGGCGGTGAAAGGGCCACAGAATTAAAAAGATAAGGATTGACAGCCTCTTGTTTGTCAGATTGGGGCATTTGGTATTTCTTTGTGGTCATTGAACTTCCATACTATTCATCTACATAATTATGAGAGTAGGCCAAGGAGCCCATTACGTTCTACCACCTGGAGATGTGGGCAATGGCTGTAATTACTTCTGGTCCACCACATCAAAAGCAAACTTCTTTTTTTACACATGGTAAAAGTGGGGGTGAAGATATCTTCTTTAGTGTGTCTCAAAGTTTAACTCATTCATGTAAAGTGCTACTTGTAAACCAATGACTGTAGCATACAGTGCCGCATTGCCCCATGTTTCAGTGTTACACATTTGCAAATTACTAAATTATAACATAGGTGGTGTAAAGTGTGCAGTCCCCCTTAAACCCACTATCAACTTAATCTTTTCTAAAGCTTTTTTCGTCAACTAGAAAGAAAACATTTGGCTAAGGGGGTCAATAAAGGATTCACTTGAAGCCTATTTGATTGATATTAAAGTAGTTACCCACTGTCTCCTGTCAAACGTCATCATAGCCTTAACAGATTTCTTCTATTCCAGTGTGTTCATTCCTTTTTTTCATAATAAAATGTATTGAGTTTCTTGGCGTCATACAGCACAGGAGCCATATTTACACACATATATCGGCAGTTCATTCCTTTTTTAGAGAGCAGCATCATATATTTTCCTGGGAAATTATGAGCCCTCTGGTTTCCAATCCCCTTTCTACTTTATCAGAGTTAGGGTGTTCTTTTTGATCTGAGAAACAAACCTTTAATCAACACTTACTTTAATTTAACAGTAAAAGCGTTAAGGAGGTACAAATATACTATAAATTAAATAGAAATAATTTTTAAAATACAAGGTTAGGATTAGCTAGGGTAAGAACAAAGGGAAATCAATAACAAAGAATGAGTAGGTATGTGAGAAAATGGGGTTCAGTTGCAGTACCTCCCCCACTTTTTGCCTGGCTTTTGATGCAGCTTTGACTCGAAAAGTACTGGGTCTCTGCTGTCCAGGTTACCAGTACCAGTGTTCTTTCCCTAAAAACATGTCCACATTTGGTACTTCTGCCCCCCTGTAAGTCCCTAGTAAGTGGTACCCTAGGTACCTAGGGCCTGGAGGATGAAGAGGGTCCCCCTCACTAGGACCATGCCACTGCCTCTGCAGCTAGCATGCCCCAATGAGGTGAAAAAATGACCAAGTCGACATGGCACACTGCCTGTGTGCCATGCCATCTAGCACTGCCTAAGATATAGGTAAGTCACCTCTCTAGCATGCCTTACCAGCTCTAAGGCAGGGTGTACTATATGCCAGGTGTGGGCATATCTACATGAGCAGATATCCCCCTACAGTATTAGGGTCTATTCCTTAATATTGTAAGTGCCAAGGAAGACATAGAGAGTACATAGCCTAGGAACTTGAATACTCGAGTTCCACAGCACCATGAAGGCTTCACTGAACCCAGGAGTGTTTGGTACCAAACAGCTCCTTGTAATAAGTCCACACTGATGCCAGTGGGGGATTTATTGAACCATGTACCCAGAGGACATCTCAGAGGTACCCCCTGAAAACCTACCGACCCTGGTGTGGTCACTGACTGGCTTTAGGCAGTCTGCCACACACAGACATGTTTCTGGACCCCTGGGTGTAGGGCCTCTGTTCTCTGGGCCAGAAACAATGCACATCCTGGGCAGAGATGTCCCCCTGCTCGAAGGGGAAGCTTCAGAGGCCTGCCACCTTTGTAATGCGACACCCAGCCTCTGCTGCTAGCAGAAGATGGCAGCCTCATGTTTACATCCCCACTTTGGACGGGAAAACTGGAGGGGAAAATTCAGAAAGACTAGGAGGTGTGCCCACCTCTGCCAGCTTTACTCCTCAGCTGAATGAGGTGTAGTTAAGCAAACACTTTTCAGTCCCCTCCATCTTGAAGATGAGGGGACTCCTCCAATCATGGCTAGGTCTACGCCCCTCCCACAGAAGGGTGGCATAATAGTGGGTGTAGTCACCCCAGCTAAGGTGCCCACTACTCCCCTAAAACACCTTCTAAATTCAGTATTTAGATGGCTCTTCCAGACCTAGAAAGTAGATCTGTGATGACCTAAGAAGAAAGAAGACATCCCTGCAGAGAAGACTGAAGACGACAACTACCTTGGCCCCAGCCCTACCGGCCTGTCTCCAGCTTCGACAAACCTGCGACCTATCTTGCAGCCAGTGACCTCTGAAAACCCTGGGAGTACTGCTGCCTTTGAAAATGATCCCATTCTCCCGTGGACAGCAAACCTGTCCAGAAGAAATCAACTCCAAGGGCTCCGGATCCAGTTGGAACCGCAATCCCTGCCCACTCAGCACCCGACTCCCACGTCCCGAGTCTGTATGGCCCACCTGCCCAGTGAAGTCTCTCCAGGGATCCTGACCTCGAGCCCAGTGTTGGATGACCACTCCTGACCTCCACGAATACACGTGCAGCCTGAATCCAGAGGCTCCCCCTGACCGTGACCAGCTCCAGTAAGAAGACTCTGACGTCGAAAGGCTCCCCTGCACCCGAAAACCCTGGTCCTTGGTGAGCTGATACTATGGTGCCCCTGCGACCCCCTACATCTCTACTTACCTCTGCTGCCATTGGTCTCCCTCTTGCAAACTCCAGTGTGACACCTGCAGCCTGTTTGTCAAAAGGAAGCAACCCCATTAAAAAGCATTTGTCAGCCGATACTGATTTTGCACCCTGCACCTGGCTGCCCCTGTGCTGCTGGGGCTGCCTTGTGCCCCCCCTTGCTTGTGATAACCCCCAAAGCTTTGCCCCTGCAACTGCTTTACCTACCTGCAGGCAGTGTAGCTCCGATTACCCCCAGTCTCCATTGAAACGCATTGGATTGAACTCCGATTTTGACCTCTGCACCCGGCCATCCCTGTGCCGCTGGTGGTGCAGTTTTGGCACTCACCTGACCCTTGCCCACTGCTACCCTTTGGTCCTGAAGACTGGAACAGTAAGTGCAACACTTACCTATATTGTTTTCCCCATAGGATAACATTGAGATGTTCAAAAATTGTTTTAAGTGTCGACTATTGAAACTGAAAAGTATTTTTATTTAAAAATGTACTTATCTTATTGCGAAGATCTTGGTCTCAAAATAAAGTACAAAGAAAGATTATTTTTCTAAAATTGTAGTGGATCTACTTTTTGAGTCGTGTGTCCATTATTGGTCAATGTTGTGCAATAAATGTCTTACACGCCTCTGTGTTAGGCTTAAGGCTGCTCGCCCACACTACCACTAATAGAGCACTTTGGATTTTACATTGAGCCCTGTGCACTTTTGGGGAACCCCTGAACTCTGTGCATGGTATAACCACATAGTGGGCACACCATATACAGAGCCAGCTTCCTACAAAGTATTAGAGGAAAAAAGAAATGTTATCATGTAACATTGGTTAGTAACTAAGAAGTGCCCCTGTTAATGTTAATAATAATTTCCAAATAGAAATATATGTTAGTGTTTCCTAGTGAAACCAGCGTAACCTGTCTTTGTCATTGCAGTCGTACCTTCCACATATTTTAGATCTCTGGGGTTATTTGGTTGTAGTACGAGCGTTTTTCTGTAGCATGAAAATGAAGAGAAGTAATTTCTTTGAATTATCACTTCCATTTTGGAAGAGTATGACAAAGTGAGAATAAATTGTCAACACCGATCACTGTGTTGCACATGCCTATTGTGAGTATGCTATTGTGTTCACCCTAAAAGGGTTCACTGACAAAATATCGTCTCTGTAGGTATCACCATACCAAAATAACATCATATAAATATTGTTATCAAAAATTTCATCTTGCTATCTTTATATTAAACATTAAATACATTAAAAAGTAACACAAATATCATAAAAATGTAATATATTTAATTCATATTGAAATAAATATAACTAGTATACTTATTCAAAAAATTCAAACACACATATATATTAATATATATACATTGTTTCCTCAAAAGGTAGCCTTCTGGAAAAAGATTCCATTTATGTTGATTCCTTTCTGTTTCCCACGGTAAGAGATTTGAGCTTATTTGTGCAAGATACCACTGACTTCATACAATTGATCCAGTATATACAATGGGAAGATCTCCTCTTAATAACATTGGACATACCAAGCCTGTATACTTGTATCATGCATTTAAAGGGACTGACAGCTCTGGAATTTTTTCTAAAAACAAGACAACTGAAATTTCAGGAACATAATAAGATGCTGTTACAAATTGCCGCATTCTGTCTGAACAATAATATCTTTTTGTTCTCGGGCCAGCTGTACCTACAAACACAGGGGACTGCCATGGGCACGTGCTTCGCCCCTAGTTATGCAAATATTTTCGTAGGCTGGTGGGAGAAGCACGTGGCCTGGGCAGGGGAGAAGGAACATTGGGTGGACCAGATAGCATTGTGGGCCAGATATATTGACAATCTCTTTATTGTTTGGCGGGGGACACAATCACAAGCAGAGGATTACATCAGGGCTCTCAAAGATAATAAGTTGAATTTAAGATTTACAAGCAACATCAGTAAAACAGAGGTTGCATTTTTAGATTTTCTTGTGTTTGTTGCTGACAACAAGTGATGCACCAAGCTGTATAGAAAACCAACTGCGGGGAACACAGTTTTACACTCACAGAGCCAACACCCACGCAATCTGATTAACAGTATCCCCTATGGTGAGCTACTTAGACTCAAACGCAACTGTTCCCGCCCAGAGGATTACTCTGTTGCAGAATGGGGCTCTCTTAAAAGATTCAGCAAAAGAGGCTATATGAGTAACATTTTGCAAGGAGCCACTGAGAAAGTGCAGCTGAGAGAGAGAAGGGAGTTGCTGACTTGTAAAGAGAAAAGTGCAGAACAAAAACAAGGAGAGTCCAAGGTCAGATTGATACTTGGATTCTCTGCTGGGTCGCAACAGATTCGGGCAATAATCCAAAAGAACTGGGGCATTCTCCAAACGGATGGGGTGGTTGGGAAGACATTACCAAATAGACCAGACATCACGTATAGGAAAAGTGCCTCATTTAAAAATATCCTGGTTCAGAGTCATTTTGTAGACAAACCTTTGCATAAGGCTGAAATCATGAGCTTCTTTCCATGCACTAGGTGCAAAGCCTGTAAGAACAGCACAAAAGTAAAGGATTATCAGGTTCCAGTCAAGAAAGAAAAAGAAACATCAACAAGTTATTAAACTTTAATTCCAATTTTGTCATCTATTTCCTGGTGTGTCCCAGTGGTCTCCAATATATTGGTAGCACAATACACCAGGCAAAAAAACGGGTGTTGGAACACACACAAGCCATCACCAATCATGACACCACATATCCGGTTGCCAGGCATTTTGCGGAGGCACATGAAGGAAAAAGTGACAGGTTACGTTATTTCTGCATCGATCAAATTGTCAATAAAGAAAGAGGCGGTGACCGAGTTAGGCTTCTGAGGCAATTGGAGTCTAGGTATATAGTAGATCTCAAAACACGTGCACCATTTGGGCTCAATAGTGAAGAAGAGTTGTGGTTGCACATCGCCTGAGAACGATATGTTCCTATAGAGTCTAACAGAATTGGTCCCTTTGATAGAGTATGTATTTTTTGCTTATCTGGCAGGAAATGTGCGTATATTTCATTGTTGTCCAACAGAATCTGAAGACAAGGGTGGTCCTAGGTAACATAGGTGATAAATTAAGGTTCATATGAGATGCCTGCCCATTGAGGGCATGATCAGTTCTGTGATTGTCATTTACCAGCTTACAATGAAGCATTAATATATGCATATTTTTTTTAAATGAATTTTGTTCAACTGTTAAGATTACGTATGTGGATATTTAAGATGAGCGCATCATTTAGAGCAACGAAGGCCCATTACGGGCGTGATCAAAATAGTCTTAGGAGATGCAATACGACAACCTCAGATAAAATGCTTGAGTTACAAGGATGAATTGTGAAATATATTTTTAGATTTTTATAAATCCTATAGACGGTGGTTGTTTGGATGCGACATCCCGCAATTATCATAAACTTCAGCATCAAACTTTGAAATACAATGACTTCATTATTTAATAATATTTGTATTTTTAGCTACAATTGCATATTATAAGATGGTTGCCAAAATTACCTTTCACCAAATAATGTTTTTTTAGTCCAACTTTAATTTCTTTGAATGAACCGCTGCACCTTAGTTATAATTGCATATTATAAGATGGCCGCCAAAATTACCTTGTGCCTTGTACCAAACAATGTGTCTTTTTAGTCCATTTTCTATTTTCTTGAATGAACTGCTGCCCAATCAATCATGACTTTGTTTTAAGGTGTTTTTCACATAGGGTTACTGACATTGATCGAAACCCAGGAGGCCGAAACGCATTTATCAGTTGCATTTTCGGCTGCACGATATGAAATAAAATACTTATTGAATCTACTAATTGGAGCGTGAGTGTTTAGCAAATGCGTGAACCGCCGCAACAAAAGGACTCCTGTGCCGTTGGCTGAGTTATACAAACTCAAGGACGCTCAGTAAAGCAAACTGGCTCCGGCAGGCTGAATTTATGATTTGCGGCAAGCGAGGAGTATTCACACGCTTTGGGGAAGCGACAGGACCGAGCCCCGAGATCAACGCGAGTGTTAAAAATGACATGCCACCAGTATTCCGATTGCCGTTCACGGAGTATAATGTGATGCAGGTATGAAACCTATGATCATGGAATACAATGAAGGAATACACAGGCTGTCATTTGATAATAATGGAACAACAACATGCCATCATGGCGACTATTACCAACAACATTCCAAGTGGATGTGCTCAGTCCAGCGTCGCTGTTCATTAAGTGAACCACCAATGAGAATGAAATTAGGACATTTTAAACAACATGAACTGTGCGTGCAACTGTTACTTTAATGGGAAGCATTGAGAAAGGCATCATCGCCGAAACGCGTCTGCTAAGATTAAAGATTTTAACCTCATACTCCGTGATTGCTCTGTCTTCTTCTTTGAGCAAATATATATATATATATATATATATATATATATATATACTAGCTCCACAGTACACAGAGTACCATCACTCGCGGGAGATTTAAAAAAACAAAACAGTTTTATTGGTTTCAGCACACAAACAAGATGCGTATAGGGCCCTCATTACGATGTCGGGCGGATAGCTTGTCGGTGGCAATCCGCCCGACATCTGAGGCATCTGTAAGACTGCAGTATTGGGATACATTCGGTCGGACCGATGCCTGCGGGGGTAATCTGCTCCACCTCTGACAGGCTCAAGGAGCCCGCCGGGGCGGCAGATGGATCGTAATCCCCAAAATGGAGGCGGTGCCTGCTTAGGCACCACTGTAGGGATTACGATACACCTTTCCAACAGCCTTTTTTAATGGTGGTTCTTCCGCCATAAGAAAAGCTGGCAGAAAGGGTCTTGTGGAGCCCCTAGCAGGGCCCCTTGCCACCGTGGCCCTCCGCTATGGACCCTGGGGGGCACCTGTGGTGTCCCCCTAAACCTCCATGCCTGCCACATTGTGCATGGATGTTAAGAAATTGTATTTTTCCTATTGCGGTTTTGCCGCAGACCTCAGCACAAGCCACAATAGGAGAAATTGACTTTCCAACCGCTGAAAAGGTGGTCGCAACCTAACGCGCAGCGGTGAGAGAGACCTCTTAAACGCTAGAACAGGAGCACCTGGTAAAGGGCTCCTTAATCCACAACTGCATTGCTTTTATTCACCATTTTAAAAAACGCTTTTAAATCACGCTCGCTTGTACTTGTTCCCCCACAATTGTATGCTTGTCACTTTAATTACTCAGCACTCACCGCAACATTGCATACTTCGGTGCTTTTCCCCGGTCCATCGCCGATTGTTCGGATCGAGTGGAGGGAATTCCAGGCACTTCAGGAAGTGATTACAACTTCCGGCGCACCCAGGCAAGTCAGCTGACCAGAAGCTGATCTTCCCCCCTCCTACTTAATTGGGATGCCATTTGCTTCGCGCAGCGGACGCCCGCAGCAGGAGCGCCAAAGGCAAGCCCGTCCGCGTCCGGACGGGGCCAGGGGCTACAACCCCTGCCCGTTTTCCCCTGCATTTTAGGAGTTACAGCCCCCACTCCCTTCTTAAACTTAGCGGAGTGACCCCTGCTAGCTGCCATCACTCTTGGAACGTGGTAGATGAACACAACACCTGCCTACACTGTGGATTCCACTTCCAATCTGCCCCCTTACCAAGAACACCCAGCGAAGGATGTACCTCCTAAACTGTAGATCACTTCCCAAACACTCCACCGAAATTGCCATGCTCTTAGAAGAACTCAAACCGGACGCTCTATTCCTGACAGAGACCTGGCTCAACGCAGAGTCAGAACCGGATCTCATCCAAACCCTTCCCCATGGATATCACATTCAACGAGAGGACCGTAAAGAGGGTAGAGGAGGAGGCCTAGCGGTTATCTTTAAGGCTTGTTATAAGTGCCGCAGCTCTCCTAACTTGGTACCAGACTGCGAAAGTCTTTCCTTTGCCATTGATTTCTCCCCCATAAGTACCTTTTCCGGGCTACTTATATATCGTCCACCCGGTGCCCTAGGACAATTTCTTAACACTCTTCCCCCTATCACAGCCGATCTGGCATGTAGGCCGTCAAATTTCACACTATTAGGGGATCTTAATATCCACTTTGACGATGCCTCTGATCACATCGCCAAAGAACTGACCATGAGCCTCTCCGCACTACAACTCAAACAATTATCGTTCAATCCCACCCACACCAAAGGCCACTTACTCGATCCTGTTTTTATTAACTGTGTAGATCTCACAACGGGAACCCCTTCCGCGCTCCCGTGGTCGGACCACTACCTGATCCCTCTTTCCTGGGTCATCCCCGATCCCCACCTCCCCACTAACACGACCATTCGTAGGGAACGGAACTGGTCTAAACTTCCCCTGGACTGCTGGTTGACGGCCCTTGAAACCTCAAGACCACCCAATAACCCCAATCCCATCCTAGCCAATGAGGAATACAATAGCTGGATCCACAACTCCTTAGACTCCGTGCTCCCCATGAAATGCTCTCAAACTAAGTGCAGCGCTACAACTGCACCCTGGTACTCCCCCAACCTACGGGAAAGTAAACGACATTGCAAAAAGTTAGAGAGGAAATGGCGACTGGATTACTCCCCTTCTAGCAAAACTGCATATAGGGCGGCAATAAAAGCCTACAAAAATGAAATTAAAGCCTCTCAATCGACTTTTTTTGAAGAAAAAATTAAAGCAGCTGCTTATTTGCCCAAAGAAATCTATCGAATCGCAAAAACTCTCCTCAAACTCCCTCAGAAACTGCCAAACCCGATCGACGCCCAAATTCGCTGCAACAACCTGGCAGATTTCTTTTTCCAGAAAATACAAACTATATACACCTCCTTTTCCCCCACCCAGCTCGACACAACCACCGCTAACTTTTCAAGTGTAGGACCCCGATCTCCAGCCACCCTGGATACCCTCCCCCCTCTCAATTCCACCACATTAGAATCCATTATGCACCAGGTGAAATCCGGCTCCCCCCTTGACCCGGCACCCCCACGCGCCCTGCTGCCAGCTATTGGCAACATTCTTCTTACCACCCTCGACCTGCTTAACGCCTCCATCTCCTCCTGCACTGTCCCTCCACCCTGGAAGCGCGCCATGGTCAAGGCTCTCTTAAAAAAAACCAACCTAGACCAAGACAATCCCAGCAATTACCGACCAATCTCCCTGTTACCATGGCTGAGCAAGATCCTGGAGAAATATGTCCACTCGTTACTGACAGAGTTCCTGGAGAGTAATCATTTACTTGATCTCTCCCAGACGGGATTCCGTCCTTTGCATGGAACAGAAACCGCCCTTCTCACAGTAACCGAGGAGGCCAGGAAGATCCTTGATCAAGGAGGCTCTGCAGCAATCATCCTCCTTGACTTAAGTGCCGCATTCGACACTGTAAATCATGACATACTAATACACCGACTTACCAACTTAGGAGTATCAGGAAAGGCCATCACCGGGTTCAAATCGTTTTTAGCAGATCGTTCCTTCCAGGTTTTTGAGGGCGATATTACCTCCCCAGCATGCCACTCAATTGTGGTGTGCCTCAGGGCTCTTCCCTGAGCCCCACACTATTTAACGTATATATGAGCCCCCTAGCTGAGATTGTTCGTCCCTTCGGCAGAAAAATCATCACTTATGCCGATGACACTCAGCTAGTGGTGGCCCTTAACCAGCCAAATACTTCCCCTAACAACCTGAGTGGATGTCTGGAGGAGGTGGCCAACTGGATGACACTCTCCTGTTTAAAGTTGAACGGGGACAAAACCGAGCTCATGCTCTTAGGTAATACCCCCAAGCTCAATATGAATTTGCTGTGGCCCATCTGCCTCAGTCCTGCTCCAGCACCAAAAAACACAATTAAAAGCTTGGGCATTTGGCTGGATAACTCCCTCAACTTTAACCACCAAGCAGCTAAACTTTCAGCCACCTGCTATGGTCTACTGAGGTTACTTCGAAAAATTCTTCTCCTACTTCCATTTCAGGCAAAACAAATCATGTTCCAGGGTCTCATTCTATCACGCCTGGACTTTGGGAACGCCCTCTATCTAGGGGCCCCTCAATCCACCTTGCGCAGCCCGAACACTCCTTCAGATTCCCCGCCGACTCTCAATCAATCCTGGACTAAAAAGCCTCCACTGGCTCCCGGTTAGGGAAATAATTGAATTCAAGGCCCTGTGCATTGCCCATAGGGCCTTCTGGAAGACAGGCCCTACCATTAGTCAATCTCTGATCACTCCCTACCAGCCGAATAGACAGCTTCGATCAACATCCTCCTTCCTCGCCCTAGTGCCCAAGATCAAAAGAACTAGATGTGGTGGCTGCTCCTTTGCTTATAACTCAGCTAAACTTTGGAACTCTCTCCCCCTCCACTTGCGGGCAGAGCCCAATCTGCTACCCTTCCGTAAACTTTTAAAAACTCTGCTCTTTAACAAACCTGTATAGACCCTAATTATATTCCCGCACGCGTGTGTCTGCAGCGCTAGGACGCCTTAGGGTAGCTATCGCGCTTAACAAATGGTCTTTTCATTTCAAATGGTCTTTTCATTTCATAATGGTAGTGGGAACACCGACTCCTTGTCTGGCAGTCTCATTTCTGCTACGATGCCGGTCGGACGCTCATCCGACTGGCATCGTAATGAAGCTCCACAGTTACATATATATAATTAAAAATATTATTAAACTAATATTTTCAATTTATAATTTAATTTTAAAACGTATTTTAAATTTAATAAATAAACATATATATATATATATATACACACACACACACACACACACATATACCAATAACATAATCAAAATTTTTAAAAACAGCAATTTAATTACAATACTAAATACTAAAAATATTAATAATTGTAAACATTAAGTTGTTGCATGCACAAAAACATAATAATTTAATTCTAAATAAAGTAAAGTAAACTATAAGATTCTGTACATAATACATATATTATTCCCACTCCAATTTATACAATAGTAGGAAAAATGTTGGACTCAGCAGGGGTAAACTTTACTACTCCCACTCCAAGCAGTGCAACAGTATGGAAAATGTTTAATTGCGGGGGGGTAAACATTTTTATACCCACTCCAGTTATTGCAAGAGTAGGGAAACTGTTGTAATCATGAGGGGTAAATTTAACTATTTGCACTGCACACAGTGCAACAGTAGGAAAAGTGTTGGATTGGGGAGAGGCAAAATGTATTATTCCCACTACAGTCTATGCAACAGTAGGACAAGTGTTGGATTGCAGAGAGGTAAAATGTACTATTCCCACTCCAGTCAGTGCAACAGTAGTGAAAGTGTTAGATTACAAAGGGGTAAAATTTACTATTCCCACTCCAGTCAGGGAAACAGTAGAGAAAGTGTTGGATTGGGAAGGGGTAAAAAATGTATTCCCACTCCAGTCTGTGCAACAGTAGGCAAAGTGTTGGATTGTGGAGGGGTACATTGTACTATTCCCACTCCAGTCAAAGCAACAGTAGGGAAAGTGTTGGATTGTAAAGGGGTAAAATGTGTTATTCCCACTCCAGTCTATGCAACAGTAGGGAAATTGTTAGATTGAGGAGGGGTAAACATTTTTATTCCCTCTCCAGTTATTGCAAGAGTAGGGAAACTGTTGTAATCATGATGGGTAAATTTAACTATTTGCACTGCACACAGTGCAACAGTAGGAAAAGTGTTGGATTGGGGAGAGGCAAAATATATTATTCCCACTACAGTCTATGCAACAGTAGGAAAAGTGTTGGATTGCGGAGGGGTAAAATTTACTATTCCCACTCCAGTCAGTGCAACAGTAGTAAAAGTGTTGGATTGCAGATAAGTAAAATGTATTATTCCCACTCCAGTGTATACAACAGTAGGGAAAGTGTCGGATTGCAGAGGGGTAAAATGTACTATTCCCACTCCAGTCAGTGCAACAGTAGGGAAAGTGTTGGTTTGCCGGGGGGTAAAATGTATTATTCCCACTCCAGTCAGTGAAACAGTTGGGAAAGTGTTGGATTGCGCAGGTGTAAAATTTACTATTCCCACTCCAGTCATTGCAACCCCTTTACCCCTACAAAACCTACAACTCGCACTTAAAATGTAACATTTAAAAATTGAATTACACAATTAGCATAATTATCAATCACCTAATTAATACTAATTTAAAAATAAATCTTTATTAATTATAATGAATTTACTTCCCACCCTATACCGCAACAAACCCAAAACCCACATCTGAAATGTAACTTTAAAAAATTACTTAATTAATATAGATATTTATCAATCAAGTAATTAATATTAATTACACATTAATTAATAATTCATCATAATTAATACTTCCGACCCTATGCCCCTACAAAACCCACAACCCGCACCTAAAATTGAACGTAAAAAGAATTACACAATTAATTATCAATTAAATAATTAATATTAATAAACAATTAATTGTTCATTAATTATAATTAATTTACTTCCCACCCTGTACCCCTATAAACCTCACAACCCGGTACAGTACTAAAAATCACATAACTTTATTAAACTAAATTTAATAACTTCTAAAAATGTAACAACTATATTAAAAAACATAAACAATAATTATACAACACATTAATAACATATAAATTTAAAATATATGCTAAAATACATAAATATAATTTAAAGACGATATTATAAACAACTATATTTTTATAAATGATATTAATGAATTAGATATTTGCAAAATCGATATTGCTTACATTAAAATCGATATTCTTGACAATGATGTTCTTGCAGACGATATTTCCATGTCACAATATTTTAGACACAATATTTTGGTATGACGATATTGTGGTTTCAATATTTTGTCTGAATACCCCCTAAAAATATAAGGAAATTAAAAAATTAGTTAAGGGAAATATAAAGGATCTGGATTAATAAGCATGATATTATAAAGTAAAAAGTTTTAGACAATATAAAAGTAAAAGTTAAGGTAATTATAGAGATGTAGTCCTGGGGTAAATGCATTGAATATTTACCCAGATGATGTAGTGACCTATGATGTCGAGCAGCTTATGTCATTTCCAATGAAGTGACAGCACTCCATATAGTAAAATGTAACCATTTTTGCACCCGATATACACTTTGAAATGGATAAGCAGGAAATAACTATTGCACATGATTTTTTGTACCTGTATTGAGTGTTTTAATGTCCCATTTATTACTTTTGCAAACACTGCTACCACCAGTGAAAAGCAATTGATAACAGGATCTGAAAAATATGAGCGAATCACTTGCTCTTGTATTTTTTCAGCTGTACTTTTTGATTTAAAAGTTCCTACCATTTTTCATACAATTTCAGCAGCAGTATATAAGTGTTCTTCTTGAGCGCAAACAGATTGCCCAACTCACATGGTTATCTCACTGTAGGTCATTTTAGAATGTTCTGATGCTCAATCTATTTATGTCTTAATTATATTTGCATTTACACCATATCCTAAAGGTCTCTGAGCACTCTTACTGCTTTTCTCTTACACTTTTCCAAACGAACATTCAATGAATTTTCACATGTAAAAGTCTAATGTGCAGAGAAGAAACCTTCTGTCTCCCTTAATTGAATACAAACCTTTTTACCGCTGGCTTCTCAAAGAAAGCCTCGCTAACAAGATTCCATTTCACATTAGTGCAAATCAGACAGAGTCAAAGGGCTTTTACTTTGGTTAAAATAACTATAAAAAGCGCAGTAACATATAATACAACAAGTAGGAAAACCCCATATAAATGCAAAATATGTACACTTCACCAGCATAATAAATACATAGCTAAAAACTACTAAAAAGGTTTTAAGAACAATAGTGTCAAAGTGCAAGTGCTCCCTGTATAAGTGTTATGGTAATTGGTTGTCCATAATTGGTATGTTTGCCTTACTAGTGAAGTCCCTAGTAAAGTGCACTATGTGTGCCAGGGATGGTAATGCAAATGCTACTAGTGGGCCTGCAGCACTAATTGTGCCACCCACACAAGTAGCCCTAAAGAGAGATCTCAGGCCTGCCACTGCAGTGCCTGCGCGCAGTTTGTTAACTGCCTTGTTGTCCTGACAAGTGCACCCACTTGCCAGGCCTTACCTTCCCTTTCTATGCACATCAGACACCCCTATAGTAGGCCAAGGTACCCCCCTGGGCAGGGTGCAGTGTATGTGAAAGGTAGGACATGTACTAAGGTGTGTACCATGTCCTAACAGTGAAATACTGCCAAATTCGTTTTTCACTGTTGCAATGCCATCTTGCCCATAGGACAGAATGGGGAATGCTGTGTCCCATGTTTTCAGCATATCTTCCCATAGGCATAAGATGGAGAGATGGAGTTTAGTGTGCCTGAACTCAGAATTTAATAACACATCTTTTTGTGAAGATGGTTTTTGAATTGTGTGATTAGAAACCACGCTTTCAGAAGTGGCTGGTTTCTTGTCTTAAACCATCCTGTGTGCCTCTGCCTCTGCCTGGTTGTATATTGCCTGCCTGGGTTTAGATGTGACAGGGTCTGGGAAGTGTCCTGACCCCAGGGAGGAGAAGGTGAGACAGCAACAGGCGGGCCTGCATTTGATGTGAGGGGGAGGAGTAGCCCCCTGGATGTGAAGAGGGCTGGGTTGCTGCCACAAAAGGATGGCTCCACCTCCTGCTGAGCGTCTGGGCCCCAGACCCTGACTATCAAAGGAGGAGGGTGTGCACTGGCAGGAAGACACCCAGGTCTGGTTTTTGGACCGAGGTCAGAGCCCCCTGAACACAAAGACTTTAAAGGCATTTAGGGGTATCAATGTAAGAGCTGAAACCCCTGAACTCAAGACTGAAATCCATATTGAAAAAGGATTGAACCTACTTGGTGCTCAAGAGGAACCTCTGCCAAAGAAGAACAGCTGAAGAGACTGAAGAGAAGGACTGCCCTTGCTGTGTGTTCTGGGGCTGGCCTGCAGTTTGCTGGTTTGACTAAGGAGAGGAGAAGGGACTTTGCTGTGTGCTGTGTCCCCCTGCTTGTGAGGACTTTGCTGAGTGCTGTGTACTGAAGTAGCGTGTCTCCAAGGGCCCGAGGAGAGCTGGTCCCCTGTTGTGGAAACTCAGGAACACAAAAGTTTCAACCGTGTCTCAGCGACGCTGTGTGTGTGGTGCTCTTGCACGCCTGAGACAGCCATGTGTTCCGTGGTACTGTCTACGAGGTGCCCCAGGATCGCATTGCCCCGCAGCGTGAAACATCGTCCACGCTGCTGCCTTGCTGTTGTGGCCTGAGCCGTCATTGTACCTGAGGCTGTGAGGAAGGATCACCACCGCCTGCCCGAGCCGCAACGTTCCAAAGGATTGTGTGAAACTAACGACTGTGTCTCAGCGACGCTGTGTGCGTGGTGCTCTTGCACGCCTGAGACGGCCGTGTGGTCTGTGGTACTGTTTACAAGGTGCCCTGGGATCGCATTGCCCGCAGCAGGAAACATCGTCCACGCTGCTGTATTGCTGTCTGTGGCCCGAGCCGTCATCGTAACTGAGGCTGTGAGTGAAGATCGCCGCCGCCGGCCTGAGCCGCTATGTGCTAACGAGGCACTTGAAACTGAGGACTGTGTCTCAGCGACGCTGTGTGCGTGGTGCTCTTGCACGCCTGAAACTGCCGTGTGGTCCGTGGTACTGTCTACGAGGTGCCCTGGGATCGCACTGCCCCGCAGCGTGAAACATCGTCCACGCTGCTGTATTGCCGTTTGTGGCCCGAGCCGTCATCGTAACTGAGGCAGTGAGGAAGGATCACCACTGCCGGCCCGAGCCGCAACGTGCTAAAGGATTCCTTGAAGCTAAGGAAGCTACAAGGTGAAAGGGATCGTGATCGTTGTTCGTCGAAAGGAATTTGCCCAAGATCATCAACAACGGAGAAGGCCACACCGTAACCTGTCCGGCTACAGCGTCGCCTAGCAACAGAGCCGCAACGTGATCGGGTTCGCCCAGCGGGACGTCCGACGAGCGGGGAGAGAGAGAGAGCGAGGCAGCGCAACCCCCAGGTAAGGCTTGGACTCCGGTCGGGAGCCGCAAGCATGAGTGGCCTGGGGAGGCGTGCAGGAGGAGTACAGAAGTGCTCCGAGCTCTCTCCCGCTGCACCGCGTTAGACGCGCTGAGTCACCGTGCGGCCCGGACCTGCCCAGCAGGACCGGGGACGCCCCTGTAAGCCTATGACCGTTGTCTCTGCTGTTGGGGCCTAGTGGTGCCTGAGTTAACCGCATTATTATTGCATTACGAACTGCCTGATACTTGCATTACGAACCGCATTATTATTGCATTACGAACTGCCTGATTCTTACATTACGAACCGCATTATTATTGCATTACGCACTGCCTAATTCTTGCATTACGAACCGCATTATTATTGCATTACGAACTGCCTGATTCTTGCATTACGAACCGCATTATTATTGCATTACGAACTGCCTGATTCTTGCATTACGAACCGTATTATTATTGCATTACGAACTGCCTGATTCTTGCATTACGAACCGTATTATTATTGCATTACGAACTGCCTGATTCTTGCATTACGAACTGTCCTAGTGTTACATTACGAGCTGCATTACGAACTGCATAGCATTGCATTAGGCCAACTAGAGACCCCCAGTTCTAACAGTGAGGTCGAGAGGAGAAGGAATTCTGTATTGGAAGGATTCAGTATTAGTTGATGAATAGACAGCCAGTGGTGGATGGAGTTGAGTGTGGTGTTGAGGATTGAGATGTCATGAGTGGAAGAAACCTTTAGGTAGATTTGGGTGTCATCTGCATATAGGTAATAGTGGATCCCGGATTTTTTTAGGAGATTACCCAGCGGTTCAATGTAGAGGTTGAACAGAGTGGGCACGAGGATCGAGCCTTGAGGGACACCTTGTCCAACAGCCATTGAAGTGGAGAGACAATTAGCTATTTTGACCATCTGGGATCTGCCCGAGAGGAATGATTCGAACCATTTGAGCACTGTGCCTTCAAAACCCATTCTTAGCTTTAATGTGTTCAAAAGAGTGTTGTGATTAACAGTGTCAAAGGCTGCGGATAGGTCAAGAAGGATCAGGAGACAAGATTCACCAGAGTCAAGTACTCGCAGGGCATCATCGATCACTTGAAGTAGGGCTGTTTCGGTACTGCAACCTTGGGTAAAACCAGATTAGAATTCGTCAAGGAGGGAGTTGACCTTGATATGTTTGGAAAGTTGCTTCGCCACACAACTTTCTGTGATTTTAGCAAGAAAAGGAAGGTTGGTGATAGCGCGAAAGTTGTTGAGATCTTTTGCATCAGCAGAAGGTCTCTTAAGAAGTGGGGTAACCTGTCCTGTTTTAAGGGCAGCAGGAAGGGAGCCTTGGTTGAGGAAGAGGTTTATCAGACTGGTCCAGTAGGGGAGTGTGTGGGAGTAAACATCAATGGCAATGTCACTGGGGATGGGGTTGATGGAATGGTTAGAGGGTTTAGTTTCTAGAATGCTTTCAAGGAGGGCCGTTTCGGTGATGAAGTCAAAGTTCTGCCACATGACTCTGGATTTGCCGTCCTCAGGGGGGGTAGGATGGGTAACCTGATCCACAAGTGATGTTACTTTTGCATCAAAGAATATTGCAAATTCTGCCACTATCTTGGGGGGGTTGTCAAATATGGTGGGAGAGGGAGAGATGTTGGTGCATTTGATAAGGTCGAATAACTTTTTAGGTCTGTTTTTGGCGGAATCTAGGAGGGTTCTGAAGTGTATCGCTTTTTCATGGAAGACGTGATTGTGGTAACGGGATCTTGCGAGGCGGATATTGGATAGATTGGTGGTGGAAGGAGAATGTCTCCATAATTTCTCAAGGTGCCTCAAGTGTTTTCTTTCTTCGTAGAGGGATTTATTGAAGCACGGAGCAGAAGGAGTAGGTCTTTTCTTTTTACTTTGCAGTGGAGTAACATTATCAATTACAGCTGATAGACTGGTGAGACATTGGGTTGTCAGGTCGTTGACATCAGAGTAGGGGTCTAAGATTGGAAGAGAGCTCAAAGCTGTGTTGCATAAAATGTCAAGGTCGATGTTTTTGATGTTGTGGAAAAAGGTAGTAGTTCTTTTAGGTTGGTCAAGAGTAACAGAATGACATAGGTGCAGAGAGAAAGGGATGAGGAAGTGGTCAGACCAGTCTACTGGTATAGGATCAACAGCAGTTAGCATATCTACTTTGGAGATAACAAGGTCAAGAATGGAGCCCTTAGAGTGCGTCGGTTTTGTGTTATGTTGAACAAGATCATTTCCTAAGAGGAAAGTGGCAAGCCTGCTGGCCGCTGTATCTTCCAGATTGCCCCAGGGAAGATTAAAGTCATCAATAAAAATCTGTTTGTCGCTTTGCGAGTATTGGTCGCTCGCAAAGTCAGTAAATTCCCCTGTGAAGGCGGAGCTGTCACCAGGCGGGTGATAGATGGTATGGAACCTGACAGGGGAGTTTTGCTGTGTTTGACACTCCAGAGAAAGGCATTTGATTCTCTATTGTTCCTGAGAATAGAATAGTCAGTGGGGAGCAGAAGATCGAAAGAAGTATGAGAAGTGTCGTTGAGCCAGGTCTCAGTGAGGAAAAGAATATCCAGGCTGTAAAGATTAATGATGTCTCAAATTTCCAGCTTGTGTTTGTTCACGGATCGACAGTTGTGTAGCAGACAACGAGCCTCTGAGATGACTATTTTTGTGAAGGGGGAGTCACGGCTTTCGGGGGTGATGGGGATAATGTTCCTGAGAATAGGTGACTGGATTGAGGATGGTCGAAGTTTGGTGCGGGTGAGGGAGATGGTTGGTATAGTGCAGTGAATAGTGTTAGCTGGAGAGGAGAGGGTGTGGGGGTTGGAGTTGGAAGAATTGTAGCTAGCCAATAGGTTGGAAATGTCAGTTGGTAACAGATTGTGTGAGGCTTTTTTGGGGCATGGGAGCAGGGTACTCCTCAGGAGTTTGGGGATATGAGTGCTCGCCAAAGGAAGTAGGGAGTAGGGAAGAGTGGGAATTTTAGTACTTAGGTGGGCGATGGAAGTTTCAAGCTGGGAGATAGAAGAGATGAGAAGTCCTAGTTTATTTTCTAGGGAGTGCAGAGCTGGAAACGGAAAGTTAGGATGTTCGATGGGTTCAGGGTGGGGTTCAACTTGAGAGGAAGAGCATGGAGAGGGGGTGGATGTAGAAATAAAGAATGGAGGGAGATTAGTCAAGAGATGTTGATTGGAAGTACTTGTCGGTGCAGCTGAGGAGGAGAGAGAATTATCTGTGCATACATTGAATAAAATAGAAGTATTGACTTCTGGCTGAGGGAGAGAAAGGTGAGGTCTGGAGTGGGAGGACAGGGGGGAGGGGGATGGAAGTGGGACATAGGAAGGCAGAAAATGGGGGGAGTTGAGAAGAGGGAGAGGTGGAGAAGGTGCGCAGGCTGGGTGTGGTGAGTGTATGGGGGCTGGAAACAAGCATGAAAAGGATGGTGGTTATAGAAAGTGTAAAGTTCTGCTAGGTTAGGGGAAAAGGGGAGGAAGGGAGGAGGTTGTCATAAGGGGATGGTGGTTCAAGCAGCAGTGCTGGAGTGTTGGGGGGGGTGGAGAGAAATGAAAGCGGGTTGCCCAGGATTCATAAAAAAGGGAGAGGGGTAAGGGGAAGGGGGAGGGAAATAAGGGAGAGCATAGGGTGGAAAACTCACTGTGAGAGCTGGGAAGTCAGGATATTGGAAAGATGGAATGGATAGGTGGGTGGTTAACCTGGCAAGGGGGGAGATTTCTGCAGAATTCCAGGTTGGTAAAGGGGTGTGGATGAGGGAGCAAGCCATTGGCTGGGAAGGAGTGTTGAGGGTAGTATCCCAGATGGGGAAGGTGGGATTGGGGGGAGGGGAGACAGGGGTAAAAGGGGGATACACAAGTGCAGGCACAGGAAAAGGTATGTGTTTGCAATTCCATTTATGTTACATATCTTAACCCATTTTATATAACTGTTAGCAGTTGTTGCAGTTGTCTGTTACAAGCATTCTGCATGTGCGGTCCACAAAGCCTTTTAAAATCACAACGCTGTAAACATGCAACAGACATCCCATGCTTCAGATTTGGAGGCTGGCAGGATATTTTATGTGGCTTCCGGCCTGGTGTGACACTTCTGTTAACAGTAGTTCTTGGTCTGTCTGTGGGTCGAGGCTGGAAATATACAAAACAGAGAGCACGTGTGTCACTCAGTGAAAACCTAAAATAATGCTAATATTTTCTTTTCTGGGAACCGCCATTGTTTCTCTTTCATTCCACTGTACATAAATTCGATATGGCTCTCTCTAAAAAAAATGTGTTTCTATGTTTTATCACTCTGTTCTACGTGGTGCTAGCCTGTGAAGTCCAGTTCACTAGTAAAAATCACTGCCATTGTTTTAATTTTTCCCTTCGTGTATTGTTTTAGACTTCTTTTTAACTAGAAGGCATTCTTTGCTATTTCAAGAGCATGATTAACATCTTCAGTGGCATAAAAGTTAAATGAATGCATGCATTTGCAGATTTGGTGCATGATAAACCTACTCCTTTGTCAGCAAGCGCTGCTGTATTTATTTTTCTGAACAAATTGTTCTGCTCCTATTCAAATGAAGGTTTGTGCTGCCACGGAAGCAGTCATTTAGAATAACTATATCAGTCAAAGGAGTGAGGGTGCCCTCTTCGCCCACCGGGAGGATGATTTGTTTAAAACGCTAATGGGTGGCAGAGTTGGTTATCTCTCTGAAGTCAATAGTATTGGCACTCTGCAGTTTAGTGGTAAGAGAATCTTTACCTAAATCAGAAAAAAGTCACTTAATTTTTTGATCAGCATGATTTAATTGGATATTTCTATTGTTATTGATTGTATTTAGTCTATGCCTGCATGAATAAATACTTATAAGTTCCCAAAGGCGAGACCGATTGCATTGCACATGCTTGTTTACAATTGGCATGGAATTTTGAAGCAGAAATTCCCTAAACTTATTAATGTGAGGTTTGCATGACAGTTTTGCATCAATTGTAATACCAAGATAACTGAAGTTTGACACATATTCCAGTGAATGTTGGCCATGGCAATATTTTTCTTGAAACCCTTATGCAGACTCATGGCCATATATTTGGTTTTACTAGAATTTATTTCAAGGCCCTTAAGACTGCAGTAGTTGCTGAAGCTATCTAGTAACCCTTGCAGCCCCCTCAGTGTCTGTGACAGTAAAATAGTATAGTCAGCAAACATTAATGCAGATATGGGAACCCCTTCTAGTTTCGGGGAATCATGGTTACATTTCTGCAAGTGTTGAACAGTGTCATTAACAGACAATGAGAAAAGGGTAGGTGCCGGTATGCACCCCTGCTTCACATCCCTCATATTAGGGATGTCATCAGTAAGTTCGCCACAGGGCACCAATGTACTTTGACATGGTTGACTTGGTGGAGCCGAATTATCTGAGTCAAGATTTCATTAGGTACTCTTTGTCGTCTCAGTGATTCCCATAGAAATCCCCTTGGCACCAATGCAAAAGCAGCTTTCAAATCAATGAAAGCTACATACAAATGCCCCTTCAGTGTAGCATATTTCCATGCTATACACAGGAGCCTAAACACCTGGGGGCATATTATCAAGGCCAGTATCGTCGCTTTAGCGGCACTTTTTGCAGCTAAAGCGGCGATATTCTTATCGCCCTATTAACAAGGCGGCGCTAACATGCATTAGCGCATGTTAGCTGCCGTTTTCGTAACGCTTCTCATGTTAGCGATATACATCGCTAATGAGATGCAAAATAGGCGTTCCTACGAAAAACAACATGTAAAGAGTCGCAAACACGACATCGCTGTATCAACAACGCTGCCCCTGAACAGCAAAGCGATAACAAAACGCGCGATAAGCCCCCATTATCGCATGATTCTAACGCCTGAAAAAACATTATTTAGCAGTATTGCCTATGGGAGGTGGATTGTGTGGTTAGGTACACACTGCCCTATTAACAAGCATTTCATTAGCGCTGTGAAATCATCGCAGGATTTCACACGCTAATGATTATTATTGCAGTCTATCGCTGGATTTTACTTCGCCTGTTAGCAAAGCGATGCTAATACGCCGCTAACACGGCGATGTAATTCAGCGATAGAGGGCGATAATGAAAAACGCGCTAAGCGCGATTTGCAATATTTATCGCGTGTTCTTGATAATATGCCCCCTGGTCTATCGTACTCACTCACAAACTAATAGGCCTATAATTAGCCGAATCTTGCTTATTTGCCCGTTCTATGAATAGGCCCAATTTGAGCCCCTTTCCATGTATCTGGCACTGGTACTCCTGAGCCACTGCATTGCATAACAAATTTACATATGGCACCCACAATGCTGTGTCATGCTTCAGAAGCTCCACTGGCATTTTGTCAGGGCCCGGTGCCTTCCCTGTTTTAATCGCCTCAATAGCTTCCCTGGTCTCGCTTAGGCTAAAATAAGGTGCAAATGCGATTTCCTAGCTCAATGAAACCTGGGAAAACCCAAGCAGTTCTTGCCGAGGCTCTAGAGCCTCTGAGTACAGGTTAGTAATATGCCTGCTCCAGGTACCGGGATCAAAATAATGGTCAGGGGTAGTATAGCCATCTTTACTGCCATGTGCTATTCTTCTCCAAAGTACGGTGTGATCTTTATTTCTAGTCGCAATAATAAGGTTGTCCCAGTTATTATTGTCCCAGGTCCTTTCAGCCATGGCAAGCACTTTCTTATATTCTGCCCTAGTCTTCCTCACTAGCTGCACGTGTTTAACCTTGAGTGCTGCTGTTAGTCTTCTCTTAACTAAAAGGCAGTCTTTGTTATACCAGGGGCTATTGGATGGGCCTCTAGATGCACCTATATTTGTTTGGGTCTTAGTCAAAAAAGGTTTCATGCTCTCAACCAAAGAATGATGGATTTGTACTATCACTGTATTGGATTGGCAATTACCAGCCAAGGGAGAAAGAGCATCTATAAAAAAGGCATTATAAATACTAATCATGGAATCAAGTTTGTTAGCAATATAAGGCCATCTAACTGTTCTGCGATTGTTGACAATCATCGGTTGGACAAGGTTATTTGTGGATTCAATGACCTATGCCTCAAATAGCCTCCCTGTCAGAGTCAGACACAGTGGGAAATGATCACTTTCTTCTCTATTGTCAACTTTGAAGTCTATTAGGTTACCCCAGTGTGGAGCACTCGCCAGAATATAATCAATCCTTGACTTAATGGCACCCCTTTTAAAAGTATAGTCACATGGGCTGCCAGCAGGAAAATCTGCCATTGTATGGTCGCAGCCCATGTTCTACCACAAAGTGGACTAGTTGCATAACAACAACCGTGCAAGAAACGGGAGTGTCTGCGTCCAAGGACACAATGCCCCTAGCTGAATCTTCTTCCTCTAATATTGATTCCATGCACATTTTGGGCTCGAATCTACAGTAAAAATCTTCACCTATAAAGGTAACAGCCTCTGGACTTACAGAATTGAGAACACCATCTAACAGAGTCATTGCTGGAGACTCCACAGTGGCCAACCTTTGTCTAATATAGACATTGAACAGATATGCATCCATTCGGTTGCATGTTCTTATCTTTAGTCCTAGGATATCTGGTGAAGGGATGTTGATAACATCTACAGCTATGTTTAGAGTGATTTTGACCCATACAACGAGTCCCCCAGTGGACCTCCCTTTTGTTGAAGGTACTGCATCAACGTTAAATTTCCTTAACCCTAGTTTATGTGGCAGCTCAATCAACCAAGTTTCCTGGTACAGGCAGAGATTAAATTGTCCTATATATTCCTGCCAGTCCAGGTCGAGCAGTTTTGTTTTAACGCTGTGGTGTTCCAAGAAATTATCGAAATGTTTTCTGCTCGTATCCCAGGAAGTTCATCAGGGGCATACTCAGCTTGTATATTTTCTTCACTAGTTAAATCAGTAATTGCTGTAACCACCTCATGGGATGCGTAACTCTCTATAGAGCTGTTCAGTGAGATAGTGGGTGCTGTTTTGCAATGGCTTGGCATCAGATCACTTTTAAGTCTGTCGATTGCCAGCTTTGGCAGTCAATCGACAGATTCCAGGTTATCGGAAGTTGGGGGTAGATAGATTCTGCTGTATCTCCTATAAACGGTTCATTTCCATATTGGATCTATTCAGCTTAAATCATATAGCAGAATCTGAGGGTGTACTAGTCCTTAAATCTAATGTGATCAGGCTGTCAGCAGTGGCCCTTGTCCCAAATACCAACATTATTTATATATCGTCGGTGTCCGCAAAGGCATTCAACAAACGTTCAGCCTTCATTATGTCAGATCGTACTATGGACAGACACTGGTGACGGTGTCTAATCCAGTGTATCGCCTTGTTCTTTAGGGAGTCTTTATCCTCCCTACCTCCCAACTTTAACTTCGGCACAGTAGTCATAACTAAATCCTTCACCTACCAAGTGCTGGGAGTCACCTAGGAGTTGAATAGTCTCGCTGCCCCATAAATATCAGAACCACTCGCCACCTTCCAACCACCTACTAACATAGTCTCTAGATGACTTTGTTCCTATATTCCATTTATTCATGCTCTATCCTTTGTTTACATTTAGATTACCCGGGTTCTGAATGCTATTGATATTGGCTGCTTGATTTGCTGGCAATCTATGAGTGTGGGGAAGTGACTGTGACCCCTGGTCAGATATTTCTGTCATTTGGTCTTTTCATACATACGTAGTGGTATGCTTGCTTGTTTCTCCCTCCTTACTAACCAGTTGCATTGCTAGTATGAGCCAAGCATTTTATAATGAATTTCTTTAAGTCTTCAACCTCTTTAATTAGAGCATTGAGTCTTGAATAGAGCTCTGTTATCAATATATTTGGGTTTGCGGGGTCAATAGGAGGGCAGACTCCTACTGGGATTTGAATTGCATGTTGTTCACAACTGTGTTTGTTAGTATTGCGTTTATGAGCTATAAAATCAGTTTTTAGTGCCTTCTGGCCCTTCTAGGGAGGCTAGCAATTCATATCTGTTTGAACAGCTTATGGAGATTTCACCTCCACCCCCATCCACATTTTCAGCAACATTCAAAACACTGACTTTGGGGGAAATATCACAGTGCGGCTCCTTTCTATTATTTTGACTAGGGGGCAGCAAGTCTGGGGCCCTTCATCACGTGAAACAATTTCTAGTATTGCCTTCTGCAGTTTCTGAACGATGTGCACTTCTCTGCTTTTTGTAGAACGCTGTTATTTTCTTAGTGTTTGAGCTAGCCACTTTCCGTTTATCAGTTAATATTGACTGGACCACCTAAATTAAATCATCGATTGCAGCTGGGGTGCTCCTGTGTACCAGAACCAACCACCTGCCAGTTGCATAACGAAACTTGAGGGGGCCCCCCTGCAAGGTACATGGAGAGGCCCCCGCTCCGGATTTAATCCGAAGCTCTCAGGCAAGAGTACTGTACTGAGGGGGCCCCCTGCAGCTCAGGGCCCTCCCTGCATCGCTGGGGCTGTGGGGGCCTGTGTTACGCCACTGCTACCTGCCTGTGGTACAGCTGCGTCTCCATCTCAACTGTGTCAGCCAAGGCAGCTGTGACAACTCCCAGCCAGTCATCTGGTGCTTCCAGAAAGGAGCCCTATTCAGCCTTTTTTGTTGCAAAGTCAACATGACGCCTGCTTGTCTGACCCTAGAGAGCACTTGCACAAAAGCATTAAAGGGGAAGGATGATACCCTTAGTTCTCAAGGCAGAAAGCAAGCAGTTGCCCTCTTTATCTATGGAATCTTCTTCAGGTTTCTCCCAAGTTCTGTTGAGCAGGTGGTTGGAAACTTATCTTGTACAGCTCAGTAGCCAGTGATTACTGATGATTACTGACGAAATTCCAAGCCCAAACCAAGCCTACATTTGCTGCACGTTTGGTAGTTTTCGGTAACTGTTTCTGACAACCTTGCTTCAAAATAGCAGAACCGCATGGCCATGGTATGGATTTCAGAATTTTCAAAAGGGCTGTCCTTTTTACATGAGGACAAACTTCCTAAAACCAACCATGGCTGGTTCTGAGGCCAACCCCCCCTGCTGGTAGCAGAGACAGGTTGGCTGTAAGCAGAGTACCTTCAAAGGTACCTCTGCTATCATTATCACTGTTTACTATAAATATGTTAATTTAGAAGATTCCACCAGTTGGTTTTCAGGGCCATCTGCTGTTCTTATCTAATTTTCTCCTGCACATTTCAAGCTAAGTAGCCATTAATTACTCTCGCAACCTTCCTCCCAAGAGGGAGGATAGAAGAGTTTTAACATTTCATCAAAGTGCTAATTACTGTCACTAGTTGAACGGGAGCCTCAAAGAACTGAGTACATTAATGTTCAGGCTCTCAGAGGCGGGCAAACATGTTTTATAAAGCCATGTTTGGTGTAGACTTAGAAAAAAATTAAGTTTACCACCGAATTAGATTTTTAATAAATACATAATGTAATGGTGCCTGAATGGTCTCTGTGGTTTTGTCCTTGTTCAGCATGTAAAAATAGATTTTTATTCAGAAGCAAGCTTGTATGATTGGTAAAAAGGCTAGCTCTGCTAAACAGTGACAAGAGGAAGTCTGGTATCCTTTGTACCGCAAGGATACATCCATCTAAATAGTAGGCATGTTCTACTTTAGCACTTTATGCGCCCAAACCATGTGGGCTTCAAGATACTACTTATACGTGATTTAGCTAATATGAAACATAGGCTGTTAAACATGCCAAATACAGTCTCCTTTGACGTGTCTGCTGCAGCCATGCAGGTGCATTGGCAGTCCAATCCTGACGACACTCATGCGAATGGTGTAGTGCTATACTGCAGCCCACGTGTGACATCTAACTTTTATGACACTGGTGCTATTTCCAGACCCTTGTACTGTGGTCTTACCTAAACATTATACATGGAAATTGGGGGTCAGACAATATGCTACAAGGTTTGGGGGTCAGAGCACATGCACTCAGAACTATATAACTGTTTCCCAGAGCCGGAGTAAAATTATACCAGCACATACAGTCTAATAAAGCAATTTATTGTGTAGGTCCCTCAAAACTGTGCTACTTCTCACAATGCCTACATAGGTTTAGTACTACATACACATATAGCGGATTCCATTGGATGTGTTGCAGAAACTTTTTCCTTATAGTCTATTAGGAAACACTGTTTATTTAATGTTGTTCCACCAGAAGAGCTGTAGCTCCGCTAATTGCAAAGCGTGATGATGCAGGCAAAGGCAGGCACATTTCTAACAGGGAAAGCACCCTAAAACTGTGATGGAGGAATTGGGATAGTAGACAGACACAGATTGAATGTAATGCTACCAATAGCATTTTTTAGATCAATCCAAGACACAAATGTGCTATGCAGACATGGGTCATACATGTTTTCATTCCACACATTGCCCTATTGCTGTCAATCACAAACAAGGATAAAGGGCACCACATTGAGAAAATTATTCGGTGTTGGACTGACCTATAGGGCGATCCGGCAGTGCCCGACCGGCTGGTCTGACAGGTCAGTGTGTGGGTCGTTTTTTTGGGCTGTTTTCGGGCGTGTGTTATGGTTTGCTGGGCCTCTTTTAACTGTTAATTTCCTTCATATTAAAACAAACATTGCTTGTAACAAGCTCAAATTCATGCAGTCTTCCTTAGTTTGCAAAACTCTTAAACAGCGTGCCTTTCCAAGTTCAAAACAGTTCCACTTGTTTAACTATCTAATTCACTAATGGGGGAGTGGGGCACTTCTATTTTGGTGCCCCAGACTATTTTCTGTCCCAGTCTGACCCTGTAGGTATTCCCACTCGTTTATTTGATGCCTGACACAAGTGGTGCAGCGCAGGGTGAAGCACATCATCAAGTATGCAGCATTTCATTTAATGATATATTCACCATTTCATCATTACTGGTGTATACATCAGCCCCGTGGAAAGGCTCTACATGTGCTTCAGAATGCCCGAAAATTGCCCATTCACAAACTTCTTGTAAACTCGAAATCTGGCCTCACTGACCAGTTTATAAATACTTAAAAAACACTGCAATTTTATAACCTGGGTTAAAGAGATTTTGGGCTCGATGTACCAACATTGTGAATAGAGATTTCCAAATTGCGATATTTGCTGAATCGCAGTTAGGAAATCACTAATCCTCATGCATTAAACTTTTATTTTTTCAATTACTAGTGGGTCTCAAATCGGCCTCCCTCATGAATATGAATGAGGTAGGTTGCAGTTTGTGACCCACTAGGAATGATACCCATCACAGGTATGATGGCCTGCTGGGGTCAGCAGACCACCATGTCTGTGATTACTTTTAAATAAAGCAACATTTTAATGTTTAACTTTCATTTTTTAAGAGTAGTCAATGATTCTTTTTACATTTTCAAAAGGGAAGGAGTCCCATTTGGGAAACCAGAAGTCGGTCGCAGAACATTAATACATAACAGTACTATTTGGTATTTGGAAATGACACCCTAAAGATGCCCTCGGTATTTGGTCGCAAACTCAAATTGAAAATCAGTAACGTGATACCGGATTGCAATTTGACTTTGATATATCAGAAAGTCTTTTTGCTGTAGCAAACGGCCCAAGTCATTGATGTCATGAATTGGGCCATTTGCAACAGCAAAATGACTTTGTTCATCTGCCCCATAGTTTTGAACACGAGCCAGGCTTCTGCTAAGGAGCATTAATCGCCTGCTACAGATCACCAGTAGATGCCAATAAACTGACATGACAATTAAGCAACAGATTGGTATCGGGAGATAAATTCGGAGCTTGCACTGTAACAATGATTTCATGAAGTTCAGAAATGAACAGCTAATCAAAACCGACTGCCCCCTGGATATATCCTTTTATCTTGAATGTGCCTCCTCTCAGTTACTTTACAGCAGAGTTCTCCAAACTTGGTCCTGGAGGGCCGGATCCATGCCAGATGTTTAGCATATCCCCGTTTAGATGAATGTAGTTATCTTAAAAATCTGGCATGGATCCAGCCCTTCAGGACCGACTCTGGAGAACCAGCCTTTACAACAACGAAAATACAAATTTGCCGTGGCCTTATTTCAGTGGAATTACTTTTCTGCAGTTAACAGGAGAGTACACATGTATTTTAAAAACTGGACAAGCATATTCTGCGTGAGTGGTCTTCTTCGTGAAGAAACTTTAGACTTTGATGATACGTTTCTCTCCCCCGATTCACATCCTTTTGTAATAAAAATGCTTGTTATGCTTTGTGAGCTTATGTTATGTTAAAACATTTGTTAAGGGCAAATATTGCCTGAAGGTATCTTGATGCTGTAGCCTAAGGCGGTAAGGGAAACAGAAAGAAATTAAAGCAAAAACTAAATAAATAGGGATCGATTTCAGCTCAATAGCGAGTCCATTCCTGACTTTGGAGGCTAGAACTGAGAGAGATTTGCCACCAACAGAGGATTTCCTGAAGCGAGGTACCACTAGCGGATCAGCTTGTGATGATCTAGAGAGCCACCGGCCAGGCTTGTATGTTCTGAATTTGGTTTCAAAGAAATTGTTGAATAGTATATAAACATTTATGTACCAGGCAGATGTTTTTAAAAAGATCCTTCGTGAGCAGGCAGCCCATGAAGTTTAGGAAGAAGGCGCTTTTCTGTTGCACATTGTTTGCAGGGGGTGCGGGGATAAGATGAGTGATCTAACTACTTGGTTTGAATAATTTGAAGTCTGTCTTTGTTCAGAATTACCAAGAGATAGGGAACTGCAGCAGTCGAGCCGAGAGCCAATGGATTCTGCAACTCCTGTTTTTCTGGCGTCCTCAGGTAAAAGACGTAGAATTGGTCTAAGCATATATAAGTATAGACTTCTTTGTAAGTGTCTTTACAATGCTATTTGTGCAAACTTTGAGGCTAAGTGACCGTATAATAGCACTCTTTTGTTGTGCCCAGTGCCGGTGTTTGGTTGCATGCTGGTTTTATGTTATATTCCAAGTCAATAATATTATCTACTGGCGGTCGCCAGTAGATAGTTATAGTTAGAACCTATTTTCCATAGGAAATCCGCGACATTCTATTTGAAATAACTCTCTTGCCGGTTGACGTATCTTCGCAAAATTTTCAAACTTTGTGGGGCGCTCCGGTCCGCTCCTACCCTGAAAGTCTCGGGGTGATTCGTCAAGCGGGGCCGAGAAAAAGGGGGTCCCAAAACGCGTTTTCCCCATTCATTTTTCCATAGGAAACTTTAGACACGGCTACAGCCCGAACTGCTGAACGGAATTACACCAAATTTGGCAAAGAGGTAGTTCTTGGTTCAGAAAGAACCCTTTTGTTAAATGGTGTAAATCCGTTCAGTAGTTGCTGAGAAAATCAAAAGTAAAAGTACATATATATCTATGGGCACGGAGGATCCGCGCACCCTGAGCGCACCCTGCGCGCACCGTCCCGATCACGAGCTGCATGTTAATTGGCTGTCAGCTGGCTGTCAACATTCCGATTCAGGAAATGTTGGCAGCCATTTTGTCCCTGGTAGAACCGAGGGACAGAAACAAGTGCGCAAAGCGCACAAAGGGGCAGGGTAGAAACACCCTGACCCCTAGGTCTGCTCAGGGGTCCCATAAGGACCCCCTGGGCAGAAAAAGCATTTTTTTTTAAAAATCGGCAGGATGCGCTCAGGGTGCGCGGATCCTGCCGATAAAAAATTGAAGCGCGGTCTCCGCGCTTTGATGTTAATTTGCCCCGGGTGGGCCAAGTCCCGGGGGCATGCTGGGAGGTGTTTATTTTATGTATGGGGGCCTCTAAGGGCTCCCAAGCCCCGGGACCGCCACCCCCGGGGCTTTCTTTTAAATGATGCGGGAGGGCTCTGAGCCCTCCCGCAGCCCCGGGACCACCACCTCCCGGGGCTTCTTTTTTTTTTTTCCTGTGTGGGGGCTCGAGCCCCCACATGCCCCGAGGACCACCACCTCCCGGGGCACTAACAATTAAAATGGGGGTCCGTTTTGGACCCCGAAGCCCGGGGACCACCACCTCCCGGGGCTGTGCTGATGTGGGGAGGGGGCCGCGCGGCCCCCTCCTGGAGCCTGTGGTGGCCCTGGGGACCGCCACCCCCAGGGCCGGCTCCTGCAGTGTCCCGGGGTGCCTACCCCGGGACACTGCTGTTTGCAATGACAGGACGGGAGCCTCGCGGCTCCCGTCCTGTCATTGCAAACTGCTTTGGATATTGGAAGAGAGAGCAGGAAACCTGCTCTCGCTAATATCCAAAGACAATTGCTTTTCCACACGGGGAGCAGCATGTTAGCTGCTCCCCATGTGTAAAGCAATGCCGGCTCCCGTAGGACACGGGGAGCCGGCGGGACTGTGGGGGTTTGGGGACCCCCACAGTCCCCAACCAGAGGCCAGGCCCAGGGGATGGGGTCCCTGGGGCAAGTAGTGGCCCGGGAGGGGGCCACGCGCCCCCTCCCCAGAAATAATTTTTTTTTAAAAATTAAAAAAAAAAAAAAGGGGTAAGGCTCTGGGGGATGGGGTCCGTAGGGCCCAAAAATAAGAAAAAGGAAGGGGGCCACACAGCCCCCTTCAGGAAAAAAAAAACGATTGGCCCGCAGGCCCCGCCCCCTTCCTTCACCACTCTGCAAACGCGCCCCTGGCGCGTTTGCAGATGGGAAGTAATTCCCTTTGAATACTGGGGGTCCCTGGGGCCAACTAGCCCACCAGGAACCTCCAGTATGCGCCAGGGGCTGTGTTGCAGAGAGGTGTACAGAGGCCACGCCCCTTTATACACCTCTCTGCAACGCAGCTCTGTGGCGCTTTTGGAGGTACATGGTGGGCTAGTTGGCCCCCAGGAACCCTCAGGATTCAAGGGGACTTAATCCCCAACTTAAAACGCGCCACGGGCGCGTTTGCACAGTGGTGAAAGGAGGGCGGGGCTTCAGGTGACATGTGTGCAAACAGGCCCCGTGGCGCGTTTTAAGATGGGAATTAAATCCCCTTCAATCCTGAGGGTCCCTGGGGCCAACTAGCCCAACAGGTACATCCAGAAAGCGCCACAGAGCTGCGTTGCAGAGAGGTGTAAAAGGGGTGTGGCCCCTCTACATGTCTCTGCAACGCAGCCCCTGGCGCATACTGGAGGTTCCTGGTGGGCTAGTTGGCCCCTAGGGACCCTCATGATTCAAGGGGACTTAATCCCCCAACTTAAAACGCGCCACGGGGCGCGTTTGCACAGATGTCACCTCAGGCCCGCCCCCTACCTTCACCATTGTGCAAATATTCCTCTAAAATCTGCCGAACTACGAATTCGGATTTACTCACCTGTTATCAGGAGAGACCTCAGTGCTGCATCTTTCAGCCCAGTACTAATCCTGAAAAGTAATTTTAACCGTACTTACCAGTAACTTGAATTTCCTTCCATAGGCTAACATTGACTGGTTTCACTTGGAAATTCTTCTAAGTGTGGAGTTTTGGAACTTTAAAATATTCCTCTAAAATCAGCCGAAATACGAATTCCGATTTACTCACCTGTTATCAGGAGAGACCTCAGTGCTGCATCTTTCAGCCCAGTACTGATCCTCAAAAGTAATTTTAACCGTACTTACCAGTAACTTGAATTTCCTTCCATAGGATATCATTGTCTGCTTTTTGCTGAAAAAGTTTCTAAGTGTTGATTTTTGAAACATACAAATATTCCTCTAAAATCAGCCGAAATACGAATTCCGATTTACTCACCTGTTATCAGGAGAGACCTCAGTGCTGTATCTTTCAGCCCAGTACTGGTCCTGAAAAGTAATTTTAACCGTACTTACCAGTAACTTGAATTTCCTTCCATAGGCTAACATTGACTGGTTTCACTTGGAAATTCTTCTAAGTGTGGAGTTTTGGAACTTTAAAATATTCCTCTAAAATCAGCCGAAATACGAATTCCGATTTACTCACCTGTTATCAGGAGAGACCTCAGTGCTGCATCTTTCAGCCCAGTACTGATCCTCAAAAGTAATTTTAACCGTACTTACCAGTAACTTGAATTTCCTTCCATAGGATATCATTGTCTGCTTTTTGCTGAAAAAGTTTCTAAGTGTTGATTTTTGAAACATACAAATATTCCTCTAAAATCAGCCGAAATACAAATTCCGATTTACTCACCTGTTATCAGGAGAGACCTCAGTGCTGTATCTTTCAGCCCAGTACTGGTCCTGAAAAGTAATTTTAACCGTACTTACCAGTAACTTGAATTTCCTTCCATAGGCTAACATTGACTGGTTTCACTTGGAAATTCTTCTAAGTGTGGAGTTTTGGAACTTTAAAATATTCCTCTAAAATCAGCCGAAATACGAATTCCGATTTACTCACCTGTTATCAGGAGAGACCTCAGTGCTGCATCTTTTAGCCCAGCACTGACCCTGAAAAGTAATTTTAACCGTACTTACCAGTAACTTATATTTTCTTCCATAGGAATCCATTGTCTGGTTTTCAGCAGAAAAGTTTCAAAGTGTCGATTTTCACAAACTACAAATATTCCTAAAAATCGCCTGTATGACTTAAACGCATTCTTTCAACTGTTTACAGGAGATGCACCAGTGCTGGATCCAGGATCCAACACTGAGTAAGAAAAAGTAATGATAACAGTTTTTACCTGCTAAGTGAATTTCCTTCCATAGGATAACATTGGTGATTCTATGAGAAAAAGTTTCAAAGTGTCAACTTTTAAAATACAATAATATTCCTTAAAAATCACTAATGTAACCAAAACGCTTTTACTCAACTGTTTACAGGAGATGTCCCAGGACTGAATCTAGGATCTAGTCCTGTGGTCAGAAAAATCAGTGATGTCATTTGAGTTGTCATCAGTGATGTCATCAGTGATGTCACTGACCATGTCATGAGTGATGTAATATGTGACGTCATCAGCAGTGCATTGCGGGGGCGCGAGTTATAGTTACCTGAACTAACTATAACGGGGGAATTTCACGGGTTTTGTACGAGTGCAATGTCCAACTAACTATAACTGTCCCTAAAACCTTATGGTTTTTTCAGTGATTTTTTAAGGTTTTTTAAATGCAAATTTCTAACTATAACGTGCCTGAAACCTATGGTTTTTTCAGTGAATATATATATATATATATATATATATATATATATATATATATATATATCCATCAGAAAGGTGCTCCAAAGTTTGAGGCGCCACGCACAGCGTACTTTTTCTCCTTTTATTGGCAGGTTTTAAAGGGTTCCAGCTCTGCCCTCCAAGCATAAAATCAGCATTGTCCATCAAATACTTCCAAACGCGTTGGAGCACCTTTCTGATGGATTTGTTAGCGGTCTGCTCAGGCCGCGAGACGCCCGCTGCTGATCGAGCAGGTCCCGTAGCGCTAGGGAAGTGAAAGCGCTCACGGAACAGCGTCTCTGTTGGTGGGACATAAAAAGAAAGGGCAACAGTTTTGTTTGTTTGAGCAACCCACTGTGGTCTTTTAAATGAGCATTATTATGGGATTTGACAGCACCCACTTGGAATAATACCTCATGTTGAACTTCAACTACCATGATGCAATTTTTGCACACGCCCGCTGGGCGGGACATATAAACTGTTGCAGGTGCAATGTTAAACTTTTGCTGTCGCCTATGTCCAGTGCCAGTGAACAAGGGCTAATGAAAGCCCGAAACGCGTTTGGAAGTATTTGATGGACAATGCTGATTTTATGCTTGGAGGGCAGAGCTGGAACCCTTTAAAACCTGCCAATAAAAGGAGAAAAAGTAAGCTGTGTGTGGCGCCTCAAACTTTGGAGCACCTTTCTGATATATATATATATATATATACATATATTATCTACTGGCGGTCGCCAGTAGATAGTTATAGTTAGGACCTATTTTCCATAGGAAATCCGCAACATTCTATTTCCAATACCTTTGGCGCCGGTTGACGAATCTTCGCGAAATTCTCAAAACTTATGGCCCGCTCCGGTCCGCTCCTTTCCTGAACGTCTCGGGGTGATTCGTCAAGTGGGGGCCGAGAAAAAAGGGGGGTCCCAAAACGTGTTTTCCCCATGCAATTTTCCATAGGAACCTTTAGTCGCAGCTACAGCCCGAACTGCTGAACGAAATTACACCAAATTTGGCAAAAGGTAGCCCTTGGTTCAGAGTCGTGCCTTTTGGTTAAATGGTGTAAATCCGTTCAGTAGTTCCTGAGAAAATCAAAAGTAAAATCACATATATATCTGGGCGGAGCCTAACCACACGTCATCGTGAGATCTGATTGGCTGTCAGCACTTCATCCTGGAATTGCTGGCAGCCATCTTGGGACCAATATAAATGATAGTACCCCATTGAAATGCATTGTAGTGAATCAAAGATTTTGAGGGTTACCAAAAGGAGAACTATAAAGGGTGATAACAGACTTTAGTTACATTAGAATTCCTTTGTTGATGGTACCATACTAATTTCAGGAATTGTGGTGTGTTCTAAGGTGATTTTACCCTGTGAAAAACCTTCTGCTGGGATATCATGAATCATGTTTGAGAGAAAACTATTTTCACATGCTTGTCCCATAGAGTTTTGGAAGGTGCTCCAGAAGCTAAAATGAGAGCATATTTTCTGTAAATTCACATTATCTTTCTCAGTCATGTGAAAATGAAGTCTTACATTCTCAGTAAAACATGTACATCCAACAAGGGCAGAGACTGTCAGTTGATTCCTTTGTGTTCTACTGCAGCTTCCCAGAGTGTTCTAAAGAACAACTAGAGTGCTAACAGCCTTACTTATGACAAAATTATGGCACACCTGAAGCCATCTTGATTGGAATAAACTGGTAACACTTAAAACATTTAATTTAAAAAGGAACAAAATGATGGGGTTCATTTTGTCATAGAAATTATGGTTAGTGCTGTAGAAAGAAAAATTAGGACATGTTTCAAGTGTGATCTCAAATATCTTCCTGTTTTCAACAGGAGCAGCCTGCCAGTTGATGCCTTTGTGTTCTACTACAGCTTCCCAGAGTGTTCTAAAGAACAACTAGAGCGCTAACAGCCTTACTTATGACAAAAGTATGGCACACCTGAAGCCATCTTGATTGGAATAAACCGGTAACACTTAAAACATTTAATTTAAAAAGCAACAAAATGAGGGGGTTCTTTTTGAAATAGAAATTATGGTTAGTGCTGCAGAAAGAAAAATTAGGGCATGCTTTAAGTGAGATCTCAAATCCTCTTCTATTTCATTAGAAAATTCTGACATGCAGACTGAAACAATCACTTTCAATACCAGCAGCAGACTTCCAGTTAACTCCCTGGTGAGCAGTAGCTTTACTACAGTGATCTAATGAGCAACTAGAGTGCTAACATTCTGAATTTATGGCAAATGTGAGACACATCTGAATACCTTCTTGATGGAATCAAAGTAAAAAACTGAAAGCATTTCCTACTGAGGAGACTGCAGTAAATGAGGAAATTAGGAAACTTCATAACAAAGAAGTCTTCCAAGATGGCCACCAGAGAAAAAAGAGCCCAAATGTAGCACAAATATTACCCAGATGTAGCCCACATATAGCCCAATGACAAAAGTGTGCAAAACACTTTTTATTTTTAGTTTTTGCAGTTTTATGTAGTGCAGACTGGTCAGGTATTGGAGCGTTGCATCTTAAAACATGACCCCCTACACTACAAAAACACCACTGCACTACCCTAAACCCTAAAACACTACCCCAGCACGACCCCTACACGACCCAAACATCACTGCACTAACCTAAATCCTAAAACACTACCCCCAGCACAACCCCCTACACTACCCAAACACCACTGCACTACCCTAAAACATGACCCCCTACACTACACAAACCACTGCACTACCATGAACCCTAAAACACTACCCCCAGCACGACCCCCTACACTACACAAGCACCACTGCACTACCCAAAACCCTAAAACACTACCCCCAGCACGACCCCCTACACTGCCCGAACACCACTGCACTGCCCTAAACCCTGAAACACCACCCCAGCACGACCCCCTACACTGCCCGAACACCACTGCACTGCCCTAAACCCTGAAACACCACCCCCAGCACGACCCCCTACACTGCCCGAACACCACTGCACTGCCCTAAACCCTGAAACATCACCCCCAGCAAGACCCCCTACACTGCCCGAACACCACTGCCCTAAACCCTGAAACACCAGCCCCAGCACGACCCCTACACTGCCCGAACACCACTGCACTGCCCTAAACCCTGAAACACCAGCCCCAGCATGACCCCCTACACTGCCCGAACACCACTGCACTAAACCGTGAAACACCAGACCCAGCACAACCCCCTACACTGCCCAAACACCACTGCACTTCCCTAAACCCTGAAACACCAGCCCCAGCACGACCCCCTTCACTGCCCGAACACCACTGCACTGCCCTAAACCCTGAAACACCACCCAGTGCACGACCCCCTACACTGCCCGAACACCACTGCACTGCCCTAAACCTTGAAACACCACCCCCAGCACTGACCCCTACACTGCCCGAACACAATTGCACTGCCCTAAACCCTGAAACACCACCCCCTGCACGACCCCCTACACTGCCCAAACACTACTGCACTGCCCTAAACCCTGAAACACCATCCCCAGCACGACCCCCTACACTGCACGAACACCACTGCACTGCCATAAACCCTGAAACACTACCCCCAGCAAGACCCCCTACACTGCCCGAACAACACTGCACTGCCCTAAACCCTGAAACATCACCCCAGCAAGACCCCCTACACTGCCCGAACACCACTGCCCTAAACCCTGAAACACCACCCCAGCACGACCCCCTACACTGCCCGAACACCACTGCACTGCCCTAAACCCTGAAACACCACCCCCTGCACGACCCCCTACACTGCCCGAACACCACTACACTGCCCTAAACCCTGAAACACCACCCCCAGCACGACCCCCTACACTGCACGAACACCACTGCACTGCCCTAAACCCTGAAACACTACCCCCAGCAAGACCCCCTACACTGCCCGAACACCACTGCACTGCCCTAAACCCTGAAACATCACCCCCAGCAAGACCCCTACACTGCCCGAACACCACTGCCCTAAACCCTGAAACACCACCCCCAGCAAGACCCCTACACTGCCCGAACACCACTGTACTGCCCTAAACCCTGAAACACCACCCCCAGCACGACCCCCTACACTGCCCGAACACCACTGCTCTGCCCAAAACCCTGAAACACCAGCCCCAGCACGACCCCCTACACTGCCCGAACACCACTGCACTGCCCTAAACCCTGAAACACCAGCCCCAGCACGACCCCTACACTGCCCGAACACCACTGCACTGCCCTAAACCCTGAAACACCACCCCCAGCATGACCCCCTACACTGCCCGAACACCACTGCACTGCCCTAAACCCTGAAACACCACCCCCAGCACGACCCCCTACACTGCCCAAACACCACTGCACTGCCCTAAACCCTGAAACACCAGCCCCAGCACGACCGCCTACACTGCCCGAACACCACTGCACTGCCCTAAACCCTGAAACACCAGCCCCATCACGACCGCCTACACTGCCCGAACACCACTGCACTGCCCTAAACCCTGAAACACCAGCCCCAGCACGACCCCCTACACTGCCCAAACACCACTGCACTGCCCTAAACCCTGAAACACCAGTCCCAGCAAGTCCCCCTACACTGCCCAAACACCACTGCACTGCCCTAAACCCTGAAACACCACCCCCCAGCACGACACCCTACACTGCCCGAACACCACTGCACTGCCCTAAACCCTGAAACACCACCCCCAGAATGACCCCCTACACTGCCCGAACACCACTGCACTGCCCTAAACCCTGAAACACCACCCCCTGCACGACCCCCTACACTGCCGGAACAACACTGCACTGCCCTAAACCCTGAAACACCACCCCCAGCACGACCCCCTACACTGCCCGAACACCACTGCACTGCCCTAAACCCTGAAACACCAACCCCAGCACGACCCCTACGCTGCCCGAACACCACTGCACTGCCCTAAACCCTGAAACACTACCCCCAGAAAGACCCCCTACACTGCCCGAACACCACTGCACTGCCCTAAACCCTGAAACATCACCCCCAGCAAGACCCCCTACACTTCCTGAATCCCACTGCCCTAAATCCTGAAACACCACCCCCAGCAAGACCCCCTACACTGCCCGAACACCACTGCACTGCCCTAAACCCTGAAACACCACCTCCAGCACAACCCCCTACACTGCCTGAACACCATTGCTCTGCCCTAAACCCTGAAACACTAGCCCAAGCACGACTCCCTACACTGCCCGAACACCACTGCACTGCCCTAAACCCTGAAACACCACCCCCTGCACCACCCCCTACACTGCCCGAACACCACTGCACTGCCCTAAACCCTGAAACACCACCCCCTGCACCACCCCCTACACTGCCCGAAAACCACTGCACTGCCCTAAACCCTGAAACATCACCCCCAGCACGACCCCCTACACTGCCCGAACACCACTGCACTGCCCTAAACCCTGAAACACCACAACCCTGCACGACCCCCTACACTGCCCGAACACCACTGCACTGCCCTAAACCCTGAAACACCACCCCCAGCACAACACCCTTTACTGCCCGAACACCACTGCACTGCCCCAAACCCTCAAACACCACCCCCAGCACGACCCCCTACACTGCCCGAACACCACTGCCCTAAACCCTGAAACACCACCCCTGCACGACCCCCTACACTGCCTGAACACCACTGCACTGCCCTAAACCCTGAAACACCAGCCCCTGCACGACCCACTACACTGCCCGAATACCACTGCACTGCCCTAAACCCTGAAACACCACCCCCAGCACGACCCCCTACACTGCCCAAACACCACTGCACTGCCCTAAACCCTAAAACACCACCCCCAGCACGACCCCCTACACTGCCCGAACACCACTGCACTGCCCTAAACCCTAAAACACTACCCCCAGCACAACCCCCTACACTACCCGAACACCACTGCACTACCCTAAACCCTAAAATACTCCCCCAGCATGACCCCTACACTACCCGAACACGACTGCACTGCCCTAAACCTTCAAACACTCCCCCAGCACGACCCCCTACACTACCCGAACACCACTGCCCTAAACCCTAAAACACTCCCCCAGCACGACCCCCTACACTACCCGAACACCACTGCACTGCCCTAAACCCTAAAACACTCCCCCAGTACGACCCCCTACACTACCCAAACAGCACTGCACTGCCCTAAACCCTAAAACACTACCCCCGCATGACCCCCTACACTACCCAAAGACCACTGCACTACCCTAAACCCTAAAACACTACCCCCGCATGACCCCCTACACTACCCAAAGACCACTGCACTACCCTAAACCCTAAAACACTCCCCCAGCACGACTCCTTACACTACCCAAACACCACTGCACTACCCTAAACCCTAAAACACTACCCGCAGCACGACCCCCTACACTACACAAACACCACTGCACTACCCTAAACCCTAAAACACTACCCCCTACACTACACAAACACCACAGCACTACCCTAAACCCTAAAAAACTACCCCCAGCACGAACCCCTACACTACCCAAACACCACTGCACTACCCTAAACCCTAAAACACTACCCCAGCAGTACCCCTACACTACTCAAACACAATTGCACTACCCTAAACCCTAAAACACTACCCCCAGCAGTACCCCCTACACTACCCAAACACCACTGCACTACCCTAAACTCTAAACCACTACCCCCAGCACGACCCCCTACACTACCCAAACACCACTGCACTACCCTAAACCCTAAAACACTACCCCCAGCATGACCCCCTACACTACCCAAACACCACTGCACTACCCTAAACCCTAAAATACTCCCCCAGCACGACTCCCTACACTACCCAAACACCACTGCACTACCCTAAACCATAAATCTACCCCCAGCATGACCCCCTACACTACACAAACACCACTGCACTACCCTAAACCCTAAAACACTACCCCCAGCAAGACCCCCTTCACTACCTAAACACAACTGCACAATTTGTTACAGGCGTTGCAACGCAGGCCTGTGATGCTTACTGGAAGTACCTGGTGGGCTAGTTGGGCCCCAGGGACCCTCAGGATTCAAGGTGACCTAATCCCCCAACTTAAAACGCGCCACGGGCGCGTTTGCACAGTGGTGAAGGGAGGGGCGGGGCCTCAGGTGACATGTGCGCAAACACGCCCTGTGGTGCGTTTTAAGTTGGGAATTAATTCCCTTGAATCCTGAGGGACCCTGGGGGCCAACTAGCCCACCAGGTGCCTTCAGTAAGCACAACAGAGTTGCGTTGCAGAGAGGTGAAAAAGGTGCGTGGCCTCGGAACGCCTCTCTGCAACTCAGCTCTGTGGTCCTAACTGTAGGTACCTGGGGGGCTAGTTGGGCCCCAGGGACCCTCAGCATTCAAGGGGACTTAATCCCGCAACTTAAAACGCGCCACGGGGCGTGTTTGCACACATGTCACCTCAGGCCCCTCTCCCTTCACCACTGTGCAAACGCTCCCTGTAGCGCGTTTTAAGAGGTAGTTTTAATCCCCCTGCCCTATTATGTACTAGGGACTTACAGAGGAGGTCATGCTAATCACAGGGGTACCCCAACGCATAGTGTTTTCTAGTGTATGTAGGTGTTTTCACTGTATTCTAAGTGTCTTTTACCATAGCACTGGCTCTGGTTAGTCAGAGTCAGTTACCACCAGTACCCGTCTGAAAAAGTTGTGGGCACAGGATGATTTTGCAACAAGGCCTCTTTCTGCTCCTCTGTTGGTTCTTTCTGCACATCTTTTGCTTCTTCCTGCACTTTTCTTTGTCTTTGTGGACTTCTGTTGCTTCTTTCTGCATTTCTTTTGCTTCTTTCTGTGCGTTTTTTCTTCTTTCTTCACATGTCCTACCTCTGTAGGCATAGTTAGAAACTAGCATTTAAAAAACCTTTGGGATTCACTGAAAAAACCATAGGTTTCAGACACGTTATAGTTAGAAATTAGCATTTAAAAAACCTTTGAAATTCACTGAAAAAACCATAGGTTTTAGGGACAGTTATAGTTAGTTGGACATTTCACTCGTACAAAACCATAGAAATTCCCCCGTTATAGTTAGTTCAGCTAACTATAACTCGCGGCCCCGCAATGCACTGCTGATGACGTCACATATTACATCACTCATGACATGGTCAGTGACATCACTGATGACATCTCAAATGACATCACTGATGACATCACTGATGACATCACTGATGACATCATCCAGTGACTGTGTGTTTCTGTAAAGTTTAAATATGTTTAATATATATAGGGAAAGGCGTATTGAAGAATGAGTGGGTGTATAAGTGTCTGAATGGATGATTTAGTACCTGCATGACTGACTCTACAAGTGAGTGATTAAACGTATCTTACTGAATGCATGGGTTAGTGACTAAACTGTGTGAATGTCTGTATCCGTCTGTTTGTTGGTGTGTAAATGGATGCATGGATTTGCGAATAGCTACATGAGTGTCTATATGGGTTATTGATTGGTTCTCTGAGTATCTGTATGGCTGCCTGAGTGTTTGTGTGGGTGGGGTGTGTGTGACTCTGTACATAGATGTGTGAGTGGGTGATTCACTGGGTGCATGATTTCAAGAGTGCATCTGTGATGGACTGTATGGGTGTGTTAGTGAGTGAATGTATATCTCAGTGGTACATGTGCGAGTAACTACATATGTAAAAGGCAGTATATATGTGTGTTAGAGTATTTAAATGGCTATAAGTGAGAGTGTGTGATTGTGAGAGTGGCTGTATGGATGCATGTGTGCTTGTATCAGTTATTGTATAAGAGCGTAAGAATGTGCTAGTATTTGTATGAGTAAGTGAGCTGGTGTGTGTATAACTGTATAGGTGAGTAAATGGGTGTGTGATTAATTTTTGCATGACTGACTAGGTGTGTGAGTACCTCTATGGATGAGTGGCGGTGTGTGAGTGTTTATATAGGTGTATGAGTGCATATGATAGTCCTGTACTGAGTGACTGTAAGTATGAGTATTGGTATTGGAGTGTGTATGGTTTTGAGAATGGCAGTCTGTAATTTAGAGTGGGTGTATCAAAAGTTATATTAGGGTGTGAGAAGATGCATGAAATTATCACATGGATGATGTCATCAGTGATGTCATCAGTGATGTCATCAGTGATGTCATTTGAGATGTCATCAATGATGTCACTGACCATGTCATGAGTGATGTAATATGTGACGTCATCAGCAGTGCATTGCGGGGCGCGAGTTATAGTTAGCTGAACTAACTATAACGGGGAATTTCTATGGTTTTGTACGAGTGAAATGTCCAACTAACTATAACTGTCCCTAAAACCTATGGTTTTTTCAGTGAATTTCAAAGGTTTTTTAAATGCTAATTTCTAACTATAACGTGTCTGAAACCTATGGTTTTTTCAGTGAATATATATATATATATATGTATATATATATATTATCTACTGGCAGTCGCCAGTAGATAGTTATAGTTAGGACCTTTATCCATAGGAAATCCGCAACATTCTATTCCCAATAAGTTTGGCGTCGTTTGACGAATCATAGCGAAAGTTTCAAAACTTGTGGGGCGCTCCGGTCCGCTCCTATCCTGAAAGATTCGGGGTGATTCATCAAGCGGGAGCCGAGAAAATAGGGGGGTCACAAAACGCGTTTTCTCCATGTTAATTCCCATAGGAAATTTTAGCCACGGCTGCAGCCCGAACTGCTGAACGGAATTGCACCAAATTTTGCAAAAAGGTAGCGCTTGGTTCAGAAAGCGACCTTTTTTTAAATGGTGTAAATCCGTTCAGTAGTTGCGGAGAAATTAAAAAATAAGAGTGAAAAAATCGATTTCCCTTAGGAAACTTTATGCAAGGCTACAGCAAAAACTGCTGAACGGAATTACACCAAATTTGGCAAAAAGGTAGTGCTTGGTTAAGAAAGCACCCTTTTTAAAAATGGTGTAAATCCGTTCAGTAGTTGCTGAGAAAATCCAAAATAAAAGTTTTGATATTTATGGCCGCGGTGGATCCGCGCACCCTCCCGACCTCGAGCTGCATGCTAATTGGCTGTCAACACTCCAAATCAGGAAGTGTTGGCAGCCATCTTGTTCCTCGGTAGAACCGAACAAGAAAGCAGTAAAAAAAGTTTGCAATACGCAAAAAGGGGGCAGGGTAGAAACACCCTGACCCCCTAGGCCTGCTCAGGGCCCAAAAAAATTATTTATTTTTTGTAAAAATCGGCAGGATGCGCTTACGGTGCGCGGATCCTGCCGTTTAAAAAACGAGCGCGGGCTCCGCGCGCTTTAGTAACTGGCCCCCGGGTGGGCCAAGTCCCGGGGGCATGCGGGGGTTAAGTTTTATGTGTGGGGCGCCTCTAAGGCCTCCTAAGCCCCGGGGACCGCCACCCCCGGGGCTTTAATAAAAATGATGCGGGAGGGCTCTCGGCCCTCCCGCAGCCCCGGGACCGCCACCCCGGGGCTTCTTTTTATTTTTTTAAATTACCTGTGTGGGGGCTTGAGCTCCCCACACGCCCCGGGGACCGCCACCCCCGGGGCACTAAATATTTTAATGTGGGGGTCCGTTACGGACCCCCAGAGCCCCGGGGACCACCACCTCCCCGGGGCTGTGCAATTCAAGGGAGGGGGGCCGCGCGGCCCCCCTCCTGGAGCCCTTGATGGCCCTGGGGACCGCCACCCCCCAGGGCCGGGTCCTGCAGTGTCCCGAGGTGCCTACCCCCAGGACACTGTAGTTTGCTATGACAGGACGGGAGCCTCGCGGCTCCCGTCCTGTCATAGCAAACTGCTTTGGATATTGGAAGCGAGAGCAGGGAAACCTGCACTCGCTTCCAATATCCAAAGCAAATTGCTTTTCCACATGGGGAGCTGCATCTTAGCAGCTCCCCATGTGGAAAAGCAATGCCGGCTCCCGAGGGACGCGGGGAGCCGGCGGGACCATGGGGGGATCGGGGACCCCCCCACAGTCCCCAACGGAGAGGGCCAGCCCCGGGGTATGGGGTCCCCGGGGCAAGTAGTGGCCCGGGAGGGGGGCCACGCGGCCCCCTTCCCCAAAATTTAAAAAAAAAACAAAGGCCGGCCCCGGGGGATGGGGTCCCCGGGGCCATAAGTGGCCTGAGGAGGGGGGCAACGCAGCCCCCCTCTAAAACAATAAAAGTTTTTTAAAAAAGGCCATGCCCCGGGGGATGGGGTTTCCGGGGCCGATTAAGGCCTTAGGAGGGGGGCCACGCGGCCCCCTTCCAAATTGTTTTTTTTTTTTAAATAAATAGGGGGCAGGCCCTGGGGGATGAGGTCCCCAGGACCAATAAATTAGAAAAAAAAGGGGGGCCACACAGCCCCCCTTCTTAAAAAAAAAAAAAAACAGCGGCATCGCGCCGGAGGCCATGCCCCTTCTTTCACCACTCTGCAAACGCGCCCCTGGCGCGTTTGCAGATGGGGAACGAATTCCCCTTGAATACGGGGGTCCCTGGGGCCAACTAGCCCACCAGGAACCTCCAGTATGCGCCAGGGGCTGCGTTGCAGAGAGGTGTTCTGAGGCCACGCCCCTTTTTACACCTCTCTGCAATGCAGCTCTGTGGCGCATAATGGAGGGAGCTGGTGGGCTAGTTGCACCCCAGGGACCCTCAGGATTGAAGGGGAGTTAATCCCCCGACTTAAAACGCGCCACGGGGCGCGTTTGCACAGTGGTGAAGGGAGGGGCGGGGCTTGAGATGACATGTGTGCAAACAGGCCCCGTGGCGTGTTTTAAGATGGGGAATTAAATCCCCTTCAATCCTGGGGGTGCCTGGGGGACAACTAGCCCACCAGATACGTCCAGAAAGCACCACAGAGCTGTGTTGCAGAGAGGTGCAAAAAGGGGCGTGGCCTCTGAACACCTCTCTGCAACGCAGCTCTCTGGCGCATACTGGAGGTATCTGGTGGGCTAGTTGGCCCCTAGGGACCCTCGGGATTGAGGAGGAATTAATTCTCCAACTTAAAACGCGCCACAGGGCGTGTTTGCAGACATGTCACCTCAGGCCCCACCCCCTTCCTTCACCATTGTGCAAATATTCCTCTAAAATCAGCCGAACTACGAATTCCGATTTACTCACCTGTTATCAGGAGAGAACCCAGTGCTGCATCTTTAGCCCAGCACTGACCCTGAAAAGTAATTCTAACTGTACTTACCAGTAACTTGAATTTCCTTCCATAGGCTAACATTGACTGGTTTCACCTGGAAATTCTTCTAAGTGTGGAGTTTTGGAACTTTATAATATTCCTCTAAAATCAGCCGAACTACGAATTCCGATTTACTCACCTGTTATCAGGAGAGAACCCAGTGCTGCATCTTTTAGCCCAGCACTGACCCTGAAAAGTAATTCTAACCGTACTTACCAGTAACTTGTATTTCCTTCCATAGGAATCCATTGTCTGGTTTTCAGCAGAAAAGTTTCAAAGTGTCGATTTTCACAAACTACAAATATTCCTTAAAAATCGCCTGTATGACTTCAATCAATCAATCAATCAGGGGTTTGTTAAAGCGCGACTACTCACCCGTAAGGGTCTCAAGGCGCTAGGGGTGGGGGGAGAGGTGCAGGTTCCATCCATCAAGGAGGGGGTCTGTCGAAGAGCCAGGTTTTGAGGTTTCTTGCGAAGGTGGGGAGCGATGTTGTCTGTCTTAGGTGGAGCGGAAGGGCGTTCCATGCTTTGGCCGCGAGGAAGGAGAAGGAGTGGCCTCCCGATCTGGTCTTTCTGGTGCGGGGGACCACGGCGTAGGAGAGCTGGGCTGATCGTAGGGTCCTTTTGGGTGCGTGGAATTTGAGTCGGCTGTTCAGGTATGCTGGTCCGGTGCCGTGGAGGGAGGGGGCGGGGCCTCAGGTGACATGTGCGCAAACACGCCCTGTGGTGCGTTTTAAGTTGGGGAATTAATTCCCCTTGAATCCTGAGGGACCCTGGGGGCCAACTAGCCCACCAGGTGCCTTCAGTAAGCACAACAGAGTTGCGTTGCAGAGAGGTGAATAAAGGTGCGTGGCCTTGGAACGCCTCTCTGCAACTCAGCTCTGTGGTCCTAACTGTAGGTACCTGGGGGGCTAGTTGGGCCCCAGGGACCCTCAGCATTCAAGGGGACTTAATCCCGCAACTTAAAACGCGCCACGGGGCGTCTTTGCACACATGTCACCTCAGGCCCCTCTCCCTTCACCACTGTGCAAACGCTCCCTGTAGCGCGTTTTAAGAGGTAGTTTTAATCCCCCTGCCCTATTATGTACTAGGGACTTACAGAGGAGGTCATGCTAATCACAGGGGTACCCCAACGCATAGTGTTCCCTAGTGTATGTAGGTGTTTTCACTGTATTCTAAGTGTCTTTTAGCATAGCACTGGCTCTGGTTAGTCAGAGTCAGTTACCACCAGTACCCGTCTATAAAAGTTGTGGGCACAGGATGATTTTGCAACAAGGCCTCTTTCTGCTCCTCTGTTGGTTCTTTCTGCACATCTTTTGCTTCTTCCTGCACTTTTCTTTGTCTTTGTGGACTTCTGTTGCTTCTTTCTGCATTTCTTTTGCTTCTTTCTGTGCGTTTTTCTTCTTTCTTCACATGTCCTACCTCTGTAGGCATAGTTAGAAACTAGCATTTAAAAAACCTTTGGGATTCACTGAAAAAACCATAGGTTTCAGACACGTTATAGTTAGAAATTAGCATTTAAAAAACCTTTGAAATTCACTGAAAAAACCATAGGTTTTAGGGACAGTTATAGTTAGTTGGACATTTCACTCGTACAAAACCATAGAAATTCCCCCGTTATAGTTAGTTCAGCTAACTATAACTCGCGCCCCCGCAATGCACTGCTGATGATGTCACATATTACATCACTCATGACATGGTCAGTGACATCACTGATGACATCTCAAATGACATCACTGATGACATCACTGATGACATCATCCAGTGACTGTGTGTTTCTGTAAAGTTTAAATATGTTTAATATATATAGGGAAAGGCGTATTGAAGAATGAGTGGGTGTATAAGTGTCTGAATGGATGATTTAGTACCTGCATGACTGACTCTACAAGTGAGTGATTAAACGTATCTTACTGAATGCATGGGTTAGTGACTAAACTGTGTGAATGTCTGTATCCGTCTGTTTGTTGGTGTGTAAATGGATGCATGGATTTGCGAATAGCTACATGAGTGTCTATATGGGTTATTGATTGGTTCTCTGAGTATCTGTATGGCTGCCTGAGTGTTTGTGTGGGTGGGGTGTGTGTGACTCTGTACATAGATGTGTGAGTGGGTGATTCACTGGGTGCATGATTTCAAGAGTGCATCTGTGATGGACTGTATGGGTGGGTGAGTGTGTGTATGGGTGTGTTAGTGAGTGAATGTATATCTCAGTGGTACATGTGCGAGTAACTACATATGTAAAAGGCAGTATATATGTGTGTTAGAGTATTTAAATGGCTATAAGTGAGAGTGTGTGATTGTGAGAGTGGCTGTATGGATGAGTGTGTGCTTGTATCAGTTATTGTATAAGAGCGTAAGAATGTGCTAGTATTTGTATGAGTAAGTGAGCTGGTGTGTGTATAACTGTATAGGTGAGTAAATGGGTGTGTGATTAATTTTTTGCATGACTGACTAGGTGTGTGAGTACCTCTATGGATGAGTGGCGGTGTGTGAGTGTTTATATAGGTGTATGAGTGCATATGATAGTCCTGTACTGAGTGACTGTAAGTATGAGTGACTGTACGGGTGAGTGAGTAGATGTGTGTGTGTAAACCTAAGAATCAGTGAGTGGGTATGTAGTTATTGGTATTGGAGTGTGTATGGTTTTGAGAATGGCAGTCTGTAATTTAGAGTGGGTGTATCAAAAGTTATATTAGGGTGTGAGAAGATGCATGAAATTATCACATGGATGATGTCATCAGTGATGTCATCAGTGATGTCATCAGTGATGTCATTTGAGATGTCATCAATGATGTCACTGACCATGTCATGAGTGATGTAATATGTGACGTCATCAGCAGTGCATTGCGGGGCGCGAGTTATAGTTAGCTGAACTAACTATAACGGGGGAATTTCTATGGTTTTGAACGAGTGAAATGTCCAACTAACTATAACTGTCCCTAAAACCTATGGTTTTTTCAGTGAATTTCAAAGGTTTTTTAAATGCTAATTTCTAACTATAACGTGTCTGAAACCTATGGTTTTTTTCAGTAAATATATATATATATATATGTATATATATATTATCTACTGGCGGTCGCCAGTAGATAGTTATAGTTAGGACCTTTATCCATAGGAAATCCGCAACATTCTATTCCCAATAAGTTTGGCGTCGTTTGACGAATCATCGCGAAATTTTCTAAACTAGTGGGGCGCTCCGGTCCGCTCCTATCCTGAAAGATTCGGGGTGATTCATTAAGTGGGAGCCGAGAAAATAGGGGGGTCACATAACGCGTTTTCTCCATGTTAATTCCCATAGGAAATTTTAGCCACGGCTGCAGCCCGAACTGCTGAACGGAATTGCACCAAATTTTGCACAAAGGTAGCGCTTGGTTCAGAAAGCGACCTTTTTTTTAAATGGTGTAAATCTGTTCAGTAGTTGCGGAGAAATTCAAAAAATAAGAGTGAAAAAATCGATTTCCCATAGGAAACTTTATGCAAGGCTACAGCAAAACTGCTGAACGGAATTACACCAAATTTGGCAAAAAGGTAGTGCTTGGTTAAGAAAGCACCCTTTTTAAAAATGGTGTAAATCCGTTCAGTAGTTGCTGAGAAAATCCAAAATAAATGTTTCAATATTTATGGCCGCGGTGGATCCGCGCACCCTCCCGACCTTGAGCTGCATGCTAATTGGCTGTCAACACTCCAAATCAGGAAGTGTTGGCAGCCATCTTGTTCCTCGGTAGAACCGAACAAGAAAGCAGTAAAAAAAGTGCGCAATACGCAAAAAGGGGGCAGGGTAGAAACACCCTGACACCCTAGGCCTGCTCAGGGCCCAAAAAAATTATTTATTTTTTGTAAAAATCGGCAGGATGCGCTTACGGTGCGCGGATCCTGCCGTTTAAAAAAAACGAAGCGCGGGCTCCCGCGCTTCTTTGCAATTGCCCCCGGGTGGGCCAAGTCCCGTGGGCATGCGGGGGTTAAGTTTATGTGTGAGGGCCTCTAAGGCCCCCAAGCCCCGGGGACCGCCACCCCCCGGGCTTTAATAAAAAATGATGCGGGAGGGCTCTCGGCCCTCCCGCAGCCCCGGGGACCGCCACCCCGGGGCTTCTTTTTATTTTTTTAAATTACCTATGTGGGGGCTTGAGCCCCCACACGCCCCGGGGACCGCCACCCCCGGGGCACTAAATATTTTAATGTGGGGGTCCGTTACGGACCTCCAGAGCCCCGGGGACCACCACCTCCCGGGGCTGTGCAATTCAAGGGAGGGGGCCGCGCGGCCCCCTCCTGGAGCCCTTGATGGCCCTGGGGACCGCCACCCCCAGGGCCGGGTCCTGCAGTGTCCCGAGGTGCCTACCCCCAGGACACTGTAGTTTGCTATGACAGGACGGAGCCTCGCGGCCCCGTCCTGTCATAGCAAACTGCTTTGGATATTGAGCGAGAGCAGGGAAACCTGCTCTCGCTTCCAATATCCAAAGCAAATTGCTTTTCCACATGGGGAGCTGCATCTTAGCAGCTCCCCATGTGGAAAAGCAATGCCGGCTCCCGAGGGACGCGGGGAGCCGGCGGGACCATGGGGGATCGGGGACCCCCCCACAGTCCCCAACGGAGAGGGCCAGCCCCGGGTGCATGGGGTCCCCGGGGCAAGTAGTGGCTCGGGAGGGGGCCACGCGGCCCCTTCCCCAAAATTTAAAAAAAAAACAAAGGCCGGGCCCGGGGGATGGGGGATGGGGTCCCCGTGGCCATAAGTGGCCTGAGGAGGGGGGCAATGCAGCCCCCCTCTAAAACAATAATTTTTTTTTAAAAAGGCCATGCCCCGGGGGATGGGGTCCCCGGGGCCGATTAAGGCCTCAGGAGGGGGGCCACGCGGCCCCCTTCCAAATTGTTTTTTTTTTTTTAAATAAATAGGGGGCAGGCCCTGGGGGATGGGGTCCCCAGGACCAATAAATTAGAAATGGAAGGGGCCACACAGCCCCCCTTCTTAAAAAACAAAAAAAAAAAAACAGCGGCATCGCGCCGGAGGCCACGCCCTTCTTTCACCACTCTGCAAACGCGCCCTGGCGCGTTTGCAGATGGGGAACGAATTCCCCTTGAATACTGAGGGTCCTTGAGGCCAACTAGCCCACCAGGAACCTCCAGTATGCTCCAGGGGCTGCGTTGCAGAGAGGTGTTCTGAGGCCACGCCCTTTTACACCTCTCTGCAACGCAGCTCTGTGGCGCATAATGGAGGGAGCTGGTGGGCTAGTTGCACCCCAGGGACCCTCAGGATTGAAGGGGAGTTAATCCCCGACTTAAAACGCGCCACGGGGCGCGTTTGCACAGTGGTGAAGGGAGGGGGCGGGGCTTGAGATGACATGTGTGCAAACAGGCCCCGTGGCGTGTTTTAAGATGGGGAATTAAATCCCCTTCAATCCTGGGGTGCCTGGGGACAACTAGCCCACCAGGTACGTCCAGAAAGCACCACAGAGCTGTGTTGCAGAGAGGTGCAAAAAGGGGCGTGGCCTCTGAACACCTCTCTGCAACGCAGCTCTCTGGCGCATACTGGAGTTATCTGGTGGGCTAGTTGGCCCCTAGGGACCCTCGGGATTGAGGAGGAATTAATTCTCCAACTTAAAACGCGCCACAGGGCGTGTTTGCAGACATGTCACCTCAGGCCCCACCCCTTCCTTCACCATTGTGCAAATATTCCTCTAAAATCAGCCGAACTACGAATTCCGATTTACTCACCTGTTATCAGGAGAGAACCCAGTGCTGCATCTTTTAGCCCAGCACTGACCCTGAAAAGTAATTCTAACTGTACTTACCAGTAACTTGAATTTCCTTCCATAGGCTAACATTGACTGGTTTCACTTGGAAATTCTTCTAAGTGTGGAGTTTTGGAACTTTATAATATTCCTCTAAAATCAGCCGAACTACGAATTCCGATTTACTCACCTGTTATCAGGAGAGAACCCAGTGCTGCATCTTTTAGCCCAGCACTGACCCTGAAAAGTAATTCTAACCGTACTTACCAGTAACTTGTATTTCCTTCCATAGGAATCCATTGTCTGGTTTTCAGCAGAAAAGTTTCAAAGTGTCGATTTTCACAAACTACAAATATTCCTTAAAAATCGCCTGTATGACTTCAATCAATCAATCAATCAGGGGTTTGTTAAAGCGCGACTACTCACCCGTAAGGGTCTCAAGGCGCTAGGGGTGGGGGGAGAGGTGCAGGTTCCATCCATCAAGGAGGGGGTCTGTCGAAGAGCCAGGTTTTGAGGTTTCTTGCGAAGGTGGGGAGCGATGTTGTCTGTCTGAGGTGGAGCGGAAGGGCGTTCCATGCTTTGGCCGCGAGGAAGGAGAAGGAGTGGCCTCCCGATCTGGTCTTTCTGGTGCGGGGGACCACGGCGTAGGAGAGCTGGGCTGATCGTAGGGTCCTTTTGGGTGCGTGGAATTTGAGTCGGCTGTTCAGATATGCTGGTCCGGTGCCGTGTAGGGCCTTGTGTGCGTGGGTGAGCATCTTGAAGGTGATTCTCGCCTCGACAGGGAGCCAGTGGAGTGTGCGCAGGTGCTGGGAGATGTGGCAGTGTTTTGGCAAGTTGAGGACCAGTCTTGCGGCGGCGTTCTGGATGTTCTGTAGCTTGCGGGTGAGGTTTTTGTTTATTCCGGCGTAGAGTGCGTTGCCGTAGTCGAGTCTGCTGGTGACCAGGGCGTGAGTGACGGTCTTTCGGTGTTCGAGGGGGATCCATTTGAAGGTCTTACGAAGGAGGCGGAGGGTGTGGAAGCAGGAAGACGAGACAGAGTTGATCTGGTGGTCCATTTTGAGCTCGGAGTCCAGGATGATTCCCAGGTTGCGTGCGTGGTCCGTGGGGGTTGGCGGGTTTCCGAGGGCGGGGGGCCACCAGGTGTCGCTCCAGGCATCAGGTTTGGGCCCATGATGAGTACTTCTGTTTTGTTGGTGTTTAGTTGTAGGCAGCTGTTTTTCATCCATTTGGCGACGGCTTCCATGCCTTCTCGAAAGTTGCGTCTGGCGGTGTTGGGCTCGTTGGATAGGGAGAGGATGAGCTGGGTGTCGTCTGCGTATGACACGATGTTGAGTCCGTAGGTTCTGACGATGGGGGCGAGTGGAGCCATGTAGACGTTGAAGAGCGTCGGGCTGAGGGAGGAGCCCTGGGAGACTCCGCAGGTGGTAGGTGTGGGGTCCGAGAGGAAAGGGGGAGTCTGACCCGCTGCGTCCTGCCGGAGAGGAAGGAGCGGATCCAGTCGAGGGCCTTGTCCTGGATTCCTGCGTCGGAGAGTCTGCGTATTAGGGTGCGGTGGGAGACTGTGTCGAACGCCGCTGATAGGTCGAGGAGGATGAGGGCTACTGTTTCTCCTTTGTCCAGTAGGGTGCGGATGTCGTCTGTTGCGGCGAGGAGGGCGGTTTCCGTACTGTGGTTTTTTCTGAAGCCGGATTGGGAGGAGTCGAGGATGTTGTGTTCTTCAATGAATGTGGCGAGCTGGCTGTTGATGGCTTTCTCGATGACTTTCGCTGGGAACGGGAGCAGGGAGATGGGTCTGTAGTTTTTGAGGTCAGTGGGGTCCGCTGAGGGTTTCTTTAGGAGGGGTTGACCTCGGCGTGTTTCCAGTCGTCAGGGATCCAGGCGGTCGCCAGGGAGCGGTTGATGGTGTGGCGGAGCATGGGTGCGATGGTGTCGGCGGCTCTGTTGAAGATGTGGTGGGGGCAGGGGTCCGTGGGGGCCCCTGAGTGGATTGACTTCATTGTCTTCAGTGTGTCTTCGGTGGTGAGGGCTGTCCAGTCGTCAATCGCTGGTTTCCGGGTGTCGGGGGTGGTTGGTGAGGGTTCAGTGTGTTGGTTGTCTTCGTCGAAGTTGTCGTAGATGCTCTTGATTTTGTGGTGGAAAAAGGTGCTGAGTTTGTCGCAGAGGTCTTGTGAGGGAGGTATGTCGGTAGACTCGCTAGTGGGTTGGGCCCAACTGTTTACAGGAGATGCACCAGTGCTGGATCCAGGATCCACCACTGAGTAAGAAAAAGTAACGATAACACTACTTACCTGCTAAGTGAATTTCCTGCCATAGGATAACATTGGTGATTCTATGTGAAAAAGTTTCTAAGTGTCAACTTTTAAAATACAATAATATTCCTTAAAAATCAGTACTGTTACCAAAACGCTTTTACTCAACTGTTTACAGGAGATGTCCCAGGACTGAATCTAGGATCCAGTCCTGTGGTTAGAAAAGTAATCCATAAAGTAACTAATTGCATTTAACTAGAAATTCACATTGAGCTCAATGTTGCATTGTGTTTGAAATTGTGTTGCCCATTGCAACAACTGTAACTACTGTACTTAAAAGTCTATTGCCTATTTGCAAAGAATTTAAACTAAAGTAATTCATTCTGAGAAAGTATATTTTGTAATGTAATGTATAATGTAATTACAATGTAATTTAAAAAATAAATAGTTTAAAAAAATGTAGTAAATCAGTATCAAAAAATAAAGATAACAATTAATGCATTTAAAAATTGTCATTTACAAAACCTTGGAAATTCACTGAAAAAAACCATAGGTTTCAGACATGTTATAGTTAGGAATTAGCATTTAAAAAACCTTTGAAATTCACTGAAAAAACCATAGGTTTCAGGCACGCTATAGTTAGAAATTAGCATTTAAAAACCTTTGAAATTCACTGAAAAAACCATAGGTTTCAGGCACGTTATAGTTAGAAATTAGCATTTAAAAACCTTTGAAATTCACTGAAAAAACCATAGGTTTCAGACACGTTATAGTTAGAAATTAGCATTTAAAAACCATTGAAATTCACTGAAAAAACCATAGGTTTCAGGCACGTTATAGTTAGAAATTAGCATTTAAAAAACCTTTGAAATTCACTGAAAAAACCATAGGTTTCAGACACGTTATAGTTAGAAATTAGCATTTAAAAACCATTGAAATTCACTGAAAAAACCATAGGTTTCAGGCACGTTATAGTTAGAAATTAGCATTTAAAAAACCTTTCTTTAGGTTTTTACATTTTTAACTCTTATTTCTGTTTGTTTCTTTTGCAGGAGGGAAGGAAGGAACCCACCCACGCACACGGGCTACCTAACCTTCTCTTCGAATTCACTTCGGGATTTCACCATTTGGGTATTTTTAACTGAGGATTGGGACTCTGGAATAGACAAAGTATTGAGGACTTTTCACAGAGCAGTGGGTCTGTAAACTTTGTTTCTTGTGTTCACCATTGACAGCTAACTTTTTTCCGTGGATATTCTTCCACAGTGATAACATCGTGTGGACATAGACTTGTGCACTAGGCGATTACCGTCAAGTCCAGGGCTACCAGTATACCGCTGATAATGCATTACGAGCATGTAACCTTAGAGCACTATGTGTATACAGATTTTGAGCACTAAGCGACTACTTATGATGCAAGGGCTGGCAATATTAATTTATGCAGGATGCAATTACCCGCTTCATGGTTAGGACACTCTGATAATGAGTACCATCAGCAATTTGTGCTGTATGTTTTTTGTTCCTATGCATATGCCTTATGTCTCATGCCCACAACAGAACTACACCACTGGTCACGGTTTACATTTGGTATTATTAATTCAGATTTATGAGAATATTGTTGAGACTGGTCTTATCTATGTTACTTTCCAGCAGTATCATGTTTTATTTAGTACCATTACATGGTCTAATTGACTATACATAGCATATTGTACCAATGTGATTTATTATATGTATTACCATTCAAAGATGGCCGCCAAAGTGGGCTACCTACATTGTCCTTTTTCTGTTATGCTCACTCCCAACCGGATGTTATTTTACCCTTCTTTGATTGTGCACTCAGTACACGTGAGCAAGGCTGCGGACGCAGTCGAAACGCGTAGTGGAATAAACTTGGTTTTGCATCAACACAGGATTGTGTGTCTTATGATCCTGAGAGCGCACTTACTTGGATTATTTTGCGATATATATATATATATGTATATATATATATATATATATATATATATATATATATATATATATAATACAAAAAGAGTTGCCTCTAGGTGGGATGCACTCCCAGGTGGAAATTACGTCAAAACAAGGGCACACGCCATGAACAAAGTCCTTTTCTGGTTTCCTGCCAGACGCGTTTCTGGCCAACACCCTCTTCAGTGGCAGACCATGTGACGTGACGGCTTGCGGCAACCACCAGTAAATCCCCGTAATAATTATGCTCAGGTGAACCACCTGAAGCAATGCTTCCTGGGACTGGTGGTTCAGTAAAACCCAAGTGGGTCGCCGCCGTCACTCACATTCAAAAATGTCTTTAAAAGGATTGCCGATGTTCGCGCCGGCACCCCTGCATATAACAGGCACCTCCTGTTTCACAGTTAGCTGCCCCAATAAAGCAGCCGCGGACCCGCAAGTGTTTCGCGGTAGTGCATCCCGCGACCAGGCAGGCCGCTATACAAAATACAAAAAGAGTTGCCTCTAGGTGGGATGCACTCCCAGGTGGAAATTACGCCAAAGCAAGGGCACACGCCATGAACAAAGTCCTTTTCTGGTTTCCTGCCAGACGCGTTTCGGGCCAACGCCCTCTTCAGTGGCAAACCATGTGACGTGACGGCGTGCGGCAACCACCAGTAAATCCCCGTAATAATTATGCTCAGGTGAACCACCTGAAGCAATGCTTCCTGGGACTGGTGGTTCAGTAAAACCCAAGTGGGTCGCCGCCGGCACTCACATTCAAAAATGTTTTTAAAAAGATTGCCGATGTTCGCGCCGGCACCCCTGCATATAACTGGCACCTCCTGCTCCACAGTTAGCTGCCCCAATAAAGCAGCCACGGACCCGCAAGTGTTTCGCGGTGGTGCAATGCCGCGACCAGGCAGGCCGCCATACAAAATTCAAAAAGAGTTGCCTCTAGGTGGGATGCACACATGAGAGTACCACTTAAAGCATTCTTGCAGTTTGTACCACTCAGATACACTTCTCGATCCCCATTCCGGCATCAATATCTATATGGTAACTCCCAAGTTTCCTTAATGTAACCCTTACCCATTCTTTCATATTTGCCTGCCTGCCTTTGCTCAAGGCAATATTGAAACTGAAACGTAGTGACCGGCAGAGTGATTTGGCCATGAATTAGCCATTCAGTTGATGGTAGTTCGGCTACAGTGAATGGTAACCTTTCCAGTTTCTCAATACGCAGCATTGTATATTTGGCTCCCCTTTGTACCATTTCTGTCTGTTTATCAGTTAGATTGTATTCTGAAAACAGAGACGTGGTGTTTATAAAATGCCAAGGCACATAGCCTGCACGCAAAGATTGCAGCGTCCAGCTTAAATCATAATAGAACGTAATAGGGACTGCCCGTGTTGTAACAAGGCCAGATCTTGTTCTAATATGTCGATTGCCGAAGACACAATGTTGCCTAAGGAGTAAATCCTGGAGGTCAAAGTTGTTAACCCATTATCCACTACAGCTAATGCCTTCTCTAAGTTAATACCGTCTATTTCCCGTATTCTTTCTGCGGCCTCCTGTTGGGATATTTTCCAGTTTTCATTATAACAGGCATAAATGCCAGCATATATGAAACGTTTCTGACGTGTTTTCCTTGGGCCTGACAAGAAATCCCTAAGGTCCACATCAGGTGTGAGTAAGGTCAAGTGATGCTTTACTTCTGTGAGTGTTGAGGTCTCCAGCCAATCAAGGCACAACTTCCCAACACTATAGAATGTCACTACCCCTGGGTGTTGTCTTTGTACATAGCATGTATCTGGCCTACTGATACTAAACCCCTCGGTTATACCTAGGAATCTCTGTTGACATGTGTTTGTGTCAATGGGCCAAATCAGCCATTCTGTCCAATTGGGATCTGACCTGTTGTACTGGAGAATGTCATCTAATCCTACCCCATGTGTAGTTGAATTCTGCCCATCTGCGATGGTGCTGGGCACCCCGGTGTGTTCATTTCCTTGTTCTTGGCTAGTCCAAGACAGGATGTCTGTTGCACAGTGTCATTTAGAAATATCATCTGCTGTGGAATGAGGCATGCTCTAAAAAGCGCTTCTGTTCCCTGGACATGCCAGTCCCTAGAACCCCAGATTGATTTTAAATCTATAGTGTCCTTCCATAGGTCGAAACCCTGTGTAGACAACTGGGCCATAAAGGAAGCAGAGTAAATCTGTTTGGTGTTAGTCAACATAATTTTCTGTGCTGATGTTTTTGCCACTTTGTAATAAAATGACTTCGGGTCAGATGTATTAAACCCTGAAAAATATGTGAATTTCTGTGCAAAAGTTTGCGAACTACCTTTTGGAGGTGTTGGGCAGTGTTCCCACTGGTGGTATTCAAATACATTTCTAGGTGTTATAGATTTGTGCAAGAAATGATGACCATAATGTTGGCAACAGTACAATGTACCTTCTAACATTTCATTGTTCGGAAATGCTGCAGTTTTTTCTAAATCAGACATCATATTGTTTACCGTTTCAGTGTCCCAATCATCAGACAATGTTCTGGAGGTTATGATATCACTTAAAGAAATTTTAAAATACATGTTTAAGCTTTAAAAGTTCAGTCGGACCGAATATATCAAAATCAATTTTGTCCCATACTATACCGTCCGGTATAGGAACTGCTTTGATGTTCACTGAAGACAAGTCTCTTGGTTCATGATGTGAAGACTGGTGTGGCTTTAAAATAAAATTGACTCTTTGGGCTGTAGAGCTCTGCTGGAGATAACGTCCATTAATAAGCATACTAAAAGTCATTGTTAAACCTAGCCAGAAAAGAAAAAATAGAATCCCAGTGATATACCATAGTTCTATCCAAGGTGACACCAGGTAAGTCTTTCTAAAAAAGTTCAAAAAGTCAATGAGTTTCTGTTTGTGTGATTTTTTGGCTGGCGTTGTTTCCGGCTCGCTTGGATCCAGTGAAAACGTATCAAAGTTCATGAAATAGCCAGAAGCAGTTCGATCAATTGTTGGAATTGCATCGGGATTTGTTGAAATTGGATTTTGCTCTTGACGAGGTATGTTAACGTAGACGTCTGTAGTCGGTCTGATTGCAACTTGGTTGTTAAGTTGATTTTCTTCTGTTGAAGTGGAACGAGTTCCATAGCATTGTTGCCTAGTCCTTCATTCCGTACAGGTGGCTCTTCAAACGTGATGAGTCTTTCTGTTTGAACTTCTTGAATTGTAGCGAGAGGTGGGCGTCTGCTACTGTGGAGTCCACGAGGCCTACTGTTTAGTATCGGCCACATAGTGTGGTTTGATTAAGTCGATTAAGACAAATCTTTTCTCCTTTTTCCCGGCAAGAGGCGGCAGAAGTACAGTTCTTGTGCCTTGGATTGCTAGGACCGGTACAGCTGTTCTGTAGGATGGTCCGAATTCTTTCTTGTCTGCAATCTTCTCTCTGACCAGATCCCCAACTTTTGGGATCCAGACAGGTCTTGCCGTTACTGCCTTGACTTCCGCAGTGGCGGTCTGTTTTAAGTGGACGTTGTTTTGTTGTGTCCTTGATTCGTTTAGATCCTGTAAAACAGCCAAACGATCATGGATATCAAATGGTTTTTCATCCGCCACTGTGCCTTCACAATCAAGATCAGGTACCCACATTCTTGTCCCAAATAGGACCTCGTAAGAAGTGACACCCCCTAAAGAGCTTCTTGGCTGATTGTTTAGGGCTCTTTGTACCCCATATAAGTGATCGACCCATCTACCGCCCTTGCCTAATACCCTAGCTGTTAAAGATTGCTTTAAGTCACGGTTTTTCCTCTCCACAACAGAATTTTCCTCAGGATGGTACGGAGAGGAGTACCACAATGCTACACCCATTCCTTCCATGGCCTCTTTGTAAGCCCGAGAGCTAAACGCCGGGCCAAGGTCAGAATGTAACGTGCCAACTGCGTATGTGCCGATAAAGACTCGCAAATCTTTTATAACAGTTCGAGCGTCAGCACAGCGCTGAGGCCAAACCCATAGGAATGTAGAGCAGGAATCCACTGCAACCATGATACATTTCTTGGCCCCATCAGATTGTAGGGGTCCTCAGTGGTCCATATATACACATGCAAGAGGTTTGTCTGATTTTAGTAATGGTGTCTGCGCTGGGCGTGTTACGGTGGAGCCCTTCATCTGCTGGTAGATGTCGCACTTTCAGACACAGTCTTTGGTCTGCTTTGTTAACCCTGGCCACCAGTAGCGCTGTTTCAGTAAAGAAATAGTCGCTGTAAGGCCTGTATGCGCAGAGCCCAAACCCTTGTGTGCTGCTAGAATTAAGCCTTGCCTACGATCCATATTTGGTATTACTCTATCCCCCACTCCAGGAATCTGAGCATATGGAATGTTTTGTGCATCTAACCTGTAGGAGTACTTGAGTGGAAATGTTTTAGGTACTGCTGTGCTGCCTTTGCGTGAAGCATTGACAGCTACCAAAATCTCGCCATCTATTCTCGTTTTTGAACGAGTGATTGCAGCTACGGACGCTGTGCGTACAGCTCCCTTTGCGGCTTCATCAGCCAATGAATTCCCTTCAACATGAATGCCATCACGCTGATGACTCAGTGTATGTATCACATGAGCCCTTGGTAGTTCGTTTCTCAACTCCACTACCTGTTCCCATAGCATTTTATGCTTAATTGTGCCACCTTTTGCTTCTTTAAACCCGTTTTGTTCCCAATGATGTAAATATTCATTGTACGACTGTACACAGTAAAAGGAATCACACACAATTAGTGTGGGGAATTCGTGTTCCGTATTTACGAGTGCCAGTATTAGTGCTTTTAATTCTGCCAACTGAGCCGTGCAGTCTCCTAGAGATTGCGTTTTAGTGCAACTTGGATGGAACTTTCCATCGCGCATGCGACTTTTAACAATCGCACACGCTGTGCTGTAAGCTTGCTTACTCCCTATGGCCGGTTGAGCAGATCCGTCAGTGTAAATAATGTATTCGTACTGATCTAGAGGCAACATCTCATTTGGTAGAGGATATTCTTGTTCATACTGCAGAAATGCTTGTGTTTTTAAACTTGGATCAAATCTGTATTCAACATCCATTGCAGTAAGAGAATTAGCCCATTGTATCCATCTGGGATGTAAGACTTTCGCATTTGGAATGCTAGCCTTTGTAACAGCCTCTAAGGCTGGTACTGGGGTCACGACTATTATGCGCTTTCCCTGAGCCAGAGCTCTTTCTCTTGCTACAGCTGTCTGCACTGCTGTCAGGATTTTTTCTGTTGAAGTGAAACGCATCTCTGCGTTTGTGTACAGGTGTGATTTGTATGCGATTGGTACCGTTTCGCCTTCATTGAAAGTTAAATAAGTGTACCCGCATTGACCCGCTATTACTCGGATCACTAAGTTGCGTATGTTTACGCGTGTCTGTAAATGTTTTGAAGCTATCATGTCTTCCTGTAGTGAACGTAGGATATTGGTATGTTCCTGTGTCCATTGTCTGACTGAAAAATCAGGTTTTATTAAGTTGTAGAAAGGTTTTACTCTTTCTGCGTAATCCAAAATATATGTTCGACCAAAATTTAGGAATCACAGAATTGATTGTAAATTCTTTAATGATTTTGGAGGTTGGAGCAGCGCACATTTTTCTAAAAAGTTAGCTGCTAGGCTTTTTCCTTCACTTGACAGCTCATATCCCAAGAACAGGACATTGAGATGGGCAATTTTTGATTTTTTTAAATTAAGTTTATAGCCCTCAGAGGCGAATCCCATAATAATGGTGCTCACCCTGGTCAAGTGCCACGGTAAGTCATCGTCCGTCAGATAAATATCATCTACATAGGACAATGCTTCTTCATCTAAATTTTGGAGTAACTCTGTTACCCTTGCTGAAAACAACCCCGGGCTATTCTTATACCCTTGGGGCAAATTAAAAAATTGCCGTTGGGACCCTAGCGCTGAGAATGCGGTCAAGTACCTGCTTTCAGGCGCTATATTTTGGCAGAAAAATCCATTTGAGATATCAAGTGTTGTTTTGAATTTTTGTCGCACAATGTTATTCATTAATACGGCACTGTGTGCATTTTGAACTGCAAATGTTTTTGTGCAAGTGTTTAAATGTCTGTAATCCAAAACTAAATGATGTATGTTGTCAGGTTTTGATACGGGAAACAAAGGATTGTTCATTGGTGAAGTGCAATTTTCAATCACCCCCTGGTCTTCAAGTTGATCTAGGATCTCCCTGACTTGTTTTTTAGCTTCCTGCTTTATAGGGTATTGCCTTTGAGCATTTGGGGAAACTTTTAACGGGATCACGTGGTGGGTTGAATCCTCATCCCAACCAGCATGATTTTTGTACAATGCTGGAGCTAGGGCAACCGCCCACTCCTGCGCATATGCATGTTTTAATTGTATGGGAACGAGGTCGAAAAATGCTGGAAAACTTACCTTTTCTCCCTTAGTGCACTCCATGACGAATGCTGGCGGCCAGTCTTGCTCTGCTAATAGGATGTCATATCCAGATGGCAGATTTTTCCAAAATAGACCTTTAATTTTCCTGGGCTTGTCCCCCTCCATCCGGAGTGTTATCTCATGTAACTTATGTGGGACGCTTACCCGAGTATCAGGTGTTTCCACCGTGATATACTCACTCAACTCCGCTGTCACCAGAAATTCCTTCAGGTTCTGGTGAGCTATTGTTACTTCTGCCGCGCTGTCTAGCATCGTCAGAGCCCATTCCCCGTTCAGAAGCTGTGTCCTCAGAATTCTGGGCATGTCTGATCTTGAGACCTGCTACCTTATTCTTTTTGAACTGAGGTTTTTGTTTTTGTTTATCTTCTTTTTAGGTGCGTAGTCCGCAGCGCGTTGCGTGTCTCTGGACTTTGTACGCTCCTCTGACCGCCCTTCCCTCTCGGAGTTTTTTGATGAACCCTGAAAGGAATGAGAGGAACGTGTATCAGTATACTGATACCTGTCAGGTTTTTTAATATTATCCCTATTCCTGAGGTTATACCTCCTTTCAGAGGGCTCCTGTTGAGGAGACCTACCTCTGGATTGAGATCTGCTGTCTTTAGACTTTTGTTGTTTTTTATTTTCCCACTTCTTTTTAGAAGAAGTAGGTGTCTGCTTTGTAGTGTCCTTTTCAGGACTGCCCACCAGTTGTGGTTTTAATGCCTTCCCACCTAGACTGTCTCTACCTAGTTCCGCATATGCAGTTTCAATTATTTTGGGTAGTTCATGTTGTTGATCCACTGGACTGAACTCCCTTAGGCGTTGGCGGATCGCCACTGAAGCTGCTTCCCTTTTAATATTAGCTAGTATTATGGCTGATACCTGGTCAAAGTTATTTAGTAACTTCATCCCTAAGTTAAGGGCAGGCTCTGCTCCGTACTCATTTCGTATCTGTCTCAATACGCCAGGTAATACTGCTAATGACAGGATACCATGCAATCTGGTATATATGGCAGCAAAGACTGAACCCCAAGAGGTGCAGTCCTCTATTTGTGGTGTGATCCCCATGGGCAAGCAGACTGTTAGTATTCTGTGTTTATAATAATAATCAATAGGAGCTAACTATATGAATAAGAGAACTCTTATAATGTATGTCAGAAAAAACAATTCTGTTTTATATGAAGGCCCTCACCCACCAACCTAGTTGGTGGCATGCTTCATCATCGGGCCCCACCCGATGGCACCGAATGTGCCTCGGGTGTGCTGCGACGTCTGCTTACAGCGGAGCGGATTGTGTAAAGTGAGTATGCAGTGATAGCTGTAGTGAATGTGAAAATAAAAACTGTCCAATGAGTCCCAGGGTCCACAGGGAGTTTTATTCATGAGCTCATGGCAGTATTTAAAATCAAGGCTACGGATGTTGTCTGGGGGTGATTATCGTCCCCTACATCCAGTAAGGTCAACTAGTTTCAGCCAGGCCTTATGGTAAAACTGGCTTTCATCAGGACCGGTATGTGTGTGGTGATTTAAAAGGGGAGTCTATAAAGTGTACAGGCTCCTATGTGCCGCACGCGCTAAGGTGCGAGAAATGTAAGAGGATGGTTTCCTCTATAGTCGTACCTATAAAGTAAGGACGAACAAACATAAGGAAAACATAGAAAACAAACATACATCAAGAGTAAGAGGTGTGATAAGGCACCGTAATGTTCAAAGTGACTTGATATCGTCGTGCCTTAAATTGAAATAATGCGATCTGTGTCGGCATGTGAAACTCAATTGTCGTAGTTGTAATTATGCGTTACCGTGCTAGTCAATATCAATGAATAGTGACATTTGGTGCACGCGATCACGGAAAGCAGAACGGCTTACTCTTATAGTCTAAGAGGCTGACTCCATGAGTCCCCGGCGGGGGTTCGACTTACAGTCACACTTTGGTCATAGTAGAGGAGAGAGATAATTAAAGAGGGGCCCCTTAGTGGTCACACGTATGTGTTTCACAATGAAACAGCGGTTTCCCCCATTACTCTACTTACTTCGTCACAGTCCAGAACCCACAGCTCCACCTACTTGGTCATCACGGGAACTCCGTCGATGTTCGTACTAGTTTTGGCGGGATTTAAATACCTATCAGGTGCTGCAGCTGCATTCGCTTTCCTGTCCAGTGCGATTAGCGTCATTCAGGTACTGCAGCTGTAGTCGGTTGCCTCTCCAGCGTGACTAGCGTCTTGGGAGAGAGTAAAGACAAACAACAGACTGCGCGTGTGTGTAGTGTCATCAGAAACTACACTGTAGAGTGTAGTGATGGTTCCAATTGGCAGTGTATTGAAGGGCAGAATTTTTATGTTTAGAGCAACCGTTAAAAGTGAGATGACACGTGGCCGGTTAATCTAAATAGGCTCAGTATAGAAAGGGAGAACAGACTGATTAGGAGTAAGAGACATGGCGTGTAGTCTCACGCAGACTGGATGTAACACCTCTCAGGGTACGTGGTAATGTAGCCCACTAGTTCCTGAGACAAAATACACAAGTGGACGTTGTTTCAGGTCATATCTCTTAGTTAAGTCAAAACGTGTTGTGTCCATATGAGGGGCCGTATCAATGGTCCTGAGTTCTAAATTAGAAAAAGGGCTTGTACTTGTTTTGTCTCAGTTGTTAAGACTATTCCAAGGAATATTGTCATTTAATCCTTGGGTATGGGTCAAAAGGCGATATATCCAACGCTGTTCTTTAGAGAGAATGAATTTATCGTTGTTGATGTTGTGATATGGTATATGTTCTATTATTGTCCATGATATATCATTAGGAGTGTGTCCTTTTTCCAGGTAATGATCCATCAGTTTGTTGTTTGATTTTTTGCACCGAATGGTGCTGCGGTGCTCCACAATTCTTGTCCTTATTTTCCTTGTGGTCATGCCGATATAGCGGAGTTTGCAAGGGCATTCAATTAAGTATATTACGTTTGTAGAATTGCAATTCGTGTGTTTCAGTTGGTGCCACTTTTTACCCGGTTCCAGATTGAGTGTTTTGCTGGGTTGCGTTAGATGACATACACTACAATTACCACATGGGTAATGACCGGTCACGTTAGGTAAACCCCATGCATTCAGAACAGTATTGTCAATAATGTTCTGTTTCTTAGGGCGGGTGGACACCAAACGGTCCTTCAGGCTACTAGCCTTCTTGTATGCAAATAGGGGTGGATCCCATTCTCTGGCTCCTGTATTGAGAATCCTCCAGTTTTTCCGTATTATCTTGGCAACCTTGTTAGATACTGCGTTGTACGTAGTGACACAAGTAAGTGGTGTAGATGTGACAGTTCGTGCTTGATCTTCAAGGAGGGCTTCCCTGTTCTGATTACGAGCACGTTTCTTTGTGGTTTCAATAATTTTGTTGGGATAGCCTCGTTCCTGTAGTTTTTGTGCAAGGTCTGTTGATTGTCTATGGAAATCTGCAGTAGAGCTGCAGTTTCGTCGTATACGGAGGAACTGTCCAAATGGTAGGTTCTCCCTGAGAGGGCGTGGGTGAAAACTCTCAAATTGTAACAGCGAGTTTCTTGCTGTCGGTTTATAATAAGTGGAGGTCTTGAGAGTTCCAGCCTCTGCTTCAATGGTGAGGTCCAAAAAGGTTATGTTTTGGGCATTGGCCGTGCTGGTGAACCGCAAGTAGGGGTCACATTCATTGAGCCAAGCCAGAAAAGTGGTTAGTGACTCCATAGTACCGGTCCATATCATCAAGATGTCGTCGATATATCGGCGCCAGAAGCAGATATTGTTAATATAGGGATTCGTGGTTGGTAGAATATGGGTCTTTTCAAAATGATAGACATATAGTCCAGCCACACTTGGGGCAAAAACACTGCCCATTGAGGTACCATTTGTTTGGAGATACAATTCACCCTCAAATTCAAAATAGTTCTCTTTAAGAGCCAGTGTGGCACATTGAAGGATGAAACCTCTGGGGGTAGTATATTCCCAGGTCGTCTCCATCATCATGTCGTGGAGGACTTTCAGGGTGGCATCTTGAGGGAGGCTAGTGTATAAACTTTCAATGTCTAGCCCTACCAAAAGTTGTGTTGTAGGATCAAAGTTCATGTCTTTAATGAGAGACAACAGATGTTTAGTGTCTCTAATGTAAGTGGAGGCTTTCTGAGTTAGTGGGTTCAAGAAAAAGTCGCAATATCTTGAAAGAGGTTCTAGAAGGGAGTTAATTCCAGAGACGATTGGTCGTCCAGGTGGCGGTCTAGTCTCTTTATGAATCTTTGGTACTGTATAAAAATAGGGGATTTTTGCAATCTTAGTACAAAGATAATCTGCCTCCTGTTTGGAGATGTCTTGATGGCTTTCTGCTCTTTCTACCAATAGGGCAAACCAATAGGGCAATAGTTGTTTGTAGAGTACTGGTTGGATCAACTTCAAGTCGTCTATAGTTACGTTCATCACTAAGTAGTCTACGACATTCAGAGTTGTAATCCTTTTTATCCTGGATGACCACTCCACCCCCTTTGTCCGCAGGTTTAATGATTATGTTGGTGTTATCTTGTAGTCTGCGTACTGCCTCCCTCTCTTTTCTTGAGAGGTTGTTAAAAGTGTTGGGTTGGTTCAGGTTTTCAACCTCATTGTAAACTGCCTGTTCAAAGGCACTGATTTCTACCGGGACTCCTGATGGTGGGGGAATAAACGTTGATTTTGATCTTAGACCCGTTTCATTATTGTTGATTGTGGGGTCCGGTGATGGAGTTTTCTCAAAGAAGGCTTTGAGTTTGAGTTTGCGGAAAAAAATCTGCTAACTCTAAATGAAGATTACATTTGTCCAGTCTTGCGGTTGGAACAAATGAGAGTCCTTTATTAAGGACATCTTCCTCAACAGAGGTGAGGGGAGTAGATGATAAATTAAAAACCAGGGATACTGGTTTAGGTTGTACATGCGGTGTTGTTAGCGGACCCCGCTTGGTCCTGGTTGGGGTTCTCTTCCTTTGTTCCTGGTGTTGGCACTGACTGGTCCGCCTTCCTCCTCCCAATGGACTTGTTGTTGATTCCTTCTGCGTCCCCTGGATCTCCGGCCTTGCCCTAAAAAGGCGGCCTTTGGTTGTATGGAAAAAATGGCTGGGGTACTTGGTGATACTGAGGAGGCCATCCGAAATAGGGATTCTGTGGTAGATGTGGGAAAGGTGTTGGTCCAAAGTTCTGGCCTTGATGTTGTAATGTGCCCCATGGTTGTTTCCATCGGGGTGTTCGTCCTCTTCCTTTTTGTTTGTAAGAGCCATTACTTGAACCGCTAGAGATAGAAGTGTTATCTCCTGAAGTGTCCGATGATCTGTCCGGTTGTTCTGAGGCTGTGTAGTTTTCATCGGAATAGGGATATACCTTGGTGTAATTACATTTTTTTAGATCTTTCTGGAATTTCGTAATTTTTGCCTGTGTAAGGTATTCCTTATATTCCGCCATCTCTTTGTTAGATTCTTCTAACTTCTTCTTAAAGGAAGTAATAGTGGTTTTAAAGTGACTCTCTGTGGCTTGGATTTCAATAATCATGGCATCCGAGAGCCGCTTGGCTGTCCTGATTATTAATACTAGCCAGTCTCTAGTGCAGTGCCAGGCAATCTGCGCCCAGTCCTTCCTGAAGGAAGCATCCTCCAGGAAGATCCTGGGCGCATTAGTTACCAGGAGGCCTTTGGGTGCAGTGTTGGTTCGTAAATATTCAGTGAGAATAACCCCATGTAGAATTGAGCGAATTCTATTGCGCTTCTTTTCAGTTAGTGCTTCCCAATCTGTAGTCTGAGCTATAGTTTGTGATATGTTAATGTCTGCCAGGAACGGGGGGTCAGCGAGAAGCTCGCTTACATCAGTGTCAGTGAAGGTCAAGCCTGAGTTTTCCGTCATGATGACAAAAGTTATGAGTGTTATATCTCTCACAGCTGTACGCTGCTACATCAATAAATATCAAAGGGAGAGCGAGGAATGAGATATAGACTAGTTCACTTCCCCAGGGAATTGTAATAATAATCAATAGGAGCTAACTATATGAATAAGAGAACTCTTATAATGTATGTCAGAAAAAACAATTCTGTTTTATATGAAGGCCCTCACCCACCAACCTAGTTGGTGGCATGCTTCATCATCGGGCCCCACCCGATGGCACCGAATGTGCCTCGGGTGTGCTGCGACGTCTGCTTACAGCGGAGCGGATTGTGTAAAGTGAGTATGCAGTGATAGCTGTAGTGAATGTGAAAATAAAAACTGTCCAATGAGTCCCAGGGTCCACAGGGGGGTTTTATTCATGAGCTCATGGCAGTATTTAAAAACAAGGCTACGGATGTTGTCTGGGGGTGATTATCGTCCCCTACATCCAGTAAGGTCAACTAGTTTCAGCCAGGCCTTATGGTAAAACTGGCTTTCATCAGGACCGGTATGTGTGTGGTGATTTAAAAGGGGAGTCTATAAAGTGTACAGGCTCCTATGTGCCGCACGCGCTAAGGTGCGAGAAATGTAAGAGGATGGTTTCCTCTATAGTCGTACCTATAAAGTAAGGACAAACAAACATAAGGAAAACATAGAAAACAAACATACATCAAGAGTAAGAGGTGTGATAAGGCACCGTAATGTTCAAAGTGACTTGATATCGTCGTGCCTTAAATCGAAATAATGCGATCTGTGTCGGCATGTGAAACTCAATTGTCGTAGTTGTAATTATGCGTTACCGTGCTAGTCAATATCAATGAATAGTGACATTTGGTGCACGCGAACACGGAAAGCAGAACGGCTTACTCTTATAGTCTAAGAGGCTGACTCCATGAGTCCCCGGCGGGGGTTCGACTTACAGTCACACTCTGGTCATAGTAGAGGAGAGAGTTATCATAGGTGGCAGTATTCGGGAATACTGCCTCAAGCTGAGTTATTTTCTGAGCTATCCAGAATGGTATTTGTTCGCGTTTTGCGGGCATTTTGCCCATTACCGCTTATAATGTTTGAGGAGTAATTTTAGTTGCTGTACCCTGGTATTGGGTCCCGTTTGTTGCAACTGTTGTTGGTTGAACTGTGAGAGTCCTCATGACAAATTGTGTCAAGTTTCTGTAGATTTTAATTAAATCTTTGTGTTGTATGAGTAATTCTGGCTGTGGCATTGTGTCAATGTCAGGATGCGGTGTGTAAGCCGCTAGTATCGGCCATGTGGCCCCATCTCCTCCGAGCGGGCCTAATCTTACTCTTGCTCTTAAGTGGGGTAGGGCGCCTTTAAACCAGTATAAGTGTTCCTGGTACGTGAGTGGAATCTCTATGTCATCGAATGGACACTATTCCGTTGGTGCATCTTCTTCTATATAGCAGTGAAATGTCTGTGTTCTGGCATCTGCTGCTGGGAATGTAACCCACGAATAGAATGCCTCTGTTTTGTTTGATTTGTGTGCCTCAATCACGAGAGCTACTATGCCACCCCTTGGTGGTAAACCATTTTTTAATAGTTTCATGGTGAGCGTCTGTCTGAATTTTGGTGCAATTTCAATTGCATTTTCGGGTTGTTCTCCGGCTGAGACCTGCAGATTTACTCTTTCTTCATCGCTCTCAGTCATTTTGAAAAGAAAATCTTTTCCAAGAGAACTTAAGATAAAGGTTTTATGCACAATTTAGGAACTAAATGTCCTTCAAGCTTGATTAACCAACAGCCGATAAATAGGATATCTCGCCTACTCAGCTGTGGCGGAGTTTGTGCCCACCCACTCCAGACGTCTCCGGGGTTTTGTGAGTAGGTTCTCTGAGAATAGCACGACTGAACTACTCAGATTCTACTGTTAAATAAGTACCCAACCAGCGTTGGAGGCGCCATGTCGTGTAGTTCCTCTAGTACCCATGCAGGACCTACGCGTTTGGATAACATAAACTGTGGGCTTGGTGTTAGACTGACTCTGTACACCCCCACCGAGTATGTTAGCCGGATTTGCATTAGCTAGCTCACAGTGCCACCAGAATCTCCTCTTATCGGGGAGAGATTAGTTTCTGGCAACCTTAGATCATGACAACCCTGATCCCTCAGAATCGTGGAAACAATATACTACTTTTCGCTCAGTCACTCGTGCTTACTTATTCGGTTTGTCTCAGAGAGTTACACAGAATAAACAGTCTGGGCGTTTCAATAAGTATTTATTGAACAGTTGTTATTCTAGTGTAAAATATATGTGCTGTAGCAACCAGCAGACAATAGCAGAGATATATTATCAGCAGTACGATAAAAGTGAAGGGGTAGTACAATTCTACCATATTGCAATAATCATTAATACATACATGAATATAAAAAGCATTATGTAAAGTGTGCGTACTCCTACGGTGCCTAACTAGATGTACCTAAGTGTACCTAGCATGTGTGTAGGTCTAAAAGCCTAAGAGCCAAGAATCCTTCTAGGATTTAGTCAAACCCACATACCTGAATAGAGAGAGTGTGGGACCCCGTCCTGGTCTCGAGTTGGACACCCTGCAAGGGCTGTGTTAGACCGCTGTCAGCTGGAGCGACTGCATGCAGGAGCCTCAGCGTCTCTGGTCAGTGTGTCAGCATGGAAGTCTCGGTTCCCTCTATTTTACCGAGGCAAGATGTGGCTTATTTATACCCTAAAGTATCTCATCCCTCAGTATGGTTTGCATTGGTCTTTGTTAGACATGAGGAAGACGTCAGGGGTGAACTTTGTACATACATATTATGCGGGAGATGTAGCTGGTGAATGCTCATGCATAATTTATGAGTACATTGTAGGCCTGTGTTCGGGAAAAACCCTGCAGTGTTCTAACCACAGACTAGATAACGTTCAACCCTCAGAGTTCGTTGTGTACTGTAGGGAACTAATGTAGGTGAAAGATCATGCCTATATTAGGGCATAGAAGATCATGACCATAATAGGGCATAGACGATTATGACCAAAATAGGGCATATACGAGTATGACCATAATAGGGCATATCCGAATATGACCATATACGGCATATATGAACGCGTCTATATTAGGGACTCTATACGAAACATAACACCATGAAGAGGTTGAAGTTAGAGGGGGAGAGAATTGAGCCCTGGGGGACACCAAGAGAGACAAGAGTTGGATTCGAGAGGCAAGATTTAATTTTGATTTGTTGTGTTCGATGTTGGAGGTAAGAAGTGAACCATTTTATGACCAGGCTGAGTGGTTCACTGTATCGAAAGCCGCTGAGAGGTCCAGTAGGATGAGAAGGCAGGCATCTCCATTCTCTAAGGAACGATGTATGTCATCTGCAATGTTGAGCATGGCAGTTTCTGTGCTGCAGCCTTTCCTAAAACCAGATTGGAAGGAGTCAAATAGGTTGCATTCGTCTATGTGTCTGTCGAGTTGTAGTAAGACACATTTCTCCATGGTTTTAGCTAGGAATGGGAGGTTAGAGATAGGTCGGAGGTTGTTGGGTTCATTAGGGTCTGCCTTGGGGTTTTTAAATATAGGTGTGATTTGCCCTAATTGAAGGGAATCTGGTACACACCCAGAGGCAAGGGAGGTATTAATGATTTTTGTCCAACATGGGACGATGATATGGTTTAGGTTATGAACTAGTTTTGCCGGGAGAGGATCTTTGGTGTGAGAGGTCGGCTTTAATTTCGCAATGATATTAAAGACTTCAAGCTCAGTCATGGGTTTGAAATTTGTCCAATTGGCGTCGTTTTTCAGTAGGGTGTTACAAAGGTTGTCCTCTGTTCCAATTGGAGTTGATAGTTTATTGAAAGGCTCGGGTGGTCGGGTTGTCGTGGGGAGAGGGGTGTCATTAAAAGAGATTGGCCGAGGAGGAAGGGTAGTAACGTGAGAGAAGGATTGATCAATTTTAACTATTTTGTCTGTGAGGAAGCTGGCAATTTCATCACATTGTTCTTTAGAGGCAATTATTACTTGTGGGGCGGATGAGGTTTGTCTTTTGATAGTGTTAAAGAGTTCTCTGGGCCTATTCTTTGCACAATCAAGTTGGATACGGAAGAAGGAGGCTTTTTCTCTGAAAATGTGCTTCTTGTAAGCTATCCTAGCAGATAATAGGTTGGGGTGTAACATGCTAAGTTTGTACTCTTATTGTATCGCAATGAATTGTATTATACCGTATTGTGTAATTTGTATGTCTCAACGTCTATGCATCCTTGAACTATCTTATGATAATTTGATTGCCATTACAAAACTTTGGAAACTGAAAGCTTTAAAGATAACTCTTTTTTAACAGAAAGCCAGTGCCGTTGTATCTGGAAGACTGTTACTGGTGAGCATTTAGAGAGTTTGAACAGTAGATGAATCGTGGTATTTTGAACGCCAGAGACATTACTTGACTACAAAGGAAATCTGCCTCTTCACAGTCAGGCCAACCTCAATAGTATCCCCAAGTTCCTGTCTCCGTTCATCAGAGAGGGGGGCGAGGTGAGCTTTCAGTAGGCCAGCAACCCATCCATCCAGACAAAGGATCCAGGCCAAACAACAGAGAATTTCAGTTTTGTCAGGATTACTCTGAAGGTTGTTGGCACTGAGCCAACCCATGACTGCTTTTATACAGGCTGTGAAGGCCTTCTTAGCTTCTGACAAAGTTCCTTTGTACGAGAACAACAAGGGGCGACATACAGACATTAAAAAGGGTTGGACTGAGCACGGAGCCCTGAGGGACCCCACAGTGTAGGGCTTTCACTTCAGAGTGATATGGTCTCATCCAGACAGCTGGCTCTCTAGACTCAAGAAAGAAGAGCATGCGGAGGGCTGAGCCAGTCATACCATTTGCAGAGAGCTGATATATAAAATTCTTGTGTCAAACTGTATTGTCAATTGTCATTGACCATTTTTCATAATTAGCATCACTGTTAATTGGGCATACTAACTCAGGAGATGAAGAGAGGATTATTTGAGCTGATCCGTTTTTGGTTTTGTGTGTAGTCTGACCAATCTGGAAGAGATGTGACCATCTATATGAGAATATAAGCATAATGGCTAAAAACACCAACAGGTGAAAGGAAGCCATCATATACTATGAACTATGCAGTTTACAAGATGGAAGACAATGGAAAGACAGGATAGTGCTCTTCAACATTATTTTAAAAATGCCATTTCTTTCTTTTTCTCTCTATCTTTTCTTTCTTTCCCTATAAAACGCTAATTTGCTATGGTACATAACTCTTCAATATTGCCCTTAGCCTTTGGTTTTACTTTCTGACAGGTAGTTGTATTAAGTTTTCATTTTTCCATGCTTATATATACTATTTGATATCTTTTGTAATTCTTCCATACTCGTTGGTATAATATTGTACCTTTGTTCGTATTTGCTTCAATAAAGCTCTTTAAACTAAAAAAAAATGCCATAATCTATGACAATCATATTTGTTTGTTTGCTCATTTTCACTCATTTGTAAGTGGAAATCTGTTTTAGGGTATTTACATAAAGATCAGTAGTGTACTGCAGGCAAGAGAGATAAGCCACCACCAATTGTGTCCTATTCCCATCATGTGCAAGGTAGTGGGAGTCCATGATACTCTCATACTTGCACCAATGCGGTAGCGGTGCATTGCCCACAAGAATGGCGTATTTGCATGAGTTAAGCGTCTAAATAATGAGCATGTCCGCCTAACATGCTGGTGCTACTGTTTTATGGAACCGTAAGAGGTAGCTTACCATCAGGAATGCCATCCAGGAGACAGCCTTAAATAGGTTCTGAAGCTACACAGACCACCACACATGGAGGACAAGCCATTTGGACTAACACACATTATAGTGCATTGATATAGCTTTTTATCTTGGATAATTTTAGCTTCATTTTATGTAACTGAACAATCAAAAAAGCGAGCAATTTGGCAATATGAATTCTTCCTTTATGATCAGAAGGACACCAATTTCCACCACGTTCTTGGAGAATGGCTGTTTTTCCTTCCCTTTGTAGCCTTGGAAAAAGCCTCGCCCTGAATTTTACTAAAGCAGTTTTCTGTGTATATTCACTGCGAGAAACGACTTGCAAAATATTTTCAAAAAAACACAGCCTGTGCTCAATTCATTTTGAATGCCTCCTTTCCCAACGACTACCCCTAAACTAAATACATTGCACTAGTGTGTTGTACGTTGTACTAAAACATCTGCAGGTGCAAATTAATCCAGACTCAGTGAAAGAGGATGGAAGTATCTAAGTTTGCTGAGTACTTTTTGTACACATAAGTTTCACTTAGATGAGAAAATAGTTTGTAAATTGGATATGAATGTCCATTATCAAACGATAGATTCTGCCTTGGTGGCAGTCAAATCGTTGCAGGCTTATATTCTCCGCTGGCTATACTATTCTAATATGACATCTACTGTTCAATATCTGCTTATTGACAAAAAAAGAGAAAATGAGTAAAACAACCACACGTGTCAGATTAATGTTCCTGTAAGCATAAAACAGAAAGGTGTCAACTTTCAAAATTTGGAAACGATTGCCTAGGACTGACAGACAAACATTATGTTTTTGTGGCACTCATCTTTCAACAGTGCAAAAATCACCACTCTCTGCAAGCTCTTTTATCATGAATACACTTTCCATATTTCCACTTTCAGTTTCCTGTATGATGTCCCTTGCGACGCCTGCTCAATTGTTTGACTGAAATACACTACAAGGAATCCTGAAACCAGCCTGATTCTGTCAGTCTCAGCTACTGTACTGTATAAATCAAAATTATACTCCTAATGCTCCGTTTTGTGGGTAGCCACCTGGTGCTGCACTTTCTCATACTCACTCTATTATATCACTTCTTAATGTGAGTGAGCAAGTAAGTGTGCATTCTTTGTGAAATTAATCACATTTTCATCACTGATGTTCAGAAATGAGAGCCTGGTTTCCTTTCTAAAAACGTGCTTTGGGACTGGAGGGTGCCCTTGGCATACACCCCCTATCTGGGTTGAAATATAAGCACATTTTTGTGGGAGTGCCAGATATACTTTCCCTCATGCAATCAGTTTGTTATTATCATCTTCCACCGCATCTACTACACAGGATATGTATATTCTAATAATGCTTATTCATTCTTATAGATGTGTGGTGATGGAGTGGTGTGGATGTTTGGATGAAATATGGACTAAGAAATTGGAATAGTCGAATGTGAGAGTAGAAGAGATGTGTGCATGCATGGATCATCGAGAGTTAGTGTCGGTTGAAAGACCTGGATGGATGCGAAGTATGTTGTTAGTCCTCTAGTGAAAATATGAATTAAATGTGCTTCTTTATTCACCTTGACTCTTGTGAGCCTTGAGAGGATATTGTTCAAGAAGTGGCAACGAGGGGAGCACCTACCCTCGAGGATCAGCATTGCCTCCATCGTAGAAAATTATGTTGTTGAGCTGCAGCAGTGCATGGGTAACGATTCCTAGTTGAAGTGGCAGTTGTGCCTTTCATAGGCACTGTTGGTCCTGGAATTTTATTAATTCCTTGTTTGATAATATATTTAACAAATCTGAGAATGGTCAACATCGGCAAATTTCCATTATCTGACCACTAGGAAAAACGAATGACAATAATGGTAACCAAAGAGGTCCCTTCAACACTTTGAAGTAAACTGGAGGCAAGGAATCTCCTGCAAAATTACAGTGTACTTTACATATACAGAGAGGGAGTATATCGTTTTATTGGGTTCACTTAACATAATTTCATACAAACCTGATGTGAATCAAAGTAAAAAGACACAGGATAATATCACACAAACACTTCCAACCTTATTAAAACACATTTCAGTTCCATCACTAATTTCTGCAGCAAGTCTTCAACAGGCTATCAGTAAACCATTTGATAATCTTTATTAGAACATTGGAATGTTGAGAGCTCCATTGAAGACAGTGGAGCAGCAGGGGCCTATATGCACTGGTATAGGCCCGTGGCTCTCAACATTTCAATGTCCCAATACTCAGGAAAAGGAAAGGCAGAGGCTGTGCGCAGGATTTACGCACCCTTCAGCCTTCCCTCCTCCTGTAGCTCAGTGGTACTAGGGCTTCAGATGGAGGGAGTGATGTAATGTGGCCCAGTTAGGCCAGGTAAGATGCATTCCCATTTTAACATGCACACGTTTCTTCAGTTGCCTTCTCTTTCACACACTGACTTTTGACACACATTTGCTTGCTTGACAGTGCAGGGTTAGTTTCTCCGAAACCACTTATCTTTCAAAACCACATTGCAAGAACACTATCACGACACCTTGAACATTTCGTACAAAGCCCTTTGTGTTTTTTTTTGTATATCTGAGAAGCACGAGCGTGACTAGGTAAAAAGTTTCTAAATCTGTTACTACGATTCCTGGGAGGGATCTGGGTTGTCATGTTCGGAGATTGCCCAAACCATTTGCCACCCATCTAGGTTAGGGGGGCTTATGGTGGCACTGTGAGCTAGCTGGTCTCTAGGACAACATATCCTGAGGGGGTGCATGCAGTGGCGTAGCTAGGGGGGGGCGGTGGGGGCGGACCGCCCCAGGCGGCACGAGTTTTTGGGCGGCAGCCGGACCCCCTTGCCCCGCTCTTACCTGCGGCCGTTGCGGCCGCAAGAATCGGCCGCGGCCACTACAACCACCCCCCCCCCAACTTCTATCATTTTGCCGAGGGCGGCAAACGCAGGGGTCGCCACGGGCAGCCTAAGGCCTAGCTACGCCCCTGGGTGCATGACATCAGTCTGGCACCAATCCCAACGTTTATGTTGCCCAACAAACGCAAGTTCCTACTGGAAAAGTGGAAACCGTACGACATGGCACCACAAACAATGGTAGTTTGGGTTCTTATTTATTGAATCGCCTTAGTAGTTCTCTCATGCATACTCGGAGATCCCTACTTACCTCCTAACTGGAGACATCCATGGTGGTAGGGACTATCCTCCTCAGCTGAGTTGGTAACCCCTATGTGTTGGCTGAAGGTTGTTCAAGCTTGAACTATTCAAAGGATTCATTCCTGTTGTGTTACCCTCTCTGAAATTCATACATATGTCTGGAGATGAACAGGATCCAGTGCTTAACATTGCTGAAAACTGCAGACATGTGGTTACCCAGAAACTATTATAACATGGTTTCTCACTTAGGGGTGGAGATGTTACCTTCGTGGTTGAGGCTCATGAAGCGTATAGGACAGAGGTGTTCTTTTCATGGGTTACATTCCCGGCAGCAGACAACACAACAGGGCTATTCCACAATACAAACAAGATGAAGTTCTAGATAACTACACACTTTACGAAGAAATAGAAATTCCTTTGACATATCAAGAATATAAGAATTGGTTTGATGACGCCCTTCCACATACAACAGAAAACGTTAGACTAGGCAATGAGGGAGTGAAATGGCCAGTCTTAGCCGGATATACACCGCATCCTATTGTTTCTAATTTATCAGCAGTACACTTGCGGACACTATACAAACACTTATTGACATGATACAGATGATTGACACAGTTCATTATGCGAACATTAACACTTAACCCTACGCAAACTGCTCGAGCTGCACAACCACAATAGGCTACACCAGGCATCAGCCCACAAACACTGAATGCAGGCATGGGTAAGGTTCTCATCAGATGGGAAAATATTCGGTTCTCGATTGCACAAAAGACAAGCCCATTTGAAGCGGTGTTTCATATAGGTTCACAGGAAAAACACAGAATTGTAACAATTTGCTTACTGACTGCTCCCCCATTTGCTGCTCAACTCCTGCGTCTCCCTGGTTTGGCCGAACTACAAAAAGTAACTCAGCCAAGCTGGGGAGAACCAGTGGCTGTGTTCAGCCCTTTTCACAGCTCTTGCTGTGAATGTTGAACAGCTAAAAGCTGTGGCCCTGCATGAGCTGTTAGCTGTATAACATTCACAGCTGTTAACAAAGGCCTCACGGAGCCCAAAGGGATGCTATGATGCCTTTGTTTTACTAATTAGAACCTTGTGCCCTCATGGGGTGGAATGCTCTAATAGCTTTTTGGCCCACTGTAGCTGGGCTATACCGGCCATTAAAGGCCCACTCCCTTGTTAAAGGATGGAGTGGGCCTTTTAATGAGTCCAACAGCCAGTATAGCCCCCTATGGCGGGCTTTAAAGCTATAGCAGAGACGCCACATGCATGTTCTGCCTCGAGATGCATTAAAGAGACTAGATCATGTACCTTACTCTGAGAAAATATGCAGATGTTAGCAAAGAACTCCAACATTAAGGATTAATAAAAACAAATAATTAGTTATTTTAGTTTGCTCTACATTACTAGAGCATAAGCAAAATATTTGCGAAGATTTAAAAAAATTGAAATTCATACTTCGAGTTAACTGTTGGTGCACTAAATGATCAGACTTGTGGATATCAGGCAAATGGTTAACACTAAGCAGATGAGAAAACAAAGGAAACATTGTAGGTAGTGGTGGTGGAAATGGGACTTTGGCACCCCTATAAATCTTGTGATTTCAGATGGGGGATTATTAATGAAGAGACCTTTATGTATTAGTCCTGAAGTATTTATTGTACATTTAAGTTCGAACTGCCTAATGGCAGGATATTTAGCTTGACAAAGTGCTCCTAATTCTTTGAAAAGTTGTGTTGACTATTTCTTTCTATGACAGCATGTTTAGGATATTTTGTAATTTTAACTAGTGACATTCTCACAGAGGTGCAGGTGAAAGGTATTCCAGAGGTTTTCCAACACATACATAAAAACATGCTTGCAGTGCAAAGTAAAGTACAAATTAAAAATATATATATATATTAGCCGCATGGAAAGTACAATCAAGGCACTTTAATCAGGGGATGTTGATGGCCAACACCCCCGCTCTGAAAATTATTCCAGCACCTCTTCATTTGTTCCATGGAATTTGGAAAGGGGAGTTCATTGATTGACTTCAACTTACATTAAGAACCAATTGTACCTTCCTGATTCCACTGTCTAAACATCTTTCAATATCCTAACAGGAGGAATTGCATCATTCTTTTGATTCTTTATGAATTGAGTGTTCAAGTTTTGATATTATAATATTTTTCCTACAACTAGTTAGTAGCGGCTGCTACAGGACAGGAGGGGTGTGGCGGGGGAATGAAAAAAAATCCCACTTACCTGGGCTGGCCGGCCGCTGCCGCTTCTCCTCCGTCCTCTTCTTCCTGTCTCGGCCGGCAGCAGGGAGCAGCAGAGAGAAGCACCTGGGCTCCCAGGCTCCCCAAAGCCAATCACAATGCTACAGTGCAGCATTGTGATTGGTCTGAGTGCCGTGGTTCGGCACTCAGATGGGGACTAGGAGTCTTTGCATGTTCCTCACCAGGCTGAAAAGCAATCCTGATGGGGAAGATGCAAATTGCACAGGCTAAGCAGTCATGCACACTCAAGGGGCCCGATTCACAGAACTAACTTAAGACAAAATCCTAAACTTACTACCATTTTGGTATTCACAGAAGGCACTTACTCGTTTTGGTATTCACAGAAGGCACTTACTCATCGATGAGTAAGTGCCTTCTGTGAATACCAAAATGAGTAAGATACACAAAATGAGTAAGTTACTCAAAATGAGTAAGTTACTCATTTTGGTATTCATAGAAGGCACTTACTCATCAATGAGTAAGTGCCTTCTGTGAATACCAAAATGAGTAAGTTACACAAAATGAGTAAGTTACTCAAAATGAGTAAGTTACTCAAAATGAGTAAGTAAGTGCCTTCTGTGAATACCAAAATGAGTAAGTGCCTTCTGTGAATACCAAAATGGTAGTAAGTTTAGGATTTTGTCTTAAGTTAGTTCTGTGAATCGGGCCCAAGGTGTGCAAACTACTTCTCTCCCTGCTCTGGCCAGCCCCACCCCTTCCCGAGAGCCACTGACTTCAATTGGAAAAATAAAATGATAATAATGATACGATATTATCATTTTATTTTTCCTTTTGACCAGTGGGGCGACGCTCCTCTGCCTTAGCTGAAGAGCCGCCACTGAAACTAATATGTTTTTGATAGTGTTTTATAAAGGCCTTATAACATTCTAACATTAAATTATTATTGTTTAAATGGTTGGCTATGAAAACAAAGGCTTGTGAGTGCCTTGGGTAAATCAGAGTCTTGATTTAAAAGATCACATGCCAGGGACAATTCTCTTGGCTTATGCACCAGCTGTTATGTCTGGGCCAATTGCAGTCCACAGGTACTACTTGCACCCTTCTTTGCCAACTATAATGAGTGCCAAATCCAAACTGAATATGAACACAACGGTGGACGTTTTTAGAGTGCTAGATGACTCGCAGCTGGGTGCCATCCAGTGCGGTATTCATTACAGTGGTATGTTACTAATGCAAATCCTAGATTGCTTTAAGGAAGTATGCACTGTTCCCTCTTTTAACTTCTGGAAACAAATCAGAGTAATTTTTCGCAGTAGACATCTGGTGTCAATATTTAATCTATCCCATTCTAAAAACTGTCCAAGATAAATCACTGCCATATTAAACTACAAATCATGTAAACCTTTACACTAAGCTAGTGTTTCATTCGCGGTACTTATTTTCGAAGCTGAAATAATAGGCTCAGTACAAGAATATCTGCTGTGAATTATTGTCAAATAACTTTTCAGTGCTGTTTGCAGTATGCTATTTCGAATGACAATAATTTTCAGGATCTGCTGGGAACACAAAAATGTTCAAATAGCTAGAAACCCAAATTTATGTTTAAAAGTTTATATATAGTTAACTCATTGGTGGGGAAGAGGAGGATTGAATGGAGGAGAGAGAAGCTGCCCTTTCTCCAATTTCTACTTTCAACCATGTACTGCACACTATTGATGCCTCAGTGGTAGAGCTTCTTGTTTGTCAGGATGTCTTACATGGAACTCATGTAACAAACATGAACCTTGAAGATTAGAAGTTGGTTCCCATGATCATTCATAAGGCCTGCATCCCTTCCAACCTATAAATATTTGTTTTCTGACAATGTTGCATCTTAAATGATTTGCACCTCATATACAAGTTCAGCATTCATCTCAATTAGCACAAGATTTGGAGCAATTAGTGTCTTCTGGAGCATGAGGCCTGATTGTGAGAAAGTGGATTATGAGTTGGGGTAGATTGTAGTCCCCCACAAGTAATAATGTCACCATTTTGTTTAGGTCCTGTAAAAGTTTCAATAGTTTAAACCTGAGCTCACCCCCTGGTAGCTGTGGCACCGAACAGACTGGCTTAACTTCAGAAAATGTTTAAAGCATTCAGAAATACCAAAACAGTTAAAAAGTCAAAAACACAACACAATAAAAATCTCACTCAACTTTATAAAAGTAGAGAATAATTTAAGGATCAAAATGACACTAAATTACAAAAATCCAATAAGGGTAAATGGATATAAACATTTTCAAACTTTTAAATAAAAAATAGCACCAAAAACTGGTAAGCACCAACTGTGATCATCTAGTTGTGCCTGACCAGTACCTACATGTGAGTTAAGGCCACCCACGATGGAGCAGGGGCCTGATGCAGAGACCTGATTCATCCCAGTCAGAGGTTTTACCTTTCGACTTAGGGCCTCATTACGATGCCGGTCAGACTGGCTTCTACGGTCCTGTTGGAGATGGTCGGACCGCCAAAGGTCTTGTCGGTAGAAGCTGGCCAGACGGTTGTATTACAATGCATGTTAATAGGCACTTTTTCGACCTCCACATTCCCTCTGCCAGGAAATTATGACCACAGTGGTGTCAGAAAGGACCAATAGAGGCCATCGGACAGCGGAACGCTTCACAATCTGGCTGCCAAATTACAGTGTACCATTCTGACGACGTAATTGTGGAGGTCCAACCTGCTCATCAGAGCTGGCGGAAAGGGAGGGAGGAGAGGGCAAAACCCACCTGTACAAAGCTCCGCACATCCTGTGCCACCATGGAGCCCCTTCCACAAGTCCTGCCACTGCTCTACCTGCTCAATGCAGTTCCAATTACACACCGTCATGGATGCCCTTCCGGTAAGATTCACACTTACCTCTGTACAGTCAGTCAACAGCCAAGCAATGCACCGCCATGGACAAGCAGGGGCGGAGCTTGCACAGTATGAGTGGGGGGGTTTGTGTGAGCAACATGTCCCCAAGTCAACACATGGGAAAATGTTGCCAATACATTTTGCATGACAAGCATGACGTGAGGGGGCCTGAAGGGACAGTTGACACAGTAAGTAGTTAGAGTAGCGTAGCAGGGCTGGAAGTGGTCGTGGTCTGCTGGTGGTTACTCCCTGCAGGCTGAAAAAGCGGATGCAGACACACCTCCCATCGAACTCTCCATATTTGACCTCAACCTCAGGGTGCTACATTTAAATCAACTCAGCAGCAGAACCTTCATGGCAGATGTAACTGCAAAGACACTCGCAATGCACTATTCCCAGTGTTGTCTGCTCAATACTGAGGCAGTATTATAATACAATGCAATGATGACACAGTAGATATCCCTAATAAATGATGCTATTAACAATCATTGGCAAATCCAACATTCCTGGCTACAGGATTTTGTAATGTAGCTACTAGTATCACATATCTACACGTTTTTCTATGTCAGAAGGAGAACAAATTACTAATCATCTCTGAAGCTTGGGTACTGATGTGTGCATCAAATAGTGTCATTAAATAGCCCCATTACATCAATAATATAGGGATCAACTTCTGTGACACCCTCACATTGCTATTAAGGTGTTGTCACATCCAACAGACATCAGTATAGATGTCTCAGGAACATAAAACCCCTCTCCCCTGCTAAAGCATTGCAATGTGCCACCACACATTTCACACATGAAAATGGAAAGGCAGGGAAATGGAATGCACACAGCCCATGATGGCAAACATTTGAAGTCCACAATGTAAAGACTCCCTACAGAAATAGGTTAATCAAACCAGGGGCACTCATGGCAGGTGAAGGGCCAAGGCCACAGTCCATATTGCATCTGCCTCATTGTCTCCATGCTCACAGGGCCTGTGGCATGAGGTTAACCAGGGATAAAAAATATTCTCATAAAGTGGCTTGCACATGTGGCTATTGTGTAAGTGCAAGTTCTTTGAAAAATAACATAGCAGCAACAGCAGTTGTCAGATACATACTGAAAAAAGAGTTGACACAACACAGATGCAAATGGTTATATGTGCATTCAAAGTACCAAATAGATATGACAATATAACCCCTCCCATGTGTGGAGAAACAAGTATCAACTTGGCAAGGCAAGCCTCAATACTTCAAGAACCTGGAGTGGAACACCACCCCAATCCGGATGCACAGCTTCATTTCCATTGCATATAACAAATGCCACAGAATTCACCTTTTTTCATTCAATTTTATTTAGTTCGTTTTTCAATGTAATCCAATTTTATCATTCTTCATATTTTTCCTCATGTCACAAGAGAGGTGCTTACGTCTTCACTATACTCTTAATGATGCAAAAATGCCAATCCAGGCCTTGTCCTGCACCACGACAGTGTACATAAGTATATCCACGATCGTTGATCTAGTTTACCCAATGCATTTCGGGCCAATTATCCGGCCCTTCGTCAGGGGTTTTCTACAAATACAAAACACATCAATTAGACTGTATGTTTACCCCAATGCCGTTTGTTTGCTTGTTTACACATTAATTCTCTCTAGTGACGTTTCCCGGAATCAATGTTTTCCCGCTAAAAGTCATAGTGTAACACTACCCTGTAATGGATACCCATGCTTTCTATTCCCACTTAACCACCCTTCACCCCTGATTCTACCCATCAAATCCAACCTCTATTTCATTTCTCTACCCCCTCCCCGATGGTGTACAATCAATTTTTGCTTAAGTTCTAACAAGTACCCCTCAGTACATCATCATTTATACTAATCCATACCTTTTAAAAATGTACGTGTAAGCGTCCTCCCGACTTCACCACCAAACCAGAATGAGCCAACTGTTCAACTCTCTTTCTTCTCTCCTTATTACCCTCACTAATCTCCACCCCTACACTTCACCTGTTGCCAATTAAACTTCGTCCCAGCCTTCAACCTACTTCCTTCCTCCCTCCAATCCCGGTGGCTCCCTACAACTTCCACAATGCACTTCGTTTGGTATCCCGTTCCGTTCGAATAAATCAGTACATTTCCTTCAAGCTTTTGCCTCCCACACTCTCCTTTCCTCCCGTTATCATTCAAAGTATCCATTAAAGAATGCACCGCCCTCCCGCTGATGTCATCAACAACGTTGATTGTATGGTATACCACCCTGCGATGTTCCAAACGTCAACAATAAATCACCCACCCTCTGCTACAGCAAACTCAACTTGTTTTAAAATGAACATTTAAATGATTCCGAAGTCAAAATACAGTCATCCTTCATATGTAGTCCAAAAGATCTCACTTTTAAGATCAAAATGTTCGTGCGATTGTCCCTCTTGTGACACATATATGTTTATCAAGTTCATCATGTTACTCCAGTGGGTGCTACTCGTCTGTAGGGCCGAAAGTGATATCATCATTTTCAAAGAGCGACAGAGTGCACACCTGTTTTTTAATTTTCCATTTCTTTGATTTGCTGCAATACTTACCATAGCAGATACCACACAATGCAATGTCTGCCCCAATTGAAACTCTTCCCACACATACATCCATTGAATCTTCATCCTCGGCCTCTGTAACTCCATAACTTGTCCCAAGGTCTGACTATACTAACCACTACAAATGGATCAGCTATCATGGTCAAACAAACACACCTGTAGTCACACATTCCAAAATATACAAATGCAACGATAGGCATCAGTAGCAATGGTAGGAAAAGGCCATCAACAACAAGAAAGTATTTTATTTCACACAAGAAAAATCGGCGCTAAAACAAAGGCCAATTACGAGTCCATTCACGTAAGTGCGGTCCAGCTCTCTGCTGTGTCACAAACTTGCCTTCATCAAAAGTGCCAGGGAAACCTCCATAGGAAGAGGCATCGAGTGGGCAGGCCAGTCACCTCAATTAAATTCACTTGGTTGGGTTGGAGTTGGGATTGGGAGGGCTAGGTTGATCTGTGGGAGGGTGGGTATCAGGATGTGGAGGGCTGGGTTGGGCGGTGGGAGGGTGAGTATTGTGATGGGGACTGCTGGTTTGGGCTTCAGGAGGCATGGGCTGGACCAATTTGGGAATTTTATAACCCTTAATGATAAGTAGAGGTGTAGGGAGGGGTGGGGAGCCGCAGTTTTATTCCTTTTTTTCCGTTTGAGGATTTGGGGTGGGGTGGTGAAGAGGTCTTTTGGGCTTTGGGAGGGGGTGGGTCAGTTCGGGGACTTTGACCTCTCTTCTTGCTCTTACCTTTTTCAGGGTTAGAAGTGAGAGGTGTGGGTAAGGGTGGGAAACCCGACCTGGGTTTGGGAGGGGGTGGGCAGCTGTGGCAGGGAAGGGGTCAAGGGCAGTAAGGCAGACATTTTGGGGAGAGGGGGAGGAGGTGTTACAAGGGATGTGGTTTTGGAGGTCGAGGGATGTGAAGTCTGAGGTGTGGCTGTGCGTGCATGTGTCTGTGAGTCTGATGTTGTGGAATGTGTCTGCTCTGTATCAATGTGTGATGTGCATGTTGCTGGTGGTGTCGTGGTGTCTGTGTGTGTGATGTGGATAATGGCAATGTCTGGTGGTGTGGTGTATTGCTGCATGTGTGCAGTGTCTGCTGGTGTGTTGTCTGGATGCATGGGAGTAGTGTCTGCTGGTGCAGTTTTTTTCTGCAAGGGTGTAGTGTCCACTGGTGTTGTGTCTGGATGCATATCAGTGGATGTGGTGGTGAGGGGTGCAAGTACCTTGGGAGTGAGTGCATGCCTGTGTTTTTCCTTATGTTTGTGTTTGGGTGTGCTACGTGGGGATGTTGAGCTGGATGCATGCTTATGTGTGCGTGTGCTTTGGGCAGGTTTGGGAGTAGGAATTGTGGATGGGGAGGAGGCTGGAGGTGGAGTGGAAAGTTGGAAAGGGTGGCAGGCTGCCGTGAGTGTGGAAGCAAGAGCCTGAAAAGATCTCTGTAGGGAAGACATGTCAGCGTGAATGCCCTCCAGGTACGAGACCATCTGCGCCAGCTGTGGTCCTTGCACCTGGATTGCATTCAGCACTATACTCTGAGCCACAGAGATCTGCCTCAGGATGTCAATTGCCTCCACTCTCAGGGCAGCAGGGGAGACTGAGGCAGGGAGTGAGGTGCCTGGAGAGAAGGAGACTCCTCTCCTCTTGAGGGAGCAAGCATGGACAGCTTGTTGGGGAGCAGCACAGAGGGTGGAGATAGAAGGGGGAGTGGTGGACATGGCTGAAGTGGGTGGAATTTCTGGGTGGTCTACAACCACGACAAATTCTACATTGGAGGATGACTCTAAAAATGTAGAAGTGGAGTCTGAAGGCTCCTCCAGTATACTCCCACCACCATCCATGCCACTGGTTCCATAGGTCTGGCCAGCTGCTTCCCCAATGGTCATAACCCTGTCTCCTTCACTGCCCTGGGTTGATGCTGCAAGAAAAGTAGGAATTGCTTAACTGCTATTGCGTGAACACACTGGCCAAACAGATCCTAACGGAACACATTACACAATTTCACAGATCACAACACCAATCAAGAATGACTAGATTGGCTCCAAAAATGGCATGAGAAAATGCATGAATGCTACATCACCTGCGCACACTTACACATAATGGCATCATTACCACTGTCAGCTCCAGCTGCATGTGTGACCTTATTCTAATCAAGCGGAAATCACATCAGCCTGTAAACCTAGGCCCTTGTAGCATTCCATAGGTACCTCAAATGGTATGTCCACATGCAAACCATCTCTCCCTATCCACATAGGGCTCTGCAGTCAGAAAAGGTCAGGTGTCCCTAACCGACAACATGGAAAACTGCTGGGAACCTGCTACAGCTCTGTCACAGCAATGTGTGACTACCAAGTTTGAGGTGACATGGAAGTGCACACTCCAAACTGTTCACACTTCCCAAGCGACACATACACATCTGACCTCTACAAGATAACGCTGCTGTAAGCTATACGAGTGGGTTAGCTAGGTGTCACATGTAGTCCCGAAGAGTAAAATGTAGACATTGTGGCTCCAAGTGGTGTGAGATATAAGCACAATTCAGCATTATGAATGATTATGCCTAGGATAATTCCCAGTCCATGATGTCCTAAGTCAGAAGACCTTTTTAACTTTGTAAATGTCAATGCCATCAAGACACTAAAAGTACATGAGGATTAGGAAATATCCTGTCCAGAAAATGGTCTCCATTGTGTACAAAAGGGAAGGGATTTCACTTTACCTTTCTAGCCTTGCAAACACACATACCAATGTTGTACTTAGTGCTGACACACATATATGGCCGCAACATGTCAGCATGTTTCTCCCTGATGCATGTCACCAGCCAGTGTATCAGTCTCCACAAATGCACGTCAATCACACTTCACAGAATACACCTATCTCAATGGCATACAAACACACAATGCCAGATACTACTGCAAGTCTTTCCACCATCTGTGTCAGTGCCACAATAGTCTGGCCTGCCAAATGACATTGGGTATGTGTGCCACACCCACCCATGTCTCCAACCCCTGTATGCAGTTACATCCTACTCTGTACATCCATCATGCCAAAGCGATTGTCATATACACATTGACCAACACATACCCATATGATGGGATCAAATGGAAAGCACAAAGGGCCTCAGCTCATGCATGGAACAGTTGTACATACGACAGTACACCACCTAAAGATACACATGCCAGCATGTGTGCATCAATACAAGTGGCACCAATGGTTTCAGCCACATCTAAATACTGTTCATTCCCCACTTACTAATGTGTAGTGGTGCACTCTGGATGCATCCAGAGAGCATTGTATGCCATGCCACAAGTCTGTGGGCCAGCTTCACATGAAACAGTTGTGCGGAAGCATCACTCTAGACACAAGGATGCCAAGTTTGCTGTTTGGGACCACTGTCAAACATGACAGCAACTGATAATGTAGGCAACCTGTTACATTGGCCAGCCCTGTGGTTGGTAAACTCAGAAAACTGTAATTTTACTGGACCCTGCTCAATACCTGGTCACATGGGCACTAGTCTACGTGTCTCAGCGGTAATGAGACAGAATATTGAGGCAAAAAGTTCTACAATAATATCGAGTGAGAATTATCGTGGAATGGAAATATTGACTGCAAGAATATCGTTGTGAAGAATAACGATTTGAAGGTAAGTAATATCGATTTAAAAAGTATAGAAGTCATTAATATCGTTTGTAAAAATATAGTTGTTTAAAGTATTGTTGTTTAATTATTATGTTTTTTAGTATATATTTTAAATGTATATGACATTCTTTTTTTGTATATTTATTGTTTATGTTTCTTACTATGTTAGTTAAATTTTTAGTAGTTATGAAATTGAATTTAATTACATTTTGTGTTTTTTAGTTCTGTAGTGTGTTGTGGGCTTATAAGGGTATAGGGTGGGAAGTAATTTAATTATAGAAAAGTAATGATTATTTTATAATTAATATTATTGTTTTAATTGATATTTAATTTTGTGTTATTTTTTTTATGTAAATGTTTTTTGCGGGTTGTGGTGTTTATAGGGGTAAACAGTGGGAAGTAATTTATTTTTAATTTATTAATAACTAGTCATTAATTAATAATGATGAATGAATTGATAATTAATGATGTTAATTGTGTAATTATTTTATTAGGGGGTTGTGGGTTTTTTATGTGTAAACGGTGGGAAATAATTTATTTTGTAATAATTAATAATTATTTGTTATTCCCCCTCCTACCAATCTGAACTAGACTCTCTCAAATCCCAAACGAACCTCACACACCAGAGCCTACAGAACCTACAGATCCTAGCAATCAGAAACATCTTACAACTCGCAGAAAACTCCCTCTCTAAATTCAATCATCTTCAAAACTCTCTAGCTGCAACCAACAACATGATAAACACTATCCCACTGCCTCTAACGAATCGACTTTTACGTACATGCAAACACCCCAACTACTTAACAGACTTGGAAATCCAAACCTTACTATGTCTTTACGAAACTCCTACTTGCCCCATCTCAAATAAGGAAGAATTCTCTATTCTCCCAGTCCCCATCAACCCAAACAGAACGTCCCAACCGAATCCCAGAACAATAAACCCGAATAACCTCCAAACCATAACACCTACCTCCAAAAATCACGAACCTTCACTAGAGAATGCCTCAAACCAGATCTCCTGCCTCCTACTTAACTGCCTCTCAGCCCTAAAACACGCCTCTGACATCGCCGACCTCATTCTGAATCTAAAAATGGACGTAACCATCCTCACGGAAACTTGGCTCACAGAATCATCCTCGCCATGCCTAGATCTTCTAGTCCCCCCAAACTACAACATCATAAGACTAGACAGACATCACAAAAAAGGCGGAGGCATTGCCTGCATACATCGATCTGACATCACTATCTCGAAGTTTCACTCCGAACCCCTGGAGACTTGTGAATACCTCAGGATCCACTTAAAATCCTCAGATAACAACTCCCACAAACTACATATACTCTACCATCCCCCAGGTAAGAACGCTGTATTCACAGACCATCTTATGGAAATCATTACAACTAACTCGACCCCACGTTCCAATGACATATTCCTTGGCGACTTTAATCTCCACTGGGAAGACCCCTTCGACAAGCAGGTCAATGCTATCAAAATCTTCCTAACAGACCATTCCCTGATCCAAGCCATCTCTAAGCCCACTCACTCCAAAGGTGCTACACTTGATTGGATCATTTCTAAAGAAAAAATGATTGAATCTATCTCGATCACCCCTTGTGATTGGTCAGACCATCACATTATTACCTCCCAAATTCCCTCCGCTAGAAAGAAAACCTACTCGCAGCTAGTCAAGCCTAAACACTGGATCAGAGACACGAAAAACATCAACTGGAACAACTTAGCTATCCACGGTGAGAAAGTTCTCACTCCTCCTAACAACATGTCAGACATCAATGACCTCACTGCTCACTACAACTCCTCGATGACCAAAGTCTTTGACCTAGTATCCCCACCAATACTCAAAAGAATACCGGACAAAGACAAAAACCCATGGTTCAACGGAGCCCTGAATGAAGAGAGACGTAAACTAAGATTAACTGAACGTAAATGGAGACAACATCCCTCCTCCCTCCAACTCAAACTACTTAGGAAATCTAGAAAATCCTACATCAAAAGTATTCTACAATCAAAAAAAGACTTCTTCAGATCAGAACTTGACAATGCCAAAAATAGACCGAAGAAACTCTTCGAAATGCTAAAACAACAATCTAACAAACTGGCCAAAACCGCTCTCTTGACTTCGAATTCACAGCTCAGTAGTGAAGAATGTTCCTCATTCTTAACAGCAAAAACCAACTCCCTCCAACTCGAACTAAGGACGGCAGCAATTAACTCAGCTTCCCTAAAGAACACACAAGTTGAAAATCCTAATCAACTCTGATCTTCCTTTGCCTAAAAATAACTCTCACTGGTCTACCTTCAAACTTTACGATCTCAGTGACATCACTAAAACCTTAGCTACTATCAAACACAATAACCACTTCGATAACCCTGTCCCTTCAAACTGCCTACCCCTCATCCACCATATCATCTCCCCTCTCTGGACCAAAATCATCAATGCCACGCTAGCGCAAGGTCACATCCCAGATTGCCTAAAAATTGGTCAAGTCACCCCTATCCTAAAAAATCCGACAGCAAACCCCTCCGACCCTAATAACTTCCGACCTATAACCAACATTCCCATGCTAGCCAAAGTCCTGGAAAAATGTGTTCAGCAACAACTGAACCAACACATCACAGATTTCAAACTACTGAACGACTGCCAATCAGGTTTCAGACCCGGGCATAGCACAGAAACAGTGATTCTGCATATAGTAGATGACGCCCTCCTCGCTCTTGACCGTAATGAAACCTGTCTACTAGTCCTGCTCGACCTCTCTTCAGCCTTCGACACGGTCAATCACGACATAATTCTAAGAAGATTGGAAAACAGGATGGGCTTTTCTGGCACAGTCCTTCAATGGTTCAAATCGTTTCTGGAAAACAGAACGCAATCATTCTTGGTGAACAAAAATCTTTCTGCCACTTCACCCAATCTACTAGGAGTACCTCAAGGCTCAACCCTATCCCCAGCGTTATTCAACCTTTATGTCGAACCACTAACCGAACTACTACAGCAGGCGAATATCTCCTATCACATGTACGCGGACGACACTCAACTTTACATCAAGATCACTTCCATTGAAGAGATAAAGATAATGAATCAAGCTCTCGAAAAGACCGTCCACTGGCTAACGACCAACTTCCTCAAACTAAACTCGCAAAAAACTGAATTTCTCTTAATCTCCCCTCCTAAAAAGTCTCTGGAGATAAAGTAATGGACCAAGATGATCACTGCTCTAAACTGCACGCCGATTCTGGTGGACTCCACCAAATCGCTGAGAATTACACTGGATAAAAACCTTAACATGCAAACACATATCAACCTGTTGGCTAAAAATGCCCGCTTACACCTCAGCTATCTCAAAAAATGAAACCATTCATCGAGAGCCCTGACCTCAAAACTGAAGTTCAGGCTTTAGTCATATCGAGGTTGAAGTACGGTTGTACTACCCTCTCGGGGCTGCCCAAAATCTCAACAGCCCCTCTAAAAGCCTGTCTCAACGCAGCAGCAAGACTCCTAACATGATCTAGGAAATTTGACCACATATCACCACACCTGAAGGCGCTGAACTGGCTCCCCTACGAAGCTAGAATCCACCTAAAGATGGCCTGCATCACTCATAAAGCTCTTCACCACAACACCCCCTAGTACCTATCCCAGAAACTCACTTTATCTGGAGGAAACAGACACTCTAGGAGCTCCGACAACCTACTCCTGAAACCTTCTCGCTTCAGTAAGAAAAAAACTTCCGACAGAGCCTTCTCCAGAGCCTTCTCCGGAGGGGCACCTAGAATTTGGAACTCTCTGCCTCCGTACATCAGAAAAATCTCATCTACACCATTATTCAAAAGGGAAGCAAAATCATTCCTGATGAGCAAATTCCTCCCTTAACTCCGCACCTGCCTCACGTATGAGGCCTTACCAACACACCATCCATTTCACTGACTTACTGACTTACAAGGCACTGTACCAGTCCACTACCTCAAACTTGTCTCCACACTTCCCTTAATGATACCTTCGCCTCTGACTTACTTGTACTCGAACTTGTTCCTACTGCTCCGAACAAATCATCTCTATTTCAATTTCTGCTATCTGCCGAAACTTGTTAAAAATGTTTCGATACTTTCTCTGCTCTGTTTTGCAAAAAGTTGTATTCTTACTCTGCTTTTTTGTAAAGCGCTCTGATACCCTAATCTGGGTCTTGTTTGCGCTATAGAAAACTCTACAAATAAAAAATAAATAAAAATTGATAATTAAGTTTGTTAATTGTTTAACTAAATGTTTTTGTAGGATTGGGTTATGGGGTTTATAGGGGTAAAGGGTGGGGAGTAAACTATTTTATTTTATTTGTTAATTACTTGTGAAATACTAATAATTATTTAATTGTAAATTAATTAATTTAATTGTGTTATTACATTTTTTTGTCTAATTTTAGGTTGAGGTTGTGGAGTTTATATGGGTGAAGGGTGGGAAGTTAAAATATTTTAATGATTTTCAATTTAGATTTTCATAAATATTTGTTTAATTGATAAATAATTATGTTAATTGTGCAAGTAAATGTTTTAAAATTTAGATTTGGGTTGTGGGTTTTGTAGGGGTATGGGGGTACATTTTTTATATTGAATATATTTCTATTTTGTATTCAACATATGTATTAATTTATTTACTATTTTAATTTTGTTTAAGATATTTTGCTTGTTTTTAATGTTGCACTGACTGGAGTGGGAGTAGTGAATTTACCCCTCCACAATCCAACACTTTACCTACTGTTACACTGACTGGAATGGGAATAGTACATTTACCCCTCTGCAATCCAACACTTTCCCGCCAGTTGCACTGGCGGGAGTGCGAATATTACATTTTTCCCCTCCGCAATCCAACACTTTTCCTACTGTTGCACTGACTGGAGTGGGAATAGTAAATTTTACCCTTCTGCAATAAAATACTTTCCCTACAATCCACTGACTCGAATGGGAATATTAAATTTTACCCCTCCGCAATCCAACACTTTTCCTACTGTTGCACTGACTGGAGTGGGAATATTAAATGTTTCCCCTCCCCAATCCAACACTTTCCCTACTGTTGCACTGACTGGAGTGGGAATAGTAAATTTTACCCCTCCGCAATCCAACACTTTCCCTGCAGTTGCACTGACTAGAGTGGGAATATTACTTTTTTCCCCTCCACATTCCACACACTTTCCCTACTGTTGCACTGACTGGAGTGGGAATAGTGAATTTTACCCCTCCCCAATCCAACACTTTCCCTACTGTTGCACTGACTGGAGTGGTAATATTACATTTTTCTCCTCTGTAATACACACACTTTCCCTACTGTTGCACTGACTGGAGTGGGAATAGTAAATTTTACCCCTCCGCAATCCAACACTTTCCCTACTGTTGTACTGACTGGACGGGTAATATTATTGTTTTTTTTGTTAATTATAAATTTTATTGTTGTGTTTAGTGTAGTGTAATGTTATATTTTATGTAATTTTATATTCATTGTAGTTAGAATAGTAGATCTTATTTTTGTGTGATGTCAACTATTTTGTTACTGTTGTGTTGTCTTAGGTGGGAGTAATTACTTTTATATTTATTTAGTATAAAAAAGTGTTTTCTTTTTAATGTGGTGGGAAATGTATATGTATTTATTTTAATTTGTAATAATTTATTTTATGTTGTAATTTATATAATTATGAGTTTGATTTATTATAATAATAATATAATTTACTATCTTTTTTGTTTGTCACTTATTTTTAATTAAATTGTCAAACAAGTGTGTTATTCAATTTTTATTTTAAATTAAATTGATTCCCGTTTTTATTATTTTATGTTTTTAGTATATTTAAATATGTGTACATATATTTCTGATAATATTATGCTATTTAAGATTTTTTAAATTATATAATTAATTAAAATATTAGTTTATTTATATTTGGTTATATATGTATAATTATATATATTTTTTGGATAAAGCGATCACTCAGAGTCTGTTCAACTGCCAGATGCTGGTTTATTTAGTAACGTGTTTCGCTTGTCAAGCAAGCTTGTTCACACACTGTACTGGAGGCTGAGACTGCCATACATAGTGGGTCACAGAAAGGAAAAAGGGACATGCATAAGGTTACACATTACAGTCGAAAATGGCATCCATCTTGTAATGGTCAAACAATATTACTTCCATATTGAGTTTAGCATAATAGAATAGTAATAACCAAGTGGATCAACAGGTGCACGCGTTAATGCATAAATGATATCAATCATGTAAGGTACCAATGGCTAGAATTAATACTTTCACCCTTTGTACATTATAATCGAAATGGCATCCATCTTGTAATGGTTAGTTAATCTTATTTCCATATGATAACTTCGTATACTTGAATATAAATAACCAAGTGGATCAACAGATGTAATTAAAGCATAAATGATCTCCATTTTGCACAATAAGTTATCAATGGTTGCCGGAGGCGCGTCTAAGGCAAGCCCGTCTGCGCCCATCCGCGCCTGGACCGCGCCCAGCGCCAGAACCCCTGGCCTCCGCGAACGCCACGACGCCCGTCTCCGCTACGATGCCAGCACCCTCCATGCACTCAACACCGGACAATCACACACCTGCTTCCTGGCCGCCCCGAAGCGAACCCAAGGACCCTTCTCCTGCCGGAACTGCAGCTTCACCAGCCTCCGAGCCACCAAACCACCCACCGAGAAAGGACGCAACCACCTCAGATGCTTTCCACTCAACACCCACTCCGCCAGGAAACACTCCATCGAACTCTGGGACCTACTCGACTCCACCTCCCCAGACGTCGCCTTCCTGACGGAGACTTGGTTGAACCCCGCCTCGGCACCCGACATTGCCATAGCTATCCCTGACGGCTACAAGATCACCCGCAGGGACTGCACCAATGGAACAGGATGAGGAATCGCCATCGTCCACAGGAACACCCTCAGAGTCTCGACCAGCACCGACGACACCCTCAGCACCGCCGAACACCTGCACTTCCAGATCCACACTGATCCCAACACCACCCTCAGAGGAACCCTCATCTACAGACCCCCCGGTCCACGGCCACAGTTCAGCGACGCCATCGCCGACTTCGTCAGTACGCACGCCCTCGCCTCCACAGACTACATCCTCCTCGGGGACCTGAACTTCCACCTCGAGAACAACAATGACACCAACTCCACCACCTTGATTGACAACCTCGCCAACCTCGGACTCAGACAGTTCGTCACAACACCCACCCACTCTGCTGGCCACATGCTTGACCCCATCTTCTCTGCAAGCTCCCACGTCTCCTTCAGCCACACCACCGAACTCCACTGGACCGACCATCACTGCATCCACTTCACCTTCTGGAAACCCACCACACACCACGCACCACCGCACTCAACAGATCCCTCACCGATGCTGGAGCAAAGTCAACGAAGACCAGCTAAACACCACCCTCGCCCGAAGCCCACCCGTCGACCCCACCGACCCCGACACCACCGCCCGCAACCTTAGACAGTGGATTGACGACTGCGCTAACACCCTCGACCCGCTCAAGAAACCCTCCAACAGACACACCAACAAGAAAGCCAGTTGGTTCACCACGGACCTCCAGACATCCAAGCAAACCTGCCGAAAACTAGAGAAGAAGTGGCACCGCGAACAGACACCGGACAGCCACGCAGCCCACAAGAACGCCATCCGCAGACACCATCACCTCATCTGATCCGCCAAAAGGACCTCCTTCAAAGACCGCCTAGACAACAACGCACATGACAGCAAAGAGCTCTTCAACATCGTGAAGGAGCTCTCCAACCCCAGCTCCAACACCAACGACATCCCACCTTCGCAAGACCTGTGCGACGCCCTCGCCACCTTCTTCCACCGCAAGATCGCAGACATCCATGACAGCTTCAACACCCTGACCGCCCCGACAGTTACCGAGACCTCCGACCGCACGGACGCCATCCTCACTGATCCCCTGCTCACCTGGACCAACATAAACAACGACGACACCATCAAAATCATGAGCACCATCCACTCCGGCTCTCCGTCAGACCCATGCCCACACAACATCTTCAAAAAAGCCAGCTCCACCATCGCACCCCATCTCCGCAAGGCCATCAACATCTCCTTCGAGACCGCGACCTTCCCGGAAAGCTGGAAGCACGCCGAGATCAACGCCTTACTCAAAAATGCCAAGGCGGATCCCAAGGACCTCAAGAACTTCTGACTCATCTCCCTGCTCCCGTTCCCAGTGAAGGTCATCGAGAAGACCGTCAGCAGACAACTGACCCGCCACCTTGAGGAGAACAGCATCCTGGATCCGTCCCAGTCCGGGTTCCGCAGCAACCACAGCACCGAAACTGCCCCTCATCGCTGCCACTGATGACATCAGGATCCTACTGGACAACGGCGAAACCGCGGCCCTCATCCTCCTGGACCTGTCAGCCGCCTTCGACATGGTCTGCCACCGCACCCTACGCACACGCCTCCACAACGCTGGGATCCAAGACAAAGCACTGGACTGGACCACCTCCTTCCTCTCTGGCAGAACCCAGAGCATCTGCCTCCCCCCTTTCCGATCCGAAGCCACCGAGATCATCTGCGGCGTACCCCAAGGATCATCCCTCAGCCCGACATTGTTCAACATCTACATGGCACCACTCGCTCACGTCGCCCGACTGCACAACCTCAACATCATCTCCTACGCCGACGACACCCAGCTGATCATCTCCCTCACCAAGGACCCCCTCACCGCCAAAACCAACCTCCACGAAGGAATGAAAGCCGTCGCCGAGTGGATGAAGATCAGCTGCCTGAAGCTGAACTCAGACAAGACGGAAGTCCTCATCCTCGGCTCCACTCCTTCGGCGTGGGACGACTCCTGGTGGCGACCGCACTGGGAGTAGCACCAACACCCACTGATCACGCACGCAACCTAGGGTTCATCCTCGACTCAACACTCTCCATGACCAAGCAAGTCAACACCATCTCATCCTCCTGCTTCAACACCCTCCGCATGCTCCGCAAGATCTACAGGTGGATCCCCACTGAAACAAGAAGAACGGTCACCCAGGCCCTCGTCAGCAGCAGACTGGACTACGGTAACGCCCTCTACGCAGGAACCTCGGCCAAACTCCTGAAATGACTACAACGCATACAGAACGCCTCTGCACGCTTGATCCTCGACATCCCTCGCCGCAGCCACATCACACCCCTCCTAAAAGACCTGCACTGGCTTCCGGTCAACAAGAGGATCACCTTCAAGCTCCTCACCCATGCACACAAAGCACTCCACAACACCGGACCGACATACCTCAACAGACGACTCACCTTCTACACCCCAAACCGCCAGCTCCGCTCCGCCGACCTCGCCCTCGCCACCGTCCCCCGCATCTGAAGAGCGACAACCGGCGGCAGATCGTTCTCCCACCTCGCCGCCAAAACCTGGAACACCCTCCCCATCCTCCTACGGCAGACCCAGGACCTGCTTACCTTCAGGAAGCTACTCAAGAACTGGCTATTCAAGCAGTAGCAGCACCCCTCCCCCAGCGCCTTGAGACCCTCACGGGTGAGTAGTGCGCTATACAAATGTATCAATTGATTGATTGATTGAATGGTTGAATAGGTACTTTCACAGTTTGTTTAAGCATGTGCTCAGTTTGTTTGAACTATTATGCTTAAATTACCTGGCAGGTGCGCTAAACCGTGTGTCCCTGTTGCCTATGAAAACTATGCAGTGTGTACGGTCATTGACAGTAATACTCCTACTGCCGTGAACACTGAGCTAAAAGGCTTGTGCCCTTTCGTGCCCTCACAATACTCTGTCGGTGCCCTCGGCAAGTGCCTGACTCTGCGGGGAACCAGAAACCATGCAGTGTGTACCGTCAGTGCCAGTTACTCTCACACTGCTAATTACACTTGAGGCTTTGAACTGTAATGGCTAGTGCCTTGTTGTGGCCTCACAGACTTTTGCCACTGCCCTCGGCGAGTGCCTGATATTAGCGGTGGACCAGAAACAAACATATCTCTGTGATCCCACTTTTCGGTCTTACCCTCCGTAAACCAGATTCCACAATCAATTTTATCTAATCAAAGGTGATCGAAAAAAACAGAAAGAACTCGGAATGTGCTGCAACACCCAATTAAGAAAGAACTCCCTCATAAATGGCTGTGTCTCTTATCTGTCAGGTGCTGCCATCCAACGTGACGGTGTTGAAGAAAAGCTTAGGGGTCCAGTGCTGGAAACACTTCCTCTGAGGTGGCCCCTTCCTTTTCTCCTGTGATTAAAAAACAAAGAAAAGAAAATCCATGAGTTATTCTCATAGAAGGGGTTAAGATCAATCAATAAACAATGTACTAATCACGCATGCAGACAAACCAATATCTACAATCAAATAATTCTTAAAAGCATTTTAGACTTTCACTAGAAAATGAGAAGAAAAGAAAGATGGTCCCCTATTCATGAAGGTGAATGTTCAACTCCTCATCTTGGTTATGCCCCTCTGGGCTTTTGGTTTGAAGATTAATGATGTACCAGGATTCCCTCTTGCGTAACTGGAGTTCTCCATTCCTACCTCTATGATTTTGCTGGATTTGTTCTATAGCGTAGTAGGAGAGAAGCGAATTGTTAGAGAGATGGTACTTAGCAAAGTGTCTAGCTACCGAGTAATGGGGGTCCTTATTGCTAATTGCCCTCATATGTTCCAGGACCCTCTTTTTAGTGGCTAGTGTGGTACTACCCACATAGCGCTTTTTGCATGGGCATTCCAGAATATAGATGGTGAATGTGGTGCCACAGGTGAGGAATTGGTTAATGTTTCTCTCTCCTGTTGGGGTTTGGTAAGATTTTCCTGCACGCTTTGCAATGCCCACACGGAAAAAACCCCTGTAGACCAAACCAGGTATTCATGCGTTTGTTGGTGATATCCTCTTTAACCAATCAATCTCTGAGATTTTTTCCTCTCCTTTATGTGATTTGGGGTCGCTCCATGCAGGACCTGTACATGGAAACTGGATTAGACCCAATCGAGGATAATGTTGAGTTCAACACCAAGCGTCCTACCAAAACAAATTTTAAACCCAAATCCGTCTTCCTACCTATAAAGCTGCACGATAATATCGTTACATACTACGAGACAGTAACCAGGGACCTAATGAAATTCCGGAAACAGAGACAGAGAAATAAAAAATCCCCCAACTTCACTAAAATCCAATGGAAGTTAGTCAAATCTCTGACAGACGATGAGACGATTCCCCCCTTGCCCTGCAGACAAAGGGGGGAATATCGTGTTGTGGGATAGGGCATCATATATTGCCGAAGCACAAAGACAACTTGACGACACCAGATTCTATGTGAAGACCAACATGAATGAGTACAATGCCAGTATTGTTGAAATATGGGAGATGCTCACCATCTAGAAAGATAAAGGGATCCTCCAATGGGAAGAATATTTCTACCTTAAGTGTGATTATCCTAGAGCGCCAATTTTTTACCTATTACCTAAAATCCACAAAAACCCTGATATACCACCTCGGAGACCCATTGTCTCCTCAATAGGCTGCGTCACAGAACATATCTCAAAATATGTAGACTACTTTCTTCATGAATATGTGACAGCCTTACCGTCATATGTAAAGGACACTAAAGACTTCCTGGAAAAGATCAACAATATTGAATGGGAGGAAGACTACTTGCTCATAACTATGGATGTGAACTCCTTATATTCAATCATAGATCATTCCCTTGGCATACAAAGTTGTCAGCAATTCCTAAAGAATCGGAGAATGTGCTATCTTGAACACACTAGAATGTTACTAGGAATGATTAAATTTTGCCTTGTTAAAAACATGTTTCTTTTTAATGGCACAATGTATAAGCAAGTCCTTGGCACAGCTATGGGCACTTACTTTGCCCCTAGCTTTGCCAACCTGTTCCTGGGGATATGGGAAGAGGAAGTACAACGCAATATGAGATCTGACGGAACTGAGCAGAGAGTGTTAAAGTGGTACAGATACATCCATGATCTGTTTGTTCATCATTTGAAAGGGGAGTGAGGAGGATGCAAGGAGTATGATAGAAAAACTGAATGATAACACATTTATTCTCAACCTGACATACTCCATGAGTAGGGAATGCATCGACTTCTTAGATGTAGTTGTTGAAATCAGGAAAAACCACCTAAATACTAAACTACATAGGAAGACAACAGCAGGTAACAGTTTTCTTCATGCTCTCAGCAGTCACCCAGAACAATTAAAATGGAGTATTCCATATGGCGTACTGCTGAGAGCAAGACGAAACTGTAGTAATCAGGAAGACTTCATTGAAGAACAGGAGACGATGATGAAGAGGTTCAAAGAAAGAGGATACCCTAGATGGGTCCTGGAAAGGGCTAAGGAGAAGGTCCATAATATCAGAAGGGAGGAAACTCTCAAAGAGAAAACCAACAAAGAGGAAAATACCTCTACCAGGGTGATTCTGACCTTCAATAGTGAATCTAGCAAAATCACAAAAATCCTGAACCAGAATTGGAATATCTTAGCCAGCGACCCCACAATTGGTCAAGAATTGCCAGAGCGACCCCAAATCACATGTAGGAGAGGAAGAAATCTCATAGATTTATTGGTTAAAGGGGATATCACCAACAAATGCATGAATACCCAGCTTGGGCTACAGGGTTTTTTTTCCTGTGGGCATTGCAAAGCGTGCAAGAATAGCGTCATGAGGAAATCTTAGAAACCCCGACAGGAGAGAGAAACATTAACTAATTCCTCACCTGTGGCACCACATTCACTATCTATATTCTGGAATGCCCATGCAAAAAGCGCTATGTGGGTAGTACCACACAAGCCACTAAAAAGAGGGTCCTGGAACATATGAGGGCAATTAGCAATAAGGACCCCCATTACTCGGTAGCGAGACACTTTGCTAAGTACCATCTCTCTAACAATTCGCTTCTCTCCTACTACGCTATAGAACAAATCCAGCAAAATCATAGAGGCGGGAATAGAGAACTTCAGTTACTCAAGAGGGAATCCTGGTACATCATTAATCTTCAAACAAAAAGCCCGGAGGGGCATAACCAAGATGAGGAGTTGAACATTCACCTTCATGAATAGGGGACCATCTTTCTTTTCTTCTCATTTTCTAGTGAAAGTCTAAAATGCTTTTAAGAATTATTCGATTGTAGATATTTGTCAGCATGCGTGATTAGTACATTGTTTATTGATTGATCTTAACCCCTTCTATGAGAATAACTCATGGATTTTCTTTTCTTTGTTCTTTTAATCAAAGGAGAAAAGGAAGGGGCCACCTCAGAGGAAGTGTTTCCAGCACTGGACCTCTAACCTTTTCTTCAACACCATCACGGTGGATGGCAGCACCTGACAGATAAGAGACACCGCCATTTATGAGGGAGTTCTTTCTTAATTGGGTGTTGCAGAACATTGGGAGTTCTTTCTGTTTTTTTCGATCACCTTTGATTAGATAAAATTGATTGTGAAATCTGGTTTACGGAGGGTAAGACCGAATAGTGGGATCACAGAGATATGTTTGTTTCTGGTCCACAGCTAATATCAGGCACTCGCCGAGGGCAGTGGCAAAAGTCTGTGAGGCCACAACAAGGCACTAGCCATTACAGTTCAAAGCCTCAAGTGTAATTAGCAGTGTGAGAGTAACTGGCACTGACCATACACACTGCATGGTTTCTGGTTCCCCGCAGAGTCAGGCACTTGCCGAGGGCACCGACAGAGTATTGTGAGGGCACGAATGGGCACGAGCCTTTTAGCTCAGTGTTTACGGCAGTAGAAGTATTACTGGCACTGGCCGTACACACTGCATGGTTTTCATAGGCAACAGGGACACACGGTTTAGCGCACCTGCCAGGTAATTTTAGCATAATAGTTAAAACAAACTGAGCACATGCTTAAACAAACTGTGGAAGTACCTATTCAACCATTGATAACTTACTGTACAAAATGGAGATCATTTATGCTTTAATTACATCTGTTGATCCACTGTGTTATTTATATTCAAGTATACAAAGTTATCATATGGAAATAAGATTAACTAACCATTACAAGATGGATGCCATTTCGATTATAATGTACAAAGGGTGAAAGTATTAATTCTAGCCATTGGTACTTTACATGATTGATATCATGTATGCATTAACGCGTGCACCTGTTGATCCACTTGGTTATTACTATTCTATTATGCTAAACTCAATATGGAAGTAATGTTGTTTGACCATTAAAACATGGATGCCATTTTCGACTTTAATGTGTAACCTTATGCTTGTCCCTTTTTCCTTTCTGTGACCCACTATATATGGCAGCCAGTACAGTGTGTGAACAAGCTTGCTTGACAAGCGAAACGCGTTACTGAATAAACCAGCATCTGGCAGTTGAAGAGTCTGAGTGATTGCTTTATCCAAAAAAGTTTACAGATACGATGTCCAGCGCGCTACGCCGGCTATAGCGATCCTCTGCCAAGGGCAAGGGGGGACAGAAGGAGCACTGTTTTTGGATAATATATATATATATTGGAGGTACGAGTGGTAACGTGGGAATCCCATCGACCACAGGAGTAGAACAACAGAGCATAGCTACATCTTTCAAACCGGCATCTGTCTTTTTACCCCAAATGCCAAATGACAGTATTGATAACTTTTCTGATGCTGTAATCAAGGATTTGATGCTCCTTCGAAGTCAAGAAAACAAACCAAAAAAGAAACATAACTTCACGCAGGAGCAATATCAGGCACTGGAGAACTTAAAAAAAGACACTACCATTGTGTGTAAGCCCTCAGACAAGGGCGGTAATGTCGTATTGCAGACATATGAAGCATACAATAACGAAGCTTTACGTGAACTATCGGATACTGCATACTATGTAAATAGTAAACAATGGAGTGTATGTCGATAGTATTGCAGAATGTCATAATTTACTTAGTAAATGGTATGGTAAGAACATGCTTGAAACCGAAGAATATCTTTATTTGAGATGTTTAAATCCGATCATACCAAGTTTGTACCATTTACCGAAGGTCCATAAGCATGCATAAGTACCACCTGGGAGACCGATAGTCTCCTCAATAGGAAGTCTTATGGAACACATTTCTGTATACATTGATCATTTCTTGTCTAAATTTGTGGTGTCCTTAAAATCATACATCAAAGACACTAAAGACTTTCTACAACGAATAGAATTATTGAAATGGCAGGAAGGGGACAATATGATAGTGATGGCTATCACTAGTCTATATACGTGCATCGCACACAAAGATGGTCTAGCCGCGGTGCAATATTTTCTGACGAACAGGCCACTTAAATTCAATGAGCACAACAACATGTTGCTGGAACTTTTAGCCTTCTGTTTAAATAACAACATTTTTCTGTACCAGGACCAACATTACCGACAGGTATCAGGGACAGCGATGGGCACCTGCTTCGCCCCCAGTTACGCGAACTTGTTCGTGGGCTGCTGGGAGGAGCAGGTGGCCTGAACAAATGCCAATGGCATTTGGACCGAGAAGGTGGTGGCCTGGTACAGATATATCGACAACCTCTTTTGGATTTGGAGAGGGTCGATTGAAACTGCAGTCTCTTATGTAGAGACACTAAATCAGAATGGTCTAAATCTCAAATTTAATGCTGAGATAAGTCCAACAAAAGTAAATTGTCCGGACCTAGAGGTGTGCATAATAGAGAATCATCTATGCATTAGATTATATTGAAAGCCCACAGCAGGCAATTCATTATTGCACGCATCCAGCCATCACCCACCCAAATTGATCAACAGTGTCCCCTATGGGGAACTGTTAAGAATAAAAAGAAACAACACCAGAGAGGTTGATTTTGAAGAACATGCCGAACAGTGCCTTGGGAGATTTCGAGTACGGGGATATGGAGAACAGGTTCTCCAGGAAGCCCTGGATAAAGTCAAATCTTTGCCTAGAGTAAATTTATTACAAAATAAGGCCACTAAAAAACCTAAAAAAGTGAATGACAACAGTTTCAGAATGATAACCACGTTTTCTGAAGAAGTGGGAGAGTTGAGAGGCATTCTAAGAAAGTATTGGAGTCTCCTAAAAGGAGGCCCAGTAATTGGGGAAGATGTCCCGGCCCGTCCTATGCTGACCTTCAGAAAAGCGAGGGCGCTTAGAGACTCTCTCACAAGCAGTTACATGAGTAAAGCCATTTCAAAAAAGGTTGACCTATTTGGTAAGGAACTATATGGTTTCTTCCCATGCGGAAGGTGCAAAGCTTGTGTTGGATGTAAACGTGTGTTGAGCTATGAGGTACCAGGTATGAGCAAACCGAAACTTATCAAAAAATTAATTACGTGTAGCACGCCATATACCGCGTATTGCTTGGTTTGCAGTTGTGGGCTTAAGTACATCGGAAGCACTATCCATCAGACCAAGATACGTGTCTTGGAACACAGGGCAATAAAGAACCATGATGTAGCCTACCCGGTAGCGCAGCACTTCATGGACAAACACAATAGTAATCGAAATCATCTAACATTTTTTGCACTGGACCAGGTTCCGCTACATCCGAGGGGGGGAGACAGGGTGACCAGTCTTAGAAGACTGGAATCACGTTATATAATTGATCTCCAAACCAAATCCCCACAGGGCTTGAATAGTACTGAGGAGTTAGCCGTACATCTGGGTGACTAGCCTTTTGTGATGAAATGTGATAGAAACTCTGAACTGTGAACTCATGTGGTTGAACACCCCCCCTCCTTGTTGGGATTCGCTTGATGCGTTGAAATTTTCTGAAATTTATGAAATTTTTAAATTTTGGTTCCTTCGAGTTTTTCTGAATTTTTAGAATAATCTGTGTCATGCTATTGATGAAAATGTATGCACGTTGAAGGGAAAATCCCATGACTGAGAATATTAATTTTGATTGACAGCGGTGTATTTGCTAATCAAAGAGATTTTTTGACATGCAATGAAATATGCAATTGAAATGTGAGGTTCTGCCCATACGGGCTATATGACGATATGGTTAACTCCGGAATAAACTAAGCCGATTGCGAGTATCTGCCCATTGATGGGCACAATGAGGAAGTGATCATGCGCAATAGAATCGGCTATAGGCATATGCCCATTTGAGGGCGGAATAAGTGTATAGATGTATTGACATGTGTATATGATTTGTAAATAACTGCAGTCATAAACTGTTTGCATTTATATTGTTGCCGAAATGTTTTAACAGGAGGAAACGCTATGAAATATTGCACTGCATTGCTGCATGTTTTAAGATGGCGCTGAATGAATTGTGGACTTGAGTCCGTTTTCGCTGTCAATCCATGTGTCAGGATATTAATGAAAGTGACATAAATACCGGCCATTTCCGGTGCGCCAAATCACCATCGAAAAAGGCGTCTGCCGAAACACGTCTGGTTGCATTTGTGAGTCCGTAATAAATCAATCTGGACTCGCCCCCGTGAGTGCTTTTCCTTTTTGACTAAAGAGAAAAAGGTTGGAAGTTTATATATATATATATATATATATAAATATATATATATATATATATAGATATATATATATATATATATATATCCCATCAAAACGTGCAATTACGGCCAGTAACAGTACCCTGGCTCGAACATCACAGAACCGCCACTCAGAATCGTTGTTCAGCCTATATTTATTTTACACTTGGCAACAAAAAGCAACCCAACTCGTTTCGGAGTTTCCTCACTCCTTGGTCACGGGTTAGGTGTATGCATCATTTTCGTCTTATTTATACTGTGGTTTTAATGAATATTTTCTGTGTTGGTTTGTTTCAGATTGAAGAATATGGAAAGGCAGAAGAGCTCTTATATCTTTAAACGTATCAGCTGGTGTAGGTTGACACATGGTTGACATGTGGTAATATTGGACTGGATATGCCCACTTGGGCTGAATTGGTTATTAGCTTTGTCACGTCTAGCTTATTTGTTGTCCGGTCAGCAGAGCTACGATACCACTAAGTCTGTGAAGATAATGAATTACGTTCATGTACTGCCCACTTGGGCTTTATGGTTTACCTTGCGCCTGTGCACTTTTTGCATTCGAAATCCACATAACTTTATTAACAGCGGCAATAATCGGAGCGCTGACTATATAGATCTGAATGGTTGATTTCAGCATCTCCGTTTCATGGCGGTTCAAATCAGGGAATTGTCAACTTTATGCAATGATCTTGTGCGATTACTTAAAACAAATAATGCCGTGTGATAAATGTGATTTATTAATTGAAGACGCTGGTATTTCACGATGTATTCCGCTAATATGCTATTCACAACGAGTTGGATGGTTAAATGTACATAATATTTTTCCCAACACAATGCTGATTACAATAATGGTGTTGACATGTACTGCCAATTCATTATATTCTTTATTGAGAAATGTTTAAACAAACAATGAGAAGTATTTAGTTTTTGTTTATTACTTTGAAACGCACGTACTGTTTCTTTAAATAAGACGGAAATGATGCATACACCTAACCCGTGACCGAGGAGTGAGGAAACTCCGAAACGCGTTGGGTTGTTTCTTTGTTGCCAAGTGTGAAATAAATATACGCTGAACAACGATTCTGAGTGGCAGTTCTGTGATGTTCGAGCCAGGGTACTGTTACTGGCCGTAATTGCAGGTTTTGATGGGATGTTGGAGGTTCGCTACCTCGCCGCACACTCCTCGCAAAAGTTGGCAGGAACATAGGCGATCGTTGTTGGATGGATATATATATAAAACATCAAACAGGGACCAGCTGATTTCCCACCAATGGGAATGTTGCAGCAAGTTCAAAGGAGGGGTGTGGCTATCTCCCGGTAACAGCGGCATCAGATGAAGGCAAACCCCGCCGAAACGCGTCATGCCACAAGCTGTCTATTAAAGTGGACTTCCTTAACTCCCCGCTGTGTCCTCTCAAGTACTTGCAAATCAAGTGTTTTTCTTTTGGATATATATATATATGTACATTTAATTATGTTTTTTTTATAAATTAAAGGTAGTATTTAATTTATGTTTACTTTAATATTTTAAATTATATATTTTAAAATCGATATTTAATACAACTATATTATTGTAAACAATATTTTCCCCCGATATTTTTGTACTTACCTTTTTAACCCCTTCGGTGCTCACGACGGCCCCCGGCCGTCACGCGTCACGGTGGGCGTGTGCGCACGACAGCCGGGGGCCGTCCGAATCCCGCCCACTAATAGAAACGCCCGCACAGCGCGAAAATTCACCGCACACGCAAGGGGTTAAGTATAGAGAGTTAATATTTTTGTATTATATATTTTTCCCTCAATATTTTTTACATCTATATGTTTGTGGCTGAAATTCTGTCAGTGAACCGGTCTCAGTATGCACCAACTGCAAGACCTACACATGCAACAAATCTCCCATTGCATGGGACCTGGCTCACCTTCAAGCTTGATGGGGGAATAGTTGCCTGAAACACCCCCTCCTAGCAGCTGTTGTGTGTGCAGCTGCGCATCAAGGTCGGGGTACCCCACCGCCAGGATGCATGCCATCAGGGAGGTCAGGGTCTGAGCAGGCCCTTTCTGCCGGGGGAGGACAGCCCCAGCTGGATCGCCATGATCTTGCAGGCCATGCGTCTTAGGCCCTCCCACCGCTTTCAGCAGTGGACACTGTGCCGACGAGCCACCTCCAGAGTCCACATCTTCCGGGTGATGGCTTTCCACGTAGACACCTTTGGATGGGCGTTGACCTCTATGGATGCAAGAGATGAAGAGACTGAGCTGACATGTACGAAATGGCTAATGTGCTAGGGGGACACAGAGGTTGTAGAAAGATAGTATACCCATCAATGCAAAATAAAATCACACACTACATATGTACTGGGCAGTAGGTGAGCAGTACAAAACCTGTACAGCACACTGTTTATGTCATCTGATGTGTAACCTGAGTCATGATCATGCCAATACTATCTAGGCCAGCACACTGACATCATGTAGCCCTGTACTCTGAAATGAGTTTCCAACTAACATAGCACACCAATGTGTCTTCCTGACTGTACAGTACTAGTGAATCACTGGACAGACACCTGAACACTCTGGACAAATGATTTGAATAATACAGTCTGATACATCACTGCTATCATTGTAATTAGCAGATGTCAATATTTGGGACACAATGAAAGGGCTGGCATGTGTGTCACTATGATCTCCCATTCTGAGGATCAGTGGACAAGTGATGTACTCAGTAAGATATGTCGGAGTAAGGCGCCTGTCCTAAGGCAATGACACACAGTGAACTCACAGGACCATAGACAGTAGTCTTGGGTCTGGCCTTCTGATCATGCCCAAAACCAAATGAGCTCATACTAGGTGCAAATAGGCAAACTCATGTTCCTCTTACACTGATATATGCCACATCTCAGAATCAGCATATCTACAGGTAGTGTACTCTGTGCAACAGCTCCATTAGCACTTCAACTCTGCTACAGCCTGCGCTAGTGACCATACAGGGCACATGTGCTCTCTGCATGCTGAGCACACTGTCCCACCTTAACATTATGTGTCCACATATACCAAAACTAACAGTGCACCTTGTTGCCAACCTATATGTGACATCACCATTGTGGGTTGCCATGGAGGGGGCAGCTAGGTGATGGTTTCTTTCTGAGCAGGTTGAATGACGCCTCATCTGTGTAGCCGGATATGTGGAACTGTGCTACCATCATCCTCACATGCTACTCACAGGACACATACAAAAGTTAGGGTGCATCACCCACACATCTTTCTGCCACTCACTGATAAGCTGTGCTATCATAGGAAACAGCAGGTTTAAAAATGCATAGATATGTGCATACAACAGGTGCAGGGTATAGGCCTCTAAACACATCTGCATTATGATATGAGATCCACAAAGTACAGTGCAACTGATATATTCATATCATAGGTATAGATTTGGCCCACACTATCTGACATAGACAACACTGACTTCCTTCTTGGACTCTGAGGCACAATGTGGGCTAAGGGTTTTGGGACTAACATATTAGCAGAGTACAGACTGTATTAGCAGTACTCACCTGCTCCTCTGGTGATCCATACAGCTGGCGGTACAGGGGAGGGACCTCGGACACCAGGCTCTCCAGGTCCTCTGGAGTAAAGGCAGGGGCCCTGCTCCCTGTACATCGTGTCATCATTGCTCCCAGAGGTAGCAAACAGCAGCTAAGGATGAGAAGGTTTGTTAAGCAGCAGTGTGTGAAGGCAAGTGAATTGATGCTGAAACCGCCACCTATACATATGTGACATAGGCGGACTCCTGTGCATATGGACACAGCTATTGGACCTCTACGGTTGCATTTTACAAAGCTGCCCAATGGCTGTCACAGCCGTATTCGATACCGCCTACCATGTGGTTCAAATAGGCGGCACATAACGTATCAGCATGCCCCTTCCTATGATCCAGGCATCCACATAGGCAGTGTCATCTGGAGGTGGACATAGGCCTCGTACCGCGATGGTGGCATTTTACAAAGCTGGCCAATGACTGTGCCTGGAGAATTCGATCCTGCCTCCTTCGCTGTTCTAAGAGGCACTGTCAATGATTCTGCATGTCCCATTGTTGAGGTTATGCATCCATCATGTCAGTGTTGATGGCCTCATCTCCTAAGTGCTCCTCCACCAGTACATATTTGTTTCTACAGGTCCACCGAAGTACTACACTATTCCTCTACCTATACCAATCCTCACACGTCAGTGTGGTACATGACCGTGCATGAACACATGATTACCGCGGGCCAGGGTATACCGGTGGTGACGATAGATATGTGTGCAATCCAGACTTCTCAACATGACAGTGTCTACCATACAATAGTAAATTGTATGATGGGCACAGTGCTATAACAGGCCCACGAGGAGGCCAGATTGGGGATTATAGATGGAGCATGCAGTCATGGCAATGTGTCAGAATCTTCCTGGTCATTTCTGTAGTTTTCTGGAAAGTCAAGGGTATGCTTTAGGCTACTTACCACCTGGAATGGCCTCTCCTAGAACAGTGGCGAATGGGTTATATGTATGATCCATACCATTGGCAGCCATCACTTCAACTTTCCTCATCCAACAAGTAGCTGTGTATGCTTTGGTATTTCATACATGGATGATGTGTAATGCTGTGTACAGCTGACATCTGCAGGGATTTTTGTTCACATTCCATTTGTCTGTGTTTTGTGTACACTTTGACCAATACCCATATGTGTGTGTACCCTTGAAACCTAGGTACCCTAGCAGAGGGCAGACATGACAGCCTCCTGTGTACCAGCCATTTCCAGGCCTACAAACTATGGAAGAAAGAGACATCATCATCAGTAGGTTCCGTCTCGATAGGCAGACAATACAAGATCTATGTGACCAGTTGGAGCCTCATTTATGTTCTTATAGGAACTATCCCACATCACTGACACCAATAGTGAAACTCATGGCAGCACTATATTACCTGGCCACTGGTTCTTTTCAGTACATTGTGGCCATAGCTGATGAAATATCACAACCTATGTTCAGTGGGGTGCTACGTGATGTGCTGGCAGCATTGGTGAGACAGTTTGCGCTTTAGAAATATTAATAACATAACATGAACAGCTACATTCAGTTCCCCAGACGTGAAGATTTGGCCAATGTGAAGAGTGACTTTTATGGTTTAGGTCGCATCCCACATGTAGTTGGATTTATCGATGGCACACATATTGCCTTAGTACCACCGCAAGTCCTAGAACAGGTGTATAGGGACAGGAAGTACTTCCATTCTATCAACGTGCAAGTGGTGTGTTTGCAGGATTTATATATCACAACACACATCTGTGCCAGATACCCTGGATCAGTCCATGACTCTTTCATATTGCAGAACAGCACCATACCCCAGCTGATGTCACAACTACTACCAGAGAGGGCCGGGCTTGTTGGTGAGCATGACATGTCCGATCCTTTGTGTGTGTGGTGTCAGGTTTTATGTTCTACAAATGTGTGACTGATAATTTCACATATATGTCTTCCATCTAGGATACACAGTGTATCCCAACCACCCATGGTTGTTTACACTGCTGTGGAATCCACAAATGCCAGAGGAAGCCCGCTTCAATGAGGCCCATGGGAGAATAAGGCAGCCAGTGGAGTGGGCTTTTGGGCTCCTGAAGGCCAGATTCAGATCCCTGGACAGAACTGGGGTACCCCTCCTCTACTCACCCAGGAAAAGGTGTGTCAGATCACCGTAGCCTGCTGTATGTTCCACAACCTTGCACTGCAACAGAACATCCCTCTTATCACAGAGGACGGAGACCAACAGGAACCACCGGGTGAGGATCCTGAAATGCACAATGACGATGATAGTGGTGAAGAGGAAGGAGTTGACATGTGTCAAGAGCTCATCAAAAACTTCTTCTCTTGAGTGCAAGTATGCTGTGAGATGCCATTACTTTGACTGCTACATTGAGTGTTGTTGTGATGCTGCGAGGCAGACATTAATGGATACATGTTTGGTATGTACAGCTGTGTCAAACTCTGTGCGCAGCTGTTTGTGAAGTTAGGTTTGGAGACATGCACCTGTTGTGTATGTACCTTTGTGTAGGTGACTTTTTATAATGTACTGTGTACTCCAGAGGTTGACTGTGATTGGTGTCAGATGTATGGCTTCTTGGCTAATCTCTCTGTGTTGGTTTGTTTTAGGTACCCTCACCATTGTCATCCTCATTTGGACATTTCATAGTTCTGACATGAGCAGGTATATTATGCTGTGTTTAAGTAGGAAGTGGGCATGGATTGGTCCTGGGAATGTCTGTCACAGACTAAGGGTGTACTACTCCGGTACCAAGCCAGCTTGCACAACGATAGGATGGAAGTTGCTACGACTCCATTGGACTTGTTCCCTGTCGTGTTGTGGTCCTAGATGCAATATGTGTGCCATCATGTTCTCCATCACAATGTGGTTATTGAGCCAAATCATGCTAGTCTCCCTTTACATTGGTTAAGTCCTCAACGTGTATGGACTGGATGTAGCTGTTGATGTGTCACAGTGCTTACGGCACACCACAGACATGTGTTTCTGATATTCCACCAGATGCAGCAACACTGGATTGGAAGGAACCGGTGCTCAGAAACTGTTGTACTGCCATGTCTTCCTTTCTTTTTTCCAGTGATGTGTGATACCTTCTGTGAGGTTGTTGACATGGCTCCATCTGATAGCACGACCCAATTGTCAGTTGCCTATGCTATTTGGCATTGTCAGAGGTGTCAACTCCTACCATGTTTTTGAAGTATGCACATGAAAAATATGGTCACTGACACAGTTTTGTGATGTCTCATTTTGTCCTTTTTGTAACATCATGGAAGCGTAAGGTTGGAACCATGTAATAAAGTTCTCCTCAGACTGTACAGTTGCATGTCTGTTTTGTGGTGGCATGGTTGAGATTGTCTGTAGCACAACGTTGACAATACACATGTACATGCTTACCTAAGTAGCTTACATTTTAATCTGAGTGTTGTTGTGAGAAGTGAATTTATTGCAGTACACATGGTAACAACAATAAATGAAACAAAGACAGAAAAAAATGACCACAATGGAGTGCAGTTGTCAGTGTTGGTGGATGAAACCATTGTTGTAAGAGCCACATTACGTGGAGTCCAAAGTACAAAACACTCCTCCCATCAGAAGTTGGAAAGAATACTGTAATAGTCAACAAAGTTAACAGATTGCACACAAACGAGGAAATCAGGGGCACCGTTTCTTACTGGCGGTGGTGAGCGTCTTGCCATTCGTTCCCCCTGGATGTTTCCTTGGACATCCCATCCTACGTCGAGTGGGGGATCCACAACTGAAGGGTCTGGGATGTCTGAGAAGTCTCCCCCTGAAAGGGCCTTTCTTCCTGTGGATGCAGATGTTGAAGGGACAGATATAGGTGTGCCAGAGGAAGGGGTCGGTGTAGTTGGTATGCCCTGCAGAGGGTGGTATTAATATCCCTCAGCACCCCAAGGAGCTGGCCCATTTGGCCATTATGTGTATTCAGTCTCTGGTCTATAGACCTCTGCAGTTGCTTAATGTCCCTGAGTTCTTTAAGTACCCGGTCCATGGCTTCCTGGTATCCCTCATATGCGCCCATGCCTCGGGCAGGTTTGCCTGGACTTCAGTGGCACCATAAGCCTCATGTTGTGGGCCCACATTTAGCCGCCCACCACCCCTGCCCCCACAGGCATGCCTGGGAGAGAAAAATAGGGGTGGAGGTTAACATTGCTGTTAGACCTGGTACCATTGGCGTGGGTCTCCCTTCCATTATTTCGCTATGCTTCCTCTGTTGTTGACCTGTTTTTGCTGGTTTAGATGCTTTGGGAACTTTGCCACTGCTAATCAGTGCCAAAGTGCAAGTGCTCCCTATGACAAATTGATGTTTGGATTAGTGACTCCATGATTGGCTTATTTGACTCACTGTCAGCCCCTAGTACAGTGCACCGCGTGTGCCCGGGGCCTGTAAATCAAATGCTGCTGGTGGGCTTGCAGCACTGGTTGTGCCACCCACCGGAGCAGCTTGGAAAGCGTGTCTCAGGCCTGCCATTGCAGAGCCTGTGTGCAGTCTGGTACTGCCATGTCGACTTGGGAAGTGCACCCACTTACCAGTCCCCAAACCTTCCCTTTTCTGCATGTTAGTCACCCCTAAAGTAGGCCTGCGGGCAGGGTGCATTGTATGTAAGAGGTGGGACATGCCCTGATGTGTGTGGCATGTCCTGATAGTGAATTACAGCCAATTTCGTTTTTCACTATTGCAAGGCTACCTCTCCCCATAGGCCAGAATGGGCAGTTTGATTATAACACCTTATAATCCTAACTAACCCAGGAAACATGGTAGACAAGCATTGGCATAGCCAATAGGTCTCGCCTTTGGGGCCTTATAAGTGTTTAGCCAGAGCTATTGACTTTGCCAATGTCTTCAAGCTGTGCTGTAGAGAAGTGTGGCTGCTGTGCGGCATGCTGAAAAGTTATAATAAAAAAGTGTCAGAAGCATTTTTATTACTTTATATATGACCAAGAAGGCATTATGTAAAACTGAACAACCATATTAAAAAAAGTATTTACAATAAAAAAATTCCTCAGTTTTCTTTTGTTCTTGCAATGCTGGCAACTTGTTTCTGCCTATTGCAATGGTTGTTTGTTAAAGCTTTTTTTTTTGAGGGGCATAAACAATCGGAGGGTGAAGGTTGGGAACTAGTACCTGTATTATAACACTAGCAGCGGCCAGACGCTAGGGAGAATCAACAGATGCCAGATTCCGAGAGCAGGCTGAGGTGGTGCTGAGTGATGCTGAGATGGTAGTGGTGGTGGTGGTGACTGTTGCGGAGACGATGCTGAGGTGATGCTGAATGATACTCAGGTGTTGCTGAGTGATACTGCTGTGGTGCTGAGTGATGCTGTGGTGGTGCTGAGTGATATTGTCTTGGTGCTGAGTGATGCTGTGGCGGCGCTGAGTGATGCTGTTGCGGCACTGAGTGATGCTGTGGTGGTGGTGAGCAATGCTGTGGCGGTGCTGAGCGTTGCAGTGGTGGTGCTGAGCGATGCTGTGGTGGTGCTGAGCGATGCTGTGGTGGCGCTGAGTGATGCTGTGGTGGCGCTGAGTGATGCTGTGGTCGCGCTGAGTGATGCTGTGGTAGCGCTGAGTGATGCTGTGGTGGCGCTGAGTGATGCTAAGGTTTTGCTGAGTGATGCTGTGGTTTTGCTGAGTGATGCTGTGGTCGCGCTGAGTGATGCTGTGGTGGCGCTGAGCGATGCTGTGGTGACGCTGAGCGATGCTGTGGTGGTGCTGAGCGATGCTGTGGTGGTGCTGAGTGATGCAGTGTTGGCCCTGAGTGATGATGTCGTGTCGCTGAGTAAAGCTATGGTGGTGCTGAGTGATGCTGTGGTGGCGCGGAGTGATGTTGTGGTGGCGCTGAGTGATGCTGTTGTGGCGCTAAGTGATGCTGTGGTTGTGCTGAGTAATGCTGTGGTTGTGCTGAGTGATGCTGTGGTTGCACTGAGTGATGCTGTGGTTGCACTGAGTGATGCTGTGATGGCGTTTAGTGATGCTGTGATGGCGTTGAGAGATGTTGTGTTGGTGCTGAGTGATGCTGTGCTGGCTCTGATTGATGCTGTGCTGGCTCTGATTGATGCTGTGGTGATGCTGAGTGATGCTGTGGTGTTGCCAAGTGAGAGATAGAGTGAAGATATAATGCCCAATTAGAGAGGGTGGTGAGAGAGAAAGAGAGAGAAAGGGTGTACATAGAATAAAGAGTGGAGCGGGATAGAGAGAGAGAAAGAAGGGGAGAGAGAGTGAATGAAGGAGTTTGAAAGAGAAACAGATAAAGGGGTGAGAGAGAATGAAAGGCTAAAAAAGATAGAGAGGGGAGAGTTAATTAAGTAGAGAGAGAATTAGAGAGAGGAGAGAGAGAGAAGGAGAGAGACAATAAGAGTGGGGGATGTGGAGTTTAAATAGAGTGAAGAAGTGACGCGGAAAAAGTAACCTTAAATATAGCTTTGTGCTTTGCGCAAATAAATATAAAAAAAAAAACAACAGTGAGAGACAAAAATACTGGTAATTAGGCTGTGACTCCCAATATAAAACAAATAGCGATATAAGGTGAAATCAACCCACCGAAGCAATATTTCTAACTAGACAAAAAAAAGCTTGCATTTCAATGCTAATCGCTGTTGTTTTTCATGTGACTGTAGTCCAGGGCCCTCAGTTGGTAATGTGAGCTGCTGCTGCGATTGAAACATCAGAGTCCAGAGAGTTAATGAGCCATGACGAGGAAATGAGGAAGAGATAGGAAACAACAGATGGCAGCTGCGCGTGCACGCCATCGTGAACTCAAGCTGGTCGCCAGCCGAAAGCCAGTGTTTGCACTTCCAAAACCCGCTTACTAAAACTCTCGGCCAGACCAGCGCAAGCGCTGGTGCAGGCCGAGACCTAAAAAACGAATTTAGTATGCCTGAACTCAGAATGATAAAATACATCTTTTAGTGAAGTTGGTTTTAACATTCTGTGTTAGATGGTTGGGTGAAGGGTAGCAAAGTGAATGATTTTGACGCGCTCTTTGATTTGATTGCATGGGAGCACTTGTCAGGAAATTGTTTTCCAGAGCTACGCCAGCACCTGATTGATAGTAGGCTGACTAACCCTAGGAAGCTTGCTGAGGAGGCGGACCGCTGGGTGAGCACCCGGGTCCACAAGGGTCATGTGGGAGACTCCGCCAAAGGTGGGCAGGGTCCCCAGCAGAGGAGTGGGGGGACAAGGGTAAACAGAGGGAGTTCCATAAAGGGCCCCAAAGTAATCCCCAAGGGAACCAGCCTCCCCCTGAGAAGAAGCCAGGGGCCCCGACAGATAAGCCTGTTCACAGGGGGCCCAGGAACTGCTTTAGGTGTGGTAAAGTGGGCCACTGCTCCTATGATTCAAAATGTCCCGTGTATGGGAAGACAGCACCCACTGGTGCACCACCCCGGCAGGTGGCTAGTGTAGCCCTGGGGGAGGAGATGGGTGCCCAAGGTGGGTGGGGTCCCGTAGCGATGTCCTTGGTCTCTTTAGGAGACAGTGAGATAGTCCCCAGGACCCAACTGCCTGATAACACTAAAAAATACAGGCAGTGGGTGACCATCAATGGCCAAAGGGTGGAGGCTCTGAGAGACACCGGAGCCAGTGTGACAGCTGTCAGTTGGCGGCTGGTGTCTGAAGAGCAGGTGATCCCCAATGCATTCTGCCTGGTAGTTGCCACGGACAACTCAGAGAACCACTGCAGAGTGGCTCAGGTTCCCTTTGAGTGGGGGGGTCTCAGGTACCTTTCAAGTAGCTGTGAGGCCAGCCATGCCTGTAGACTGTCTGTTGGGCAACGATTTAGAAAGTTCACCTTGGGCAGAGGTAGAGAGAAAGTCTCATCTAGAGATGTTGGGTCTGCCTGAGTGGGCTTGCGCGACCACTCAGTCTATGGCAGCCAGTAGAGGTGTTCAAGAGGACCTGGCGCCTGAGAGGTTGGCCTGCCTTGAAGAGAAGAGGCAGGGGGTGCGGGAAACCAGCCCCCGTAGTTCCCACGGTCCAGGAGGAAGCAGAACCTGAGGGGGATGCTCTGGAACCTACAGGGGAGCAAGTGGCCGAACTGGGGGACCTGCCAGAGCTGACCCATTGGCAGCAAGAAGGAGGACCCTCCAGGGAGGAGTTCTGCGAGGAGCAGAACAAGTGCCCTTCTCTTGTGGGTTTGCGGCAACAGGCCACAAACCACGCAGCAGGTGATCAGTCTGGATCACATTGGATCTACTGGGAGAATGGTCTCCTATATAGCGAACCTATGGTTGCTGAGCCTGGGTCAGCCCGTGTGCTGGTGGTACCCCAGCACTTCAGAGCCTTCCTACTGGGTTTGGCTCATGATGTGCCTTTAGCAGGACATCTGGGGCAGGGCAAGACCTTTGAGAGGCTTGTCACCCACTTTTATTGGCCCCAGATGCGCAAGAGTTCAGACACTCATTGCAGGACATGTTAGACTTGCCAGGCAAGTGGAAAAAGTGGGAGGAAGCACAAGGCTTCCCTCCAGCCTTTCCCTGTGGTCATCACCCCCTTTGAACGGTTGGGTATTGACATTGTGGGGCAACTGGACCCCAAGACAGCCATGGCAACAGGTTCATCCTGGTCTTGGTGGACCATGCCACCCGGTACCCGGAAGCCATCCCTCTTCGGACAGTGACGGCCCCCGTGGTGAGACGTGCACTGATGGGGATTTTCTCCCGTGTGGGGTTCCCCAAGGAGGTGGTGTCTGACCGTGGTACAAACTTCATTTCCAAGTATATGAAGTACCTGTGACAGGAGTGTGGTATAACGTACAAGTTCACCACTCCTTACCACCCCCAAGGTAATGGGCTGGTTGAGAGATTCAACCGGGCCCTGAAGGGCATGATTATGGGTCTGGAAGAACCCATGAGGCGTAAGTGGGACGTCTTCTTGCCATGCCTTTTGTTTGCTTACCGTGAGGTGCCACAGAAGTCCTTAGGGTTCAGTCCCTTTGAACTGCTCTATGGTCACCCGGTAAGAGGACCTCTGAGTCTGGTGAAAGAAGGCTGGGAGAAAGCTCCCAGTAGACCTCCCCAGGATGTATTTAGCTACATGCTGGCCTTTAGAAACCAGACTAGGCGATTCAGGCAACTCACTGAGGTGAACCTGGAAGCCAGCCAGGAGGAGATGAAACGGTGGTATGATCAGAATGCCACTCTGATCGAGTTTCAGCCTGGGCAGAAAGTGTGGGTCATGGCCCCCCTGGAGCCTTGCGCGCTCCAGGATAAGTGGACCAGACCATTTGAGGTGGTGGAGCGCAAGAGTGATGTCACCTACCTGGTGGACTTGCGATCTCCCAGGAACCCTTTGCGGGTCCTCCATGTCAACCGCCTAAAGCCCCATTTTGAGAGGTCCGAAGTGGGCATGCTCCTAGCAACAGATGATGGGATGGAAGAGGAGACAGAACCTCTTCCTGACCTCCTGTCTGCAACAGAGCAAGATGGGTCAGTGGAGGGTGTGAACCTCTCTAACTCCCTGACACCTGAACAGCAGGAAGAGTGTCCCCAACTGTTGGGACAGTTTCCTGACCTGTTTTCCCTGACTCCTAGTGTCACTGATTGGTGCGTCCATGATGTGGACACTGGGGACAGTCCTCCTGTCAAGCACAAGGCTTACAGAGTGACTGATAGGGTGAGAGCTTGCATCAAGGATGAGGTCTCCAAGATGTTTGCATTGGGGGTGATTGAGTCCTCTCACAGCCCTTGGGCCAGCCCAGTGGTCTTGGTCCCAAAGGCTGCCGCGCCTGTTGCCACGCCCGAACTCCGGTTCTGTGTTGACTACCGAGGACTCAATTCAGTCACCAGGACTGACGCGCACCCCATCCCCAGAGCTGATGAGCTCATTGATCGGTTAGGGGCTGCCCGGTACCTCAGCACGTTTGACTTAACGTCTGGGTACTGGCAGATCGCCTTGACTGATGGGGCCAAAGAGAGGTCAGCATTCTCCACACCAGATGGGCACTACCAATTCCGGGTTATGCCCTTTGGGATGAAGAATGCCCCTGTCACCTTTCAGAGGTTGGTCAACCAGGTGTTGGTTGGACTGGAAGATTTCAGTGCCGCCTACCTGGATGACATCGCAGTGTTCAGCGCCAGTTGGGAAGAACATCTGCGCCACTTCTGGGAAGTGTTGATGGCGCTGCGGAGGGCAGGGCTCACGATCAAGGCGAGTAAGTGCCAGATCGGGCAGGGTTCCGTGGTGTACTTGGGACACCAGGTTGGGAGCGGCCAGGTGGCGCCCCTACAGCCCAAGATTGATACCATTCTGGCTTGGGAACCCCCCAAGATCCAGACAGAGGTGAGAGCCTTTCTAGGACTCACCGGGTATTACAGGAGATTTGTCAAGGCGTATGGCAGCATCGTTGCACCCTTGACAGAGCTGACTTCCAGGAAGCAGCCCAAGAGAGTGATTTGGACTGACCCCTGTCAGAGAGCTTTTGACGCCTTGAAGACTGCCATGTGCACGGCTCAGTGCTTCAGGCGCCCAACTTCTCAAAAGAATTTGTTGTTAAAACAGACGCTTCAGAGCATGGTGTAGGGGCTGTTCTGGCACAGTTAAATGAGGAGGGCCTAGACCAACCTGTAGCCTTCATCAGTAGGAGGTTACTTCCACGGGAACAGAGGTGGAGTGCTATTGAGCGTGAGGCATTTGCCGTGGTCTGGGCGCTGAAGAAATTGAGACCATACCTGTTTGGGACTCACTTCCGGGTTCAGACAGACCACAGGCCCCTCAGATGGTTGATGCAGATGAGGGGTGAGAATCCAAAGCTATTAAGGTGGTCCATTTCCCTACAGGGGATGGACTTTACGGTGGAACACCGCCCTGGTACAGAACACGCCAATGCTGATGGTCTGTCCAGATTTTTCCGCCTTAGTGATGAGAACTCCCAGGAGGTAGGGTAGTTCTCCCCACATTTCAGCTGGAGGGGACACGTGTTAGACCTGGTACCATTGGCGTGGGTCTCCCTTCCATTTTTTCGCTATGCCTCCTCTGTTGTTGACCTGTTTTTGCTGGTTTAGATGCTTTGGGCACTTTGCCACTGCTAATCAGTGCCAAAGTGCAAGTGCTCCCTATGACAAATTGATGTATGGATTAGTGACTCCATGATTGGCTTATTTGACTAACTGTCAGCCCCTAGTACATTGCACCGCGTGTGCCCAGGGCCTGTAAATCAAATGCTGCTGGTGGGCTTGCAGCACTGGTTGTGCCACCCACCGGAGCAGCTTGGAAAGCGTGTCTCAGGGCTGCTATTGCAGAGCCTGTGTGCAGTCTGGTACTGCCTTGTCAACTTGGGAAGTGCACCCACTTACCAGTCCCCAAACCTTCCCTTTTCTGCATGTTAGTCACCCCTAAAGTAGGCCTGCGGGCAGGGTGCATTGTATGTAAGAGGTGGGACATGCCCTGATGTGTGTGGCATGTCCTGATAGTGAATTACAGCCAATTTAGTTTTTCACTATTGCAAGGCTACCTGTCCCCATAGGCCAGAATGGGCAGTTTGATTATAAAACCTTATAATCCTAACTGAGCCAGGGAACATGGTAGTAAAACGAATTTAGTATGCCTGAACTCAGAATGATAAAATACATCTTTTAGTGAAGTTGGTTTTAACATTCTGTGTTTAAAAATACCACTTTTAGAAAGTAGGTATTTTCTTGCCTAACCATCCAGCCTGCCTCTGCTAGCTTGTGTATTGTATGTCTGGGTTTGTGAGTGACAGGGGCTGGGGGACTCCAGGAGACAGGGTGAGTCAGCACTAGGCTGAATAGACCTATCTGCATGAGGAGTGGTGGGAGGAGTAGCACCTGGGCCTGAATAGGGCTGTGCCTGCCTTCCACAATGCTGGCTCCACCTCCTGTGGTGTGTCTGATGACCCTGGCCCACACTGACAAAGGAAGAAGTTGGGCACTGGCAGAATGCACCCAGAACTGGTTTGGACTAGGTACAGGACCCTCTGCTTTCAGAGGACAAAGGATTTGCTAGTATAAATATTGGGGCCCAGACCCCAAGACTTTACATCACTTCTGGGAATCAAGACGAACCTTTGCTGGGGAGAAGAACCAGGAAGCTGAAGGAGGAGACTACCCCTATACTGCGTGTTGTTGGGGTTGGCCTGCAGTGGTTACTTTATTGCCAAAGAAAGGAGAAAAGGACTGAGTGTGCTTTCATCCTCTTGAAGAAGATCTCCAAGGGCTTGAACATTGAGCTTGCCTCCTGCCTGAAGTCTCAGGGATACAAGACTTCACCCCCAGCTCCCCTCCTGAATTCCCTTACTGGGAATTGAAGTGCCTACTGCTGTTGGGCCTTCTGAGAGACTGCGTGTCGCTGGGAGCTGGAAGCGCGACGCAACGAAGAGGAAGCGTGTTGCCGCCGCAGCAGCCGTCGTCGCATCGCAGAGTAAGCGTGCCGCCGCTGCCGCATCACCAAAGCGCCCCGCATCACCGGAGAAGCGTGCCGCCGCAGCAGTTGTCGTCGCATCGCGGAGTAAGCCTGCCGCCGCTGCCGCTGTCGCTATCGCATCACCGAAGCGCCTCGCATCACCGGAGAAGCGTGCCGCCGCCACAGAGGACGCCGGCACATCACTGGAGAAGCGTGTCACAGGGCCTGTCGCGGCTCAGAAGATCGCTGAGTCGCCGCACGGCCGGCGGGCGTGCAAGCACCCCGTCAACGTTGTCGCACCGTAAGCAAGACGCCATTTTCTCGCATCGCACCAGATCATCATCGCATCGGAACCGGGCCGCAGTAAGAAACCGACGCATCCTCCTTTCTGCGTGTAAGGAATCGAAGCATCACCTTCCCTGCGACCTTTTTGTTTGTTTTGCGTTACGCAGCCAAAGGTACATTGAGAGTAAAGTGTCGCATTTATCATCTTTATTGAACTGAACTATTTTCTACCATTGACAGTCATATTTTTCGTATTGTATTGTGGATTTTTGTCGTTTTGGGTCTTGTGTTAAGTCTATATAAAAATACTTATTTTTATACTACAACCTGTGTGGTGTCCATCTGTAGTGTTGTCACTGGGTTACTGTATGTGTTCACAAATGCTTTACACACTGCCTCTGAGATAAGCCTGCCTGCTCGTGCCAAGCTACCAAGGGGGTAAGCAGGGGTTAATTTAGTAGTGTATCCCACTTATCCTGACTAGAAGCAAGGGTCCCTATTTGGACAAAGGTACCTACCTCTGCCAACTAGAGACCCCCAGTTCCAACAATTGCCAACTATTCCTGTATGATTGACTAGTTTTCATGACATTAGTATGCCAAAGTGGTATCGCCCTGCTCAGTCACTGTGCTGATGTGGTTCATATGAGCGTTGAGAGATAGAAATACCTAATCCCTGTGACTTGCACCCAACACAGTGTAGGAGTTATCAAAGTTTTAGCACACTCCAAGTCCATCTTGTGTACGATACAGGCACACACATGACTTGGTAGTAGTTTAATCATTACTAATCATGTGTGCTAAACTAAACTAGCGGGGTTACCTTCATGCATTACTGATATTTCATTTACACACTTAGCATGGTGTCACTGATGGTCTCATTATTTGAAGCTCTGGGGACCAAGGGAAGTTCAGGCTAAGTAGGCAGACATGTGTCTGAGCAGAGCATTGTGTGTACAGTACTTCAGTTGAGCCATGGCTGACAAGTGAGTATGGAGAAAGAACGCAGGTGACCGTAATTTAGAGTTAGAACTACAGAGCCTGATGGTAGCTATAGTCTTTTCCACCTGTCCTCTCCCCCACTTCACCAATGGCTCCTTGCCTGTGAGGGGAACTTTAGTTGGGACATGACTGACAAGTGAGTATGGAAAAACAACACAGGAGCCTGTATTTTAGTGTTAGAAGTACAGGGCCTGATGGTAGTTGTAGTCATTTCAAGCCCTCCTCCCCCCACTCGACCAATGGCTCCCTGCCTGTGAGGGGAACTTCAGTTGAGACATGGCTGACTAGTGAGTATGGAGAAACAACACAGGTGCCTGTATTTTAGATTTAGAAGTACAGGGCCTGATGGTAGCTGTAGTCCTTTCAACCTGTCCTCCCCCCACTTGACCAATGGCTCCCTGACTGTGAGGAGAACTTCAGTTGATACATGGCTGACAAGTGAATATGGAGAAACAACACAGCTGCCTGTATTTTAGAGATAGAAGTACAGGGCCTGATGGTAGTTGTAGTCATTTCAATCACTCCTTCCCTCCCACTTGACCAATGGCTCCCTGCCTGTGAGGGGAACTTCAGCAGAGATCTGGCTGACAAGTTAGTATGGAGAAATAACGCTGGTGTCTGTATTTTAGAGTTACAATTATAGGGCCTGATGGTAGCTGTAGCCCTTTCAACCTGTCCTCCTCCCACTTGACCAATGGCTCCTTGCCTGTAAGGGGAACTTCAGTTGAGACATGGCTGACAATTAAGTATGGAGAAACAACACCGGGCCTCCAGTTCAGAGTTAGAAGTACAAGGCCTGATGGTAACTGTAGTCCTTTCTATTTCAACTTCTTAACACCTTCAAAAATGGTTTGTGTTACATACCTGTTACCTAAATGCAGTTTTGGAGGGTCATACTCTTGGATATTTGTGCATATTATTGTTCCTTGGTGATGATTTGATGGTAATGCAGTTACAGCCAGCATTTCGGCATGTGAGAATGTAATTGCCATTGCTACTTGTGTTCTTCTGTGCAGGACTACTGTCTGTATCTGTCAATAACACATCTCAGATACTTTGGCTACTGCATATTGGACCAATCTAGGTACAACAGTTTGGTAAGAGCTGTAATGTGTGCTAAAGGAACATTGATATTTTATGACAGTTGTTGAGGTGTTACTTACCAGACTCCAGTCCCCCAGGTATTCTTATCAAGCCCTCTGAATGCAGGATGGCATGCACCTCCTCCTTCCAGGCTGTGAATTGTAATGGTGGCCCGGGAGGACCACCACCAGTTTTCTGGGTGGCCAGGTGGTGCCTGTTGACCAGGGCCTTGACCCTGGCCTTCAGGTCATACCACCTCTTTCTGATGTTCTCCTTCATGTGCAGGGTGGTACCTGCAGCATTAACCTTGTGGACTATCCTGTCATATATCTCATTCTTCCTAGTGACAGGAGTTTGTTAAACTTGGGCTCCAAAGATCTGTGGCTCTACTCTAATGATTTCATCCACCATCACAGACAAGTTGTTCGCTGAAAAACGTGGATTTTTTTGTGAGATTGTGTGCACCACAGTAAGTGATAGTGACGGAGAATGACAGGGGTTTACAAGAAAATACTTAACTAAATATATACAGTGAATGGTGCAATGAAGGTGTGTGGAGTGTAATTGTATGGAAGGGGCTGGCGGCTTTGAAACTAGAATAAAGGTCTGTCCTGTTGTGCTGAAGGGTGGTGGCAAAGGATCCTGGTCTGGGACGGGGTGTGTTTTATACTTTGAATTGTAGGTGTGGCCACTTTGTCTATTGACATAAGCTGTGTAGTTTTTTGTACGCATACAATGGGCTGTGCTGTGGTACTTCACGGTAGCAGTACCGCTGTGGTCTTACAATGAGGTTTAATGCCCGACATGGATCCGCCAAGGTGTCAGATGTATCGTAATCTGCTCGGCAGTAGAACCACAGCCATGGCTGTGCCGGAGTCCAGATCGGCACCCTTTCCAACCGCCAAGAGCCATGCGGAGTCAGCTCCGACTTACGGTCAGAATTGAACCGCAGTCGGACGGTCAGTCTGACCGGCATCATAAACAGCCCCTTAGTCTCTGACATGGAATTCAAAAATCCTCAGTGGGGAAAGGCAGCAGGATCTTGCCGAGATAGGTTGCCTGAGGTGGGTAGCCATCGGATGAAGTCCTGGTGAAGCCATTGACTTTTTAAAGGAAATCTCAGAGGAGGAGAAATAAAAAATTGATGCCCAAGGAAGGTCCCTCGCCAGCTGGATAATTTTGGCATCTTCTCCTGGTGAAGATTTCTCCCTTTGTATTTAGTCACCTTTTTGGAGCTCGGATTCCTCCAGCAGGACAATACTGCAATCTGTAGCTAAATAGGGCTCCATGAGGTGGAATATCTTTTCTGCGACGTCCCATTGAAACAGATTTACATCCGCGGAAAAGTTCTGAGCAGCAGCAACCTGAATCTCTAGGCCAGTGGCTACGCAGCTATGTCAAATTTATTTGGCAGGTTTGTCTGGGTTTTATGTCGGCTCTCCAGGCAAAAAGTCTTGAAAAAGTTTCTAAGCCCCAGGTTTTACAGTCATACAGGACGAGTACACTCTGACACCAGCAATGGGTTCCAGGACCTTAGGAACAGCACTTGGCAGTTAGGACTCACTCCAACAGAAGCCCTCATTAGTAGTGTCTGGGGAGGTCCAGTTGGAACTGGTCATCTTGGCTCTTCAGGAAAGGGGCTTCAAGCAGCTTGTTGTGTCCCTTTAGCTTAACATAATGTCAACACACAGATGCTTGGAGCCCACATCTTAGCCCTGAGTACAACTGGGAGCATTTCCAGTATTTCATGTCTTCTCATAGTTCTCAACAGCAGGTGCAGTTTGTCTTCTATCTTTCACAAGTCCAGTAGTGTTCTGAAGAGAGTTCCCATGGGTGCAATATTTATACCTGGCATTAGCCTGTGGGTAAGTGTGACTCTTGATACATCAATAACCAACAGGAAAACAAATACCAGGGGTAACCCTACCTACTTATGTAGCACTTCCTGTGTGCTCTACTGCAAAAAAATGCCAGAGTGCCCTCTCTCTACCTAAAGCCAACATGGCATTCTTCCCTTGTGCAGAGCTCCTGTGTCAACCCTAGAAGTGTGGCCAGGGAAATGAGCAACATGTCCTCTGTGGTCACACAAAACTGGTTCTGGTGCATCCCCACTGTGACTGGTGCCTGGCTGGCTAGAAGGAAAAAAGAGTGGCAGAATCAGGTGTTAGCTACATTTGCCTGTGATAGGGTAGGTATCTTTGTAGATAATTAAGTTCCTGGTTACTGCTGCAATGGTCATCCTGTCAGAGGAACAGGACACCTCCCCACACCCAAGGCCTTTGTCTCGGCTCTTGGAGCAAGTTCACACCTAATCAAGAAGCTATTCAGCTCCTGCGTGACAGTTAGAAGCTCATGCAAATGGGTTTCTAGAGGCTTTAGACAGGCAAAGAGTGGCTTTTTAAAAGTACGGTTTATAATATATTGAATTCAAATCCGACCTTATCAATTAATTGAAATTATTTAATATTTACATTAGCTCTAAATGCTTTTCAAAATGCTTTTAAAAGGAGAGTTTAGGTCTGTGAAAAGGTATTATTATGATAGGTCGAATTTGAAGTTTAAACCTGCACAGCCAGGTTACTGATGGCAGCCTTGCAGTCATGTTTTGCATAACCCCCGGCGGAGACTTCCACTCCGCACACGCAGTGTGCGGAGATTTGCCTTCTCCGCGTTCCGCGGAGAACGCGGAGATGGCAAATCTCAAAGACTCAAAGACTGAGTTCATTTTAACCTTACAGCGGCTGGGTTCACAATTTGTTACATAGGAAATCAACCACCAAGTTTGGGTACCACCTTAAAGAATTTATTGGTTAATTCAAATATAATTTTTTGTGAGTAACCATGCTTTCTCACCAACAAAATATCCCAGAGCAGGATTTCTCTTATGATCAGCATAGCATGTTTAACTAGCTTCAGGTTTCTCCAAAGCCTTTTGTGCTGTCCACTGTATCTCAGTTAATTCACCTAAGGCTTTTGATACTGAAAGTAATTATGTACTTATGGGTTGATACAAAGACAATATTCAGTGATGATGTCATACATACAGAAGAAGGGCCTCTTATTGTCTAGGAATCTACTTTTCTGCCAGCTGTTGTCTTTCCATAGTGAACGTTACCTATGCTTGACTTTTAAATTACTTAGTGCCTGATTTATATATTGGCGGTAAGCATAATCTGTTGCAAGAGCGATGGACTATGCTTACCATCAATATAATGATTCACCCGCTAAATTTAGATGTGGGTGGAACTTTGGTGTAGCCACAGCAGAGACTATGATTACACCCCTCCAACAACCCAATGAAGTGAGGGCTGTCAGAGGTTGACTTGTATGTCCACCCTCCTAATTTAGATGGGTGGACAAAGAGGTATGTTTTCACTGCCCGTCACCGCCAGGAGATTCCTGGGCGTAAGTGGTAGTGAAAACTGTCTAATTCCCTCCTCGAATGCTAGAAATGTTCATCGGCCCGATGGACATTTCTAAATTTGTCAGTCGTGACCTCTGCCAGGAAAACAAAGTATTTTACTCCATCACCCTGGCAGAGGATGGCCCAACTGCCAAAATCAAAATCGGGCCCTAAGATTAACTTCTGCGGTCTTTAAAAAATGACCCGCCTTTCCACAATATAAACTTCCGTTCTCTAGATATAGAGCATTTAAACTGCCTGGTCACATAGGTTCTGAAACTTCTGTAACTTTTCCATCTTCCGGTTTAGATCGCACTATCGCTTTCATTTTCTGTGAGGGAAGTTCAGACAGACCAGCAGGGGGTGAGTTTTTTCTGATCAGAAAAATGGAAATCCCCTGTTGTTAGAGGAATGACAGTGATTGCATTGTCATACTCAGAGGGAAAGCACCCATACAGATACGTTCAAAGGCATTGTTTTTCTTTCTCAAAAGGTATAGGAAATATGGGTACTCTTCCCTTGGAGTCGTGAGCAAATGAGCACACGTCCAACACAAAGAGAGGTTGAGTTACTGTTTCCTCTGCTGCAAGAAATGAAGAAAATTGTTGCCACAATAAAACAAATATCAGTTTTCAACTGGGCGGCAGGCTTAGTGCTGTTGGTTTCTTCACACCTGTCACATGGCTCTTCTATGCACAGACAAATAGCGAGCCAACCAATGAGACTCACAGCAAAGAGGACTAGCTAGACCCACCAAGAAATAATGTAGCTGTGAGGCTTTCTACTACAGCCACAGGCCATAGCTGTGGGCCACAGGAGGGACTATGGTACAATGATTTTGGTACAGCTGGTGAGCAACAACAAATGTAATTTCTAATTACTGGAGCAGAAACACAGTGACATTTTGAAACAATATCACATTGTGCAGCAGGTGCTGAGCCACCTCTGCAGGTAGGAGAATATGAAGAGGTGCCTTGGTTGATAAGCCTGGAGCAGCAGCTTTGATAATAGAGATTTGAGATGCTTGCATTAATGAAAATTGTTACAGTTTTCTGAGCAGCTAATAATCAGACTCGTGTGAGAGCAATAATTTCAGCCCCTTGTGTATAACGAAGATTTAACAGACAATGATGTTCAATAACATCATACAGAGAACAAATAGCAAACAGGGTACCTTAATAATTTCGGAGACATGAACCATCAATGTAATACATAAGATCACAATTTAGTAAAAGTACTTCTGTGATTTCAATAGAAGGTTTAGTTAGGTGAGCTATGGTAGGACAGCAGTCATGAGGTTCACCACTAAGAGGACTGGAAAAGAGAAACACAGAGTTTAAAACATACAATTGTAATATGAGATGCTGATAGTAACACTATGTCACCTCACTGGCAATCAAGACATGAAACTATACTGAGTTTTTGTAGTCAATAGCAATGCAGCTATGGAGCGAGTTACAGCAATCAGGAGTTGGTGCCGTAACACAAGATTTTCAGAAGCTGCAACTAAATGGACGGACACAGCCAGCAAGCACAGACATGGCATCATTGCTGGTGTAAGAACATCAAGCGTAAGCAATTACTTTCTTTTTATCACCATGATGCTGAACCAGAATACATAAAACAAAACCTTATTTTTCATGACAACACAAAGTGAAAGGTTTGGAATAATCAGGTAAGGCCAATTCAAGTACAGTTGGCAGTTCTTGTTTCAAAGATACAAGGGCTTGTTCTGCCTCCTTGGACCAAGGCAAAGTTTCAAAGGTATCTTTCCATACATACAATTACTGGGTGATATTAGTAAATCCCAAAACCAACTGGAACAATCATCTCCAAAACATTTTGTACCTTGGAGATTAGAACTGGTCTCAGTAGCTTACCGTAGGTACTGGAAGTTGTCACATTTGCTGTGCGTTCAAAGACGAGTTCAAATGTCAGAGAATGTCTTCAGACAAAATTGCTGCTTATTCTTTTAACATGGAGACTGGTGTTTACTTTTCTTTCTCTAACTGCAAAGTTAGAAGATTTTTTGCAAAGTGAACTACCTGACAAGTCAGTAAGTGTGAAAGAAAAGACTGGAGGATGTCAGTTCTTTTTCTAACACACAACCTATAAATACCTGTAAAATAACTGAACAAATATATCAGCCGTTAGGAAAGCACAAATTATTTTTTGGTATTCTCAAGTAGGATTAAAACAACGATTTTGATAGGATCAAAGCAAATCAAGACACTCCACTTGGTGATGAGCAAATGGTAATTATTTGACCAAAAAAGATTTCTATACATTATTGTTTGTGCTCTACAACTTTTATTAGTAAAACTGCATGTCAGAATGAATTTGTGATCATTTCAATGGAAAATGTGATATCTGTAGATGCGCCACCACACCATGCTTTAGTAATATATTTGCAACAGTATGCTCTAAAATACACTACCAATTACACACCATGCCCATATCACTTTCCTACTGAATGGATGTGACACTTGGATTTTTCAGTCCCTGTAACTTCACTGATGCAACATTTATGCCAGCACTCCCACTCTGAAAATTGTTCCAGCACCACTGTAGCTTCTGGATTTTTTAATCTTTAAATTCATTTTATCTTGAGAAACCGTGTGACCCTTATCAGCTAATTCAGTGAGTAAATATAGGTATACCTACATAAGTTTAGAAATCTAAAATTATATGAAAGTTCATTAATTCAATCTCCACATCTTTTTCAAACAATTATTAGAATGCAAGCAAAATCAGTAAAATTTCACCCTCAGGACTTATGGAGCTTGAAGACTTCATCTCTTCCACTGAACTGCCATTTCCACAGGAAAACAACATTGGTCAATTTGAAAAGATTAATAAGGAATACCCTGAACAAACCTATGAGCACTCCAGTATACACCCACCGCATTCTAGAGATATGATGGGTGATGCATTAGAACGTTATCAAATGAAAAAAGCTACAGAACAGCCAGTTAGCATCTGGCAAAAAACTTTGGACGCATAATGTTATCTACATTTGTTTCCAACTGGGAAAGAAGGCAGATATGATGATCGTCCTGTTCAAATTTCTGCTTCCGACTATCATTCTACAAGACTATATTTAAAGGACCCATTTTTCACCAAAACATTCCTAATATCTCCCCACAATTATATGAAAGTGAACTATCCATCACATCTTATGCTGTTGCACATTTGATGCAGACTGGAACTGAATTTACTAACCTAACAGCTAAATATTTTCTAAACAAGGTGGAAACGAATGACGAAAACCTTGAAATTAATTTGATCAACATTGTGGAATGTCAGTGCGGTACCAATAAATATTGATTTCGAAGACATGGAGAACTATTATATATGTTGAGAAATTTGGGCACACCTACTTGGGTCCTCACTTTTAGTTGTGCTGAACACCTATGGGATGACTTATACAGTTCTCTACTTCAAGCAAACAATAAACTTCAAAACTTTGCCTTGAAGACAACTGGTGAATTATGTTCTTTAGATCCTGCAAATGTTTGCAGATGTTTCAACCTCAAATTCCAAACAATGTTTTACTCCTCAACAAACAAAACCAAAAATCCTGTTGGAGACGAAGTGGATTACTTTTGGAGAAAAGAGAATCAAGTTAGAGGTGCACCACATATTCATAACAATGCCTATGACTCTGATGAATCCATTTTTAATTTCATTGAACAATATGTCCCTTGTGAGATCCCTAATAAAGAAACAAACACAAACCTGTTTGAACAATGTTTCAATTTCAGTCACAACTGTGGGAAATACTGCTTATGTAAATTTAAGAACAAATCTAAACACTACAGTAAATGTCGTTTTGGTTTTCCAAGACCAATTCTAAATAAAGGAAGAGTTAACAATATTATGTCTTCAGTTAGGCATGTTTTCACAGGAAAGTCACCTAAAAATACATATTATCTAAATGGAGACCAAGCATCACAGCGGATCAATGACTACAACATTTTAATACTATATATATATATATATGTGGAATGCTAACTTGGACATAACATTTGTTACAGATAACTCTACAGCAGTAGAACATTATGTCATTTCAAACATTACTAAGGCAGACAGAACTGATATGAAGGAAGCATGGGAAGAGCTATCTGCTGAGCAATCTTTGACAATAAGCTATATCGATTTTGCCTTCAAATGCTTTTTCATCAAGAGGTGACCAGCTATGAGGCTTGTGAATGTTTAAGCTCCTCAGGTTCATACACTGAATCTTGACCCATTACATGACTTATCTTAGGATTGTCATCATCATGACGGAGAGTTCTTAAAAGTTTACCTGAAATTGAATAGCTTGATTATCTTGATCAAGAATACAAAAACATTCTTAAAACTAATTTGTTGGACACTGACCACCCTAACAGGAGCCCTTTGTTGCACTATATGAAGTTGCTCAAGTCTACACTTATCAAAATAATGTAGCAGGAGATGTCAATGGTGGAAAAGTTAAAATTGCAGGAACAAATGGTTGCTTAATACTTCATTCAAAATCTACACATATTAATCACCGAAAACATACTTGTGAAAATGATGATAAAAAGAATTCTATTTTTTGGCACTTCTACAGTTTTTTTAACCATGACAAAAAGAGGAAGACATAACTGGACCATATCTTTCCTTTGAAGAAATGTTTTATGCATATAAAAATAACATTACAATTCCAGAATTGAAGACTTACCTACAAATGTTAGAAAAAGAGATATCAGAAGAAAATAGAACTGAATCAAAAATTATTATTATTATTACTATTATTATTCAGATTTGTACAGCTCATGGCTACCCAACCAAGGGTTTCCCAGCTCTACATTACAGTAAGGTACCCAAGAGCACAACAGGAACCGCTTCTAATAACTGAGTTTTAAAACCACCAGGTTTTGATTATCTGCGAAAGACTGAAAGTGACCTACAGGCTCTCAAGCCAGTGGGAAGAGAATTCCACAACTTTGGGCCTAAAAGAAGAAGGCTTAATTTCCTTGCCTAGATCTTCTAACTCTGGGAACAACTGCAAGATCCAGATTGCTTGAGCGTAAGTGCCCACTAGGAGTTAATGACAGCACCAAAGATCTTTGGTAGGAGGGGCTGGAGGTTGAGAGACATTTGTGTACATAACACAGCGCCTTAAATTGAATGCAACAATTGGGAGCCAGTGCAGCTCGCGAAGCAGGCTAGCAGAAGGATGAAACTTGGGGGGATGAAGTAAAATTCTTGCAGCTGCATTCTGCACTATCTGGAGAAGGTTCTTCATGACCCCTAAATACAGACTATTTCCATAGTCAAGACTCTAAATCACCAAGGCCTGGATGACTGTTTGCTAGCCTGAGAATTGGAGACATCCTAGAATGTTTCTGAGCCATCTCAAAATACTGAAACAGGTAGTGGCCACTTTGGAGATTTGGAAATATTATGAGGTACTACAACAAGTAATAACCCTTCTACGTCAACACCTGCAGGCCCACTCGGACAACCAAATATTGGCAATGAGGCTACTGTTGCTCAGGGTGAGGTCTAATTTGCTATAGGCAAAGTTCAGAAGAATGCCCAACATGTAGAATACCTCATATCCAAATTAGATACTGAACAACTTCAACTATACAAAATAAGTCAAGAATGGGTAGATCATGGACTCCAACAAGAACATGGTTTGTATCAATGTACTATTTATGAGCCTACATTGCAGTATATCTCAGGCAAAGCTGGTACCAGGAAAAGCTGCCCTATAAAAGTCCTAACCGTTTATGTGCATACAGTGACAAATTCCCCCCAAAATTACAAGTTTTGATTATAGATGAGGTTAGCGTGGTGTCCAACTTGATGTTGGCTTTTGTTCACTTACTGCTGACAAAAGTACTAAAGACATCTTATGAAATTCACTTTGGAGAGAAACATGTCTACTATGAAAGATGAGACAATTTTCACGACTGTTTTAATAAAAGGAAACTTGCTATTCACTATGAAGTATATGCAATGTCAACATCTGGTTGCATTTCTCATACAATGAAATCGCACAAAATATGAGACAAGCCAAGGATGCGGAATATGGGAAATAATACAAGATATTTGGCTAGGAATTTTAACCGAAGAGGTGAAAACTATGCTTTTGAGAAGAACTAATACTTTTTTGTATTTCCAAGCATTTCCAAGTATGCATCATCTTCTTTTGCAGGCCCTACCCATAGTTTGATTAATGCCAATCCTCAAAGAATGGTCTGACATAAATGTGGAAATGCTACATCTGGAAAAGGAAGACGTTCTACATCTACCTTGCAGTGATGCAGTTGGAAAGTCATGCAGTAAACATTCATGTTACTAAAGCCTTATCTACAATATTAGTAATCATGGAAAAATATGTGTCATGTACTATAGTATTCGAAAAAGACTTACATCTAGGTAAAAACTGTCGCATAATTTTATGCAGAAATTTGGACATGGAACATGGACTTGTAAATAGAGCTATGGGATATATAGTACATTTTCTAACCACTTAAACAAATGACAACATTGAATTTATTATTAATACATTTGACCATATAAAGCAACCAACAGAAATTAGCTATGGATCAGCAAGTGTTTTGCATATCAATGGTTTATATATTCACAGAGAAAAATGTCCTCTTTATTTAGCTTGTGCAGTTATAACACACAAATCTCAAGGACTATGCTTGGATTATGCATTAATTAACATTGGTTTTGCTGCTTTCCAAGAGGGTATGGCATACGTAGCTTTGTCTCATATGAAAACATCCACAGGTTTAGATATTATAGACTTTGACAACAAAAAAATTTGTGCAGACACTCAAATACAATTGTTTGCGGAGAACATATTCTCCTTTTCTTGGAGAATTTCCAGTTGTTTCAAAACCTAAAATATTTCTGAAAAGAAAACAGTGTCAACAGTAATGAGCCTGAAGTTTTCAAAGAACCTTCTAATAAAAAGCAAAATATACATCACATGGAAATAACTGGATTTCAGTTTCGTAATGATAATGACATTAACTGTTATACTAATGTTGTTGTAAATCTTCTTCTATACTTACCTTTAGTGAAAGAAATACTCCAACAAAACATCCATAACCCTTTTTGCAACAGCTTTACTAATCTGTATTCCTTACTTCAGTCACAGAAACATATGTGACACCCTACAAGTGATGCTAGAGATATTGTTGATGTATGTACAGGTAGTATTCAGTTTTCCGTTAATCAATAGCAAGATGCTGAAGAATTCTGTATGGCTGTTCTCCAAGAAATTGCTGATGAGACTCTGCCAAGTATAGATCTTTTTAGTGTAAGCTACTATTGGGAACATGAATGTTTTCATTTCTTGAATGCAGTTTCAACAGTGACAGAAATTGAAAAATGTGTTTACATTCCAATTCCTGATTGTAGATCTGTGTCATTAAAAAATTTAATATGTAAAGCTGTGCACTGTTAACTTTGGTTTAAACTGTACCTCACAGGTAGTCTCCTTACTGTGTTTAACTATGATGAACAAACATATAATTTTAATGATGCAAAGGAGCGCTGTGAATAAAACAAAAAATAATACCTTAATTACTGATTTTACAGTCACTCAGATTTCTATTTCTGGTTGCACTTTCACTTGTACCGCCATTCTTTTCCATCATGGAGAAACAACTGTTTCAGCACACTATACAATATATATGAAGAACAAGGCAGGATGGGCAGAATGTTTTGATACAAAGATAACTTGAAAACACAGATTGCCTATAAATTTGCAAAACTCTTACCTAGTAATTCTACATTCTAAATTCTAATTACAGGTACACGCTTTCAACACATTTGAACATGCATTCTCCAGGTTATGTGACATAAATCAGTTAATATGTCATTATGTGGCCTGGCATGGTTGATGACTTTTGAAGAAATCTACTGATTTAGGTAAGATCTTTGCTTGAATAAACATTGTTTAAATGCTATTAGGCACAGCATTTATGGTTTTTTTCACAATCCATTTGATTTGTGTTTCTCCCCATTGTTTACTAAGGACTAAAATACTGTGCTCATCTTCACCTCATTAGGTGCTAAGTGATGAGATATTTCTGTAACATTATTGTTCCTGCTGTTTGAGAAAAGCTAAACAAAAATAAAATTCATTGTTTCATATTTATGTAAGTATACATCTATATTACTATACTAATCGTCTTTCAAGCTTTATAACCGCCCATCACTAGAACCATCTATAGAACATCATGGGTGTACCCACATTTGTACCTATATCACAAAATGTATCTTGCACTTACCTTTATGTCTACTGTATTGTCACCGTCTATATGTAATTACCCTGTGAACAAAATATTAGTATAGAAACCAGCTTTTTATTTTTATGAATATGGAATTAGTTCTCAAAGGAACTTTCTTTTAATCTTTGTCAGATTTTTTATTTTTTCTGTACTTTTGTCTTTCTTTAGCAAAAAAGAAATATTTGGGGAAACGAACCAAGGAGAACGAAGGGAGGATAAAAAATAAAAAACAAGCTAAGGATTTTTGGGAGGGCACTCATGAGCCATGTCCAACTCATGATGAATGTTCAAGTCCTTCTCCCTGGGCACAATCACAGTTTGACAATATAAACAGTATATTGCAGTACCGGCATACTACTCAAATACATGTTGCTGCTGCCCTGCCACAACAGACTCAGGTGGTGGAATGAAGGGTGCATTAGTGCCCGTAGATATCCCTGGCTCAGGAATGACTAAGACCGAGGTTGTTGGTTTTGCCATGTTGGTAGCTGGCTGTGCTACTGGGTGCAACTTCTGACAACTCCAACTCTCGCCTCCTTTCAGCACCTGCTGGACATGTGAAGTGTATTGCCTGCAGATATGTTCTCATCCTTGTAGTACCCCGAGAATACTGCTGGCCACTCCCACGTGGGAGTACTTTGTGTCACAGATTGCATGTCACATGCCGTGTGTTGACTTTCTTCTCTCCAGCAGCCAAGGAGAGAAAATTGCCACACCACTGACTCCTTGAGGCGTTTGCTCTTCTTGACCTCCTGCTCTGCCTGTGCAATGCCATGCTCTTCCTCCTCCATTTGGTCCTCATGCTCCCCAATGTGGTGTGCTCCTTCTGCCATAGCTGCAAAATAAATCTTCTTCTTCCAGTGCAGGCAAGCAAAGGTAGAAGATTTGTAGTCCTCCAATACTGTGCTGCTTCACCTGACCCTAGCACAACAGAAGTATGTCATATAGCCATCCATCCACATCTCTAAATATGTTTTATGAGTAATATTGAACTTTCAAAGTAACCGCATGTTTGTTACTATCATATCATTTCCCATAGGGCTATATTAACATAGCCCAATAATAACAAAAATACAGCACAAACACTTGTGCAACATAGAAAACACTTCCAATTATGTATTTTACACCTGCAACAGACATCAGCATGCAAATATAAAACATAAAATATTTTTACAAATACTTGCTTACTAAAATGTGAATTTAATATTCGGATAATGTTAATGTTAGATGCATTTCACAATTTCTAAAGTCACATGTCATCCATACACATATTATTCAATACTTACAACTTCTCACACCTTTCACTTGTTTTGTTTGTGGTCCTGTTAAAAAAAGAAATGTACACCATATACCATTATAGCCAATACTTTTTAAAAACCATTGAAATTCCTCAAAAAATGAAGGTTAGAAATAAGTTACATATTTACAACATTTTTAACATCAGCTCACATTGGAGTCTTTTTGTGAGATGTAAAGAATCTGTCAGACTGTATATATCAGCGATTCTTAACCTGTGGGCCGCAAACCCCCAGTAGATCTCAACACATTCCTAGGGCGATTGCAGGCTTTAGTGCCCAGCCTTATATCAAGGAGTCTGGGGAACTAGGGTCAAATAATTAAGTTATCCAAGTCTGTGAGAAATCTCATGTTCACATTTCTCACATGACTTAATTTGCTTCTCTAACAGCATTTCTTTTCTTACCAGCACATTGTTTGCCTTCAGTTTTTTTCATACTGTGTATTGATCTTGTGCTGTGGCCTTGTTGCTCGTAGGTATCTCTGAGTTCAGGTTGTGGGCTGGCATTTCCCAACGGACATAATTGAGAGATTTGAGATTGAGACAGAAGGCAGTACTTGATTTTCGCACTGCCTATTAGTGGGTCATTGCGATGTTTAGACTACTTGGTCTCTATGCAGAGTGCACAGAGAGCAATGGTGGCAATTGTGATTATATATGAAAATGTGTGATGGTGTTACAAAGCTGCTGAAATATTAACAGAACCAAAGTGTTTAACAGTTGAGTAAGTGTGTTCTGTTGTATGCTAAGGGTGTTGGGCTGCTGGTCAGAGACATTATAGGAGAGAGACCTAGAGGTTTAAGGTTATGAACAGAGTTCCTCGCCATTTAGCTTCCAGCTCATAGAAAGAACCGTTCTTTAAGAGTACATTTCTCCTACACAAGAAAAGAAAATACAGCTACATGTCTAACCACTCATTTCTCCAGAATACACATTTTTAAGTTACACAGTAGTTGAGGTTGTCTGGAGTTAAGAGCACTACTGAGCCAAGCCCTGAAAGTATTTGCAATGTATCATCCAACAAACATCATGCAAAATATTTTAAAAAGTCTCTTTAGTGAACTGAGAGGCAAGGCAGTTATCATGTACACTATGTACATGGCCCAGATTATTTAACATTCTAGTCTATTAAATTAAACACAATATGTTTTTATACAGCTGATATTCTGAAATCATATTTGAAAGTACCTGCATATGCGACAATGAAGAAAGAAGTGTTTGTAACATAAAATATTTGCCTAAGATCACACAATTTAAGCGGAAAGTCGTGATTTACCCAGGTATTCTGGTTTCATTTTGTACAAGTGGGTGTCTATATGTGCTTTGTTTTACCTCATGCATTTTTTGACGATTTTGTATAGAGTGATCTCACACCAAAGGTATTGAAGCGCTTTACATGATCACCAGTTTGATTACACCAGATCACATTCATTTTTACAAGCACCAGGAACACTTTATAATATACTTCTATGCACTACAAAGATGACGCCTTATCCATTTCAGAACCACTGGTCGACTTTACAAGGGTAAATATTAGAAAACACTTGATGGAACACAACTACCTCTACTCTCTGGGGAAAGAGTAGTAAAGATACTTATAGTATAGTAGGGAGAGAAGCCCATTATAAGGTAATGACTGATTGGTACCTACAGCCATCTAAATCACAAAAATATCACCCCCAGACCTTTGACATCTGTTGGAGGGGATGTGGAGTGGTTGCTGACTTTAAGAACATTGGATGCAATTGTCCACATATTAAACCCTTCTGGGCCAAAATATCAACGGCCATGAAAACAATTAGGAAACCCACTCCCGATGAAGACTGTGTCTTACTTGGGCTGAGACCCCCCTGTTGAGACATCAAACTGAGGCCGGCCGAACACTGATGTGAAATTGCCTGGCAGTGGCAATAAACCCTCTGGCAGCTGATTAGAAAAGGAAAACTGCCCTTTGTCATCACACTGGTACTTGAGACTGTAGAATACTTTAGTAATGGAATGCTTTTCAAACTCAGTCACTTCAATAAATAAAGACTTTGAATTCATATGTCATCCTTTGCTTGATTACCCTGCCAAATATTACATACATACAAAGTAATATAAACACCTCATTATTCTTGTCTTTTATGCTGTTTTGGGGAGGGGGAATTAAGATATTATGAACTTTCACAGGATGCATTTTGGAACTGACTGCATCAACCACTTACAATTGTACAAACTTGTCATCTATAGAAATGTATGGTTTATCAAACTGTTTGAATAAAAACTAAATAGTTATAAAAAATGGAAAGTTTAACCAACATGCACACACTGGAGGAAGTCTACAGACTAGTGCAGAGCGAGGGGACAGTTGCGTGGTCTGGAGACCACCAAAGAAAAAGATGCATGCCTTTATTCACCCTCTCTGTCACCCTTCCTCTGTGCCAGTCACGGCCATAGCAAAAGCCAGAACTCAAACAAAGGACAAAAATAATCCCTGCATGTTTTGTGACATCCACCTCCCGACCCGTGCCCACCAACGCGCAAGCATGACGCGAGCACAGAGGCACATCAGTTCATGTCTCCATAATTATTTGGTTAGATGCAAGGCTGCTCCAGAGTAATGCGTTCTTACACCATGTTAAGCCTTTTACATGAGCACCAGTGTGATTACACAAGGTCACATTCATTTTCACAGGCACCAGGAAATAAAGCGATTTGCCCAGAATCATGCGATGGTGAGTCAATGCTGAGACTTGAGCCTGGTTCCCCTGTTACAAAAGTTGGCATGCACTGGCCACCCGTAACACCACATTATGGGAAGAGGGGGAGTGGCAGGCAAAAACCCCTTATGGGCTTGAGGTTCCAAGAGGACCTCGTGGTAAGCCAGGCTTCAAGCCTGAGTTTTCAGTTGCGCCCCACCTCAAATAACTGGACGCAATAACTGGAAGCTAAGAGAGGCTCCCGAATACTGGTCAGGTGGCAAGGGAAATGGGAATGACAACTATTCACCCTTGTTGAAATGCTCCCGATTCTGCAGTAGCTGCCAAGATACCAAGATTTAAAGATAGTACAGATGCCACATAGTTCTGAATTGTGTCAAGCGAATCACTTACAAACGAGCTAGCCAAACAAAGCTCTTTATAGGCAATAACTTTAAGAGGTAAATGTAGTGTTCTGGTTTCCGAGAGCATTTGTTTTATATATAGTGGGAACTAGAACAGATGTTATTGGGGCAGTTTACATGAGCAGCAGGTACACTGCACAAGGACACAGTGCCAGAGACGTTTTAAGGTATGGGCAAAGTGGGCTCTGGGCCCCAGCCTTTCAGGGGGCCCCTGATAGAGCCAGCTCTGTTCTGCAGAGCCTTTCCCTGATGACCTTGAATAATTCTTAAAGAGATTGTTGTAAATAGCGTTTTCATGTCATTTGGTCCTGATGTGGGTGATGTGTGAGAGTCTATTACAGACATTTTGCAGACAAATATTTTGTTTATATTTCATGCAACATACATAAAAAATGTTTCTTTTACATCAAAACAAGACCTCACATATGAGAAATGGGGTGTCAGAGAGATTATTTGCAGTAATATTACTGAGCTGCTGCTGTTTAGTGCTGTTACTATATTGAAAACACACCTCACTATCCCTGATTATTAGATGTGAACACATTTAGAATGTGGACCAGTGTGCCTCTGCACTGTCAGTGACGTGGTCAAAGATTGCGTGAAAGAGTTGAAACTGGATCATAAATTCAAAGCTTTTCCGAACAGGGGCCCCCAAAATACTCTTGGCCCAGGGCCCCCAAAAACTTTAAGACGTCCCTGCACAGTGCTGCTTTAAATAGCAAGTACTCACGCTACTTACAGGCAGCATTCACTGCCCCCTCAACGTGCAATACCTATTGATGCTGAAGTGAGATAAGAGCAGCTCGTCTTAATGGGGCCATAGTGGTGCAGAAAGTGAAACATGAGTACATATATCCTCCCTTTCACTTACGTTTGAAGAGTCTGGGGACCTGGCACAGAGCTCACTCATGAGCCAGAGCCCTTGAGGCAAACAGATGCTGTTGAATGGAATTTGTGGGTTGCTCTAGAGTGGGTCTCTGTTTCGGCCCCGGGGGTGGGGGGACTGGTGAGTCCTGCTCAGTCTGCTCAGTTTGCATACAACAGGGGGCACTAGAGTGGGTCCCTGTTTCGGCCCCGGGGTGGGGGGACTGGTGAGTCCTGCTCAGTTTGCAAACAACAGGGGGCACTAGAGTGGGTCCCTGCTTTGGCCCGGGGGGGGGGTTGTAGTGGGAGGGGGGTGGAGTCCTGCTCAGTTTGCAAACAAAAGGGATCACTAGAGTGGGTCCCTGCTTCTGCCCCCGGGGGTTCTGGTGAGTGTGTGTTGCGATCGGAGCTTTGGCTTCCCACAAAGCACGCAGAACTGTTAGTGGCAAAAATGCTAGATCAAAAAGCAGCTTACATACGTATTAACTTTTTTGCCACTTATTAGCCCGCCAGTCATCTATTACAAGAGGAGGAATGCTAAAATATGAATCTGGAAGATCTTCGGACGGTATTTCGCTCCAATAATTGGATTGGTACCTATTGAGTGTTAAAAACGTGGGATTTATTTTTTATTACTGATAGTGGAAAATATATATTGAATAATAATAATTGGTTCTATCCATTTTGGTGTAGCAAAAATGGTAGCATATATTCTGCCTTTGATTTAGGAATTGTAGTTTTCAATGCTAAACTTTTGCTAATTGGGAACAAGTGGCTCCTGGTTGGTCTGCCCACAGTACCTTGTTAGCCATAAATCTGATAAGTATGGAAATTGGGCAGGTCGAAGGAGTTGGTATGTCAGGTTTCCTGTAAACAAATGACGTAATGTTTCCCTAAGAAAGAAACAAAACTAGCTCTGCTCAATGTCAGATGTCGTTCAAGGCTGGCTGTATTTCAGGAGCAGATCACAAAATTGTCTGTATCAGGTTGAAGCTTCACAAGGTTTAGGTTAGGTATTCAGCAAGACAATTGGGTTTAAGTTGGGATGACGGGTAATCATTGGAACTGTCAGGACCTCTTGGCACCCATGGCAAGATTTTTAGAGATACGGATGTTTAAATTTGTAGTGCTTAAAAAGTTAATAAGGCCCATGAAGTGAATCATTTTGTGTATTAATCCTAACTCTTATTTTGATCTTGTGATATATATGGATATTTCAATTTACTAGATTTTAAAAAGAGAATAACTCAGTTAGCTAGCTCTTTTTTCTTGGACAATATAGTTTGCACAATTGTCTCCAAGGACCAGGTGGTATGAGTGGTCATTGGTTTGACCGTGATTTCGTGAAGAAACTTATCTCCTCTTAAATCATGTGTATTCATTTTTTGCGTTCCTGGAAAAAATGTCCAGGAAGCATAAAAAAAAATCTGTAACAGGAAACTAATAAGATAAAACATGAAAGTGGGTGCCCCTGCTGCCCCTCCCCTAATACCTAGTACTTGCGGAAGTCATTCCTTTCCGTTGCAAAGCCATAAGCTCCCTTGAGCTAGTGCCGTACCCCCATGGTCTTCTTCACGACACCGCCATTCGTGCTCACAGTACCTGCAGCTATTACAACCCCACTAGCAAGGTAATATGCCTGACATGTGAGGAAATATGCAACGTCCGGGAAAAGTATGCATAAAGGTACAACACCTCAACCAGGCACGCGTATGTCAGTGGCAGTGACCGTCAAATGAGTTAGAATACTGAAGCGCAAGCTAACCCTAGTCAGTAAACAAGGAGACTTGACAACCTGAACATGACTATAGAAACAAGGCTGTCATTCATTGAAATAGAAGACGGCTAGGCACATAACACACTGTGTATTATGGGATGGCCATATTAAGCAGTAAAAAACTCAGGAGTGAGTGAGCGACCTGAGGCATCGGCTGTGACTAGAGCATGAAGGAGCGGTTTAAACGCATGTTAAGGTGGGCAAATGACAAAGTACTGTAAATGTTTAATATACATTTATCCATTCATTTTACACTTTCACAACATTATATCAGTAACCAACCCAAGGTCGCTATGCCTGCAAAGCTATGCACCCCCTTATATGTTGTGTTATTGTGGCATACTCTAGAAAGTATACATATACCCTAACAAACATGAAGCGCTGTGCCTTGCACCTACCGTCCACCTCCTCTCCCCAAGGGCGGATATGGACTGGTGGGCGAAGAAGGAGATGAAAGGGTGGGGGTGTAGCTAAAGCAGCAGCGGAGCGTGTGCTCTGTGTGAGGAGAGACTTCCCTATTAGTAAACAGAAAAAGAGGTGCAAAAACAAAACGAAGTCCACACAGGAGCAATTACACATTTAACGCGCCAGGGACAGGAACCACCCACTGAAAGGAGGGACAAATGTGAAAGTTAGCCACAGAAAGGAAGGGATTTTAGACAAACACACAAAGGAACCAATGGGAAGCGAGAGGCTGGATCAATGCCGATAGAGTGGATACAGCATGCCTCGCAGAGCAGCACATGCGCGTTGACTCTAGGTTCGACCTAAAAATGGTTCTCAAAGGATTTTGAATCCTCAAAAGACACCAACACTGTCAATCTAAAAACAAATAAGTACAGAAAACAATATGGACCTGTGCAAAAAGGATCCATTAAGCAGATTCCTATCCAAGTCCTCACATCAAAACACTAAAAACGTTTCGACTAGAGAAATGCCCAACACCGCAATCCCAAAGCTGACACTCATAACCATTCTTAAGTTCTTATACAGACTACCATTGAATGCCTCGGCTAAGTATAAACTTCATGTAAGGTTTTCAGATAAACAAATTCTGGGTGCTGTTATTCAACAGCAACAGATGCATTATGACTATTTCCCTAAGGTGGTGACAATGAAGTCTGGCTGTTTTTTAAAGAAAATGGGCTAATATAATAATTAATACCAGGTAACTGCTTTCCTAATTGTTTCTGCATATGAAAGTCAACTGTAACTTTACTTTTCCTGCCAAATCTTTTAGCCCCTTAACTACTGGGCCTTCCCCCCACCCCCTGTCAGTGCTGAGCCTTTTTTTGGTTATTTGAGGCAATTCGCACTTAGGACTTTATAACTTTTTTCCACATAAAGGTATCCACGCCAAATTCACATATTTTGTTTTTCAACATCCCGGGTGGGTCTAAAGGTACCTACGGTTTGTGGATTGCGCTGGAGTGGACTGAGCCAATTGGCAAAATATTGCTACATTTTCAGTTTTTTTGGGTAAATGGGAAAAAGGTGCTCTGGATAAAAGTCTCTGTTTTTTCCCCTAAACTGGCATCAATATATGCATGTACTTACTAGAATGAATTAGCGCTAATTTGCTAACTGCTCTTGTAAGGAGAGTGATATATTCTAGATTAAGATCTTTTTAACAACACTCCATAAGAAACTTACTTTTAAATAGGTATTCTTCAAAGTCTCTAAACTCATCCAGGTGTGGTTCTAGAAAGCAGTCGACAACCGAAACATTAACAAACTGTTCTCTCACTCCCATGCTGTTCACCCTGAAGCACGCTCCGCATAATCTCAGTAGGGCAGTAAACCTCTTTTGGGAGTGCAATACCCCCTTTGGTCATACTGTTACCCTCTCTGGACATGTTATGTGCCCTCTTTCGTCCCTCCATGAATTATCCAAGTAATGCTGCATGAAAAGCCCCAATCCCGAAACATGGCCCTCTCCTTTTCGGTGCCCAGTCCGACTGTGGTTGTTCACGGGTTGGCCAAAGTTCATGGAGTTGAAAAGCAAAATCTTTTGTGCATCAGATACATACCATCGAAAGGCCACATTTCAGAGGCATTTTTAAGGTTTCCTAGAGATTTCTATGACCAAACAAGCCCTTTATCTAGACAGAAATACTTGCCGTAAAAGCTGCAGTCATCTTTTTATAAATTACTGATACCGCTTCATTTAGGTCAGCCAGTGGCGGCTCCTCTGCTTTTTCAGCAGTGCAAAAAAAAATGATAATAACAGGACGTTATTATCATTTAATTTTTCTATGCAGGACTCCGAGCCAGATGGGGGCGGGTCTGGGCTCTGTGACCAGTGCAAAGTGAGGAGTGGCTTGCACTCCTCTAAGTTTGCATGACGGTTTGGCCGGCCAAACCGTCATGCACACTTAGCATGTCCTAGTCCTAGTCCTAACCTAGCATTCGACCTCTTTGTGCATGTGTGTAAACGGGGGTGAAGGCACATCTGATATCGCTACACACTCAGATCTTGCTGAATCTCTTGGAGAAAGCTCCTCTTAACCATTCATGGTGCTGCTGTAGCATGGCCTTAGGAAACGGTCTATGTTGCACAACTAGACTTTACCCTAATGCGGGCCCAACAGAGCTCTAGACTTATGGGAGCAAGTTAGGGGAAAGGGAGGGAGGTGTACTGGCCTTTCTGTATGTGCCGGCAGCGATGTAAGGCTGAATGAGCTATGGGATGAGACAGTGAACCAGCAGCAAGTGCCAGCAGCACTGTGAAATGGGTGGGAGATGAAGGAAGGGAAGCTGCTTGCAACATGTGCAAGAGGCATTCTGGGGCAAGGGGCTGGGTAGGGGGAGAGGCTAGCACCATGTGTCAGCATTGCTTTGAGGTGGTTAGGGCCATGGGAGTGGGTAGCACAGTGGATCGTGTGTTCTTAGATCCCATATGCATATGAGGGAGGCATAAAAGATGTCTTTCATTGCTTTCTTCTACGCACTGTATATGGTAGGAGAGTGGTGCAGCTGCTGTCAGTTGGACAGTAATTCGGGTCAATCTCTCTAGATCTCTTTTATTTAATACCATAATCAGAAAGGTACAACCAGCAGAGAGCCTGAAAAGGAGCTGCTTGATGTAGAGGGGTAGTAGCAATTGAGAAGGAAAATCCACTGTATTGGAGGGGTAAATGATGCACGAGTGGGACTGCTCCTGCATAGTCAGAGCATTGGGTGAAAGCCAATGGACTATTGTTGTGCCTCTCAACAATGGAATTTGTCATCAACTAAATTTGGTATGCTAATCCAACACTTGATGGAAAGTCTATTCTACCGATAGCTCATGAAGAAAATGTGTTTAAGTCCATGGCTGAAAGAGCCTGCCTGAAAGGCCAGCGTTTCTCTGTATTTCTAGTTCTATATTTCTGGGAGTATTGGTGAAATGAATTAGCTATAGCCAGACCTAAATAGCATCAAATTGACATTCAGAGGCAGATTGGCGTAAAAAAAAACAGCTGGATCCTCTGAAATGTTTGAAGGGCTGGGCAGGCTAAGTCACATTTCAGGGCGATTTCTGTAAAGGATCACATCCTCTGACAGACTGGTAGGACAGGGCTGGAGACAATCTGATCTGCGAAAAACTATGTCTCAGCTCTACGGGTTTTTAGCTAACACAACACGGACAACCCTTAGACCTTAAATGGAACATGGACATGAATACATCCACAGCAACTGCGTCCATCCAGTTGTAATTTTTGGGAATATTTAGTAGGTTAAGATGATATAATTAATACATCATAAGGCCCTGGATGAGTATTAATGGCCGTGATGACAAGGATAAATCATGTAGAAACAGTTCTATCAAAAACTGTTCAGAGGATATAGACAAATATACATAGCCATATTATATAACTGCTTAGAGTGAAAGGCGAACATATGGGGCTGAGATAAGCTGGAAAATGTGCACACTTCCCAGCCCGCCCACAGGCAGCAGAAGCAGACAGTGGTCTGTTACAGTTAAGTAAGGGTGCCTCCTGACACGTCCGTTTTGCAAGCAGCAGGCTGCCACCTTTGCTGCAGGAATCCATAAGTGTGATTTCTGGGGAAATCATACAAAAAGCACCAGTCTATAAAAAGTAACAACTTCACGTTCCTCTGCGGAAGCGGTGTAAATGAAATAAAAGTCATTTGAATGTTCTAATGCATCTAAACAAATGCTATTTCTGTGGATGCCAATGTTTTTATTTTTGTTTGTTAAGGGCTTGCTACCCCACCTCCCACGTTCATAGCGCTATGAACAAGTTAACTGATTTCAGGGAAACAGTGTCTTACTCAAACTAACCTCATCTCCATCCTGCTGCCCCCACAAATGCATGTATTTACCATGCCTGCTGCAATCCTTAAAGAGAGTTAAGAATGAATATCATTGCTACTGCACCTACAACAGAGATTCGCAGACTCTATCTCTAGTAGGGGTTGTGGTTACAATTCGGGTTTGGTGGCAGCCGACTACAGGGAGGTCTGCCCCCAGGGATAGTTTGGGGAATGGAGCAGTGCGAACGACTACTCCAATAGTTGGGCTATGTTTGGGCTGTAGCTGGCCTATTGTGTAGCCCAGGTATATATAGGGGACATTTTACGTGACCAGCCACCATGTTCTTGCGGTAACACAGGGGCTGGTAGTAGGGCTTTGAGCATTTTTTTCCACCCGCCTAATACTCAACTGTTAGAGGGTTTTTGATTGTCATTTATGGCTTTGTGGCATTGGCTTTGGTTGGAACAGATGTGCAGGGGAAGAAAGTGAATGTTTTGGTTGTCACTTTGAACCAGGTGCAGTAGCGGTTGGCAGACAAGTTGACATGGTTTAGCCAAGTTTATTTTTGTTGACAGCGGACATCCAGGCTGAAAGTGAAAGGGTAGACAAGCTCACGCCTGGATGAGGTATGAAGTTTATGGTTCATTAGGAAGTTAGGTTAGTTACAGGTTAATAGTTGCTGTAAAAATGCAAGGGAGGTTAAAGCTCCCAAATGCCGAGGATCAGAATAGGAGAAGGTACAGAACTGCAGCTTTAAGTTTTGTAGGGGGGAGGACTTTTAGGGGTGGTTGGGTAGTTTAACATAAGTAACAATGTTATATAGTGAGGTTGTCATTTTGTAAGACACACTGGTTTATAATTGTGATGTGCACCTGTTTCAATAAAAGCGGCCTTTTTACACTATTTCAATGTGAGTAGTTTGTTCTGCCTCCTTTATTCCCCAATGTGGTGAGAAACATTACATCAAAAAAGAAGTCTCCAGTTCATATCTAAATGTGATAAAAGTCAAAAAGCGTTTTTCAAACCTAAAGTCTGCCAAACTGCTGTACAAACATATTGCATCATTTCACTAGTCAAACAGAACTTCACAAGGTTCCAACTGTAGTAAAAAAGTACAATTCTACAAATCAACCCACGTTTCATAAGGTAGCGATGAAAATAACCATAAAGAGACATTTGGTTAATAAAGTGATAAGCAAAGTGGTGAAATGGTTGAAAAATGTGTTAAACCAACTACCAAAAGCAGAGTTATTTCACAATAAAAATGAAGAGAGAGAAAATACTGCAGTTTTCAAAACTGAGCAATTCCAGAAGTATCCCTGTAACCAGAATCCTCTAAAATGTGGTGACACTCCGCTACAAGTGCAGTCTACCTCCTATCAGGGCCAGCTTTAGCGCTGGTGGTGCCCGGTGCAACAATCATTTTTGGTGTCCTCCCTCCACTAATAACCTCCTCCACGAATACCCACCCTCCAACAGTGTCCTACTTCTCGCCATAGCAGCTCCTTCACATACACTGCGTTAACCATAAAGCCGTAGACCCCGGCCTGCAGAAGCATCCCCAAAAGTAAGTTCCACAAACTAAAAACCAAATTAGCATGGTGGCAAAGGACAAGTTACAAGATATCCTAAAAAACAGTAGCATTCAGTTCGGCACCCGTCCTTCAAAAGGTCCAAAAGTTACAAGAGCTACAAGGACCTAAGTCCAGCAAAGCAAGAGATCATAGTGTTTTTAAGACAAGAACCTATGCAGGCTCCATATTAATGCTTAACCAACACAGTAAGAAGTTCACAGACAACATTTAGTTATGCAACAGAAACAACACTCACCCCCCTGAAAGGTACGAAGGAAGTCGTTGTTCCTAAAGCTAACATTCTGCATCAAACCAGCAATTCGACAATGGTCCAAATCACAAGACGCTTCATACACCAGAGCACACCTGTCTGGTACCAGTCACCCAACAGTGCCGAATGTCCAATTTCGAAAACAAAAAATCAGAACCAGACCCTACAACGGCAATGTTGGAAGTAACAGTAAAGCTCCATATCAATTTTGCTTCACAGCTGAAGTTATCATTTTAAGTGATTTTACTAATGTCTTTCAATACGATTCATTGCTAAGTCTGATTTTAGGTGTTTACATGTAATGATTTTAACCCCTTCCATGCGTCGGACGGCAAAAGTGCTACTGTGCGTCGGACGGCTCCCGCGCGTCGGACGCCATTGCCCATGAAATCCCTCTGGTGCAGGCACCAGAGGGATTTCTTTTACACCCCCAAAGCCTCGGGAGCTGGGGAAGAGCTTCCCCAGCTCCCGAGGCCCCCCCCATTTCTGTGAAATGACGATCAGCACGCACGTCGCGCTGACGTCATTTCACAGAAACCGAAACTGAAATGAGCCTCTAGGCTCATTTCAGTTTCACTTTCTACGTGCTCAGGGGGCCATCTCAGCCCCCTGAGCACGTAGAAAGACGGAAGAGGTATCATTGGAAAGGGGAGAATCTCCCCTTTCCAATGGTACCCCTGCCCAGTGGATCCCTGCTTGGCGATCGCCCCAGTAGGGCGATCCCCAAACAGGAATCCACCCACTAGACACCAGGGAGGGGAGTGGCCCCTTGGGCAAGGGCCTTTGCTCCCCCAAAACAATTTGGGCAAATTCAGTCTTTCTGCCCCCTCGGGGGGGCAGAAAGCCCACTAAACACCAGGGATTTTATTTTGGCCACTTGTTTTTAGGGTGGGGGCTGCCCAAAACTGGCATTCCAATGCCCCCACCCTCCCGCCACAATAACAGCCCTTCTGCCCCCCTGGGGGAAGATAGGGGCAGTAGCCCCCAATCTGCCCCCCTGGGGGGGGCAAAAAGCCCACTAGATGCCAGGGATTTTTGTGTGCAAATTTTAATTAGGGTGGGGGCTGCCCAAAACGGGCATGCCAATGCCCCCACCCCGCCACAATTTCAGCCTTTTTGCCCCCCTGGGGGGAAGATGGGGGCACTAGCCCCCAATCTGCCCGCCGGGGGGGCAGAAAGCCCACTAGACGCCAGAGATTTTTTTTTGGGCAATTTATGTAGGGTGGGGGCTGCCCAAAACGGGCATGCCAATGCCTCCACCACCCCCGCCACAACTACAGCCTTTCTGCCCCCCTGGGGGGCAGATGGGGGCAGTAGCCCCAAATCTTCCCCCCCCTGGGGGGCAAAAGGTCCACTAGAAGCCAGGGATTTTTTTGGGGGCAATTTGAATTAGGGTGGGTGCTGCCCAAAACGGGCATGCCAATGCCCCCACCCCCCTGCAACAGTTACAGTCTTTCTGCACCCCCTGGGGAGCAGATGGGGGCAGTAGCCCCAATATGCCCCCCCGGGGGGCAGAAAGCCCAATAGAAACCAGGGATTTTTTTGGTGCAATTTTAATTAGGGTGGGGGCTGCCCAAAACTGGCATGCCAATGCCCCCACCCCCGCCTGCAAAAATTCCAGTCTTTCTGCCCCCTTAGGGGGCAGAAAGCCCACCTGAAACCAGAGATTTTTGTTTTTATTCATGTAGGGGGGGCTGCCCAAAATGGGCATGACAATGCCCGCACCCCCTCCAGAGAAATTCTAGTCTTTCTGCCCCCCCGGGGGGCAGAAAGCCCACTAGGCGCCAACAATTACGCTGGCTTTTTATATGCGTGGGGGTGGTGCCTACCTGTGGATTTTGGGCCCTAGCGCAGCTGGCACATAGGGAAACCTTGCAAACCTGTACATTTTTGAAAACTAGACACCAAGGGGAATTCAGGATGGGGTGACTTGTCTGGCTCTCACCAGGTTCTGTTACCCAGAATCCCTTGCAAACCTCAAACTTTGTCAAAAAAATATATATTTTCCTCACATTTATATGGTGGAAAGTTCTGGAATCTGCATGGATCCACAAAATTCCACCCACCCCGCATTCCCCAAAGCCTTCCGAGAAAAATGGTACCTCACTTGTGTGGGTAGGCCTAGTGCCAGCGACAGGAAACGGGCCAAAACGCAACATGGACACACCACATTTTCATAGTGAAAACGGACCCTTTTTTTGCAAAGTGCCTAGCTGTAGATTTTGAACCCTAGCTCTGCCGGCACCTAGGGAAACCTATCAAACCTATACATTTTTTAAAACTAGACACCCAGGGGAATCCAATATGGGGTGACTTGTCTGGCTCTCGCCAGCTTCTGTTACACAGAATCCCTTGCAAACCTCAAAACGTGCCCAGAAAAACACATTTTCCTCACATTTCTGTGGTGGAAAGTTCTGGAATCTGCGTGGATCCACAAAATTCCACCCGCCCCGTGTTTCCCAAAGTCTTCCGAGAAAAATGGTACCTCACTTGTGTGGGTAGACCCAGTGCCCGCGACAGGAAACGGCCCAAAACGCAAAGTGGACACACCACATTTTCACAGTGAAAACTGACCCTTTTTTACAAAGTGCCTAGCTGTAGATTTTGAACCCTAGCTCTGCCGGCACCTAGGGAAACCTAGCAAACCTATACATTTTTTAAACTAGACACCCAGGGGAATCCAGGATGCGGTGACTTGTCTGGCTCTCACCAGGTTCTGTTACCCAGAATCCCTTGAAAACCTCAAAATGTGTCCAAAAAAACACATTTTCCACACATTTCTGTGGTGGAAAGTTCTGGAATCTGTGTGGATCCACAAAATTCCACCCACCCTGCGTTTCCCAAAGTCTTCTGAGAAAAATGGTACCTCACTTGTGTGGGTGGGTCAAGTACCCGCGACAGGCAAGGGCCCAAAACCTATTGAGGCAACATCAAAATTACCTATCACAAAACAACCTGGTTTTGCAAAGGGGGTCCCATGGGTTTTTGGCCCCGGGCTCAGCGGCCATCTAGGGAAACCTACCAAACCCACACATTTCTGAAAACTAGACACCCGGGGAGTCCAGCAAGGTATGGCTTGCATGGGTCCCCCAACATTTCCCTACCCAGAATCCCCTGCAAACCGCAAATTTTGTTGAAAAAATCAAATTTTTCTCACATTTCTGTGTGAGAAAGTTGTAGGATTACTGGGCTGAAACAAATTTCCTACTATCCAGATTTCCTACAGGTCTCTCAATAAAAATGGTACCTCACATGTGTGGGTAGGCATAGTGGCTGCAACAGGAAATGGCCCAAATCGTACTGTGGAGACTTCAAAATTACCTCTAACAAAACTACCTGGTTTTGGGGGGAGGCACCAGTTATTTGGCCCCGGTCTCGCGGCCATCTAGGGAAACCTACCAAACTCACACATTTCTGAAAACTAGACACCCGGGGAGTCCAATGAGGTATGGCTTGCGTGGATCCCCCAACGTTTTCCTACCCAGAATGCCATGCAAACCTCAAATTTAGCTGAAAAACCCACATTTTCCACATATTTTTGTGTGGAATCACCGTGCCGGCACAAATGTCCTACCCCACAGCATTCTCCTTAGTGTCCCGAGTAAAATGATACCTCACTTGTGTGGGTGTCCAATGCAGAATTGGCTAAAAACACATTTAAAATAAAATGTAGCGCTTAGAATTGTCAGTGCTATACCTTAAATCCCTATGTTTTGGGCTCTTCCCAGTCACATGCCCTTGCCCCACCCACACATTTTACTCGGGAGACTGAGAGGAACGCTGTGGGGTAGGATATTTGTGCCGGCACGGTGATTCCACCCAAAAATATGTGGAAAATGTGTTTTTTTCAGCTAATTTTGAGGTTTGCAGGGTATTCTGGGTAGGGAAACATTGGGCGATCCACGCAAGCCATACCTCGCTGGACTCCCCCGGGTGTCTAGTTTTCAGAAATGTGTGGGTTGGGTAGTTTCTCAAGATGGCCACCGAGCCCAGAGCCAAAAATCCAGGTGACCCCCGTTGCAAAACCAGGTTGTTTTGTGATAGGTTATTTTGATGTCTCCTCAATAAGTTTTGGGCCCTTGCCTGTCGCGGGTACATGACCCACCCACGCGAGTGAGGTATCATTTTTATCAGGAGACCTGGGGGAATGCTGGGTGGCAGGAAATGTGTGGATCCACGTAGATTCCAGAACTTTCCCAGAGAGAAATTTGATAAAAAAGTGATTTTTTTCAGCTAAATTTGAGGTTTGCAGGGGATTCTGGGTAGGAAAACATTGGGGGACCCACGCAAGCCATACCACGCTGGACTCCCCCGGGTGTCTAGTTTTCAGAAATGTGTGGGTTTGGTAGTTTCCCAAGATGGCTCCCGAGCCCCGGGCCAAAAACTCATGGGACCCCCTTGCAAAACCAGGTTGGCTTGTGATAGGTAATTTTGATGTCACCTCAATAGGTTTTGGGCCCTTGCCTGTCGCGGGTACTTGACCCACCCACGCAAGTAAGGTACCATTTTTATTGGAAGACCTGGGGGAACCCTGGGTGGGAGGAAATTTGTGGATCCACGCAGATTCCAGAACTTTCCACCACAGGAATGTGAGGAAAATTTCTTTTTTTTGACAATTGTTTAGGTTTGCAAGGGATTCTGGGTAACAGAACCTGGTGAGAGCCAGTCAAGTCACCCCATCCTGGATTCCCCTGGGTGTCTAGTTTTTAAAAATGTATAGGTTTGCTAGGTTTCCCTAGGTGCCGGTAGAGCTAGGGTTAAAAAATTACAGCTAGGCACTTTGCAAAAAAAGGGTCATTTTTCACTGTGAAAATGTGGTGTGTCCACGTTGCGTTTTGGGCCGTTTCCTGTCACGGGCACTAGGCCTACCCACACAAGTGAGGTACTATTTTTCTCGGAAGACTTTGGGGACTGCGGGGTGGGTGGAATTTTGTGGATCCACGCAGATTCCAGAACTTTCCACCACAGAAATGTGAGGAAAATGTGTTTTTTTTGGACAATTTTTTAGGTTTGCAAGGGTTTCTGGGTAACAGAACCTGGTGGGTGAGAGCCAGTCAAGTCACCCCATCCTGGATTCCCCTGGGTGTCTAGTTTTCAAAAATGTTTCGGTTTGCTAGGTTTTTTTTCACTGTGAAAATGTGGTGTGTCCACGTTGCGTTTTGCGCCGTTTCCTGTCGCGGGCACTAGGCCTACCCACACAAGTAAGGTGCCATTTTTCTCGGAAGACTTTGGGAAAACGAGGGGTGGGTGGAATTTTGTGGATCCACGCAGATTCCAGAACTTTCCACCACAGAAATGTGAAGAAAATGTGTTTTTTTTTTACAATTTGTTAGGTTTGCAAGGGATTCTGGGTAACAGAACCTGGTAAGAGCCAGTCAAGTCACCCCATTCTGGATTCCCCTGGGTGTCTAGTTTTCAAAAATGTATAGGTTTGCTAGGTTTCCCTAGGTGCCAGCAGAGCTAGGGTTCAAAAACTACAGCTTGGCACTTTGCAAAAAAAGGGTCATTTTTCACTGTGAAAATGTGGTGTGTCCACGTTGCGTTTTGTGCCGTTTCCTGTCGCGGGCACTAGGCCTACCCACACAAGTGAGGTGCCATTTTTCTCGGAAGACTTTGGGGAATGCAGGGTGGGTGGACTTTTGAGGATCCACGCAGATTCCAGAACTTTCTACCACAGAAATGTGAGGAAAACGTGTTTTTTTGGACAATTTTTTAGGTTTGCAAGGGATTCTGGGTAACAGAACCTGGTGAGAGCCAGTCAAATCACCCCATCCTGGATTTTCCTGGGTGTCTAGTTTTCAAAAATGTATAGGTTTGCTAGGTTCCCCTAGGTGCCGGCAGAGCTAGGGTTCAAAAACTACAGCTAGGCACTTTGCAAAAAAAGGGTCATTTTTCACTGTGAAAATGTGGTGTGTCCACGTTGCGTTTTGCGCCATTTCCTGTCGCGGGCACTAGGCCTACCCACACAAGTAAGGTACCATTTTTCTCGGAAGACTTTGGGAAAACGCGGGGTCGGTGGAATTTTGTGGATCCACGCAGATTCCAGAACTTTCCACCACAGAAATGTGAGGAAAATGTGTTTTTTTTGGACAATTTGTTAGGTTTGCAAGGGATTCTGGGTAACAGAACCTGGTGAGAGCCAGTCAAGTCACCCCATTCTGGATTCCCCTGGGTGTCTAGTTTTCAAAAATGTATAAGTTTGCTAGGTTTCTCTAGGTGCCGGCAGAGCTAGGGTTCAAAAACTACAGCTAGGCACTTTGCAAAAAAAGGGTCATTTTTCACTGTGAAAATGTGGTGTGTCCACGTTGCGTTTTGCGCCGTTTCCTGTCACGGGCACTAGGCCTACCCACACAATTGAGGTGCCATTTTTCTCGGAAGACTTTGGGGAACGCAGGGTGGGTGGAGTTTTGTGGATCCACGCAGATTCCAGAACTTTCCAACACAGAAATGTGAGGAAAATGTGTTTTTTTTGACAATTTTTTAGGCTTGCAAGGGATTCTGGGTAACAGAACCTGGTGAGAGCCAGTCAAGTCACCCCATCCTGGATTTCCCTCGGTGTCTAGTTTTCAAAAATGTATAGGTTTGCTAGGTTTCCCTAGGTGCCGGCAGAGCTAGGGTTAAAAAACTACAGCTAGGTACTTTGCAAAAAAAAGGTCATTTTTCACTGTGAAAATGTGGTGTGTCCACGTTGCGTTTTGAGCCGTTTCCTGTCGCGGGCACTAGGCCTACCCACACAAGTGAGGTGCCATTTTTCTCGGAAGACTATGGGGAACGCAGGGTGGGTGGACTTTTGTGGATCCACGCAGATTCCAGAACTTTCCACCACAGAAATGTGAGGAAAATGTGTTTATTTGGACAATTTTTTAGGTTTGCAAGGGATTCTGGGTAACAGAACCTGGTGAGAGCCAGTCAAGTCACCCCATCCTGGATTTCCCTGGGTGTCTAGTTTTCAAAAATGTATAGGTTTGCTAGGTTTCCCTAGGTGCCGGCAGAGCTAGGGTTCAAAAACCACAGCTAGGCACTTTGCAAAAAAAGGGTCATTTTTCACTGTGAAAATGTGGTGTGTCCACGTTGCGTTTTGCGCCGTTTCCTGTCGCGGGCACTAGGCCTACCCATGCAAGTAAGGTACCATCTTTCTCGGAAGACTTTGGGAAAACGCGGGGTGGGTGGAATTTTGTGGATCCACGCAGATTCCAGAAATTTCCACCACAGAAATGTGAGGAAAATGTGTTTTTTTTGACAATTTGTTAGGTTTGCAAGGGATTCTGGGTAACAGAACCTGGTGAGAGCCAGTCAAGTCACCCCATCCTGGATATCCCTGGGTGTCTAGTTTTCAAAAATGTATAGGTTTGCTAGGTTTCCCTAGGTGCCGGCAGAGCTACGGTTCAAAAACTACAGCTAGGCACTTTGCAAAAAAAGGGTCATTTTTCACTGTGAAAATGTGGTGTGTCCACGTTGCGTTTTGCGCCGTTTCTTGTCGCGGGCACTAGGCCTACCCACACAAGTGAGGTACCACTTTTCTTGGAAGCCTTTGGGGAATGCGGGGTGGGTGGAATTCTGTGGATCCACGCAGATTCCAGAACTTTCCACCACAGAAATGTGAGGAAAATGTGTTTTTTTGGACAGTTGTTTAGGTTTGCAAGGGATTCTGGGTAACAGAACCTGGTGAGAGCCATGCCAGTCACCCCATCCTGGATTCCCCTGGGTGTATAGTTTTCAAAAATGTATGGGTTTTCTAGGTTTCCCTAGGTGCCGGCAGAGCAAGGGTTCAAAAACTACAGCTAGGCACTTTGCAAAAAAGGGGTAATTTTTCATTGTGAAAATGTGGTGTGTCCACGTTGCGTTTTGAGCCGTTTCCTGTCGTGGGCACTAGGCCTACCCACACAAGTGAGGTACCATTTTTATCGAGAGACTTAGGGTAACACAGAATTGTAGAGCAACTGTTATTACCTATTGACTTTCGATGCATTTCTACCTTCCAAATGAAAGACAATGTGTAAAAAGAAGTCATTTTGAAAAATGACCTTTTAATTCTCATGCTAGTATGGGTATTCCCAATTTCGGAAATGTGCAAATATCTACTGTTTCTAAACTCTATATTTTGTTCCCATTTCAGAAATACATAGGTGTCTTTCATACCGATTTTTCCATGTATACATTTTCCCAGAATAATTGCTATATACCCAGTACATAATAAAAAACCATTGCAAGTCGCTGCTCAGTTATTGGCTCTGGGTACGTCGGGTTCTTGGTGAACCTACACGTCCTATATATCCCCACAACCATAAAGGTCCAGCGGATGTAACGGTATATTGCTTTCAAACAGCTGTCATAATTAGAAGAAGTTACAGGTGAAAACGTTGAAACAAATTGCTATTTTTTTCAACTAATTTCAATTTTTCCTATATTTAACTGTTAGTTTCTATAAAGAAACCTTGAAGGATCTGCACAAATGACCCCTTGCCGAATTCAGAATGTTGTCTACTTTTCTAAAATGTATAGCTTTCCAGGATCCATTATTGCTTTCATACCCATTTCTACCATTAACTGGAAGGAGGTTGAAAGCACAAAAAATAGCAAAAATAGGCTATGTCCCAGAAATAGGCCAAAACTGTGTAAAAAATGTTGGTTTTCTGACAAAAGTCTGCTTTTCCCTGAAAGCTGGGAAGATGGTGATTTCAGCACCACAACCCTTTTTTTGATACCATTTTCAGGAAAAAAAACAGACGCTTTCATCTGTAGCCCTTTTTTCCCATTTTTCCAAACAAAACCAAACTTTTGCTGTATTTTGGCTAATTTCTGGGTCCCCTCCAGGGGAATCCACAAACCCTGGGTACCTTTAGAATCCCCATGATGTTGGAAAAAAAGGACGCAAATTTGGCGTGGATACGTTATGTGGTCAAAAAGTTACAGGGGCCTAAGTGCGAACTACCCCAAATAGCCAAAAAAAGGCTTAGCACAGGAGGGAAAAAGGCCTAGCAGCGAAGGGGTTAAACAATAGACCCTTTTTGCTAAGTTGTATGGCTTTCAGTCACTCATAGTTGTTTGAACTATATATACAAACAAAATTGTAGTAACGACTTCTATCGCTTCAGCTATTATCTTAGCCATTCACGAATTTTTAAACATTGTTTTTTATAATTTTATTAGTTGTTTGCGTACAAACCACTACAAATACGTTAGAATTTAAGTATGTCGTCCAGTCGGATGAGGAGTGGGTGTTATGCTCCATATAGGTACCCCAATATAGGCTCAGGTAGCAACCAACCCTTTCACCTATATTCTCCCCTACCATTACACTACATAACGGTTCTTGGGACTAACCTTTTACCTAGTTACTGTACTGCTAACAAGACGTGGGGTTTACCCTGAAAACTAGCCTCATCCATTATGCATGAGGATTCTTGGAAACTCAGCAGGACTACCATATCCTGCATAATAACTATGTATAAGGGTCATTCCTTCTATCATCCTGAGTCTGACATGACACAGCAAGGTATATCCCCTGAGAGTACCACTGTGGGTATATAAACACCATATCTTGCTGCGGTAGTGAGTGGAGAAAAGGACCTCCATGCTGACACACTGACGCGAGACGCTGAGGCTCCTGCACGCAGACACTCCAGCTCGCAGTGGTCTGACATCCCTTGCGGGGTGTCCAACTCGAGACCAAGATGGGGTCCCACAGTCTCTCACTTCAGGTAATGGGGTTGACTTTATCCTAGAGGGATTCTTGCCTTTACACCTACATACATGCTAGGTACACTTAGGTACATCTAGTTAGGGTCACATCGTAGGAGTACACATTTTATTGTCATGTATTTTTATACTGGCCTGTATTCATAGTTTTAGCACTATGGTTGAAATCTACCATCCTTTTACTCTGTTGGTGCTTACAATCATTTATATCTGCTTCTGTATTATGATTGTTTCAGCACACCTATTTTACATTAGAATGACACTGGTTCAATAAATGCTTATTGAAAAACGTCCCCACCGTTTATTCTGTGTATCTCTCTGAGTCAAAGTGAGCACGAGTGACTGAGCGAAAAATATCGCACTGTTTCCACAATCCTGAGGGATCAGGGTTATCATGTTCAATATTCGCTAAGAACTATTCTCTCCTTGGTAAGAGGGGTTTCTAGTGGCACGGTGAGCTAGCTGGTATACAGGCTAACATACCCGGTGGGGGTGTCTAGAATCAGTTTGGACACCAATCCTACAGTGTATGTTGTCTAAACGTGCAGATCCTGTATAGGTTTATAGGAACTACACGACACCCCCACTAAGACAGCGAACAACAAATGCAGCACAGGGTGACTTATACACAGAAAAACAACTAAGAGAACACGGGTAGCACATGGTGACTTACACCCTGTATGACCAATGTGCAGCACAGGGTGACTTACACACCATATAACAACTCATTGAAAAGGTGCAGCACAAGGTGACTTACACACAGAATAACAAAAAGTCCACACAACCACAGCATGTATGCTGTGAGACTACAGTAAACTTAAGTGGCACACGCAGGAATGTAAAATGCCATAAGTAACTGACGACTAGGCAGAAAAACAGAAAAAAACTAGAAACATGTGCCACCTTCAATGAAACTATACATCATGTGAATTTGCACAACCCCAAAGCGCAGAGTAAGACATTGCAGCATTCATGGACTCATACAAAAACAGTGAATAGACCATGGAAGGAAAAACAGTGTAACAGTAATACTCTCCCAAAACCATATCCAGATTGGAGACTACAAAAAACTTGAGTGAGTGATATCTCACTCACATAAGTACAAATTGTCTTCGGCATTTTGAAAAAAATGCCCCCTCAACAGTTTGTATGAGATCTGAATGGCAGGAAGTATTAGTCGACATTCCACTTCAAATCCGGGTCGAAGATGTATTCACGGCTGCAGAGGGCTCCGTGGAAGCACAGCTTGCAGAACGGAGAAATCCAGAAGAACGGAGCCAGTGACCCAACCCCAAAATGTACCTTCTCTGCATGTGATGTAAGTTCTCTCCGAAAACACAGCTCATGGCTGCCCGTACGAGCTCCGAAACAGGCTGGTCAGTATGGGGCACGGCGTAACCTCGGGCTTGAATACTGCCTCCTTCACCAAGATGGCGGCATGCAGTTACGGAGTGTGCTGAACAGCGTACTAGGGCAGCTTGCTGTGCTGCCTAGCAACAGAGGTTACACCGAAGTCCCTGCCGCACATCCACGTGACCCCCTGGAGAAAGTAAGTCTGCGCGCGCTCAGAATGACTCGTGCCTCCATTTTCAAACTGCACCAAAGCGGTTCAAATGCCATAACATTAGACACAACCATGGCCAAAAAACACAATATCCTAACTAAGGGGGTCATTACGATGGCGGGCGGACTGGAGTCCGCCCGCCATCGTGGTGGGGATCGGGACCGCCCGCCATGCATGCGGCTATCCCGCACTACTAATTAGGATGCGACCGCCACCATGGCGGTCGCATCTTGCTATTTAACATTGCAGCGGGTGCTGCTGACTGCAGCACCCACCGCGATGCCAAAAAAGCAGGTCGTGCATTTCACTGCACTACGTGGCAGGCACCACACAGTGCCTGCCACTTAGTGCTGTGAAATGCCCCCCAGTGCACTCACACCTCCCCCAACACAAGGGGGGCCCACAATGGGCCCCCGAAACAAATCCCCACCAGCCTTTCCATGGCAGTTTTGCCGCCATGGAAAGGCTGGCTGTAGCCAGCATCCTAATTTGGCGGACGGTGCCTGCTAGGCACCGCCACCATTTTAGCCTATCTAGACCATCCGCCAGGCAACTGTAACGATTGCCTGTGGTGGTTCCGTGGCGGACGGCCTTTGCGTCCGCCACGGTCGCAGTCTGGATCCCCCGCCATCGGAATGTGGCGGGGCGAAAATCACGGTCCGATGACGGAAGGCCTGCCACCGCACAGCTGGCGGTGGAGGGCCTTCCACCATCATAATGACCCCCTAAGTTTCTATCTCACCACAGAAGGCCAACACTGTTCCTCGGTCAATTGTGTAGTGATTGGTTTCCTAAGTAGCACCACACAACGCACCATTTTTGGTCCAATATTACAAATTGGCAGGTGTTGACTGCCCCCTTCAATATAGCTCTTCTCAACATGAAGTGCTTCGTATTAGTTTCATACACTTCCTCAGGGATGGAGATCAGTTTCTTCTGTGCCGCGAACACAGTAAGCATGCTGGGCATGATCCAATTGGCCAAAACCACATACAGTGCTGAAAACTCTGCATTACTGGTAACAGTGAATTACTCAGGAACACACACAGCTGGCTAGATATGTAGCGGCAAGTCCTCCCACACCACGGTTGCGGCAGGCCGATCCAAAGGTCATAGGTGGGACAGGACGCAGCCAAACCAGCTTAATTCACCACAGGTCCACACCAACAAGTCCAGGATGGCACAGCACGATCTGGCACACCCGGGTTGGGGCCGACCGGTCTTGAGGTCACTGGTGGGGCTCAGGGCTTCCAGAGTCACTGTTACACTCGTTGCACTATATTTTAAGAGAAGATTCCTCGTAAAGAAGTTACTTTAGGCTTCCAATTCCAGTAGGTTATGTTTCCTTAGTCTCAGTTCCATCCAGTTCACACATGCAGGTTCTTTCTAAAAATCGTCTACAAAAATGTTGTAATAAAGATGTCCGGTGGTCGGGATGTAGTTTCAGTTGATTTATTAAGTCTAGCTTACAAGTTGGTAAGTTCATGTAGAAGAGCCCCACCAGGAGCAGCCTCCCTGCTGCTCAGCCCATCTGCAACTGCCATCACTCACACCAGGCACCCAAGCATTCCAAACATGTCCATCACGCCAACATTCCACACAGAACACTCACACTGGCTGAGCAGCTAGGAACCAGGTAACATAGGAACAGTATTAATACAACAGCAGAATACTACAGACGTCTTGAGGGAGATTTGATTTGATTATAGGATTTATTTGATTTGATTTGATTTGATTTGATTTGATTATAGGATTTATATAGCGCACGAATGCCCAGGGGCGTTGGTGCAGGGAAGCTCTGTTAACCTGTTGCTTTCAGGGAGCGTTGGTGCAGGGAAGCTCTGTTAACCTGTTGCTTTCAGGGAGTCCACTCCGTAATCCTTTTTGAAGCAAAGCAAAGTCCTCAGGGCTGTAGTTCAAAGTGTGCCTCAGGCGCAGTCCTTCAGAGGGCAAGCCTTTTGGGTGCAGATCAGGGTTCCAGCAGGGTAGCCTTCTTCTTCTTGTAGTTTCAGGCAGCAGATTTGAGTTGCTATGCAGCTCTCACATATTTATTCAATGATCTGGGCTGACAAGCAGGGGGCGCCTCTGTCCAATGAGGTGCAGGGTGCCACCCAAAAGCATGACAGCTTCCTCCAAAGGATGGCAAAGTCTTCTCCCACACAGCACTGCAAATTCACGATGGAGAATTCATCTCCAGGAGGGTAAGACCTGGCTAAACCAACCTACTGGTGTGGCTCATTTCCATTAACAATCCCCCTCCAGACTGTCTGCAAATTCCATTCCTGGGCCTGCCATCTGGCTAGGGGGAGAGGAAGAGGGGGTATGCCTTGCTGCATTCCTTACTGTCCTGCTCTCTTTGAAGCCCAGTTTGATTTCCCCAGCTCCTGTCCTGGCCTGTTCTCTGAAGCAGCAGATCTCCCCCTTCAGATAACCTCTGTTCTATGCAGGCCTCTTATGACCTCATCAAAGCAGAACAGCTTAGCTAAGCCTGTAAAGGCTGACCAATCAGAAGAGGCTGATAGAAGGCTGGATTTTGACTCACAGAAAAGAAAGTCCTATAACTTATCTTCTGTTTTAGTTATAATAACTTCAACAGTGGCAAATTGTTGGATTTATCATTAACAATCTTTTAAATACTTGAATGGCATTTTAGCTCCTTCTTAGCAATATTTATAATTCAATAAAATATTCCAATGTTAGCTTATGGAGCTAAGTCTCTTCAATAGCGAAAAATGAAATTGGTAGTTTTACCTCACCAGGGCATATAACACATCGTTTATAATATCCCTGCTTATATCTACATGGTACCCCACTCCTGGAGCTCCTAGGGGAGACCTTAGGGGTGACTTACATGTAAAAATAGGGTAGATTACCACTTTGGAAGTACCGTTAATTCCAAAGTTGAATTTGCATATAATTTACTTTTAAAGACAGTCTCCAAAGCAGGGCTGCCTTTAGAAATGACAGCAGGCAACACAGCAGTGCACCTTCCAGTGCAGGAAATCTACTGGGCCTCTAAACCTCCCTGCCCTATTATATATCAGGGACTTATGGGTAGTTTGAACCCCCCTGCCTTATTATATACAAGGGACTCACAGTGGTCTGTCATTGCCAATTGTAATTATACCTAATCATCTTATATCATTTTCATCAGAGTTCTGGCCCTGGGCCTGGCTAGCAGAGCCCAGGGCACAGTCAGAGTCAGTTACCACCATATCAGTGAAAGAAAAGTGGGTGATCAGGGCAAAAAGGATGGATTTCTCATACCAACACATCACCAAATTGTTTTAGATTGGGGTGGGAATAATAAATGGCACCCCTTTAGTGTCCTACATCTTCCCCCAATTGGGTTTGATTGGAGTGTGAATAGTAAATGTAACCCCTTTAGTGTCTAGCACCTTTTCCAAATTTGTTTGGATTGAGGTGGTAATAGTAAATGTCACCTTTTAGTGTCCAACTCCTTCACCAACTTGGTATAGACTTGAGTGGGAATAGTAAATGCCACCTCTCTAGTGTCCAACACCTTCCTCAAATTGGTTTAGATTGTATTGGGAATAGTAAATGTCATCTACTTAGGGCCCGAATAAAGTCTGGTAGTCCATGGACTGCCAGACTTGTGGGGATACAGCAGTGTTGCGGCGGTCAGGAGGCCACAATATGATTGGCGGGACCACTGCGGTCCCGCCAGGCATATTACGAGTTTCTTCTCGGCCGCAGTGTCACGGAGGGTCCTCCTCCACGAACACCATGGCTGAGAGGAAACAAAGGGGCCCTGCAGGGCCCTCTGTGCCTACTCCAAATGTGGATGCACGCAAAAGGGCCTAACATGTGGTGCACAGACAGAATATCGATGTTGGAATATCGATGTGCCAGAATATCGAGTTTTTAATATCGAGGTGGCACAAGATCGACTTGCAAGAATATCGTTGACCAGAATATCGACATGAAGGTAAGAAATATCGTTTTTTTAATATCGAAGTTAGTAATATCGTTAGTAAAAATATCGTTGTTAATAATATCAACATTTATTTTAGTGTTTTGTATTTTACTATGTGTGTTTAAAGTATGTGATGTAATTATTTTGTATAAGTATAGCTTATTTTTTTAATGTATGTGTGAAATTTTTTGAACTAATTAATTTTATGTTAATTATTTTTTGCGTATTTTAGTTCCGTAGCGGGTTGTGGGTTTATAGGGGAATAGGGTGAGAAGTAATTTAATTAGAATACATTTATTAATCATTTTTAGAAGTTATTAATTTTTTTTAAATTACATTTTGCGTTTTAGTTCCGTAGCGGGTTGTGGGTTTATAGGGGAATAGGGTGGGAAGTAATTTAATTATAATTAATAATTAATATTTTTTATTCATTAATATTTATGCATTTAATATTTTATATTGTTAATTGTGATAATTTAATTGGTATTAATTAGTTATTAATTGGTTATTAATTATTAATTATTAATTGGTTAATATATTAATTGTGTAATTTTTTTAGGAGTGGGTTGTGGGTTTATAGGGGAGTAGGGTGGGAAGTAATTCAATTATAATTAATTAAGTAATAATTTTTATTAATTAATATTTATGTATTTAATATTTTATATTGTTAAATGTGGTTATTAATTAGTTATAAATTGGTCATTAATAATTATTAATTAATTATGTAAATTGTGTCTTTTTTAAGAGCATGTTGTGGGATGATAGGGGAGTAGGGTGGGAAGTAATTACATTTTAATATTTTTTTAAATATTTTTTATATATTATTTATTTAATTTCATTTAATAGTGTTAATTCTGTGAATCAATTTATTACTGATTGTTTTTAATTTGCTTGTTCATTGTTATTAGTTAATTAATTAATTGTTAATTTATTATGTTAATTGTGTTATGTTTTACAACATTGGTGGGGTTATTTATAGGGGAATATGGTGGGAGGTAAATTATTTTTAATTAGTTAATTATTTGTTAATTAATGTTCATTATTTTGCTGGAGTGGGAATAGTAAATTATTCCCCTCCGCTATCCAACACTTTCCCTACTGTTGCACTTGCTGGAGTGGGAATAGTAATTTTATCCCCTCCGCTATCCAACACTTTCCCTACTGTTGCACTCCCTGGAGTGGGAATAGTAAATTATTCCCCTCCCCTATCCAACACTTTCCCTACTGTTGCACTCGCTGGAGTGGGAATAGTAATTTTATTCCCTCCGCTATCCAACACTTTCCCTACTGTTGTACTCCTTCGAGTGGGAATAGAAATTATTCCCCTCCGCTATCCAACACTTTCCCTACTGTTGCACTTGCTGGAGTGGGACTAGTAAATTATTCCCCTCCGCTATCCAACACTTTCTTACTGTTGCACTTGCTGGAGTGGGAATAGTAATTTTTAAAGCAAACACAAGGAGATGATCGACGGAGCGCTGAAACTTTTCAGACACTCACCCCCAGTCACAGATCTGGGTTTTATCCATCATCGTTCTTTAGCTCACTTCGCCACCCCAGTTCATACACAGCTATATGCAAATCAGTCTTGACCCTGTGCCTCATGGGAACAGTCCAGCCCGAACTGCCAAGCCATGTCTTCCCTGGACCGGAAACAAGCATCCTGGGACCGGTTTTCGGGCTAACAGCCCTCATCAGCCAGGCTTGCTTGAATCCAGTGGCAAAGTGAGCAAGGGACCCATGTCTGGGCATACCCTGCCAACTTAGGGCGAACAAAGCAAACACAAGGAGATGATGGACGGAGCGCTGAAACTTTTCAGACACTCACCCCCAGTCACAGATCTGGGTTTAACCCATTATCGTTCTTTAGCTCACTTCGCCAGCCCAGTTCAGACACAGCTATATGCAAATCAGTCTTGACCCTGTGCCTCTTGGGAACAGTCCAGCCTGAACTGCCAAGCCATGTCTTCCCTGGACCGGAAACAAGCATCCTGGGACCGGTTTCGGGCAAACAGCCCTCATCAGCCAGGCTAGCTTGAATCCAGTGGCAAAGTGAGCAAGGGACCCACGTCTGGGCATACCCTGCCAACTGAGGGCGAACAAAGCAAACACTCACTCATGCAGCCATACAGTCACTCACACACCCACTCACAAATCCACAAAACCACTCACACACCCACTCACAGACCCATATAAACACTCACAAACCCACTTGCACACCCACACAGATGCTCAAAAAGTCTCTCACACACACACTCACAGATCCATGCTGCCACTCACACACCCACTCACTGACTCACATATCCACTCACACACCCTCAAAACAACTTTAGACCCATACAGACACTCACATACTCCCTCACAAATCCCTACAGTCACTCACGCATCCAGTCACTGATCCATACAGCCACTCACATACCCATTCACACACTCTCAAAGCCACTCATAGACCCACTCACAGACCCATACACCCACTCACACACCCACTCATAGACTCATACAGCCACTCACACACCCACTCTCAAAGGTTTCAGTTAGGAAATAAAAAATGTAAAAACTTTGAAATTCACTAAAAAAAACAAAAGTTACAGGGATGTTATAGTTAGACTCAGATTTCACACTTATAAAACCATAGAAATTCAGCAGTTATAGTTACCTGAGATAACTATAACTTATGCCCACGCAATTCACTGCTTATGACTTCACATATTACATCACTTATGACATGGTCAGCGACATCACTGATGACATCTCAAATGACAACACTGATGACATCACCCAGTAACTGTGGGTGGTTTCTAACAGTTTATAACTGTTAAACACATATGCTAAGGTACAACAAAAGTTACATTAGTATACTTTGTGTACTACTAATGACTGATACTATTTCTAACATATATTATTTTTTGATGCCATTTGGAGGGAAAAAACAAGACGCTTTCCTCTGTAGCCCTTTTTTCGCATTTTTCCCCAAAAAAACAAAATGTAGCTGTATTTTGGCTAATTTCTGGGTCCCCTCCAGGGGACTCCACAAACCCTGGGTACCTTTAGAATCCCCATGATGTTGGAAGAAAAGGACGCATATTTGGCATGGATACCTTATGTGGTCAAAAAGTTACAGGGGCCTAAGCGCAAACTACCCCAAATAGCCAAAAAAATGCTTAGCACAGGGGGGGGGGGAAAAGGCCTAGCAGCGAAGGGGTTAAGTAATCAATCATGAACAAAATGACATACATTTAATTTATTTTTAAGCGCTGGTGGGGGATTGCTTTGCTAATATGAATGTATATCTAACCAAATGAACCCCTTTTAGCACCATTAGGAATAGATAATGAAAAACTGGGGAAAAAACATAACATCCTACCCTATATTATGTAGTTTGCATGCAGCTCTTTGAGGCCAGTTCATAAGTCACTGTTTTGTATTAGGATTGTAACTTGTGAACTGCTGTAACAAAAGGAACTTTATAGCAAAAGCGGTAACCCACTGAGTAATTCACATAAAATACAGTACTGTGATCTGCATGGTACACGTTTTTTACAGCAGGCAAATTAACCCTCTGTGCTACTTTATGATGAGTCAAACTGCCACTAGACAAAATTCAGATCTCTCTCCAGCAATAACATTAATTTCCAGAGTTATCTTGGCATTTTTATTGCTGCCTGAAAACTTCTGGAAGCAGAATGAACTCTGCAGCAAGTGCTTTTAAAACCATAACTTACTTCTAAACATAGCGCACTCTCCTCTACCCCTCCCCCCTTAGCCTCCCACCTCCAGACACCCCACCTCAAGGTCAGCACCAGGTGCGGCTGCAGGGGTCACCCTAAAGCCAGCTGTTCTTATTCCCTCCCACATCACAATCATTGCCGGGGGATTCTGCGTTATACAATGCAGAGCAGTGAGCTTTTTTCAGGACATCACAATGCCATACATTTAAAAACGATTAATCTAAACAGGAAACAGTTCCACCGTCAGCCACTACCATAAAAACCAGGCATGGCTCGGCCCCTCTCGGACCAACATTTGATGAACCTGGTCAAATGATGTACCATTTTAATTTGGGCCGTATTTTTAAGCATAATGTACAAGATACAGCCCACCTTCATCATTTAGGGCGGAAGGCAGAATCGCATGTTGGGGCTTTACTGAGATTTTATTGCTCTACGGGAAATAGTCACTTCAAATCTTTGTTGGAGGTCTATGGAATGAAAATCCCACCGATATTATCCTATGCCATGGAATATACACAAATCAAAACATGGCAGCAGATAAAAATAAAGGAAGGAAGTATACTTCGAAAACTGGTAAAAGTTTCGCAATCTGTCCCAGTTCAAGCTCTTCGCCTTGAGCTATCTATAACGGGAATATTTGCCCGAGTAATTTCCAATATCATAAGGTGGGCATATAATCTCTTACATGCAGCGCCAGACACATTAAGATATATGGTAAAATTGGAGACTTTTAGAGAGGAAGCGTCCCGGTATACTTTTAATAGGAATTTGCTAAAAGCCCTTGAGGTCTCACAATGCACCCTAGCACTTTTACAGGATTGGTCTCCAGCACATCTGAAGCTCTTCTTAAAACATATGGCCCCGAGAATTAGTTATGAAAGGGACAAAGAACATTGTATCCAACTAAAGCATTACAAAATCTTCGCTGAGAAAATAGTATTTAAAACACCTGCGCCTTATTTACAGTTTCAATTAGAGCACGGGGCAAGGCGTTGTATCCTCCTCTTACGCTTGGGCATTCTCCCTTTAGCAATTCTTAAAGCTAGGTGGGAAGGCACAAATAACTCTAAAGGTATATGTGATCTATGCAAAGGCGGACAACAAGACCTGTATCATGTTTTATTAATTTGTCCCAACCCGAGATTGGTAGAGGCTAGACGACGCTATATATCGCCTATTCAATTAAGGTACAATGCCATGTTAGCTCAAGATTTAATTATGCTGTGTAACTCTCCCGCCAATGAATTCGTTTGCTATAACTTGTTAAAGTTTCTTAAAAGATTCTTGAAGCTATTTAAAAAAAACAAAATGCCTAATTTTAACATCTCTATTAACTGTATGTCATATATTTAGACCAAAACATTATTAAATATTCATTTTAAATAGAGTTTCCATAGTTTTATTATCATGTTCCAAGAATAATAATTTTAAATATCTGTATTTGTTGATCTCAGGTTCGGTCTGAATCAAATACATTTTGAATTTGAATTTGAATTTGATGTACCATTAAAAAAAATTCTACCAGCCAAACCATATTCAATTGTCCGTAAATAGCTATCTGGCCAGCTGAGCCACAAGCTTGTAAACTGAGGCAGCAGGCTACAAAAAGCATTGTTATGAATACTGAAATTCCAGCACTCTAGGTTAGGACCATTAGTTGAAGCAGTCCTGAAACCGTGTCAGCATTTTAGGATTTTATTGTAAAATCAATTAAGATACAATAATTCTTCATGAAAATAATTAGCACATTCAGTGGTTCTGCTGAAAATACGGCACGGACTCAGTCATCCTGAACCTCCCTTGGTCAAGGCTGTTGTAAGTTCTGACAATTAAACAAGTTATGACTAACCATACCACACAATAATCAACATTACTGGCCAGCTAAAAAGTCACTAATGCTACTAACAAGTGAAAGTGTCAACACAAGAGCTAGCTACCTCCCTCCACCCTGCAGTCATATGTCTGCTAAGGTTAGCTTTACCGTACATTTATGTGCTACAATCCATACAACTGGATTGGATGCCCGCTGTCACTGGCAACTAAATTATAAATTCAAATTGGTTTTGTTTTACTTGTGCCTCGTCGGAAGCTTGGCCTATGTAACAACTGATACTAATAACGCCAACTCAATTAAAAGCATGAATCAAATTACCGAGAATGAAAGTCCGGCTGGCATCTGCGACCTTTCAAACTTGTCATCCACAGGCAACAAAAAGATTTCTACTGTACTATGGTAATTTTAAAGGCTGAGTTATATCACAGCACAGCCATGAAACCAAGACGTTTTAACTTATAAAAAAGTTCATAAAAACTGACGATACACTTTTACTGCGCTTCACAAAAACTGCCTCCTGCGCGTGTCACAGAGTTGCCTCAGTACGTTTACCCAGTCGGTGCGAAAGCTATTAGCAGTCCGCAGGACACCACTTGATTTTATTTCTTTTTAAAAGTGCCAAGAATCTTTTAGGAATCCAAAAGTCTGTTCACCAGCACAGGGAAGGGTGATGCATTTACATTGTAGGCCAGTTTGAAACCCGTGACACTACCATGAAGATAGATGCGCCTCTTTCACTCCCGGTGTTACTTCATCCAGCGAGCGCCTAGAGGCGAAAAGTTGTGCTTTCTACGTCCTCACACTCAGATGCAGGTTCATCAGCTCTGACGAAAGGGCGGGGCACATGCAAGCAAGACTGCTGCTTCAAGGTCGACTGTCGGAGGTCGGAAAGTCTCAAACTTCAGACTTCTGTTTGCAGCCTGTTCATGTAATCCTCGGCTGCTCTTTAGGTAAACATGCCCCACGCACGCACTTTAGACAGGGTTGGATTGGGATTAAAAATCGGCCCGGGCACGCTAAAAAAAAAAAGTGGCCCACATTTGCATATTGCTTTTCCGCAAAACACTGTGGGGTCGATTCCGATTCGGGCCGGAAATTTCTCCGACCGAGCCGGACCCGGAGAGATTTCCGACCGAATCGGACCCGTGCAGTCCGACCGAACGAGTACGATGCGTCCGTATGTTATCGGACTCGAGTCGGTCGGACTCCCATTGAAGTCAATGGGAGCCGGTCGTACAACGCGTACGCGGGCTCCCATTGACTCAATGGGTGCGAGTCGGACAAGTGCGCCCCTACAGCGGGTACGCGGCGGAGCGACTCGCGCCGTACACGCACAGGTAGGGGGACCCATGGGTCCCCCCTGTGTGCGACTCGCGCGGCTACGCGTACAGGGGGTCCGACACGGACCCCCAAAGTACGGCTCCGACAGCTCTTTCGAGCCGGAGTGCGCGGCTCGGTCGGACTGCTCGCGGCGCGCATCGTACTTACCCGGCCGGGGAACGTCTCCATTGCGCGGTGCGAGTCGAGTCCGAGCGAGTCGGTCGGAGCGGTTCGAGCCGGGAGCGAGTCGGTCGGAGCGGTCGGGACGCCCGGACGAGTCGGTCGGCGAGTCGCATCGTACTCGCTCGGCCGGACCCGCGTACGGTTCGGTCGGGAAACAGGGCTCCGAATCGGATCCGGTAAAGCCGAATCCGATTCGAGCCCTACCGGCCGAGATCGGAATCGGCCCCTGTGTAGGGTCGAAGCCACACACTGCTTTGGCGAAATTTTATTTTAAAAAAAAAGAGGGGGGGGGTTTAAAAAAATGCACGGATTAGTTTACACCGGTGAAACACACCTGAAAACAAGTGAGGCCACTTTTGTTCAGGCCCCCTGCCCCCGCTCAATATGCATACATTAATTTGCCGGCCCAGCGAGAGAAAGGGTGTGACACCTCTGCCCGTTGATAAAAGGGAGGTAATGGACGCCCATCTACCTCCAGAAAGGCCACTCAGGCACCCACTGGGCCGCTGGCTACATCGAACAATGCAGAAACCGTCCAAATCGCCCCCCCCAGGCTGCTCAAAAAAGCAGCCCACAGCTGGAACTGGACACCGGCCCCTCGGGAATTGCCCGAGTGCCCGCGTTACCAATCCGACCCTGACTTTAGACACCGGGTAGCGCGCACTGAAAGAGCAAGCACTGGTAAAGTCAGCAAGTCAAGCGGGCGCCTGCTAAAATATTAAGCGTAGCGCCTGTGTTGATATTGCTGAAAGTTTAGCGCGGCGCCCGGGAGCAGGACAGCAATGAGGAGAAAGCTGATGGGCTGCCAAACAAAAAGAATGGAAGGGGGGCAACCACACGCAAGGAGCGTGTGCGTCCCTGCCAGGGCCGGACTGGCTACCGGGCGTTTTGGTGTGCTGCCAAGCTGGGGGCTGATTTCACTGCGGTGGGGGCTGATTTAGTTGATGGGGACCTGCGTGTGCTTCTAAATAAACAAAGCAAAACGAATGGTTTTAAGCACATGCAGGTCCCCATCAACGAAATCAGCCCCCAGCTTGGCAGCACACCGAAACGCCTGGTAGCCAGTAGCGGCCGGTGGTGGTAGTGCTGCCAGGTGGTGACGCAGGGCGGGGGGAGGGGCAGGGTGGAGGGTAGTAAACTACGGATTTCGGCCGCACTGAGGTAAGTAAACAAAAATAAAAATAAAACGAATTTCGTTGCGCGTGCTGCATCGCATTTGGCGATGCAGCGCGCGCAACGAAATTAGTTTTATTTATTTTTTTGTTTACTTACCTCAGTGCGGCCGAAATCCGTAGTTTACTACCCCCCACTCTGCCCCTCCCCTGCCCTGTGTCACCACCCGGCAGCACTCCCACCACCGGCCGCTACTGCCGGTAGCCAGTCCAGCCCTGGTCCCTGCTCGCTCTCAAGGCAATACTCCATCATGGGAGAGAATTTGCCAAAAAAGGTGGGACATGCACACACCGCTAGCCATTTACAGGCTACGATTTTTAAAGACAAACAGGAAAGCCAATCCTAAGTATGGGAGGAGTCAGACTCCACAAAGTATAGACAACAGATTGCCTACAGCGCAAGCACTGTGTAGGCTCGACCTAAAAATGGAGCAGATGAAATGTTATCTGAGATAAAAAGTTGATGGGTTGGATGCATGCCAGACACAATTGACATTTGGGAACAGCTGATGGAGTCTAATACTGGGTCTTCTTCTGGATCTTGCTCTGGGCTTTTTTGGCATAAACAAATAGGTGGGCTGGGTGTCATAACAGTGTTAGATTCTTTATTTTTAGAGAGTTCTTTGAGCAGATGAGCAAAACCGTCTGCTATTGTTTTCGTCAGGCTTTTTGAGTTTGACTTTGAAAAGTCAGTGGAACACAATGGAATTGGGGGGGGGAGGTCAAATGAATTATTTTAAGGGACTAGGTTATGCCCAATAACATTGTTACTTGTTCGATTAGTAAGACCTGGGTCCTCAAGATTGTCTGTGCCAAATAAAACTGAAGGATCCAGTGAGGTTCTTGAGAAAGATAAGTCCATCCCCTGGGTGTTCTTTACATTCCTTTGGAAACATAAATCAGTTGCCTTTTGAGGGAACATTGGTTTCATTGGGTGGACTGCCATCCTCATTGTGAGGCGTGATACCATTATCTATAACAAGCAGAGCTCGAGTGTATTTGACTTTCGCGAATGTAAAGATCTGAAGTGTTCTTGGAAAAATTGACTGTTTTGTGAGAAGACTAACACTCCTTATGTTAAATTTTTTATTTAACCTCCTTAACTCTTTTAAGCAACATTTACTGTTGTAAGGTTGTAATTCTCCATTTGAAGGTCTTGATGGCGAAACATTTAAAAGAACACCAGTTACACAATAATTTGTTAATGTTTTGGTTTCAATTTCATCATAGTGAGCTATTTTTAATCTTGGTGCACTTCTGGTAGAGAATCCAGTTCTTTAGCCTGAAGTGTGATAGGATCATTCAGATAGTTTCTATGTTGGTTTGCTATATTTAAAGAAGAAGTGGTCGTGCTGGCATCTACTGACGTAGGGAGAATGGTCATAACTGGAGAAACATGAGGTTTTGCTAGAGTTAACTTCCTATGCAAAAGTTATATTAGATTGAATATGTCATCCAGTCTAGCCAAATTAGCAAAGTAAGATTTTTGCTTTTCTACGATCATATACCTCTTCTGGAGGTTCTCATGGACGGAACTAAGTAAATTGAGATCTTTTGTAATTTCTCTTGATAAGAGTGTTTGTGCGGCAAGAGCAGATGATTGGTTTCCTATAGTGTCTGCCACTTTGGAAAGAGTTGTTGTGACACCTCCCAAAAGGTTCCAATATGGTGTATACTGGTGATGTAGTAACATCAGTCTGGTCAATGTGGTTGGTTGAATTACGGAGCTGGGGACTGGAATGAAACTCAGCTAATAGAGGGCAGTGTAGACCTGGAACCTCCTCCAGTAAGTCGGTATTATCCAAGGATAAGCAAGACAGTTATGTATGAAGAGACGATTATTCGTTTGCAATCCTGTGTCCGCGTTGACTTCCGCATCATCATTTTCCTCTAACTGAGCATCAACTTCATAAATTGAGTCAGTTTCTAACTGACTAGTGAAAGAGTTTGCTTTATTAGGAACATTGCTGATTATAGCTGTTGCTGTAATTATGCCCGTGGTGGTAACGGGTTGTTTGGTAAAGAGCATTGAGAGTCTGTGCCTAATAGCTATTATGGGTGGGCTTGATGTTTCCAATACCTCCCACCTGTATGGCCCCTGTCGGAAAACAGCATCTAAGAAAGAGTTGCTTTGTCAACCTAGATGCAGTCAATCATGAGGTCTGATGAAGAAGCCAAAAAGATTGATCCATCATGGTTTGAGTCTCTAAGGAAGGGCAGTACTCACAAATATCAAAGCTTGTTGCAGTCAGTCTAACGTCCGATAACTTCGATGGATCCAAATTGATATTAATGTTGGTATTATCATTCTCAACTTCCATAGTATGAAGTTTTTATCAGATTTTGATTTGCCTTTTTGGGATCTTGTTTTCATGACAATTTGAGCTGCCGATAATCGTACTTGCAAAACGTCTTTCAAGAATTTTCCTGAAAAATCTGCCACTGTAGGTTGTTGGGGAGTCTAATAGGTGGTTAGAAACTATATGCACTAATCTGGCCAGTGCTGGACTCACAGACAAGGATGCTGCCATTGTGTGAGGAGAGTTGTGACCAAAAGAGCCAACCAGCCTCCCAATGGTAGCCTTTACTACCGTTACCTCTTTCCCTCTGCACCCTGCTCAGTGCCTCAACCACCCCCACAACATGCCACTGCCATGGCCATCCCCAAACCCTGTGACCCACAGTGCCTTGCAGTGCCTCTTGATGCTCCCCAGTTGCCCCCACCATACCTGAAAACTCGGGTTTCGGACAGCTGGAGTCACGGCTGTCTTCACCCGGGGGGGTGCTCCTTGCTGCTCGGTGCCGACCGGTGGGCCCCTTGGTCACCAGGAGCTGCCAGTAGGTCAGCCTGGCTTGCTGGCAAAGGAGCTAGAGAGTAAGACTCCCTTACTCTGGTCTACTGTTTACTCCCTATTCTGAGTGGATGGGCAGCTGTAACTGCGTCATTTTCAGGTTGGCGACCAAAGCCAAACTGCGCTGACGTCGGAGCCAGGGGCAATGGGAAAACAATGGAACCCAAGCAGGATATCAGAGGCTGGGTTAAAGGCGGCCAAGGCCATGAGAGATCAGAAGTGGTGAGGGCAAGGGGCAGAGGGGAACAAGGCAGTGGAGAAGCAATGTGTCAACGGTGAGCGATGGGCGTAGAATGGACAGTGCTTGAAGTGGGGGTAGACCTCCTGTTGGTTTTTGTGCCCTCACACACCCTTGCGGGTGTCAAGCATCATCATTGGGCAATGCTCCTCGTGAGGGTGGCGCTGCAGTCCTTCACGGGCCCTTCAGGAGGGCTCTTTGATGGAGATCTTTTAAGGAGGTGCCGCAGTTGTGCATGTGGGTGTGTGGGCCAAGTGAGTCAGTGCAAGTGAAGTTAAAAAAAACTATCGGTACCCAAGTGAATTTAATGTCGGGAACTTCAGGTAGATTAAAAAGTAATGATGGTTTGGAGACTCTTCTTCAACAAAATCAAGGGAGGGACCAATGTATTCCCGCCGCTCTCAAACCGTAAAAAATGTGTCGTGTATTTAAAAGTGAATGATGGTCGACATGTTTCGTGCAACCTATTGGTCCCTAATGGATCCCTGTGCGCTTCATCAGGACCGTGTGCATAAAATGATAGAATGGGACTCAGGGGGAGACACCCTGTAATCCCACTTTACTTATCGTCAAGTCAGGTAAGAAAGACGTCTCTGCGTCCGAGAAACGTATTATTCGTGTTCTCAAAAACCCAAGCCTAATGGAGACAAAAAGGAAGAATAAAGAGAGGGAAATTAAATAGTTACTGAGCTTAATAAAGTTTTATCAAACAGCTCTACGACAATCACTGATGAGGGCAAAGGTCCCTATTGATAACAGGGTCCACTACTATTGTGCCCTTATTGTTATTAATACGAAATGCACGTTATGCATATTAAATTAATCTAAATGTGCTCATATGCGCTCCACTAGAGCCACCTGCAGACATAAAATATAATACTGGGCTACATAAACCTATGATGCTGAGTAACAAAGGGAAAAGAATGTATTCACATTTAGATTAATTTAATATGCATAACGTGCATTTCGTATTAATAACAATAAGGGCACAATAATAGTGGACCCTGTTATCAATAGGGACCTTTGCCCTCATCAGTGATTGTCGTAGAGCTGTTTGATAAAACTTTATTAAGCTCAGTAACTATTTAATTTCCCTCTCTTTTATTCTTCCTTTTTGTCTCCATTAGGCTTGGGTTTTTGAGAACACGAATAATACGTGTCTCGGACGCAGAGACGTCTTACCTGACTTGACGATAAGTAAAGTGGGATTACAGGGTGTCTCCCCCTGAGTGTAATAAAAGCCACGGATGCAGGTATCTTGGGGAGATGGCTTTATTGTAAAAGCAACCACCGACAGGGCAGGGATGCACACAGCCTCACGTCCTAGCCAGAATGCCGCCTCAACAATCTATTGAGGTAAGGCATTCCACATTCTACAGCTCAACACGAGCTGTTAATCACAACACATCCCCCATACAACACTAAAGAAATGAAGAGAAATAGTCTAACAAAAACATAAACAAAAGCATGTAACACAGCAATTGCAAAGTAATACAACTAATAAGAATGTGGAAGGTTGTTACTACATTGTTGACTTAAACAGCATTAAACGATAAAGGAAGGAAGGAAGGAACATTGTAAAACAATTACATCTAATTCAAGACGTAATCATTAAATCTCACAGGAGGCTGCCTGTGTCTCCTTGGACGATTCATTACATCTTCAGAATGAATCGGATCAGGAGTATGAGCAGAGCGGTGGAGCGTCTCTGTAATCTTAACAAGCCTGGACATGCTCCACGAACAACCATTGTCTAGGACAACAACATTTTTCTTAATTGCAACGATGGTAAATGGGCCAAGGAAACTGGATGTGCCTTTGTGACCATGCTTAGCTCTTTTTACCAGTACACGGTCACCCAAACACCACCTTCTCACCCTGACCGACATCTTATCATCATACCGCTGCTTGTATTTTTGCTGATAATCTCTCAACTTAATTTTCCTCAGATCATCAGACACAACCCTCTCCTTCCGAATGGGAAGCCACACTGGATTAAGCTTAGAACTAGCCATCCTTCCCCTCAGGGCTTCGAAAGGAGACTTCCCAGAAATGGCATTGGGAACAGTACGGTGTGCCCACCAGGTATCCCTCAAAACACTGCTGAGTGAAATCTTGGAATCCAATGCCCGCTGGGCACAACTCTTCACAACCCTATTCATTCTCTCGGTGAGACCATTGGCTTGCGGAGAATATAAGGCTGTTTTCTGATGAACGATCCCCAAATCATCCAGAAAAACGTTCATCTCATAGGAGACAAACTGCACACCATTGTCCGTGATCAAGTACTTAGGTATTCCCTCTGACACAAACACATCCTTTAAAAACTCAATCACAGTTCTAGAAGTAACAGTGTTCATGCATCTGGAAACGACCCATTTGGAGGTATAATCAACAAGAAGAAGAACATATCTCTCATGAGAAGGCATCAACTCGAATGGACCAATAATGTCCAATCCTAACTTTGTCCAAACAACATCAGGCACACAAACAGGAGACAAAGGGGCATGACTGGTGGTATGAGACTTGTCATTAATGGCACACAAATGACAATCCTTGACTACAGACTCAATCTCACGGTCCATTCCCGGCCACCAATACCTCTCCCTGACACGTGCCTTGGTAAGGCTCCTTCCCAAGTGTCCCTCATGAGCCAAATTCACCACTCTTTCCTTCAGCACATCAGGTGGGACCACCCTGTCCCCCCTCATGAGGTAACCTTGACAGAAGGTCAGATCATCCCTCACAGCCCAGAAAGACCTCAGATCAGCATCAAGATTTTTGTACTCCGGCCACCCTTTAGTAATGACCGCCCTAAGGGAAGCAAACACTCTGTCACTACCAGCAGAAACCATCCAATCATCCCTCGCAATCGATGATTCAGATACCCAACACACATACTCTGGTTCTTCAACAACTTGCACATTGTTTATGGGCAAGCGCGACAAGCAATCAGCTGACTTATTACTCGACCCCGAAATGTATTGTACACGGAAGTTAAACTCTTGAAGACCTTCACTCCACCTTTTAACCTAGGAGTCATGTGGTCACTGTGATGACACGAGAAAACTTGAACAAGAGGTCGATGGTCTGACTTAACAACAAATGGAATCCCCCAAAGATAAAATTTAAAATGTTGCACTGCCCAATACACACTCAGTGCCTCCCTTTCAATACAAGAATAATTTACCTCAGCGTCTCTAAGAGCTCTTGAGGCAAAGGCCACAACTTTTTCTTCCCCATCAGATACTTGGGAAAGTACCGCCCCTAGTCCCTTCAAACTTGCATCAGTCGTTAAAATCGTCTTCAACTTGGAATCAAAGTGTCCCAAAGTCGGCATCCGACTAATCTCTGACTTGACCAAATTAAAAGCAGTTTCGCACTCAGGGGACCAAACAAAATGTACTCCTTTCTTTAACAAGGCTCTAATAGGCTCAACAACACTGGCAAAATTCCTAACAAACTTCGAATAGAACTCAGCCATCCCTAAGAATGACCTTGCTTGCTCTTTGTCTTCAGGCGCTGGAGCTTTGGCAATACTTTCTGCGAGCTCCAACTTGGGCTGTATACCATCTCCAGAAATCACGTGCCCAAGATAGGTAACAGACTTCAGTCCAATGCGGCATTTCTCCTTTTTAACAGTGAGTCCCCTCTCCTTCAATCTTTCCAAAACCGATTTCAAAGCACCATCATGTTCACTCTCATTCTTACCATAAATCAAGATGTCGTCTTGAAAAAACAAGACATTTCGTAGACCCCCAAAACTATCTTCATTATCCTCTGGAAGCATGCCGCTGCCGAGGCCAACCCAAAAGGCATCCTCAGGAAACGGTAAGCTCCCAGAGGAGTTACAAATGAGGTTAAGTGCCTTGAATCTTTATGAAGCATAATCTGATGGTACGCGGAGGAAAGATCCAAAACACTAAAAATCTTGGCACTCTTCAACAGGCTGATAGACTCGGAAATATTAGGTAAGGGTTGGCGATCTACCCAGATCCATTCATTCAATCCGCGTAAGTCCACACACATCCTAACCGCAGCTCCACCATCCTTGGGGGCCAAAACCACCGGGGCCAACCATTCGGAAGCCTCAATCTCTTCAATCACTCCTAATTTTAATAGTCTATCAAGCTCAACCTTCAAGGGTCCAATCATCATGTTTGGTACCTTACGCACCTTGTGCACACACGGTTTGGCTGCATCTCTCAAAATGATCCGATGCTCAAATCCTTTGAGACAACCAAGAGCATCTGAAAATACTTCGGGAAATTCTCTACCACACTCACTAGCACTATTTACATTGTCAATTAACATGACCTGATCTTGTGGGTTCTTGGCACTTGGGTTCAAGATTATACCCAGATCACGTTGATGTCTCCACCCAAGCAGATTGTCCCCCTTTTAGCCACATAGACTTTTCCTACAGTCTCCCTACCCTTAAACACAATCTTAGCAACAACATACCCAACAATGTCTATTGGAGAACCACCATAACTAATTGGCGAGATGTCAGGAGGAAGTAGTTTCCTATTATCAAGACCAACCTTTTCATCCCATATCTTGTGACTTATCAAGGTAAAGGGGGAACCTGAGTCGGCCATGACACCAAATATAATTCCATCAACAGCTATGTCACATAATGGCATATTTATCCTTTCAACATCAACATCACCATCGCACTCAGAAATACTGGAAACAATTACCGTGCGAACTGTTTCAGGAGTACTCTCAGTCACACGATTCTTTTTGGAGGACTTACAAACTCGTGCATAGTGTCCCTTGACCCCACAATTATTACACACTGAATCTCTGGCAAAACAATTGGGATAAGCAGAGGAATGAGAATAACTACCACACCTACAACACCGTCCTCTTTGATTATCAATGAAATTCCTATCCCGAGTGGGAATACGTTGATGTTGTGGACGATCACGTTCAATGCGTGATTGACTATCCTTGTAGGTCGCTGGCTGTGATAGGGGATTCTTAGGAAGACTCTTGCTTCTGTGATCGTGCGTCACTCTAGCTACATTGTCAACAATATCTTCATTAAAGTCACCATCAGACACGGAGTGAATACCGTCTTGGCTCTTCCTTGCGTTCTCAGTCTGGTTATGCATACCATCATCATGACCCTTCCTCATCTCCTTTACCCAGGAGGAAGTGTTTTCCATTCCCTCAACAATTGCTATGGCTTCAGCCAACGTGGGATTTTTAGAAAGGAGTTTTTCTTGTACTCTAGTGCTGTTGGTACAACGCACCAGTTGATCTCTTACTAGGGAATCCGAAAGCTCACCAAACTCACAGGTGCGTGCTAAGGTTTTAAGGCAAGCCACATAACTCCCTACTCTTTCGTTGGGACTTTGAATCTTTGTAAAAAATTTGTGGCGCTCCAAAACCACATTGATGCGGGGCCCAAAATATCGCTCCAACATGGTCATAGACATTTCATACACATCTGTAGGCTCTCCGTCACCACTTCCTATTGTTACTTGGTCAATGCTATCATATATATTTCTACCTTCAACACCTAAATTATGTAACAGTATATGTTGCTTCCTGAAGGCTGAAAATTTTTCTCCCCGATGGCTACTATATAGGAATCAAATAAGTTTCTCCATCTTTTCCATGGAAGGATAGGCTCTCCTTTTTCAGACAAAAATGCAGGGGGTTGGGACATGCTGGGAGATGTCGCCATGATTACACACTGGTTTTCAAAACGTGTTGTGGAAAACCATGAGAAGGCAGAGTTAAGAAACAACAATTAAATCCTCACCGTGGGTAAATCTATGGAATCGCCACGTCTTGCGAGTGGTTGCAGTGCTGGATAATATTCCTTGTAGTACTGAGTGTCCTAATAGCGTTTTCCGCGTTGGTTAGTTGTTGCGTGTATCCATGGCAACTAATGCTTCCTTTTTTTAAAAACTTTACTAAGATGGCCGCCACGTTATTGACGCAACGTGAGGCGTCAGGCCGCCAGTGCCGTCTGATTGTTGTGTCAGTGCTTCGGTGAGAGAGAACGCTGGCAATCCAGGGAATGGAGAATGCAGGAGACCGAACACGGGCACACAAGGACGCAGGCACGCGATGTTGCCGATTTAAAAGTAAGCAATGACCGTTACTTACAGTCGTGAAGTATCCAAAGTATCCAAATAGATAAAAGTCTCAAAATACACACTCCGGTATGTATTGAGGTGATGAAGCGTAGCGTAGGTTCATTGAAGTCTTGTGTGAATCGTGTCATTAAAGTCCAAATCCAAGTCCAAAAACTTTTGCGGGGGTTTGTCCGAAATCCAAGTCTTCCGAAATCGTGGTTGTCGATGGTTGCTTATGGTGTTTAATTCTCGTCGCCAGTAATAAAAGCCACGGATGCAGGTATCTTGGGGAGATGGCTTTATTGTAAAAGCAACCACCGACAGGGCAGGGATGCACACAGCCTCACGTCCTAGCCAGAATGCCGCCTCAACAATCTATTGAGGTAAGGCATTCCACATTCTACAGCTCAACACGAGCTGTTAATCACAACAGAGTCCCATTCTATCATTTTATGCACACGGTCCTGATGAAGCGCACAGGGATCCATTAGGGACCAATAGGTTGCGCGAAACATGTCGACCATCATTCACTTTTAAATACACAACTCATTTTTTACGGTTTGAGAGCGGCGGGAATACACTGGTCCCTCCCTTGATTTTGTTGAAGGAGAGTCTCCAAACCATCATTACTTTTTAATCTACCTGAAGGACCCGACATTAAATTCACTTGGGTACCAATAGGTTTTTTTAACTTCACTTGCACTGACTCACTTGGCCCACACACCCACATGCACAACTGCGGCACCTCCTTAAAAGATCTCCATCAAAGAGCCCTCCTGAAGGGCCCGTGAAGGACTGCAGCGCCACCCTCACGAGGAGCATTGCCCAATGATGATGCTTGACACCTGCAAGGGTGTGTGAGGGCACAAAAACCAACAGGAGGTCTACCCCCACTTCAAGCACACTCAATCGTCCCTTGGAGACAATTATGCATTACTTACAACCATAATTGGTGGAAGAACCACCCTCTTTTTTTCTTTTCTCTTTCTTAGGAACTGTTACCACTTTGTTTAAAATGATTGTTCTAGGAGAATAGGTACAGGACCTTTTCCTAAATTGCTCCCAGTCCCCCCCATCTCTGAACTTGTTGACGCAGAATGGACAGGGCATAGTCACAATTGCTGGAGAGCTAGGACGCTCGCTCACCACTTCCCATGTGACACATAGGCACGAGAACCACCCAGAATTGGATAAGGTCAATATTAATGCGCAGTGTGACTTACAAGAAGGAGCTGCTGTGGGTGTGGCAAGCCTCGGGAGTGAGAAGAGGGTCTTTGGAGCCATGGTGAGTATGGTATCTGACACAAAAGTACTGGGTAACTCCGGGAGTGGAGTGGACACTGGGCCACAAGAGGAATTCAGGAGGTCATCCTTCAGCCCATCAGAAGAGATCAGCATTAGCATCAATTAGGAATCACAGGACCAATCATCATCTTTATAAAAATAGAGAGCAAAAAGCGAAACAGACGCGACCGCTGTTGCACTCAGCTGGCCGTCTTTCCACTATCCAATCTTCCCAATACCACTGTGGGTAAACTGCCTTTGTGTGCTCTTTACGTACGCCTCATAACAATTACAAAAACAATGTGTGAAGGGAAATATTGTAAACTTTGGAAAAGGAAATGCATTTTCCCAATCAGTTAATAGTACCAAATTTGAAACTGTCAAGCACTGTACTTACTTGGGTGTAAAATTAATTCTAAGCTTTTCTCATTTTTGCAGCTTGACAAAGTGGCTGTCAAGTGCAGCCCGGCTTCTGCTAGCATCCCTATATTTTATGCCTCTTACTGAGTTGTTTCACCAAGATTTGTTGTAAAAGTTTTCTCAGTCAAAATTGAATTTACTATTTGTGATGGTGCAATTGCATACCTAGAGAGCTGCGCGAGGAGGTTTGATTTAGTCCATCCGAATTGCCATTCTAATATTGTTAGGCTCCGAAGCAGCAAAGCACACGATGTTGTACATTTATAGCTAGGATATATTGTTATACGTAAACTAGTTGGCAAAGCAGATTTGAACTATTTCCTCTCTCTCCAGGCAGCTACATTGCAAGTCACGAATACTTCAAATTTGGTGCTTTGGGGAGAAATTATTCTACATAAATATAATCATTGCTTTATGCATTTGATTATGTTTTTTTTCACAACAGCTGCGTTTCAGTAAGATATATTTTCCCCAGCATGGATAAGGGCATTGAAGAACAGTTGTTTTGTTATCGAGCTTAAATATTCAGGAGTGTGTGTGTGTGCGCGCGTGCGTTTGTGTGCGTTATTGAAGAAAGCAACTAATACTCATAGCCAGAACGGCAAAATATTGAAGCCTGTGTATTATATTTTCATTTGCACAAAAGAATACCTAGAGACTAAGGGGCAGATTTATAAGCCCCTTGCGCCACTTTTGCGTCATTTTTAACATGGGAAAAGTGACGTATGGGTGGCGCAAGGGGCTTGTAAATAAGCCCCTAAGCCTATCGTCCGAGCGCATATCTACAAGGCATAAGGTAATTACCCAGTCAATAAAGAAGAAGGATTAGTCAGTATATAGGGTGGTTTAATATTGGTTTGCTCCAGCTTCAGGAATGCACGCATAACAGCAGAACACAGAGGACCTGATTCACAAAGGTAACACTTCTTTTAAATGTCTTTGTATTGACTTTTAACTGAGAAAAACAATCAAACATATATACGTTTAAGCGGAGCAAAACCTGCCTATCGTAACGATCACACCTAGGGGCTTATTTACAAGCCCCTTACGCCACCCGTACGTCACTTTTTCCTTGCTAAAAATTACGCAAAACTGGCGCAAGGGGCTTGTAAATAAGCCCCCTAGAGTTCAGTAAGAAGCAACCATGTTAGATGTCTTTGTCCCTGTGATCCCAATCCCAATATTTCGATAAGAGCACAACTTCCCTATTGAGAGGAAAGGTAAGAAATCCTGGTATTTGCAAATAGTTCTTTATAAATTCTTGTCTCTGTGCTGCACCAACTCACCCCACACTCTACTGTGTTTCTGGGAGCATCATTGTACCTTGTATACTGGCCTCTCAAATGAACAGCATAAATCCATGCTCCTGCTGCCGGGGGCTGGATTGTGGCCATTTTCTGAGCGATATCATGGTAACTTTCATTTTTGAGTAATTTAAAGTTTTGAGTATGCTTACCAGTTTTTTACTATTCACAAAATCCAAGTGTAAGTTACTACTAAAAAAAACAGTGCTACGTCCAGGACCTCACATGGCCAACCACTGGTACTTCAACACCCTCTGCATGACCCTATACACATGTATTTTTTCTCGTCTATTATTAACTCCATTCTGGGAAACAACTGGGGATTATTTAAGCAGGAGTCTGAGTTGAGTTAATTGCTTGGAATACAGGACTGGTTTTGTTTGGCGTAGATGAACTTACGTGAATTTCCCTATTTGAGCTTAGTATAAGGTAGGTTTAGCTCCTACAGCAGCTGGATTATTAAGTGCTAAACAATGAAAACATACTACTGCTTCAGGCTTTGAAATTTGGAAGAACCAGCCACACTATATAATAAACATGAAGTCACATACTGCAAAAAGTCATTTAATTTCAAAACTACTTAATTGTGGTAGGATAGTTTCACTTGTTTCTATTGTGGAAGTGTGGGGAAACTTCAGTTCATGCTGTAAAATATTTAGGGAAGCAGGACTCAGTGTAAGAGGGAATGTACTTTACTGCTTTTTGCAAAATGTCTTGCTCTTTTCCGCTCTGTGCTTTAGTACTTGCCATCACTATTCTTTTAACAAGAGCTAGAGGTGCACTATGTTGTTTGCAATAATATTAAAACACACTGCACAATACGTATGCAGGTACTCATGCCTAGCAGCAGTCATTGATTCACAAAAATATTCAGATCAGGATACAATTTCTCTTTCTTTTTGTCTCATAAATATGTCCCAGTATCCTTTCTCAAAGACTGCTCTCATTCATAGAGATACCAGCGAGTTTGAAGTCCTAGGACTATCTTGAAACGTGGGTTGAGCCTAGGTATATATGCAGGCAATGCAAACAGAAAATGTGATTTAGCTGAACAGAAGATACAATAACTCTGTTGGAACTCTCCTTACAGAAACAATGAAGCACCTAATAGACCCCAGCCTTAGACCTCAATGGCGAGGACTCCTGCTGTTGACAGCGGGGGAGAAATCGAACTGTGCTGAAAGCAGGCTTCCATGCAGACGCATGAAAGAAAACCTCCAAAAGCCCACCAAGAAAGAATTCATTCAAGGTGTATAATAGGAGGCACAGAACAAAGACTGGCACTTTGACAATGAATACTGGTCAAACTCAGAGCAGGTGCCTGAAGATGCTCCCTGCATTTGATAAGAAGGGACGAGCAGTGGCGGCTGGCACGGATCAGGGGTGACGGGGAAGGGGGCCAGGCTTTTGTGTAGAAAAAAATCACTTACCTCTTCAAGACTGGCCATGTCTCTCCTCTCTTCCCTTCCAACGAGTCCCTGAATGGAAGCAGAAAGCACACAGGCTCCCCTAACCCAATGATGATGCTGCTGTCACCAGCATGACAGAGGCGTCATGATTCCTCTGAGCATCGTGGTTCAGCACTCAGACAGGGAGTGGGAGCCTGTGCATGTTCTCCACCCAGGCTGTGCATTACAGTCGGTGGAGAGCATGCAAAGTGCGCATGACTGTTTGGCAGGCCCAAGATGGCTGGCCAAACCGTCAACCGCACTTAAGAGAGTGCCCACCACTCCTCCTTCGCTCCATGAGCAGCCCCACCCCGCAAAACTGCCTCAGCAGGGAAAAATAAAATGATAATAACATTGTGATATCATTTTATTTTTCCTTTTTTGCACTGCTGAAAAGCAGTGGGGCGACGCTCTGCCATCTTATCAGAGGAGACGCCACTGGGGATAGGATTGTTTAACTTAAAACATTTAGGTCTTTTGTTGCAACACTTTAACACAACCTTGAGCCTATCAAAGGATACTGTAGATCCCTTAGACTTGGCAAACTATAGACCATTATCTTACTTGCTGTGTGTGGCAAGCCTCTTGGCACAAGTTGAGATAAACCAGTTGTCACCTTTCATTGAGACGAATTAGGTTCTAGATGGAATCCGGCAGCTTTTAGAACATCACATAGAAGTCACGCAATAATTATCCCCACCTTGGATGAATTGCTTCTGCAGGTCGTTACTGACAATCTTGAGGATCTGGCCTGATCAAACACAAAAATTATATCACCTTTATGTCTAAAATATCAAAGGTGGGAATTGAAGAAACAACTTTGATTTGGAACAAACAACAGCCTGTTCATCAAGATATAGGCAGCAGATTCAGCACTGTTCCATCTCTCCCCTCCCTGCTGCTCCCCAGCCAGCTGTCCGGGCCCAATCCCCTAAGAAGAGCAGAGTCTCCTTTGCACCAGGCACCTCACCCCCTTCCTCTGTCTCCTCTGCTGCCCTGCGTGTGGACACCATTGACATCCTGTGACAGATCTCTGTGGGTCAGACTGTAGCGCTGAATGCCATTCAAGTGCAAAGCCCCCAGCTAACGCAGATGGCGTCGTACCAGGAAGACATTCACACTGACACGTAGGCTGGCATGTCTGGCTTACAGAGATCTTTTCAGGCTCTGGCTTCCATAGTCATGGCAGCCTTCCACCAATTCCTGCTTTCCACCTCACCTCCTGCCACTTCCTCATCCACAACCAATATTCCCATACCTGCCAAATCAAATGTACACATCAGCATGAATCAACTTCAACATCCACATGCAGCACATGAAAACAGAAACATATGAAAAAAGACAGACACATAACCACTCACCAGGCACTCAACGCCCTCACCACCTCATCTAGTGACATACACCTAGACACCACACCCAGTGCCCCACATACATCCACTACACACATGGATCCAGACATTACACCAGCTGACAGCTAGACACCACACCAGCAGACAAAGACACTACATACATACAGCCAGACACCACACCAGCAGACACAGCCACTACACACATACAGCCAGATACCATACCAGCAGACACAGCCACTACCCACAACACACACCCATAAACATCAGATACACAGAGACATGCACGCTCAGCCACACTTCACACTGAACATCCCTATACCTCCAATACCCCACCCCTTGTCTCACCTCCTCCCCAGTCTCTTCAAGAATTATGTTTTATTGCCCTTGACCTCTTCTCTGCCACAGCTGCTCGCACCCCTCCCAAACCCAGGTCTGGTTTCCCACCCCTACCCATTCCTTCCATTTCACAATCCACCCCAAAAACTCCTGCCCCCATCCGAAACCCATCATTACCCCTGCCAAGAAAAAAGGGCATCAGCAAAAAAGAGGGAAACCTCCTGAAACAGACCTACTCCCTCCTAAAACCCAAAGAACCTCTTCCCCACCCAAACCCAGATGCTCTAAATAAAAAAAAAGTAAAACACCTGTTCTCCCTTCCCTAAACTCATCACTACCTTTCTGGCGTATCTCATCCTGAGACCAGCCCTCCCACAGACCAACCCAACCCTCCTCATCCAGAGACCAACCCTCCCAATCCCAAGCCCATCCCTCTGGATTACTGACAGAATATCGACGACCACAATATCGAGGTCCCAAAATATCGGGACCTAAATATCGATGTCAAGAATATTGACATCCTATCTACATCATGGTAAGTACAAAAATATCGAAACAAAAAATATAGTTGTTAAAATATCAATCTTAAAAATATCGTTTTTTTATGTATATAAAAAAAGTAAAATAAATTAAATAACACATATAACTTAAAAATAAATATTTATAATTATTAGAAAATGTTAAGAATTATAAGTAATAAATGTAATGTAAAAATAAATTAAACATACCTATATAAAATATAATATAAAATTATAAATACATATATATATACATACACCTCTAACATAAAAAAATATATATATATATACTATAAATTAAAATCTTAAAATATTTATTAATTTTTAAAACTACATTTTATACTACATTAATTACAACAGTAAGGATAGTGTTAGATAGCGGAGGTGAATAAATTACTATTCCCACTCCATCAAGTGCAACAGTAGTGAAAGTGTTGGATAGCGGAGGGGAATAATTTACTATTCCCACTCCAGCGAGTGCAAAAGTAGGGAAAGTGTTGGATAGTGGACGGGAATAATTTACTATTCCCACTCCAATGAATCCAACAGTAGGGAAAGTGTTGGATAGCGGAGAGGAATAATTTACTATTCCCACTCCAATAACTGCAACAGTAGGGAAAGTGTTGGATAGCAAAGAGGAAAAAATTACTATTCCCATTCCAGAGAGTGCAACAGTAGGGAAAGTGTTGGATAGCGGAGGGGAATAATTTACTTTTCCCACTCCAACAAGTGCAACAGTAGGGAAAGTGTTGGATAGTGCAGGGATAAAAATTACTATTCCCACTCCAGGGAGTGCAACAGTAGGGAAAGTGTTGGATAGCGTAGGGGAATAATTTACTATTCCCATTCCAGCAAGTGCAACAGTAGGGAAAGTGTTGGATAGCGAAGGGGTAAAAATTACGATTCCCACTCCAGGGAGTGCAACAGTAGGGAAAGTGTTGGATAGCGCAGGGGAATAATTTACTATTCCCACTCCAGCGAGTGCAACAGTAGGGAAAGTGTTGGATAGCGTAGGTGTAAAAAATAATATTCCCACTCCAGTGAGTGCAACAGTAGGGATAGTGTCGGATAGCGGAGGGGATTAATTTACTAATCCTACTTCAGCAAGTGCAAAATTAGCGAAAGTATAGGATAGAGTAGGGGTAAAATTACTATTCCCACTCCAGTGAGTGCAACAGTAGGGAAACTGTTGGATAGCGGAGGGGTAAAAAATTACACAATTAACATAATTAATTAACAATTAATTAATTAATTAATAACAATTAACAATGAAAATATAATTATATATTAATAAATTAATTCAAACAATTAACACAATAAAATCATAAATAAAAAATATTACATATTAAATATTAATAAATATATTAAAATTCAATTACTTCCCACCCTATTCCCCTATCAACCCACAACCCACTCCTAAAAAAATGACACAATTCACATATTTACAAATTAATTAATAATAATTAATAACAAATTACTAAATATTTAATTATAAGTTATTTCCCACAATTAACACTATAAAAGATTAATTAATTAAATATGAATTATGAAAAATATTAATAATTTAATTATAATTAAATTACTTCCCACCCTATTCCCCTATAAACCCACAACCCACTCCTAAAAAAATTACACAATGAACATATTTACCAATTAATTAATCAATAAAATTAACAGCCAATTATTAATTAATTAATAATTAATTAATTACCATAATTAACACTATAAAATAAAATGTAAATAAATACTAATAAATACAAATTATTATTCAATTTATTATTTTTAAATTAGTTCCCACCCTATTCCCCTATAAACCCACAACCCGCTACGGAACTAAAACGCAAAATGTAATTCAAATAAAATTAATATTCAATTAATTATATTTAAATTACTTCCCACCCTATTCCCCTATAAACCCGCTACGGAACTAAAACGCAAAATGTAATTCAAATAAAATTAAAAATCAATTAATTATATTTAAATTACTTCCCACCCTATTCTCCTATAAACCCACAACCCGCTACGGAGCTAAAACACAAAATGTAAATAAAAAAAATTAGTAACTTCTAAAAATTTAACACATACATAAAAAATAAATGCAATACTTAGACAAAAAAATATAGCACATACATTTAAAATACACACTAAAATACATAACACTAACTAAAACAACAATATTTTTAACAACTATATTTTTGCAAACGATATTAATGACTTCGATACTTTTTAAAACGATATTAACAACTTCGATATTTTTAAAAACGATATTACTTACCTTAGACTTGATATTCCTGTCCACGATATTCTGACTGTCGATATTTTTGACAGACGATATTCTGAACTCGATATTTGTGCTAGTCAATATTTAAAACTCGATATTTAGACTGTTTACCCATGACTCCCAAGGACAAACCCAGCCCTCCCGATCCCAACACCAACCCACCCAAGGACAAACCCAGCCCTCCCAATCCCAACCCCAGCCCACCCAAGTAACATCTTAGAGGTGCCTGGACTGCCCACTAGATGCCCCTTCCATGGTAGTTTTCCCTGGCAGTGTTCTGTAAGGCAAACTTGGTGGCACAGCAGTGTGCTTGCCCACACAATAATCCTTGAACTGGCCATTGGACCTTGTTTTGGGACACCAATTTGTTGTCTCTAATTAAAACTTTCTTGGTTTTGAAGACCTTTGTCCTGCCATTGCAGCTGATGCTAATTGTTTTATTGTATAATTTGGGATGTGTGACTACAGTTGTGTTTGTTTCACCATGATAGCTGATCCACTTGCAGTGGTGAGTATAGTCAGACCTTGAGACAAGTCATGGAGTTGCAGGGGCCAAGGGTCAATGTTCGGATGATGGAAATGTGGGATGAGTTCCAATTGGGGCAGATATTGCATTGGGTGGTATCTGCTATGGTAAGTATTGCAGCTTGCCTTGAACAATGTCCACGTCTTTTGGCTTGCAGTATTACCTGAGATGTAGGATGGATATGTGTTTAATGTGTGCAAAGTATGTATTTGTGTCTCCACACATGGGGGTGTTGTATTGTTATACCTAATTCGTACTTTGGATGCACATGTAACCATTTTCATGTCTTTTCTTTCCACATACTTTTAGGAGATTTCTGACAACTGGTGTTGCTGCAGTGTTTTTTTAAGGACTTGCACTTACACATTAGCCACATGTGCATGCCACTTTTGTGACAATATTCTTTGTCCCTGATATACCTCATGTCGCATGTTCTGTCCACATGGAGACATTGAGGCAGGTGCAATATGGACTGTGGCCTTGGCCTGTGGCCTTCCGGGAGTCTCTCTAGTTTGGGGAACCCAAATATGCAGGTAGTCTTTACATTGTGAACTTCAAATGTTTGGTACCGTGGTTTGTGGGAATCCCATTCACCTGACCTATATTTTTCATGTGGGTGATGTGTGAAGGCCCATTACAGTACTTTAGCAGTGAAGGTGTGTTTTATTTTCCTAACTCATCCATACTGATGTATGTTCGATGTCACAACAGGACAAAGCTTATGAGCAATGTGAGGGTGTACCAGAAGATGATTGATATATCACTCACGAGGAGGTGCTGTTTTGTGACACTGGTTATTGCACCCATCAGTATACCAGGTTCTGAGATGTGCACACATGTAGTGTTTGTGAGAGTGTACCTGTACATTGTCAGTGACCTGGACATTGAGGGCATCATGAAGATGTGATAGGAACATACATTATGTGATGTTGCATACAGGGGCCCACAAAATATGTTTGGACCAGGGATAAAACGCCCCTAGCCTTATTCAGGGTCTCGTGGCTCTAGGTTCCAGGTGGGGTGTATATAGTGTCACAACCCCATGATTAATGTATTGTGTGGGACATAGTTGGCTAGGAATGGTTTCAGTCAGGTGATGTGAAGTGTGTGTATATTTTCACCTAGGATGTTTTACCTGCCCACACTGACACATACACAAACTCTCTGTCTTCTATGTTGTTGTGGACTTAAACAGTGTTGTGAATTTTTTTTTTATAAATATTTTTATTGGGAGAGTTGATCTATTACAAAATTAATAAGTACATAACAAAGCAAAATCAGACAGAATTACAAAATTGCATCACTGCCATCCTCCATTAAGATTCAACAATGCCTTCAGAATATGATCAAAAAACTTTAAATTCATATATGCAGTTACACATAAAAAACCCTGACCAGATATTTGCCATCATTTAGGAAATTTCCCATCTGACCCAGATCTTAATGCATATCTCTTTTCCGACTCCTTAATCCTATTCATTTTAGACCTTAGATGATGAACTTTTGGAATTCCCTCACATCGCCATTTTTGAAGGATTAAGGATCTCGCAAATAAGACCACAATATACAATTTCTTTTTTGTAACAGATCGGCTTTCAAGTCAGATGAATATCCTAAAACAGCTCTCTGAATGTCTAAGGATTGTTGCAGTTTCAGTGTATGAATGCAAAACTGATTGATCTCATCCCAAAGCTTGCACAGCCTTGGGCAGGCCCATATAATATGTGTCCAACTACCCCCTCCCTCTGCATCACATCTAAAACAATTTGCCGAGATCTGCGGGTTGATCTTATGGAGAAGGGTGGGTGTTCTATATAAAAGCCACTTGGTATAGAATTGCGTGCGTCGCAAGTTGGCTCCCTTTAACAATGAGAAATTAAACTCATTAAACTTTTCCCAGGCTGACACAGATACCTGGAGATTTTCTTTGGACTGCCATTTTGCTTGCTCTTTTCCATGATGCTTAACCGTCCCATAATTGCACAAGAAGGGAACCCAGCTGCTGATTATCCTACGAGTATTAGATTCTATCAAATCCTCAACAAGTTCTATAGTTGCGATTATGTATGTGGGATTAAAGTCCCGTAAAAAATGCCTGATTCTAATAAAGGACCATTGCATAATTTCTTTAAATACTTGATTGATGTTGGTTTCTATTTCATTCCAGTTTTTTCAATTTCCATCAAAAAAATCCCAAATCCTTTCATAACCATTGCTCAGCCACATAGACACAGCAATCTTACCTAGCAAAGGATCTGCCCCAATATACACATCTGATAGAAAGGTTGCAGCACTAAGGGCCTTATTATGATGGCGGAAGGACCGCCACCGCAGAGCCGGCGGTGGCAACCGCCAGCCCTGCGGTGGCGGTCCTTCCGCCACCGAACGGAATTTTCCCACCGCCGGATTATGATGGCGGTGGGAACATGACAGCGTCCGCTGCGGACGCAAAGACCGTCCGCCGCCAGCAATCGTACCGATTGCCTGGCGGACGGTGCAGGGGGCCCAAAATGGTGGTGGTGCCTAGCAGGCACCGTCCACCAGATTAGGATGCATGCCAGAACCTGCCTTTCCATGGCGGCGATGCCGCCATGGAAAGGCATACGGAGTTTTGCATCAGGGCCCATTGCGGGCCCCCGGGAGGGTGGGGGGCTGCACTTGGGGGGTACATTTGCAATGCCCAAGGTGGCAGGCACCGCGCGGTGCCTGCCACGTTGTGCATGGCAATGCATGACTTGCCTCTTTGGCATTGCGGCGGGTGCTGCTTACAGCAGCACCCGCCACAATGTCGAAGATACGGACTGCGACCGCCACGGTGGCGGTCGCATCCTAATTTGCAGGGGGGACCGCCGCACCGCTGGCAGACAGTCCCAACACCGCTAGGGTGGCGGGCGGACTAAAGTCCGCCCACCATCCTAATAGGGCCCTAAATTAGGGAATATCATAATGACGAAAAAATTGGTGCCTATGTTTAATGTTCCACTGTAAGATCTTATATCTGACTTTTTTAGGGGTTTTCGTCAAGTGCATAAAATCAATAATATCCTATTCTTGAAAAATTAAGTCTAAAAAAAAATGATCATACCTGTTAATGTTTAAGGATTTATTTAGTCTATAAGTGCTATGTACGAAATTCGCAAAATAATATTCTTTCAAATCGGGTGGAGCCAAGTCGCCTTCATTCACTGGTCTATACAATATATCTAAAGCTAATCTAGGTGTTTTATTTGCCCATACAAAAGGCAAAAACATACCTTGCACTTCTTTAAAAAATCTCATCTGTATTGCATTTGGAATAGCGGAAAATAGAAAATTACATAGGGGTAAAATTGACATACAAATCAAGGCAGTTCGACCCATTATTGAGAGGGGTAACTTATTCCATTTTAAGAACAGCCCCTTTATCTTATTTCATAGAGGGCCAAAATTTAAATTTTTTAAGATTTTCCACGCGGAATTCCGCTCCGTAACTCTGCTCCATCTCATCCCAATTAATAAAACAGAAACCTCACATACCTTTGGTAAAACAAGTAACTCTATCTTTACATGCTAAAATGCATATAGTAATCTCACAAAAGTGAAAATGAAAATAGAGCAAGCAGTGAGAGAGCTGATGATTTTGGGGTCCTCCCTAACCTAGGGAGAGAACCAAGCAGATGCTTTGAACACAAAGCGCACATCATGCTGAACGATTCGGTGGTGGTCCCATTCTCCTAGGACCACCCCAAGCACAATTATGGGCAAAAATACAATCCCAACCAAAGGCTCTGCAAAGCATTATGGGACGAGATTCTAGAGTGCAGTGAATATTATAGTATCCAATATCAAAACATTCCTCAAGAGGCAGGCTCTCCCGGCTCAGCTGAGAGCTAATATTATAATATTCACTGCACTCTAGAATCTCGCCCCATAATGCTTTGCTGTCCTTTGGTTGGCATTGTATTTTTGCCATAACTTTGCTTGGGGTGGTCCTAGGAGGATGGGACCACCACCGAATCGTTCAGCATGATATGCTCTTTGTGTTCAAGGCATCTGCTTGGTCCTCCCCCTACGTTAGGGGGGACCCCAAAATCATCACCTCGCTCATTGCCTGATATTTTTCAAAGCTCACTTTTGTGAATTGGTTATATGCTTTTTAGCATGTAAAGGTAAAGTTGTTTTATCAAAGGGTTGTGGGTGCAGTAGCTAACTCTGCTACGTGGCCTTGTTCCTCTGTTCACTCTACACATACCAATATTATTTAAATTAATAATTATTTGCGCAGAGGCCCCTTCATAGAAATTAGCTATCATACTAATGAACTTGGCGGGGAATCAGAATTTGGCAAGAATACATAAAAGGCTTTCCCAAGAGACAAGATCGAAAGCCTTCTCAGCATCTAACAGCAAGACCTGAGCCGGGATTTTATTTTGGCTCAAATAATATAAGGCCTCGACTAAAAAAGTGGTGTTAAAGAATAGCTGCCTCCCCGGTACGAATCCACACTGATCTGAGTGTATAATTAACCCTATACATCTACTCATTCTGTTAACTAATAATTTAGTTATAATTTTATAATCAGTATTTAAAAGGCTTATAGGTCTGTGTTAGTTAATATCCTCCTTATCTTTGTTTTTCTTCAGAAAGCTGTCCACTACAGCCATTTGGAATGAGGGCGGTATCCCGCCCTTTCAGAATATGATTGGCTAACGTCACCAATTCTGGGTTTAATACTGAGGATTTCCTTTTTATATAATTCAGATGGCAGTCTGTCTTCTCCACATGCTTTCCCAGTAGCTAAACATTGCACTACTTCTTCTATTTCTTTTAGTGAAATATCTGCCAGCAAACCCTTTACATGACTAGTCTGCAATTTGGGGATTTGCTAAGAAAATCCCTGAGTTTTAAATATTGACCTCCTGTCTGGCAGGGTAAATAGCTTCATAATGATTAAAAAAGCTCTTTGTATACTTTTTGGAGGTATGCAGAATTTGACAGGTACCCTCTAGTATAATAGTAATCTTGCATAGTTTTTTGTGCTTGTATAAGTGTTGATTTATTTTCAATATTTTTATTTCTTATGTGTTGTTCATTTGCCTGAAGGACCTCTAATTCTAATTGTGTCCTTTCTATTTTTGGGAGCATTTTATTGCAATATCTTTGGAAGTTATGTAGCCATGAATGGTTGCTTTGAAAGCCTCCCAGACACTTTCTACTTTAGCTGTATTTCTATTTACTTGAAAAAAGCAACTTATGTCGTTGTGGACTTCCGAGCACCAATCTTCATCTTTGAGATGCACCTTATTAAAGAACCACCTCGAAGGTAATTTACATTTTCCAAACTCTGATATTTCCAATTTTACCAGAACATGGTCAGAGAAGTAATTTTGGAATGCATATAGTTAATTATTGTTAAGTTACGGGAGGTAAGAAAGTAATCCAATACAGCCATGGTCTTACATTTAGCTGAAAAACATGAATATTCTCTCTTATTTGGGAACTCTACCTATGTCTATCAGATCTAACTTTTGCAAGCACTCCGCCAATGCCTTTGCCATTCGAGGCTTATTCTATTTACGTTTCTCAGAGGATGAATCCAATTCTGGATTTTTCAAAAAGTTAAAATCACCACCCATTATCACAGCACCAGGGATGTGTAGTAGTGCATGGTAAAAATCTGATATCAGGGAAGGATTATCCTCTATTGTTGCGTACATTGAGGCTATTGTTGATCTATTATTGTTAATCAGTCCACTAATCAGACCCTATCTGCCTTCTTTATCTGTCTGAGATGAGGTGATTTGAAGAGGAAACGATTTGCTAATGAAAATTGCTCTCCACTTATGGGCGTCATTCGCAGATGAAAAATATTGACCGCCTGCCCACTGTCTAAACATACTGTATGTAGATTCCTTTTTATCCGTATAATGCGTCTCCTGAATCAGTACAATATCAGGAACATGGCCTCTCACCCATTCATCAATAGCTCGGGATTTAATTTTATTATTGAGGCCTTTAGCCTTTAAGCAAACAATACATATGGAATCTTTGTGTGGCGAGGGATACTGCTAGGAAACATATAGGGCCCGATTCTGATGCGGGTTGGGAAAGCTTCCTGACCGAGGGCCTGATTCTGATGCGGTTAGGAAGGCCTCCTAACGGCATTTGCTCCTTCCAAATCAGATCAGGAACGTGTCTTCCCGACCGAGGGCCCAATTCTGATGCGGTTAGGAACAAATGTTCCCATTGAAGTCAATGGGAGTTCAACCAAATCGTATCTGGAAGCATCCGGATGCATCCTACTCCGCCGGTCGGACTTTCCCGATCCGAGTGGGTCGGAAACCATTTCCCAACCGATTCGGTCGGGAAGCTTTTCCAACCCGCATCAGAATCGGCCCCTAAGTCTAAAGTGCACTGTGTATACATACTAAAGTATCCACTTCTAATTAGCATAAGGTGCATTGTTGCATCTTAAAAGACAAACAGGCTGAAGTTTACGATGTTGCCCCATTTCTAATTTCCATAAATCAATCCTTAAAACACACCTCTGAAATAGATTTCTTAGCATATGCTAACTGCTTAAAGTGGGCATTAAAAATAAAGTGCAAACCCTTCATAAATATTTTTATCACATTCTGCTTTTCGCAAAACCAATTGTCAAATAAAGTGCAGCATGAATACATAATAGAGTGCCAATTCCTCTTAACAACAGAGTAAAACAATATTAGAAAGCGGCTAAGTCAGCTCTAACACTATTGCCTGCCCCTCCAATATCTTCACCTTTCTCTTTTTCCTGGGACTGTTCCCTTAGATGCGACATATATTGATTTCCTAAAGTGTCTATGTAAAGTAAAGTGCAAGGTGCATAAGTGATAATAAACATTCTTGCACAAAATATAGAGTGCATATTTGCGTTATGAGAAAAGGGCAGATAAACGGAAACCATATTAATAAAGTGACTCAAGTCAAATTTAAACTATCAGAGATCTCCTCAGATACACTCTCCTCCTATTTTTCCCAGCACCATTCCTTCAGATGATGGCTTAAAGTGCCGGTGCAAAATAAAATGCATAGTACTTAAACAAATGTACGTATAGATTCGAATGACTTGACATCGCCCGTCATTTAACTGCCTTACATATTTTGAAAGCGTTTCACAAGCATAATCAGCTTGTTGAAACTAAAAGATGCACTCTCCTCTTTTTGTCCCCAATGATCACCCCATGCCACCACCCTTCCCTTCTTGCCCTCACCCCCCCACTCACCCCTGTGCACACTGTGCACACTGTGGGAGGATGGCCCACACCTCCTACCTGACCCCACTCAGTACACTAGGTGCCATGACTTTGCACCCATAGTTTTGCACTCATGATTACTGAAGAGACACTAGGTCCTCCGGTCCCCGGTCACCAGTCCTGGGTTGAATCTAATAGAGCTCGCTTAGGGTGAATTGCCATTTGATATCTAGGACCGTAATCAGTACTTTACATATGACATATGCCAATCTTACAATAAACTGGACAGCTGCTGCAGCAACCCCTTTGCTTTCCCTACATCGTCCAGTAAATTGAATTTGTCATTTGCGAGAACTTTAAGTTTGGATTGCTGCACGATGGTTGCTTATGCCCCCTTCGCTTTGAACGAATCAATCAACCGTACAAAATCCCTTCGCCTCTTTGTGGTAGAGCAGTCATATCCGAGAAAATCTTACCTTGTGAAATTTCTTGAGCTGTAAAGGTCTTTTTTTCAATGGCTCTGGTCAATATGCTCTCACTCGAAAATCAGTGAAGTTGACTAAAATTGTACGAGGGTATTTTGCATTGTTGGGGCATTGAGAGGGTACCCTGTGAGCCCTTGTAATCGTTAGGTCTCTTGTTAACTTTGGGGTGGCTTTCTTAAGCAGGGATTCTACCCAGTCTTGTACTTGAGGTCCTTCGATTGATTCTGGTATCCCCACCAAGCGTAGATTCGAACACCTATTATATTTCTCCGTATTTTGCAGTTTAGTCTCCATGGCATCTTTACTTTGTGTAATCTGTGTGATTTCCTGTTCAAAGAACCCTACTTTATCCTCCAAGCTGGAAACCCACTCCTCAGCTTCTGACATCCGCTCCGGAAGTTTGCCTATTGTTTCCTCCATTTTTGGCAGTCTTACATGAAGAGATGCAATTTCTTGAGATTGCGTCATGCGTAGCTCCTTTATCTCGGAAAGAATGAGCTCAAACATACTTTTGATCATCTGCCCGAGTTCCGGATCCTGTTGTACATCCTGAAGGGATGTCTAGTTTCCTACTGGCGCTAGTGTTGAGGGTTTATCTATTGCGAGTTCAGTCTCTGCATGCAGAACCTGTTGATGGGCAGAGAAGAAAGCAGGCTGAAATAGTGTTAAGATTTGTAACTGGTTATTTGCCTTTGTAGCTGCTGGAGCTATTTGAGATTTTGAGAAAAGAGGGTATTCTTTGCAGCAAGTGGGGGTTACAAAAGGCTCTGTAGGAGATGATTTTTAATGGTCCTCCAATATGCTATTACTTTCTGCATTTTCAGTCCTTTCCAGGGTGGAGTTTGGCTTATGAATCTCCTGAGCATCAACGCTGCTATCCGCCTCCACCCCTTTTTCACTTTCCATCTGGACGTCAGTGGCCTCTAAGCTTCCAGTCTCTAACAGCTGTTGCACTTTTAAACCCATCCTTTGCTGTGAATTCTGCAGTGTGCGTATATTACTGAGCAGTCTCTATAGACTATCCTTCTGACAGAGCCTCTGGACAGGAGTGGACTGATTAAAGGGAGCTGAGTTGACACTTGGAGGTTTGCGCTTACTAATAGTTGCCTTCTGTCCTTCTTTCCAGGTTTTTTTTTTTGGCCATCCTTTATTCTGTAGAAATGGCTGACAGGCTCACAAGAGATTCTTTAATTCTGGAAGCAGCCTAGCAAACAACCAGTAGGCCCAACACACTGCAGACGTAACCACCGGCACACCGAAAGGGAACAAAAGGCGAGCGCAGACCAATGGAGGCGGTGAGACCCAGCCCGACACAGCTCCCCGCATATGAGCATTCTCACCTGCTCCTCCTGAAGCCCCGACTCACCGCCTGGATCCCTTCACCTCCCGGATCTGCACTGATGCCTGTCCAAGGGCTCTCCTGCCTCCCTCGACTGCCCAAGTCTCAGCGCCTCCACGAGTCTACCGACAATCACACCGGTCAGAAAAGTGCTATTTACTGCTGCTCTCTACAATAAGGAGCTATAGAGGGAAAAACAAACCAGGCCGCCCTCCACTCATCAATCATCAATACAATAAGGCCTGGCTGTTACAAGGGGTAAATGATCTCTTAGTCTTAGGACAGGCAGCTGACGTGGGGATATCTACCTCCAGCCAATCTCTGGCAATATGTCCAGTTTAATCCTGCCCCAGAAACCCCAATTCAAATGTCTTAAAGAAAAAAGGAACTGAAGTCAGTCAATCCGCAAACATATATCCTAAACCACAGCATAAGAGTAAAGAGCACTTATAAATAAGTGAGAAAGAAAGAAGGCACCTCACGTACGCAACACCAGGGAGGCTACCGGCAGGTTCTCACCAGTATGCCCATGTATATCATCATCGGTTGCCCACTTACTGAAAAAATGAAATAGTGTCCAGTACAAATAACAAAGAACAGAAAAAAGAGTTAACTGTCCCAAAACAAAGAACATGATGCGTGATTTACAAAGGACCATGTGTTCCATATAATTAAAATTGAGATAAGACTCACTGTTAGGTTGCCCTCTTTATTCACAGTCGTGAGCTTACTCAAGTTAAGAGCACTGCATGTTGCTAACCGTTTCTAAGCAGGCCAACATGTTTCATTGCCATTGCTTATGTCGTGGCAAATTCGTCAGGGCGCAAGGTTCTTTTACTCGCCTCACTGGACAATGAGTTTTGCGTTGCGGATTGGCAGGTGTGGGTTAAGGGCATTCGTACCAGCCTCCACCATACCACAAGGGGTTGTGTTCATCACAATTACCCCTCTTGAAAAAAGCACTTATGTTGCTTGTCATTATACCGCACTCGCGATGAATACGGCCCGTGCTCTTTACTCTTATGCTGTGGGGTAGGATATATGTTTGCGGATTGACTGACTTCAGTTCCTTTTTTCTTTAAGACATTTGAATTGGGGTTTCTGGGACAGGATTAAACTGGACATATTGCCAGAGATTGGCTGGAGGTAGCTATCCCCACGTCAGCTGCCTGTCCTAAGACTAAGAGATCATTTACCCCTTGTAACAGCCAAAAATGCTGCTCCCTGCGTGTTGGAGCAATCCTTCCATCTGTTTTCAAAAAAGTCCTCTTCCAGTGAGCAGGAGCAGTTTTCCTGCTCCCACCTGCTGGGGGCAGACTTACTGTTTGCTCCCGCTTTGCGGGAGCTGTCAAAGCTCCCGCCAAGCAGGACCACACAGCTATGTCCCGGACTGGGCACGCCGGAATATAGGGAACCAGCCCTTGAAGGTGGCAGCCCCCAGGACCATTTTTTACTCCAGGAGGGCCTTGTAGGGCCAGCCCAGGAGGGGGACAAAAACAGCCTGAGAGGGGGTCACATGGCCCCTCTCAAATTTTGCCCAAGCCCCGGGGAGATGGTAGTCCCCAGGGCTGTAAATGGCCCGGGAGGGGGGCCACATAGCTCTCTCCTTTTCACTTAGGTTGACCTGACCCCTGGGAGCTGGCGGTACCCAGGCCTGATATCGGCTGTGGAGAGGGGGATCTTTAACTAAAATGTGCCCTGGGACCTGGCCTCACTTGTTTGTTTTTCTCAATTTTGCCTCAAATTTGCGAATCTGCCTGAAAATTGCAGCAAAATTGGAAAAAAAAACTGCTTTTTGGCCCAGGCATGGACCCTGGGGGACCCCAACACCAGGCGTAGGGGGTCAGGGTATTCTTACTCTACCACCTTTTCCTTATTTATATCTTTTTTTGGGAACTCGGCTGAGTCTGAGTTCCAATAATGACTGCCAACACTTCCTGGTTGAAGTGTTGTTAGCCAATCAGATCTCTGCATGAGATCAGTTGGATTCACCCTATGGTCCGTGCCTCTAAATATACAAATTTGGTTTTCTTTTAATATCTCAAAAACTACTGAACAGATTTACACCAAATCACAAAAAATTCGCTTTCTGGACCAAGATTTACCTTACTTCCAAATTTGGTTGGATTCCTTTCAGCGGTTTGGACAGTAGTCGTGTTGAGAAAAACTATACTGAAAGTGCAAGGGGAAAACGTGTTTTGGGGCCCTCCCTTTTTCTCAGCCAACGCTTGATGAATCACTCGAAACATCCCACGCAGCGGTTGAAAATTTCAATAAGATCCGTCAAACTGCGCAAAAATTATTAGCAAAACAAAATCACTTTTCCCATGGAAACTAGGTCCTAACTATAACTACCTACTGACGAATATATACATGTATACCTAGGTGACCTAGGTAGTTGTGACTACCAAAACGTGTTGATGTAACCTTTCAGCCACAATAAAACCGGTGAATTAAAAAGCGCCCTGAGTGCCGTGCTCCTTCGTGATCGAGGTGGAGATTGTTGGAATATATAACGTGTTTCCAAGATCTTACTGCACAGTGCGCTATTGTAATCTTTTAAAAAACACCATTCTTTCGTCAATTAACTATGTATTTAACCAACTGTTGAAATGAGATATAGGACCGAATTGCTATTTAACAATTAGAATCATTCTGTACTAAATAAAAGCAGCAATTTTTTGCAAACCCACTATTGTATACATACATTAAAAACTCTTTCTATGGTATTAATTATTTTGAACTCACTTGCAATGGTTATCACAATAGTAAATCTGTCAAGACAAGTATAGTGGTTATAAACTGTGCCACAAGGTTTAAAGTGCAAAGCTACAAAGTGCTTCCGTGTAAAGTGCTAGTGCTGTACATCTCAAATGTTTTTCATTTCTAAAAACATCACCTAAAATCTTAATAAATGTGTAAAATATTGTGTAAAATGATAAATCCTATATATACAATAAAGTGCAGCGGCCTTTGTGCAAATGATAACTCTACACTGGATGTAGTTTGATATTAGCTCTCACACTATTTATCCTACTATATAGTGAAATCCCTGTTTGACTTGTATGCACACGGGGTCGTGTTGGTAGGGTCATTGCCCTCCATATCTATACAGACCGGGGGTAGAATCCTAAAAAACCTGATATATGCATATGAGAATCATAGATACTATATACGGCAGAAATGGTAACTGGAGGGAACCCTGAGAAATATGTAAGCATCTCTGCGAAGAAAAAGCTAGGTGTAAGTGACAGTTCTCGGTAACGAAACAGACAATGGTTAGAGTATACTCATTTATAGATATTAGTAAAGATCTTCACTTATGTTGAGCCCATTAGGTGTTTTCGTATTAAGTTCGAGTATGTACCTTGTTTCAAGTTGTCTTAGAAGCTTTTCTCAGTTGCCACCTCTCCTTGATATGGGGATATCATCAATAACATAATATTGTAGATGGCTGAGATTGTTATTGTGTACCTCCTTGAAATGACGTGCCACTGGGTATGTATGATCCGAATTGACGATCGCCCTGAGGTGTTGCAGAATGCGCACATGCACCTGTAATTTGGTGCTACCCACATATTTGAGATTACAGGTGCATTGTAAAACATAAATTGCGAACTCTGTTCTGCATGTGTATTTACGATTGATTACAATTGGTTTGGAATGAAATTCTGCAGTTACTTGAGTAGTGTTGATGCCAAATCGACATGCTCTACAACTACTACACTTAAACAAGCATTTTCAATGCAATAGGTCTCGCATTTGCTATTGGTTTTGAAAACGACAATGCCTTTTATTTATGTGTTTTTCAAAGGAACACATATATAAAAGGCATTGTTGTTTTTAATGCCAAGAGCGCAAACTCTTCCAAATGCGAGACCACTATAATGGTGGCCACGCCCCTTTTTGTAGACGCTGCTCGCATATTCATGTTACTGTGAGCAGCGTCTAAACAAAGGGGAGTGGCCACCATTATAGTGAAAGCGGGTATGGTGCTTTCACAGAGTTTATTAAAAAAAAAAAGTATATTCAAAAACTTTGAAGCGCGGTCGCTAAAGTGAATGCGGCCCGCGCTGGAAATGAAAAAATTTATTAGGCGCGGCCGCTACAGAGACTGCGGGACGCGATGTATATTAAATAATTAAATAAGCGCGGCCACTATAAAGCGGACCGCACTGTAATTTGAATAAAATATATTACAATATAAAACAAAGCGGGTGGGTGCTCCGATGCAATGGGTGTAATAGGGGAAGAGCATGCTCTTCTGTGCTGCAGTGCTTTGTATTTCCTGAGACACTGCTTCCACACACACACAAACAGCCACCACACGAAGGACAGAGCAATCCCTCCAAAAAACATACACATTGTCACTGCATGCTCAGTTATTAAGCACACACAGAAACAGTGGTTATACCCATAGAGGAAGCACCAACATATGTGCACATTTAGGGTGCACTTTAGTCGCTGGATGCACAACCCAAGTATTTCTCTCTTCATAGACACATACAGACTACATCATGCATTCATAGCTACAGGTCAAGCACACCTGCAGGCATAGCCCAAACAGCCATTAAAAACATGACTGTACCACTACAGGCACAGCGTGCATACAGAGACACGTTTTTTATTATTTCCCAAGGGAGGAACACACATTCAACTGTGAAAATGGGCACTGGTAACTCCCAGCAACTGTGCATGGACGCACTGCCATACTGTCGTGTGGTTTGTGGCCTCCTGGTCTGCCTTGCTACGTTGACTTAGGCCTGGCTGCCATGAGGCCTTTTTGCGCACGTTACTTTGTGCCGTTGTTTTTCAAGCCTCTGCTTCTGCCCGGCTATTTTAGCACTGTCTGCATTTCTATCTTTCACCTTTTCTCATGTGCCCTTTTGGGCTACGTCCGCACACCATGTACAAGGTCGAAAAACAACGTCCCTTGTTCCTGCTGATTTGGCCAGTCCCTCGCACTTAGACATAACACTCTATGTACAGCTGCCCTGGAGAAATTCGTGTGCTTTTAATATTGTGTTTTTCACTGTTAGAGAGACTTGGAGACAAACCTTTCCAGGGAGAAGAGCTGTGCTTGTCTGATGATGTAAACCTTACATCTAGATATTGAGGTATGGGGGTTCGCTCGACAAAGCCCAGAGGTCTTCTGTTTTTATAATAAACTAGCAACTAGCACGGGGAGGGTGGTATTGTCATTTAGCCATATATCCACTGCTTTATGAAATGCTTTCCCCGTTTGTATTCTATGGAGTTGTAACTATGCTGCTTATATTATCCTTATGCATTATGCTGATAGTACTGGCACGTGTACTGTATCTTAGAGCACGGTAGTTGAAATAAACATTTTAAACTATACAGTGTCTCTTCTTACGCGCGTTGTGGACAGGTATGAGTGAGTTATGAAAGGGTGTTCTTGCTACTGCGAGTCCTGAGAGAGAGATACCGTGTTGTCTAATCATTGGTAGCATTGTTGCTATTGAGACGCTACAGCTAGTCGGGTTGGGGTTTTAGGTGCTAAGGTTTATTGTTGGCTCACCACTATATTCCGAGGTCCTATTATCCTGTGCATAGCTCTGTGTATGTGCAGAATCCCTACAACATGGCGCAACCAACGAGTGGGCTGCTTATCTGCGAGACGCTTGAGTAGTACTTGTGCTTGTCCACAACTCCCTTTGCAGACGCTTCCGGAAGCGTGTGTGACGGTGATACCTCCTATATTGATGTTTTTATAGGTTCTTTCAAGCTTGAAGTTGTTAAAAGGTTTTTAAAAAAAAGAATACCCTCTATTGTGCTGCCTCACATTAGGTTGTCGAGAACTTTTAGCCTGAAATGGCTGTTCAAATTGCGGCACATAGCCGCGCAGCGCTCCGGGCTCACTTAACAGTGTATGGAGTGCCTGACGCGGGTGTCGATCTGATCTTTGTGGTACAAGCAGATCCAGCTTACCACTTTGAGGTGTTTTACTCTTGGGTCACCTTTCCAGCGGTGGATGGGACTGATAATATGTTCCATGAATATGAAGCCACCGTTGTTCCTAATCACTATAGACCATATAGGAATCTTGATGTACCGCTCACGGCTTGGCAACACCGTGTTTGGTTTGATGGCGCCCTCCCCCAACCGGTTACCGCGGTTCATTTAGGCCCCTTATCAATTGATGGGGCCACTTGGCCTGTCTTGGCCGGGTATACCCCACATCCGCGTTATATGACGGTGGCAGTCGCTGAACTGCGTAATATGCATTCGTCTTTGATACGAGTACATAGAGCTTTAGTACAATATGTTACAGGCAACATTCAGGGAGCCCCGCCTGGAGTTGCGGCCCATCCAGCTGGTGCAGGCGGTGGAACCATAAGTCCTATCATGGTGAATTCGGTGATGGGCAAGCGCCCACAAAATAAGGGTGATTTTCCTTATTGGCTTGCAGAAAAATTTGACCAGCTGGAGGCAGTTTTTCCAAATACCTCTCCCGTGGAAAAACACAGAATTTTGACGATTAGTTTACCAAAAGACTTAATCCCCGAGTTGGCAGACTGCAACAACTGGGGTAGGGTATTCGCAGCAGTATATGCGAAGTGTTTCGGCACTCCTTCCATGACGGTTCTCCCCTCTGTAATTAAACGTGTGCAGGATGAGCATGGCCCTGAAGCGGCTGTGGAATTAGGGATGAGACTGGTGGGAGTGTTCGACGTAGTGGCTGATTTGATCCTTGCGAATGTCAAGGGCGAAGCAGTTAACTTTCAAGTAGCTAATGCTTTGGCTTTGGCCCCAGATCCGGACAAGCCGCGCGAATTACCGAAAATTATTGCTCAGGCTTACAAAACCATTGGTCGCAATAGCCTGGGAGTTAAGCCTTTTGCTAAATCGCAAACACAATCGCAACAACAACCAAAAACTCAATCTGAGAAAGATGAGAAACCAGTTTTTACTAAAAGAGCTGGAGGTTGAAAAAACAGGGTAAGCAACAGAAGAAGCCGGGGTCGCGAGGCGCATCCACTGTTTCTGTCTCTTCTGAACGCACATATGATTTGCGAGATAGGGCGAGAATTAAATCTCCAGAGAGATTTCAAGTCCCTGATTCGCGTTCTCCTCGTTCTTCACAGGCACCAACATCTTCACAGGCTGGTGGAGGAGATCGCCAGGATAGAGGAAGGGGTCGAGAGACTCCACAGGGACGAGACCAACCTCGACAACAGGTCAGAGGGAAGGCTGAAGAATTTCACCGTTCTCGCCCACAGTTTCAGAAGAAGAAGTTTGCCGCTGTAACAGCGAGATATGCCACAGACGGTGAGAACGAGGCTCCTGAATTGGACTTGGGCAGTGACCCTCCTAGACAGCGCCGCGGAAGTTACCATAGTGCGGGAGGCGCTACGTCCTCATGTGGAGGCGACAGCAACTGAAACATTCATTACTGTCGAGACGGCAGACACCAGAGTGGCACCCCCTGACAGACTATATAATATTGTCATTCAAATTGAAGGTGACATACAGCGTGTTATTAAAGGGATTTTTGGGGAAAATCTGACCTCTTCATATGACATTTTGTTAGCGGAGGCGGATTGGCCGCCCCCATTCGTACTTGCTGCGCATAAAGGGGAGGAGGTAATCCTTCCGAGCTTTTCTCGTCATGCCCCAAAGGACAAAGCGGAGGCTCTTGCAGCTGAGTGGGCTGTGTCCCTGGCTCCAGCGTTATACCGCAACCATGTGGGCTGGGATGAAGATTCTCCACCCCATGAAATACCTCTGCGGTCTCTACCACAGCCACAACCCCAATATCCCATCAAACGGGAAGCTAAAGGTCCCGTTTCTGCAATTCTGACCCAGTTAGAATATCAGGGAGTGATTGAAACATGCTTGTCACCGATGAATAATCCCCTTTTCGCGGTTTCTAAACCCGATGGATCGTACCACTTAGTTTTGGATTACCGGCATTTGAACTCTCATTGTCGGACCTTTGCGGTGCAAAACACACATAGTTCTGCGCTAGTAGACAGTCTTGTTCGTAAAAAATATAAAACTACACTTGACCTATCCAATGGATTCTACACGCACAACTTGGCCCCGGAGAGTAGCCAATGGAGCGCTTTTACCTCCAGTGGTAAATTGTTCAAATTCCGGCGTTTACCTATGGGCTACAAGAACAGTCCAGGCGTATTCGCTGCCTGTGTTGTCTCTTTGTTAGACGGCCTAGACCCAGATGCATGTTCGTACGTCGATGATATCTATCTGACAGACGACGAATTATTCCCGCATCTTTCCCGAGTGGACCGCATTATTCTCGAATTTGCGGTTTTAGGTTATAAGTTTAACTTTGCCAAATCACACATTGCTGAATTTACTGTGTTGTTTTTGGGCTATGAGCTCAACAATGAAGGTAAGGGCTTAGCCCCCCATTTTCTGGAGAAGTGTGCACTTTTGTGCCCTCCGACCACTCTGAAGAAACTTCAGTCTTTACTGGGTTTTCTGAACTTCGGGCGTACTTACATTCCCGAATATGCCCAGCGTATCAAGCCACTGTATGCCTTGAAACAACCTAACTTTTCGAAGTCATGCTGGCTTCCGGAGCATTCCTCCATTCTGCAGTCTTTGCAGACAGACCTACTTGAGTCTAAATTCTTGTTGACTCGTGACAACCACACAAACCTGGTGATTAGAATCATTCCAGGGGCAGTGGGTTTCACGTACTTGACCTTTAATGAAGGTGACACAGTACCGATTGCGTACAAGTCACATCTTTACACTTCTGCAGAAATGCGCTTTTCCTCTGTGGAGAAAGTTTTGACTGCAGTGCAGATGGCGATTCTGAAGGAACGCGCACTGGCACAGGGAAAACGCATTTTGGTGGTAACACCCTATCCTGCCCTAGAGGCAGTGACGAAAGCAAGTGTTCCGAACTCTAAAGCTTTGCACCCCCGTTGGATACAATGGGCAACATCTTTGACGTCTCCGGATGTCACTTTTATCTTTGATTCTTCTCTTCAGACTCAGGAGTTTTTACAGTATGAATTCATTCATCCTCCTCCTCTGTCCTTGCTACCGCTTGAGGAATACGAATGTGTTATTTATACCGATGGTTTGGCACAACCGGCCACGGGTTCCAAGCATGCTTATTCAGCCGCATGTGCTATTGTTGCAGGTACCTTTGTGAACGGAAAGTTCAAATCAACTGTAGTGCATACACAAGCACTAGGAGACAGTACTGCACAATTGGCCGAGCTGTGCGCATTGGTGCTAGCACTTGAGTTCGCTAATCCGGATGTGACCACTCTTATTGTATGCGATTCTTACTACTGTGTCCAGTCTTACAATGACAATCTATTCTTTTGGTCACAAAATGACTATAGAGATGCAAAAGGCAGCACAATCAAGCATAAAATGCTTTGGGTTCGAGTGGCAGATTTGCAACAGCGTCTGCCCCTCCCACAGGTGGTTCACACCCTTGGCCACCAGCGTGTGGGCGCACACGCTGTCGGTAACGGTTTGGCAGACGAAGCTGCCAAATCAGCAGTAGCCACGTGCTCAGTCGCAGCAGTTACCAGATCCATGTCTAAAATAGATTCTGATATTCTAGCAGCTATTGCTGCGACAAAGGAAGGTGCTAATTACCTAGGGGTTTCCCTTCAAAATACTCTTATCAATTAGGTCCCGAACAGGCTCCTTACATAAGAATTCCAGACGTTGGGGATCGGATGATTCCCAACGTGGACCGCAGACTTTCCTTGATAACTGCAGCACACGAAGGCATGGCTTCGGCTCATGCTGGGGTGTCTGCGACTGTTTCCATCTTGCAGCAGCGTTACTGGTGGCGTGGTTTATACAAACAAACCCGTACTTATGTGCTTTCTTGTGACGTTTGTCAGCAGATTAAGCCTTCCACGGTTACACGGCCACCACAGACCCTGCTCTGCATTTCAAACAGACCTTTTGGGTGTGTTTACCTGGATCACTGCGGTCCATTCTCTTCAGACACTGCATATAAATATATCTTAGTTGCAGTGGATTCGTGCACACGTTTCATCTGGGTTTGGCCACAACGAAGTGCTGACGCTCGAAATGTCATAAGGGATTTGCGTGTCTTTGTGGGAATTTTCGCCTGTGGCACCTTCCATTCTGAACGAGGTCCAGCGTTTTCCTCTAAGGCTTACAAGGATGCAATGGGTTCACTGGGGGTGCGGGTGAAATTTTCGTCTCCGTATCGGCCTGAGGGCAACTCGATTGTTGAACGAATGAACCGTGACTTAAAGCAATCCTTGACAGCTAGAATCTTAGGTACTGGCAGGAACTGGCTGGCCCACTTGTATATCGTACAACGTGCACTTAATAATCTCCCTAGAAGACCTCTGGGTGGGCGGACCCCATACGAAATGCTCTTTGGCATAAGAATGTTTGTGCCTGACCTTGATGGTCTAGACATGGCGGTGCAATCCGCCATCTTTGATGTAGATAACCATTCTACTATGTTACAGGACTTACAAGAAGCCCAAGACAAACTTGCAATCGCACATTTACCTTCAGCCACAGACGCTGCACTGCAGATAACGGTTGCCGGCTGGCTTCCGAAGATTGGAGATCTGGTTCGAGAGAAGGTGGAGAACAAAAAAGAATTCGGCCCCTCTTATCGTGCACCGGTTCCAGTCCTTGGCTTGAAGGGAACTCGTACAGTCATCTTACCTCCGCTTCCTGGTCGCAAAGAGAACAGATACATCTCAGTGGAAAATGTCAAGCTACAACATCTGGCCGATCCTGAATAGTGTTACACCAGCGGTCTCTTGTCCTGTCATTTCCCGGACGAATGTTTGTGGCTCTCCTGCCCGAACGGTCACTGATGTTGCCATCGAGATGGTAGATTTGCCTGATCGCTTACTCGACTACCCGGACTCCCCCTGCAATGACGAGTCTGAGTATACCTATCGCGCTAACGAGTCGGTGGCACACCTACCAACAACGCCACTGAGCCCAACAAGTTATTCCTTTGACTCGGATTCCACCTCGTCACTTGTCCCATCCAAATTCAGCATTCTTGTATCCTGGTTCAGAGACAATTTTTTGATCCCCCCGTGGACATACATCTGGTTGGTACTTTTCCTGATTTTTTTGTTCATGTCTATTGGCTTTGTCACCGTGTTTTTTCTGCTCATCAATGGACACTATTTGCCAGAACGCACTGCAGTGAACTGTGTCGCTGGAACTTTGGCTCCACATTCTTCATCTCACATCATGAAGCGAGACCACACATTTGTGAACATTTCAGCTTTTCCAGTCGCTGATGGCATCGTTTGGGATGCGGTAAACTTCCAAATTCATGGACCAACCGAAATTATTAATGTACCAAATGTCCTTCGTGTTTCAATGGGTGATGTCGTAAAAAGTAATATTCATTCTGACGATTGGGATGTGCATGCAGTTGAAGCATTATTTACTGATTTGAAATATTATGCTGCTTTTCATGCTGAAGATCTGTACATGAATTCTGCAAGTTATGCTGATTTGTATTGTTACCAGCATTGGGGCAACCATTTTCTCCATAAACCCAGTACCCTTCGGGGTCTTTTTAATTACACCCACTGGGAACATTGTCCGACTCCTTTGCCAGGTAGCTCCCAAACTCTTAGAAATAAGTTTACTTATTTTACCGATTTTAACAGATCGAACCCTGGGTCCTATTTCTTTAAATTAAACACTTCATCTACACAGAAAATCATGTTGACCCATACAAAATTGCTATATTCAGGCTCCTTTTTAAGCGCCTTGGCCATGGGTGGGTATGAACACTGGCGTGACACCATAGATTTAAAAACTATTTGGGGCTCCAAAGCATGGCAGGTGCAGGGCACAGAAGCCTTGCACCGTGCTTGCCTCATCCCAGCCCAAATTCTATTTTTAAATCAGACCATCTATCAAACGACATGCTGGGGTTTGGCTACATCCAAGCAATTGAATGCCCCATCCTTTCCTGTCTTTTCTTCCACTCCCAACAAAAGCTTGTACTTTAATATGTCCCTTACCGAATTGCAGGTTTTGTTTCAGAACAATTCGTTTAATGTCTCTACGTTTGTTCAGTCACCCTGGTTGGCTTGGCCCATTGCATCTAATGCCTGCCAACTGCGTTTTCATAACACAGATTTTGGCTACAAACAAGTTAGGCCAGATCCAAGGTTTTCTGACTCTCGTACTGTTACAACATATTCTGTTGGTAAATTATGTAAACAGTGGTTGCAGCACTCTTCCTTAGATTCTGTTAAACACCATTTATCGCTCCTATTAGGCAACATTGATCTGTTCATTTATGAAACTTACAATGAACTCTGGAAGCTTTCGCAAATTGAAGCTGCTTCCCGTCTGCGGGAAATCGATCAAGCAAATTTGGAAAAGGTGCTTGCTGTTGTTGACAATAGTATTAATACCCTGTCGTCCCGCATTTACACATTAGAGAATATTATTTCCTCTGTTGTTGATATTGTACAAGATGATGTTTCTGTGTTATATCATGGTCAAAATCAATTGCGTTCAGTAATGCAGTTTGCATGGACTTTGCAAACACTTAAAATGGGGAAAGTTCCTTGGCAATTTTTGAACACCTCTGCCTTATTCTTACCTTTTAATTTAACTGAGAAACAGCGGTTCATGTCCATGAATGATGCAGCATACACTCTGTTACATATCGAAAAAATAGAGCCCTTACCATTCTCTGTTGCAGAATTGGATTCTGCTGTGTGGCTAGTACACGGGGTTATCGCTTTGCCTTTTTCATTGTTTGAATTTAGTTCGTGCATGAAGCATTATCCTGTAGGGCGTTTCCAGCCTTTGGGCAGTGCCTTCCTGCATGAACTTTGGTCCCTGCCTTTCATGTTTAAATGCCTTAGAGACGGAAGGGAGGTTTTTCTCACGGGGGAGTCATGCGATTCAACTGTGGGTCATTCCCTTGTTTGCAAACACATTCAATTGCACGGGGCTTGTAACGTTTCGGCTCCGAATCTTGCTTGTGTATTGAAGGGCATTCCTGCTCCTGCTATTTCTCCCACTTTCACTGTGCTTGCAAATGGTAGCTATCTGCTTTTGAATAACCAAGACTGCTGTGGCATGCTGGCCGGCATACCCTATATTGTTACAGTTTCACACAGGGTTGTCTGCTGCAAAAATGTGCTTTTTCCTCCCCCGCACGACATCATAGATAGTTCCGTTTGGCCTTCCATTCCTACTCTGAGGGCGGATTTCAATAAATTGAGCAGAATAAAGGCACTATTATTGAACCAGGAGGTTATGCTCACGTCCGCCCGGGAGACATTCTTTCTCCAGGTGGCGAGTACCCACAGTGAAATACAGGCCCTTTTGAACACTAACCTCCCACAACATTTCGGTGAACTGATTCACCGTGTTTTTAATGCTTCACGCACTGAAGGTCTGGTGCACTTTTTTAAAGTTGTGGGCTCTGGCCTTGTGACCTCTTTTCAGACTATTTTTGGTGTAATACCAGCTTTTACTCATTCTATTTTTTCCAGCGTCTTTGGTGGCTTTCCGTTGATCTTTGCCTTGGTGGCTGGTATACTGCTTTTGGTCTGTTTACTACGCAATGGCTGCACCTCCTTGGGCCCTTCTCGACCCAGGTCGTCTCCGGATGCTCCGTGAGCGCATACTCGCTGGTTTCGGCATCCTGCCATTAGCGACGCTCAGTGTGTCCTTTAGACTTTCTTTTCGCTTTGCGTATTTCACTTGCATGCAACCTGTGATGTCTTGCATCAGATGTCCTTTCTCGTGGTCCTTGGATTATTGCCTCTCCAATACGTCCCTGTCTCGACCGGATTTTGTTCTGCTGGTGGGTCCCTTAGAGGCCCATGAACTGGACTGTTCCGGTGCGGGCTACATGGCACGTGCGGCTGCACTGGGGATTTTGGCACAATGGGATATCTGGGCAGCTGCTCGGAATCTCCTACAACACAGTTATATTGAGTACCACGCAAGTTGTCCCGCAATGCTTTTCGCTGCTCCCTCTTGTGAGGAACATGACTGCAGCTTTGAATTACTAGACTGGATGGCGTCGCTTTTTTCCGACGCTTCCAATGATGTCCTCTTGGAAGGTGTGGCGTTTTTCTGCACTTACACTCTATTGGATTGAGAGGGCCTTCGCTTTCTGCGACCTGCCTCACTGGATTTTTTGTTTACCATCTCCCCTTTGTTGTCCTTCCTGGGGATCGCTTCACGACGTACGTTTCTGTTCTGCTCTGCTCCATTTGAACTGTGTCATCTTCTTGGACGATGGCCTGACCAGGGGAGGGTGTCGTGTGGTTTGTGGCCTCCTGGTCTGCCTTGCTACGTTTACTTAGGCCTGGCTGCCATGAGGCCTTTTTGCGCACGTTACTTTGTGCCGTTGTTTTTCAAGCCTCTGCCCGGCTATTTTAGCACTGTCTGCATTTCTATCTTTTACCTTTTCTCCTGTTCCCTTTTGGGCTACGTCCGCACACCATGTACAAGGTCGAAAAACAACGTCCCTTGTTCCTGCTGATTTGGCCAGTCCCTCGCACTTAGACATAACACTCTATGTACAGCTGCCCTGGAGAAATTTGTGTGCTTTTAATATTGTGTTTTTCACTGTTAGAGAGACTTGGAGACAAACCTTTCCAGGGAGAAGAGCTGTGCTTGTCTGATGATGTAAACCTTACATCTAGATATTGAGGTATGGGGGTTCGCTCGACAAAGCCCAGAGGTCTTCTGTTTTTATAATAAACTAGCAACTAGCACGGGGAGGGTGGTATTGTCATTTAGCCATATATCCACTGCTTTATGAAATGCTTTCCCCGTTTGTATTCTATGGAGTTGTAACTATGCTGCTTATATTATCCTTATGCATTATGCTGATAGTACTGGCACGTGGACTGTATCTTAGAGCACGGTAGTTAAAATAAACATTTTAAACTATACAGTGTCTCTTCTTACGCGCGTTGTGGACAGGTATGAGTGAGTTATGAAAGGGTGTTCTTGCTACTGCGAGTCCTGAGAGAGAGATACCGTGTTCTGGGTTGTCTAATCATTGGTAGCATTGTTGCTAATGAGACGCTACAGCTAGTCGGGTTGGGGTTTTAGGTGCTAAGGTTTATGGTTGGCTCACCACTATATTCCGAGGTCCTATTATCCTGTGCATAGCTCTGTGTATGTGCAGAATCTCTACAACAATACAGCAGCCACCGAGGACACAGACTCACTCTCCATGCACACATTTAGCCACCAAATTTTGATGCATGAACGTAATCGCATGCACAAACCCACCTAGCTAACACAAGCAAATATTGTCACTCACTCCATATACACATCAACTGGCAATAGCACACACAGTCACCGTGAACAGCTGCCACAACATATAAATACACCATGTTGCTACTATGACATAAGGTGCAGCTGGTCGTTACAGACAGACCCACTATAAACAATCCCCCCCCACACACACACAACACGCAAAGCGACAATTTCCTACTGACACAAAAACAGACATTTTGTTAAGTGCCTCTTTCATATTACAGCAGGAAGGAACATTTGCTTTGAACATGCCCCCCTTCCAGCTTCAGCATGGCTTCTATACACTGCTTGTAGCGCTTGACATGGAGCAGATCCGTAAGCCAGCTCCTTAACAATCGCAGACCTGCTCCTGTTTTCGGTCTGGTTTCTTTCATGAGACTGTCACAGCTTTCTCTGCTGTCCGTCTGATGACTTTAAGTTATTTGTAATACAGAAATGAGGACAACGTTTAGTATTGAAATCACGCGACAAGCCATCGAGAAAGAACAGAGGGCTTATGCAAGAACAGAGGGCAACAACATAAGGGACTACCACCGGATTAGAAGTCAAGACAGCGTAGCAGCGCACAGAAATAAAGATAAACAAGCATTTGCCATGCAACAGGACTCGCATTTACGCAAGACCTATTGCATTGCAAACGGGAGTGGGGCGGACGGGTGGGGGGGCGAGAAGGCACGGACAGCTGGAGTGTGGGGGGTGCGAGAAAATAGTGCTCTAAATAACATGTACGGTACAGTGTAACACTCAAAGTAAAGGGGCCAACAGCCATGGGAGGGTACAAATGATGACATGGCCATAATAAGGTGGAACTAAAAAGCCTCATAATCAATCAGAAGACAGAATTTACAAAGGACCAAGACAGAAGCCAATGAAAAATAAGGGCGGAGAGTGAGGGCAGCTTGTTTCCCCATACTCTACTACTGCATGCCTCGCAGAGCGAGCAGCGCATGCGTGCTGCCGCTACAGCTCGACCTAAACAGCCAGTTGGTTTTAGGAATCACCTCTGGACTACTTCTCACCAAAGCATTCCGCATGGAGTATGCTCGGCGATATGTTACAGTGGGCCGTTTGGGAACTATAGCTATTACAGGATCAGTCAAAATAATTTGCCATTGTCTGTTAAGGATGGATCTGATAGTTTTTCTTCTTTACTATATGTAATGATGAGACATGCTTCTACCGTGTTAGTCACAGTTGTATCAAAGGTTTTAGGAATTACAGCACCTGCACCTTGTGCCTTATCATTACTAACTGTCAGTATCTGCTCTCTTGGTATTGTGTTGGCTTTATTGATCACTTTGGTGATGTTCTGTACTGTGTAGCCTCGTGCCCTAAATCTCTTGAAGGCTTCAGTTTGACATTGTGATAAGTCACTTTCAAGACTACAAATTCTACGCAACCGCACCATCTCACCATAGGGGATACTTTCTATTAGGTGTCGGGATGGAAACTTGACGCATGTAGCGTCGAGTTTCCAGCTGTGGATTTGCGGTGTAATTTGGATTGTAGTGACTAATTGTTAACATACACGTTACATCAAGAAAATCAATAGATGTGGTGCTGATGTTGGCCGTGAATTCTATATTCATATTGTTTTTGTTCAATTCATTCACAAAGTTCATTGCACTGGCTTCAGTCCCTCTCCATACGACAAACACATCATCTATGTAGCGGAGCCAGGCCACAATATTTTTGGTCCATTCACTGTGGTGTACGGATCTGAGGACCTGCTCCTCCCACCAGCCCACATGAAGACACGCGTAGCGAGGGGAGAAGCAGGCTCCCATTGCCACACCTCTTAGTTGCTGAAAGAGATCATTGTCAAATAGAAAAAAGTTGTCATTCAAACACCATTCAATCATAAACAAAATTAATTCATTATGTTTAAAAAGCTGAATTGGTCTTTCCTATATATTTATTTAAGTTGGACTTTAAATGTTTGTAGTTAATGCAAATTGTTTAGAGGTTTTATTTTTTATTTTTTAGTATATAATTTTTGGGGAATGGCAAACATTTGTTGCTGTAATATATTTGTATTTAATTTAAGTATGCGTATTACAAGTTTTGGGTTTATTTGGAGTAATAGTTTTATGTGAAAAGTGTTTTGTATGTATTTATTAATGATTCATTCATTATTTTGGTGATAATATTGTAGTACCTATTGTGTGAATTAATATTTTTTGACAAATTATATCTTTATTTAAAAGTAACAATATTTCTGCTTCCAATATTTTTTTTTCGATATATGTTAAAAAATTTCACAACAATATTTCTGGTTTTTATAGTTAAGTATAGGTAGTCGATATTTTTGTTACCAATATTTAATTTCCAATATTTTTGTAATTCAATATTTTATGCATCAATATTATGTCTGTGATCTCTACTAACCGTTATTATAAGACTGTAAGCTCACAATAATATTTAAAAGTTTTCTGTGAATTGAGAGACACACTGATTATATTTTAATTTAAATCCCCTTTTCCAAATCATAAGTCTTTTAATCCCTTGGCTGCTTTCAATTGTGCATGGTTTTCCTGTATCTCCCATCACCTTTTACAGAGTTAAGCTTGGGCTCATCCAAGCTAAAGAAAGGAGAGCCAAAGTTACCTACAAAATATCTTTCCATTTATATGCAAAAACTAGAGTACACCGCTTTGCCTTTTCTGCCAATGCTTTATGAACATTCATTCCTTCATAGCAATACTGCAAATACTGGGTGGTATCCAGTACATTGTCCCTTTCTTCCAAAGTATACTACTCCTGGCCCTGGTGAACAGCTGTATCTAAGTTCAGTGTAAAAAAGCAAAGGTTAAAGGGACATTATAGTTAGGTGGAATTTCAGTTAAAACATACCATTTTAACCTAACAAAACCATTGAAATTTACTAGTTATGACTATCTCAAATAACTATAGTGCCCTAAAGTAACTATAACTCACACTTCTGCCATTTACAGTCTTTTCATCAATTATGTCATTTCAGATGTTGCAGTGAATGGTGAGGGTATGAGTTATAGTTAATTTAGGGCACTGAACTTATGGCCGCTCATTTATTTTTATTTTTTTTAAATGTATTTATTTTCATTTCTTTGTGGGTGTCCCAGTCCCACCCGGGGACACCAGCAGCTTTTATTTTTGTTGGGGGCTGCAAGGGCCCACTTGACCCTGCTGGCTCCCTGAAACGTCCCTACAACTCTTTGTGCTCTCACCTGGTGGGAGCCTTTCTGCTCCCGCCGGGTGGGAGCACAGCAGACTTCCCTGACCATGCTCTCACCCCTCTCCTTTATAAAACAGTTGCCAAGAATAGGCTACGTAGGAAGGCTGCAAACCTCCTTCCCCAGTCAAAATATATTGCATTGCACCCACCAAGGCCCTGTTGAATTAGATGTGAAATTATAAAAAAAAAGGTTTTTTGCTTAATAGTGGCTCCTCCCTGGTGTAGCGGGGTCAGGCATCCCTACCCTCACCCTTATATGTTATTTTTAACTTTTTTTCAGGAAAGGGTACTGAGTCCTAAAATGCCTGCCATCACATCTTTATTGATGTGTTGGCAGCCCATCAGATTTTATCTCTAGATTTGTCACTCTGTGGATCCTCTGAAGAGTGAAATTTCCAGATTTTTTAACTGTAATTTCTCTAAAACTACTGCACGGAATTACACAAAATCAAAAAAGCACACTTTCTGGACCAAGATCTAGCTTTTTGGCAAATGTGGTATTATTCCGTTCTAGCAGTTCTTGTGGTATCTCTTTTCAATTTTCCTATGAAAAAATGAATGGGGAAAAAGTGTTTTTGGGCCCCCTTTTTTTCTCAATCTCCGCTTGACAGATCACCCTGAAACTTTTCAGGAAGGAGCTGAAGTGGATGAGACTTTTAAAAAAAAGTTTTCTGAAGAAGAAAGTTTTCGTCACGTGGTGCCAAAGTTATGAGCCACAGGTATGGGTGGAAATATAATTCATCTCGCTGAGTTGGCGGAATTCAGGAATTTCACACTACGCGTGTAACACAGAGTTCTCGCTAAATTCCGCCATCCGGCGCCTGGCAGAATTATTTTTTCTTTGGCATGTGTGAGCCTTGTTTTGGTGGGCAGTGGGATTTGCTGGCTGCTAGCGCGTGCAAGCGAGATTTGCTGGGCACTAGCATGGATTCCGATTGCCATGGCGTCTTCTGGTGCCATTTTGTGACACTTGTGAGCATCTGCATCTGCATCTCAAGCAGATTCTCTACTTGAGAAGCAGCTAAATCTACTCAAAAAGATGTTTTTGAATTAATATTCTACTCCGACGGACCGTTCAAGTTGTTTATTAGTGCAAGAAGTATTTTTTAATTTTACTTTTATTTTATCTACAAGAAGGAAGTGCCCCAGAGACACCAACTTCCTGTTCCTGTCCAGCAGGCTCCTTCCACTGCTTTGTCCATCTCCTGGTCATTTGGAATTAAAGGTGGAAGGGTTACTCTCTTTGTCTTCTGCATATATACCATTGGATTTAAGGACTTTGTTTTTGTGATATCACAAGTAAGTTAAAAAACGTTTGTATAAGGGTATTGTTTGTGTGATAGAGGGCATGCACCAGTATTTATTAGTACTTTTATTTGATTTTTACATTTTGTGTAGTGGGTGGCCTGCAGTTTCGGTAGGGGCCTACTTATTTTTTTGCATTTCATTTTTTTATCTTTTATGAGATAAAAGGGTTGCAGAGCTCAGTACATTTTCTCCATGTTTGTTAAATTTGCACTATTCATTTATTTTACTTTGTGGTCTAGTCTGCCCACGGGCCATCCAGCCAGTAGGCCGAATACTAGCCATGGGCACATGAAACAACTTTTTCTGTGGTAATGATAACAGTAGTGAGATTGATCAGCCCAGTACATGCATCTACTTGTCCATGATTAGTTGTAAATTGCTCTCACTTCTCAGTTAATCAATCGCACATGAGTCATAAAATGAATGATTGCAGCAACCTATGTTCTTGCTCTGCCTATGAGTCTTGTTACACTCCTCATGAAGCTTTCCTTCTGTCCTTCTCCTTGATTCTACAATATCGTTTCTGTCTTACAATTCGCAGGCCTTCTCTTCTCTTGCACAAAAGGCAAAAGCTCCATAACACTCCTGCTTACCTGTTCGGCCAGGCACCCAAGACGGACATTCAAATAAGACTGCAGATGTACCACCCATTTGGCATTTATATACAGTATCATTTTCCTTTTAACAATCATAATTTGTAGAACTCAGTTGGTCCACTCCTCCATAATTTGTATTGTATGAATACTAGATGAAAGAACATTTAGATATAACTTGGGTCTCTGGGTTTGAAGGTCTGCTAACAACGCATTTAACTGAACTGTGTAATTCCTTCATTTCCTTCCACAACGAATTGATGATCATGTGCTGCCCCTCACCCTGATAAATATTGTTGCTTTGTAGTATTTGTCTTTGTCACACCTTTCCACAATTCCCCTTTCCCATCCATTCATCAAACCCCTAACCCTCTTTCCCCGGGATGTGTGATCTATTGAGGTTTGACCTAGTTTACATTGTAAATGGATCACTAACTTGGTGGGGCAGATGTGAAAGCGGCACCAAGTAACTGCGGGATCTTCTATTACCCAAGCAATAGCCCACACCAGCCAAACTTACCCACCCACACATAAAAGGGGTCATCATTCAGGCCTTGTGTTGTGTAAATGCTCAACCTTGTCCACTCTTGACTCTGAGTCCACTTCTCCTGACTTGAGGATTTTGTAAGTTAAGTTTTAATTAATTGCAAGAGTATGATTCAGCACCCACCATTCGTTATATGAGATAAATGAGATATAAAAATTGTTTGAATTACAAAGTGCACAGACTCCATCAAAGTTTTTCTTAAAAAGGGTTTCTTTATTCACAGTCTTCTTATTCTTTTTGTTATAAAACTTTTCTTCTCTGAATTTCAATGCAGCGAGCGCATTTCGTCCATTAGCAGAGACTTCTTCAGGGCTACAAAATACAGACAATACATACACAATTTTAAATCATTCTACAAATTCTTTGCACACTAAACGCCAAATACTCGTATATAGTACATTTATTTCAAGTTAACGTAACATGCAGTAATATGTTATACAATCACAAAATAACCTAGAGTTCATCCTACAGTGACATAATCACTGTGCACATAGCATTTTGCTCAGATTTCATTGACCCAAACTCAAAGAAGTATTTGTTCTCATGAGGCTATTACAACACATACTTTGATCGTTATTGTAGGTTGCACATTTTGTACACTTTATCAAGAAAAAAAGACATTCAAATCCTTATACCTCGCCTGAGGGACCAACCATTATAGTGTCTGTTACATGTTTTTCCAAGATTACCATTTCATCACTCCAACCTTTGGAGACTCACATCCCCTATTGGTGTATGCTGTATGCTGAATATAAGCTGGCGGGATTTTTCCAATACCTGTGCACTGCAAACCTTAATTCACACATGAATATAGTTAGAATTTCTGTCATGAATAGTTTATTGAAAAAACAGTTCCTGTCTTGGGTCCTGTCTTCAGGGCCCATCAGTTTGTATGCTCTCACACAATTACTTAGAATTCTAGTAGTTTTTCTAAATAGTATAAATGCAATATAACATTAAACCCCAAACTTGTTTGTACTTGAAAAAATATGTAAAGGCAATTAATACCAGAGATGTACCTTCTGGGTGTAATTATGCTTGTGTCGAATAGAAATTTCAAGAGACCCTCAACATCACAACGTAATGCCCAATGAATGTTGAGATGTTTAATAACTGTACCAAAGTATCAAATCTATTGTTTCACTTGGATCTGGTGCCGATAGTATTGCAGTGCCTATGACAAAGGGAAAGCCAAACTGTTAGATTCACAGCCCCATGTCATGGAGAGACCCTGACAGTAATTATTACCAAGAATTATTATTCAGGGTACCTCGTCTTGGAGTATGTCAATCTCATGATCCAAACGATTGTGCTGTTGCTGGCATATTAAGTCCAGATCTGTGACAGCATCAAGACATAAATAGGCAGAAAAATCAGAAGAACCCCGTTATACTAGGAAACCAGTGTCATTATTCAGTGTATGTATTACAATGTTGCAGTCTGTTTGTCCCTTCTTTATCCTCATGGTATCACATGCCCGTCTATAGGGCATCACTGGACACATTAATATATGTGTTTCAATTTAAAGGGATGGAAATAGCTACATGATATCACATTGTTGTCTCTAAAAACACTGTTCGTAACGTTACAGCATCCACTTAGATTTATAGGGAGAAATGACTATAAGCTCATTATCATAAGACTTGGCACAAATGCGTTATATCGATATACTGCCCGCAACGTCAGTGAGCCATTATCACACAAATTATAGATTTGGGTATATAAGGGTACATGCTTCACAACATACGTCTAGTCAATTAAATACGGCCCAAGGGCTCATGATAAAAAGCCCCTTGCAGACTACCCTTTCACATCACAAAATTCAGTTTTTAATCAGTGCTACATGTCTTCCTTGTCACACAAACTCCCCATATTACAGGAAAAGTAAGCATAATTCCCACAAAGTGTCCCTGTTAGAATAAAAATTATGTTTTCGCATGGTTTCATGTAAGTTAGCATTTGCGGTGCCATTTTGTGTATAGGCGCCATTTTTTATTGTGATCGAAACTAATTCTTTTTTGCTATTTCCGAGAAACGGCCTTCTCCAGGTTATGTTTCTTCGGAGCTGAGTTCTGGCACATTAATGAATGCACTGTTCTTATTAGCGCATACCTTTCTTCTTAGATGGAGGCCTTCCCCCCACTTGTCTAGTGGCGGGCACAGGCAGAGTGACCTTGAATGATAGCTAATGTGTGCTCGGCCTCAGAATCGAAACTTACTCCTTTGTAATTTACTGTCCAGCTGCATCTCTCTGGAAAATTCCATTGTGGGCGTGCCTTCATTGGTTCTGAAATGTACATAATGTATCGTTATGCTTGTTGATGTCAGTCCCTCTGCAGCATTCCTTAGAGACTGGGCAGACAGGGTTCCGCTCTGAGCGTACTCTGAATAAACAGATATTGGTTTGTATTCTCTACTGTCTGACCGACTCTTCATTTGGTATGGAAGGCTAAGAGGTGGTCTTGTGTGACCTGGGTGACCCGAATCGGGTCATTTCCTTCAGTTGACGCACGAACAGGGACTCCTTCGGGTTAGTGTCCCTTCTCCTTCCGCGGACAGGGGGGAGGTCGAGGCCATCATTGGGTCGGACGGACAGATCAGGGATCCCTGCACAAAGAGTTCCTGATACTCTCAGCTGCCCCTTCTGTCCTGCCGGACGGTGCCTCGCCCAGTAGTCATCCCGACTGGAGTCCTAAATGGTGAAACCCTTGGATCTGACCATTTGGTCTGAAGAGTCGGCAGTGGAGAATAAATTCGTTTGACCTGCATATATCAAGTGAGTTTGTTTTGGTTCTTCGTGGATATGGTACCATTTTGGTTTGTATTTGGTACAGTCTAAGGGCCGTCTTTTGGGTAAGAGCATCTACAATTGTTTTGCTAGGCATAAGTAGTGCACTTGTTTTCTTTTGAAAAATGCCTAGATTCAGTAAGTTGTTTTCCTTGTGCTGTCTTTGTTGTTCTGGAGATGCTCGATTGGAAGAAGCTCAGCCAGCACCTCCAGAAGGCACCCCCAATTTTGATGTGTATGTGAAGCATGGTCTTGGCCCTAGTATGTTTAGTACATTATGGCACAAATATATGAAGGACAATGCCGAGTTGCAGTGGGCATTGACGGGCACGCTTGATGAACAAAAAATTGAGTATTTACAAGAACAGTTGTTTAAGAAACGAAGTAAGCAGTCTATGTTTGATTCACTCAGAACATGGCATGAAAAATGCTTTCTTTAGTATTCCTATTCATCCAGATAGCAGGTATTTGTTCGGGTTTACACTAGCTGGTAGGAGCTTTAGGTTCTGTCGAGCTCGTCAAGGCTATACTGAAAGTCCAAGTATTTATAGTCAAGCTTTAAAGAGTCAGTTGGATTCCCTATCTCTTCCCTCAGGTAATGTATTAGTGCAGTATGTTGGTGACTTACTCATCGCTTCTGACACAGAACAAGGTTAAACTGTTGTTGCATTTGGCCCGACAAGGACATAAGGTGTCTCTTTCTAAATTTCAATATTGTCGACAGGAGGTCACCTATTTAGGTCACCTACTGTCGAAGGAGGGTAGCAGATTGACTCCTAAGTGCATCAGTACCATTGTTAAAATGCCAGTTCCACAAACCCAGAAAGATGTGCGCGCTTTTATAGGTATCACTTCCTATTGTCGCCAGTGGATCCCTAACTACTCGCTATTAATCAAACCCTTGTTTGCACTGACCATTAAAGACGTGCATGAACCCCTGCCTTGGACGCCTGAATGTCAGCAGTCTTTTGAGCAAATAAAAACTGCACTTTGTTCAGCTCCAGTACTTGGCACCCCTGATTATAACAAGTCATTTGTATTGTTCGTCCATGAGATGGCTGGTTGCACGCTTTCCGTTTTAACACAAAAATTTGGAGATAAGCAACGGCCGTGTGCTTATTTCTCTGCTGTTCTTGACCCTGTCGCAAGGGCCCTCCCGAGCTTTCTAAGTACGGTCGCAGTGGGCCGTTTCTTTCAGACAATCGGCTGGACTCCTACGTGATACTGATCTCACTGTCATGGTACCCCGTGCTGTGGATATGCTTTTGATTAAGACTAAGACACAGCACCTCACCAGTGCACGTCTGATTGGCTATGAATTAACATTGTTTGCCAAACACATCACGATTAAAAGATGTGCCACTCTGAATCCAGCCATGTTACTGCCCCTCCCTTCTGAGAATGAGGAGATTGATAAACTTGACTGTATTTTCCGGACGGAAGAAGAGAAGAAGGGACGGGTAGACCTGACTGCTGTTCCCTTATCTGACCCACAAGGGGAACTATATGTCGATGGCTCTTGTTTTAAATTACCAGATGGCACTACAACTGCTGCGTATGCTATTACTAAGTTGCGTACAGTAGTTGAGACATCACAAGTTCCTTACCAATCGGCCCAAGCTGCTGAGCTTGTTGCCTTAATACAAGCTTGCGAGTTGAGTGAGGGATTGTTTGCCAATATTTATATTGACAGCCAATACGCCTTCGGAGTCGCACATAACTTTGGGCGACTCTGGCCTGAGAAAGGGTTTCTTACTTCGCATGGCTCCAAGATTCAGTATGGGCACCTCATATTGAGGCTTTTGTCTGCTTTGACACTCCCTAAGAAATTGGCTATAGTGAAGTGTAGTGCCCATCGGAAAATCACTGATGATGTAGGGAGGTGAAATGCTTTTGCAGATCAGACTGCTAAGGGAACAGCCCGGACTAAAATGAAAAGAATGTTTGTAGCAGGCCCCGCTAGATGGGTGCCTGAAGTTACTATGTTTGAGGATACACTTGAGAATGGGAAAGTGATACAAAGTGAGGCCACAATAGAATAATTAGCACTGTGGCAAGAAAGTACAGCACAATTGAACAATGAGGGATGTTGGATTGACAAGTCAGGGAAGCAGAGATGGATGTTGCCAGATGCATATGTTCTCCCTGTAGTTACGATGGCCCATGGCCCAGCCCATATTAGTGCTAAGGGTATTTGCAAGTTGTTAGACCCGGTATGGCAGAACGATAATATTTCTAAGACAGCAGACCAATCTAGTGAAATGTTGTATGGTGTGCATGATGCACAATCCTAGAAAAGGTACCCCTATCCCACCCGGTAACTTTGCACCACCCACTTTCCCTTTTGAAGTCCTTCAGATGGATTTCATAGAATTGGATCGGTGCAATAATTTGAAGTATGTTTTGGTGGTTGTTTGTGCTTTTACTAAATGGGTTGAGGCTTATCCCACTAAAGATAAAACAGCCGTTACAACTGCAAAGGTACTCCTGAAGGACTTCTTTCCTCATTTCGGCTTGCCCCGTTTGATTTGGAATGATAACGAAAGTCATTTTCATGCCAAGGTCATTCAGTTAATTTGTGATGGTTTGCACATAAAGCAGAAGTTTCATGCCGCTAACTACCCGCAGTCAGCGGGTTTGGTTGAGAAGTACAATGGTACTCTCAAACTGAAATTGGCAAAGATTCAGGAGACAACTGGGGTACATTGGCCAGATGCATTATCATCAGCTCTTTTGTCGACAAGAACAACAGCACATTCTAGGACAGGATTGTCACCGTATGAGGTCGTGTTTAGCCGCCCGGCAAATGTCTGGGGCGTCCCGCGACCCCGGCGGTTCTTGGATATTGAATATCCGTTGCTGATTGACTATCTTGCTCAGTTAACGGAAAGTTTGCGTAATATTCACCAACAGGTCCGGGATACCTTGCCAGCTGCACCAGAGGGGCCTGGACACTGCATTCAGCCTGGTGACTTTGTCCTTGTTCGTAATTTTCAGCGGAAGAAGAGTTTGGAGCCACGCTGGAAGGGGCCATTCCAAGTCTTGCTGGCAACTCACACAGCCATCAAAGTTTCTGGTCGTAAGAACTGGATTCATGCATCGCATTGTAGGAGAGTGCCCCTGCCGTTACCCTATGACCAGTGGGTCAAGGAGGGGGTAGCTGACCAGGAGTGTGAACAGATACCTCGTTTTGTTCCATTTAGCGATGCTGTCCCTACATGGATGCAAAGTGACAAGGAGAACAATGACATCCTGAACGAGGCTGTTCCACCGGAAATACGGGCTAACCAGGAGCCCATTTTTACTGATCCCTCTGTGCCTGGAGTCACCAGGTACAATTTGCTCCCTCGGCTAAAGAACGGTGCACAAAAGGAGAAGTCAGATTAGTTAGGGATGGACTGTGTAAGTTAGGGTGGACTTTGCCATAGTACCAACAGAGCTAGTTTAGGGCGAGGCGAGATTTGTGCACTGTTTAGGAACATTGGACAGGATAGATTAAAATTATCCCCCTGGGGGTGCTTTATCCTGGTCGACGTGGGAACTCGAGCTTAGGTCAGAGCAAGCTCCACCGCCGATGCTCAAGGGTGCCAAAGTTTTGATGAACAATAGGAACCTGTACCAGTGAGGCTCTTACGGACACTGGGAACTTGTATTGTTTTCTTGCTGGCATTTTGGCCCCTTCCCCCTTTGCTTTATCGTTTACCATGCATCCCTTTGGCAGGATGGTTGCTGACGAAGAGCAGCCAGTGATTCCCCCTGTTCCTATACGTACATTCTGGTCTACAAAAAGAAAAATATTGTGTATTGTTCTTGTGGTATTGCTGCTATTGATTTTGGGTGGGGTGTCCTGGATTTTGGCATGTGATCAGGATGCACCGTCATGTACTAAACATAAGGTTGTTTCTAAAATGCGCACTAAAAGGACAGCCCCGAGTAATGTCTTTCTAGACACACATAAAAGATTTTTTGGAGAACTTACAGCTTGTTATCCCACCGAATCTGTTACAAGTTTATGGACTGCTTACCCATTGTCGCTAGTCAATTATACGTATACCCGCCCAGCCCAATTCGTAGAGGTATGGGGTGAGTTTGGAATGGGGTATCCTGGTCTTTGTCTATATTACAGGAAGCCACGAGGAAAGGGATATCCGGGTTGTGACAATAATGCATATTGGGATAATTTGTATATGAGAGAGCAGAACATTACCTTAGTGGGCTGGCATTACCAAGATTTAATGGTTACCCGAAAAGCTGGGTATTATCCCGCATGTTGTCCGATAGTAAACAGTGCTGATGCATTCTTGTATGTCAATTGTTCTGAATTAATAGTGTTCAGAAATACGATGTCTCTAGTGAAAAAGAAGGATCCGAGTATGTTAGGGATGAATACCAGATATGCCCCTGTAGATTATCAAGGTCCACTTTATGCACACTTGGGATTTTATTTTTTGTTTAATGGTACTTATTCAAATGTTCATAATGGTACAGATGATGTTGCTGAAGGAATGGTGCTCCCTTAAGGTGTGCCTTGTAAGTACAGTAAGCCAAATATACGGTGGGTAAAATGAACGTTGACAGCAGAGTTCTGTGATGGAGTGACAGATTTGGAAGTCAATAATTATAGTAATGGTATCCCTTTTGGGTATATTCTCTACTCCATTATTACCTTTGGTGGTACCGCTATGGCCAGAGGTGAAAGAGCTAGGGAATATTTTGGATGTAAGCTACAGATACTGTCGAACTCCACAGTAGCAGCTTTGCGTGACATCACCACCCAATTAGAAAGTATGCAAATATACTCTGAGCAGACCAGATATGCTGTTGATTTCATTCTAGCTAAGAGCAGTGGTGTGTGCGCAGTAGTAGGAGACCAGTGTGTAGTCGGGATAACTAATATGGAAAAAATATTACCCAACACATTTTAGACATTCTAGAAAACGTGAAAGGAGTGGAGAGTGGGAATTGGAGTTGGTCATTGTTTGGTGGATGGGGTTGGATCCTTGAAAAGGTGATCTATTTCATTGTCATTTTAGTTTCTTGCTGTGTTTTAGTCCAGTGCCTTCCCTTATGTTGCTTTTATTGCACCACTCTCCTCACTCCTAAAAGAATATCAATTCATGATACTAATGCAACAATCATGCTTCAGAAAGAGCTTGAAGACCTCATGCAGATAGACGAGGGTATTTTCGAGACCTCTTCCCTCCTTACCGTTTCCCTTCCTGAAGCTGAAAATATGGAGTGCTCCTAAAAAAAGTATTCATGATTTGTTAAATATATGTCTTTCTCATTATTACACAAAAATTGCTTAGCTCATGCTAAAAGGAGGGGCTGTTAGAATACAAATTATGTTTTCGCATGGTTTTATGTAAGTTAGAATTCGCTGCGCCATTTTGTGTACAGGCGTCATTTTGTATTGTGATCAAAACTAATTCTTTTTTGCTATTTCCTATTTTCTAGGTTATGTTTCTTTGGAGCTGAGTTCTGCCACACTAATGAATGCACTGTTCTTATTAGCGCATACCTTTCTTCTTAGATGTAGGCCTTCTCCCACTTGTCTAGTGGCGGGCACAGGCAGAGTGACCTTGAATGATAGATAATGTGTACCCGGCCTCAGAATCGAAACTTACTCCTTCGTAATTTACTGTCCAGCTGCATCTCTCCCGAAAATTCCATTGTGGGCGTGCCTTCATTGGTTCTGAAATGTACATAATGTATTGTTATGCTTATTGATGTCAGTCCCTCTGCAGCACTCCTTAGAGACTGGGCAGACAGGGCTTCGCTCTGAGCGTACTCTGAATAAACAGATATTGGTTTGTATTCTCTACAGTCTGACCGACTCTTCATTTGGTATGGAAGGCTGAGAGGTGGTCTTGTGTGACCCGGGTGACCTGAATCGGGTCATTTCCTTAATCCCCGCATTTAATAATACAGTTTTAACATATCTTGATTCGAGGAACACTACTACTGAGCAAAGATGGTGTGACACAAAGTAGATTCAAATCACTCAAGCATTGTGCCACTACCGGGGATTGTATATATGAAGCTTCCTCGCTACTGGTCATAAATAGGTGCTGCTGTGTCATGGTAAAGTGACATGAAGTGTATTGGGATCTCTTTAAAAATCGTGTCCCCATAGTGACAAATACATGTATAAATCGTCGCGAACATCATTGGGCATTACGTTGTGATATTAGGAGTCTCTTGAAATTTCTAGTCGACACAAGCACAATTACACCCACAAATGTACATCTCTGGTATTACTTGCCTTTACATATTTTTTTGAGTACAAACTAGTTTGGGGTTTAATATTATATTGTATATATACTGTTTAGAAAAACTACTAGAATTCTAAGTAATTGTGTGAGAGCATACAAAGCTGCCTGGCCCTGAAGACTGACCCAAGACAGGAACTGCTTTTTCAATAAACAATTCATGACAGAAATTCTAACTATATTACAGGTATTGGAAAAACTTGTAATCACTACGGAGAGCGAGAGATAGTCAAATCAGTTGCACTCTCCCACTTTCAATACTCCCACACACATGAGCAACTGATTAATCAGAGATTCGTATGGGGAAACATCCGGTTCCTTTTATGTCAGGATGTCAGGTGTTACCTCTGCTTAGTCCTAAATATTTAAGGGTTATCCAAAGATATTGGAGTAGACACCTCACTCACTTATCGTGACATGCTTCATCATCTGCGCCTATCCACACCCTGGTAAGGTGGTACTACCAGGACAGACTCAACCATAAGTGGAAATGGGAGTTCTTAGATAAAGCACACTGGATAAGCAGGGATCCAGAAAAGTGATGTATTAAAAATACCTCAAGGTATACGCAAAGGTTTTACTTTATTAGGAGGGTACTTGGGGTATGGATAAAAACGTTAAATTTGTGGGTTTTATTGAATGCAATTATTCAATTATACCCTTTGTTTCTGTGCCAACATGTTTTGGCCCTCTCTGTGAGCCCGGTCGGGTCTTGGGCCTTCATCAGGGCTATGTCATGTGTATCCCTGCTCCTTTTTTGTGCACGCACACCATACACACTAGTGAGGCCTAGTACTCTCACCTGTCTTGGTTCCTTGCTCCAGAGAATTTTCCTCTAGTGCATCTGTTCAAGGGTCATGCGGTTCGTGCGGGGTGCTGCCGTCTTGTAGTCACACATTCCTCAAAGACCCAGGCACTGCGGGATTACTTAGGTCCTGCTGCTGCGACCGCCGCTGAGTCGGGGTACAAAGGACATAGCCCTGACGAAGGCCCCAGACCCGAATGGGCACACAGAGAGGGCCGAAACACCCTTTTCCCTCATTTGATCACCCTAAAACTCTATACCTTTATGGTGAGCGGATTTGGGGATGTCCAGAGGTGAATCATATTGTACATCGCACTAATCCTGAGGAGTTATCTTTCAAGAGCGAACCCTTACATGTTTGTCAGTGATGTCATTTGAGATGTCATCAGTGATGTAATTTGAGATGTCATCAGTGATGTCACTGGCCATCTCATGAGTGATGTAATATGTGGTATCATCAGCACTGCATTGCGGGGGCCCGTAGTTAGCTCAGCTAACTATAACAGCTGCATTTCTCTGGTTTTGTGCGAGTGAAATGTCAGCCTAACTATAACGTCCCTGAAACCTTTGTTTTTTTCGATGAATTTCTAAGGTTTTTTAAAATGCAAATTCCAAACTATAACGTCCCTGGAACCTGTGGTTTTTTCAGTGAATTTATAAGGTTTTTAAATGCTAATTTCTAACTATAACGTCCCTGAAACCTGTGGTTTTTTCAGTGAATTTCTAAGGTTTTTTAAATGCTAACTTCTAATTACACCTACATAGGTAAGACCTGTGCAGAAAGAGAAACAAAGGCGCAGACAGAGGCAAGAGAAGTGCAGAAAGAGGTAAGAGAGGTGCAGAAAGAGGCAACAGAAGTGCAGAAAGAAGCAAGAGAGGTGCAGAAAGAGGAAGACAGGTGCCGAAAGAGGTAAGAGAGGTGCAGAAAGAGGCAAGAGAAGTGCAGAAAGAGGCAAGAGAGAAGCAGAAAGAGGCAAGAGATGTGCAGAAATGAGCAAGAGAGGTACAGAAAGAGGCAAGAGAAGTGCAGAAAGAAGCAAAAGAATTGCAGAAAGAGGAAGAAAGGTGCAGAAAGAGGAAGAAAGGTGCATAAAGAAGCAAGAGAAGTGTTGAAAGAAGCAAGAGAAGTGCAAAGAGAAGCAAGAGAGGTGCAGAAAGAAGCAAGAGAGGTGCAGAAAGAACAGAGTGAGGTGCAGAAAGAGGCAAGAGAGGTGCAAAAAGAGGCTAGAGAGGTGCAGAAAGAAGCAAGAGAAATGCAGAAAGAGGCAAGAGAAGTGCGGAAAGAGCTAGGAGAGGTGCAAAAAGAGGCAAGAGGAGTGCAGAAAGAATAAAGAGACCTGAAGACAGAGGAAGAATGGTGCAGAAAGAAGCAAGAGAAGTGCAGAAAGAAGCAAGAGTGCTGCAAAAAGAGGCAAGAAGGGTGCAAAAAGAAGCAAGAGAACTGCAGAAAGAGGAAGAAAAGTGCAGAAAGAGGCAAGAGAGGTGCAGAAAAAGGAAGAAAGGCACAGAAAGAAGCAAGAGAAGTGAAGAAAAAAGCAGGAGAAGTGCAGATAGAAGTAAGAGGAGTGTAGAAAGAAGTAAGAGAGGTGCTGAAAGAGGCAGGAGAGGTGCAGAAAAAAGCAAGAGAACTGCAGAAAGAGGAAGAAAGGTGCAGAAAGAGGAAGAAAGGTGCAGAAAGAGGCAAGAGAGGTGCAGAAAGAAGCAAGAGGAATGTAGAAAGAAGCAAGAGAGGTGCTGAATGAGACAAGAGAGGTTCAGAAAGAAGCAAGAGAACTGCAGAAAGAGAAAGAAAGGTACAGAAAGAGGCAAGGAAGGTGCAGAATGAGGCAAGAAAGGTGCAGAAAGAGGCAAGAGAGCTGCAGAAAGAGGCACGAGAGGTGCAGACAGAAGCAAGAGAAATGCAGAAAGAAGCAGGAGAAGTGCAGAAATAGGAAGAAAGGTGCAGAAATAAGCAAGAGAAGTGAAGAAATAAGCAAGAGAGGTGCAGAAAGAAGCAAGAAAAGTGATGAAAGACGCAAGAGAGGTGCAGAAAGAAGCAAGAGAGGCGCAGAAAGAGGAATGAAAGTGCCAGAAGAGGAATAAATGTGCAGAAAGGTGCAGAAAGAGGTAGAAAGGTACAAAAAAAGCAAGAGAAGTGCAGAAAGAAGCAATAGAGGTGCAGAAAGAAGCAAGAGAGGTGCAGAAAGAAGAGAGTAAGGTGCCTAAAGAAGAGAGTGAAGTGCAGAAAGAGGAAACTGGGGTGCAGAAAGAGGCAAGAGAGGTGTAGAAAGAAGCAAGAGAGGTGCAGAAAGAAGCAAGAGAGGTGAAGAAAGAAGCAAGAGTGATGCAGAAAAGGAAGAAAGGTGCAGAAAGAGGAAGAAAGGTACAGAAAGAAGCAAGAGAGGTGCAGAAACAGGCAAGGGAAGTACAATAAGAAGCAAAAGAGGTGCAGAAAGAAGAGAGTGAGGTGCAGAAAGAGGCAAGAGAGGTATAGAAAGAGGCAAAAGAGGTGAAGAAAGAAGCAAGAGATGTGGGGAAAGAAGCAAGTGAGGTGCAGAAAGAGGCAAGAAAAGTACAAAAAGAAGCAAGTGAGGTGCAGAAAGAAGAGAGTGAGGTGCAGAAAAAGGCAAGAGAGATGCATAAAGAAGCAACAGATGTGCAGAGAGAGGCAAGAGAGGTGCAGAAAGTGGAAGAAATGTGCAGAAAGAAGCAAGAAAAGTGTAGAAAGAGGAAGAAAGGTGCCAAAAGATGAAGAGAGGTGCAAAAACAGGTAACAGAAGTGCAGTAAGAAGCAAGAGAGGTGCAGAAAGTAGAGAGTGAGGTACAGAAAGAAGCAAGAGAGGTGCAGAAACAGGAAAGAGAAGTGCAGTAGGAAGCAAGACAGGTGGAGAAAGAAGATAGTGAGGTGCAGAAAGAGGCAAGAGAGGTGTAAAAAGAGGCAAGAGAGGTGCAGAAAGAAGCAACAGATGTGAAGAAAGAGGCAAGAGAGGTGCAGAAAGAGGAAGAAAGGTGCAGAAAGATGAAGAGAGGTGCAAAAAGAGACAAGAGAGGGGCAGAAAGAGGCAAGAGAGTTGCAGAAAGAGGCAAGAGAGGTGCAGAAAGAAGCAAGTGATGTGTAGAAAGAGGCAGGAGAGGTGCAGAAAGAAGCAAGAGAGGTGGAGAAAGAAGCAATAGAGGTGCAAAAAGAAGAGAGAGGCTTAGAAAGAAGAGGAAAGGTGCAGAAATAAGCGAGAGAGGTGCAGAACGAAGCAAGAGAGGTGCTGAAAGAAGAGAGTGAGGTGCAGAGAGAGGCAAGAGAGGTGCAGATAGAAGAGAGGTACAAAAAGAGGAAGAGATGTGCAGAAAGAGGCAAGAGAAGTACGGAAAGACAAAGAAAGGCGTAGAAAGAAGCCCGAGAAATGCAGAAATAACCAAGAGAAGTGCAGAAAGAGGAAGAAAGGTGCAGAAAGAAGCCAGAGAAATGCAGAAAGAGGAAGAAAGGTGCAGAAAGAGGATGAAAGGTACATAAAAAAGCAAGAGAAGAACAGAAATATGCAAGAGAAGTGCAGAAAGAAGCAAGAGAGGTTCAGAAAGATGCAAGGGGTGCAGAAATAAGAGAGGGAGGTACAGAAAGAGGCAAGAGAGGTGCAGAAAGAAGCAAGAGAGGTACAGAAAGAGGCAAGAGAGGTGCTGAAAGAAGCAAGAGATGTGGAGAAAGAAGCAAGTGAGGTGCAGAAAGAGGCAAGTAAAGTACAAAAAGAAGCAAGTTATGTGCAGAAAGATGAGAGTGAGGTGCAGAAAGAGGCAAGAGAGATGCAGAAAGAAGCAACAGATGTGCAGAGAGAGGAAAAACAGGTGCAGAAAAAGGAAGAAAGGTGCAGAAAGAGATAAAAGTATAGAAAGAGGAAGAAAGGTGCAGAAAGATGAAGAGAGGTGCAAAAAGAGGCAAGAGAGGGGCAGAAAGAGGCAAGAGAGGTGCAAAAAGAAGCAAGAGAGATGCAGAAAGAGGCAAGAGAGGTGCAGAAAGAAGCAAGAGAGGTGCAGAAAGAAGCAAGAGATGTGCAGAAAGAGGCAAGAGACGGGCAGAAGGAGGCAAGAGAGGTGCAGAAAGAAGTAAGAGAGGTGCAGAAAGTAGCAAGTGAGGTGCAGAAAGAGGCAAAAGAGGTGCAGAAAGAGGCAAGAGAAGTGTAGAAAGAGGAAGAAAGGTGCCAAAAGAGGCAAGAGAGGGGCAGAAAGAGGCAAGAGAGATACAGAAAGAAGCAAGAGAGGTACAGAAATAAGCAAGTGAGGTGAAGAAAGAAGCAAGAGAGGTGCGGAAAGAGGCAAGAGAGGTGCAGACAGAGGCAAGAGAAGAGCACAAAGAAGCAAGAGAGGGGCAGAAAAAAGAGAGTGAGGTACAGAAAGAGGAAATATAGGTGCAGAAAGAAGCAAGAGAAATGTGGAAAGAGGCAGGCAAAGTGCAGAAAGAGGAAGAAAGGTGCAGAAAGAAGCAAGAGAAGTGTAGAAATAAGCAAGAGAGGCACAGCGAGAAGCAGGAGAAGTGATGAAAGAGGCAAGAGAGGTACAGAAAAAAGCAAGAGAGGTGCAGAAAGTAGCAAGAAAGGTACAGAAGGAAACAAGACAGGTGCAGAAAGAAGCCAGAGGAGTGCAGGAAGAAGAGAGTGAGGTACAGAAAGAGGCAAGGGAGGTGCAGAAAGAAGAAAGAGAGGTGCAGAAAGAAGCAAGAGAGGTACAGAAAGAAGTCACAGGGGTGCAGGAAGAAGAGAGTGAGGTGCAGAAAGAGGCAAGAGAAGAGCAGAAAGAAGCAAGAGCCGTGCAGTGAGGTGCAAGAGAACTGCAGAAAGAAGCAAGAGAGGAGCAAAAAGAAGAGAGTGAGGCGCAGAAAGAGGAGGAAAGGTGAAGAAAGAAGCAATAGAGGTACAGAAAGAAGCAAGAGATGTGCAGAAAGAAGAGAGTGAGGTGCAGAGAGAGGCAAGTGAGGTACAGAAAGAAGGGAGGTGCAGAAAGAGGAAGACGTGCAGAAAGAGGCAAGAGAATTGCAGAAAGATGAAGAAAGGTACAGAAAGAAGCAAGAGAAGTGCAGAAAGAATCTAGAGAAGTGCAGAAGGAGGAAGAAAGGTGCAGAAAGAAGCAAGAGCAATGCAGAATGAGGAAGAAACGTGCAGAATGAGGATGAAAGGCGCATAAAGAAGAAAGGGAAGTACAGAAAGAAGCAAGAGAAGTGCAGAAAGAAGCAAGAGAGGTACAGAAAGATGCAAGAGGGGTACAGAAAGAAGAGAGTGAGGTACAGAAACAGGCAAGAGAGGTGCAGAAAGAGGCAGGAGAGATGCAGAAAGAAGCAAGAGAGGTGCAGAAAGAGGCAAGAGAGGTGCAGAAAGATGCAAGAGACGTGGAGAAAGAAGCAAGTGAGGTGCAGAAAGAGGCAAGAGAAGTACAAAAAGAAGCAAGTGAGGTGCAGAAAGAGGCAAGATAGATGCAGAAAGAAGCAACAGATGTGCAGAAAGAGGTAAGGGAGGTGCTGAAAGAGGAAGAAAGGGGCCGAAAGATGAAGAAAGGTGCAAAAAGAGACAAGAGAGGGGCAGAAAGAGGCAAGAGAGTTGCAGAAAGAAGCAAGAGAGGTGCAGGAAGAAGCAAGTGAGGTGTAGAAAGAGGCAAGAGAGGTGCATAAAGAAGCAAGGGAAGTGTAGAAAGAAGCAAGAGGGGTGGAGAAAGAAGCAATAGAGGTGCAAAAAGAAGAGAGTGAGGCGTAGAAAGAAGAGGAAAGGTGCAGAAATAAGCAAGAGAGGTGCAGATCGAAGCAAGAGAGGTGCTGAAAGTAGAGAGTGAGGTGCAGAGAGAGGCAAGAGAGGTGCACAAAGAAGAGGCAAGAGAAGTACAGAAAGACAAAGAAAGGCGTAGAAAGAAGCCAGAGAAATGCATAATGAAGCAAGAGAAGTGCAGAAAGAGGAAGAAAGGTGCAGAAAGTAGCAAGAGAAATGCAGAAAGAGGAAGAAAGGTGCAGAAAGAGGATGAAAGGTGCAAAAAAGCAAGAGAAGAACAGAGAGAAGGAAGAGAGGTGCAGAAAGAAGCAAGAGAGGTACAGAAAGATGCAATGGGTGCAGAAGTCTGAGAGTGAGGTACAGAAGGAGGCAAGAGAGGTGCAGAAAGAGGCAAGAGACGTGGAGAAAGAAGCAAGTGAGGTGCGGAAAGAGGCAAGTAAAGTACAAAAAGAAGCAAGTTATGTGCAGAAAGAAGAGAGTGAGGTGCAGAAAGAGGCAAGAGATATGCAGAAAGAAGCAACAAATGTGCAGAAAGAGGAAAAAGGGGTGCAGAAAAAGGAAGAAAGGTGCAGCAAGAGATAAGAAAAGTATGGAAAGAGAAGAAAGGTGCCGAAAGATAAAGAGAGGTGCAAAAAGAGGCAAGAGAGATGCAGAAAGAAGCAAGTGAGGTGCAGAAAGAGGAAGAAAGGTACAGAAAGAAGCAAGAGAAATGCAGAAAGAGGAAGAAAGGTACAGAAAGAAGATGAAAGGTGCATACAAAAGCAAGAGAAGAACAGAAAGAAGCAAGAGAAGTGCAGAAAGAAGCAAGAGAGGTACAGAAAGATGCAAGGGATGCAGAAATAAGAGAGTGAGGTGCAGAAAGAGGCAAGACAGGTGCAAAAAGAAGCAAGAGAGATGCAGAAAGAAGCAAGTGAGGTGCAGAAAGAGGCAAAAGAGGTGCAGAAAGAAGCAAGAGAAGTGCCAAAAGAAGCAGGAGAGGTGGAGAAAGAAGCAATAGAGGTGCACAACGAAGAGAGTGAGGCGTAGAAAGAAGAGGAAAGGTGCAGAAATAAGCAAGAGAGGTGCAGAACAAAGAGAGAGGTGCTGAAAGAAGAGAGTGAGGTGCAGAGAGAGGCAAGAGAGGTGCAGAAAGAAGAGAGGTGCAAAAAGAGGAAGAGGTGTGCAGAAAGAGGCAAGAGAAGTACAGAAAGACAAAGAAAGGCATAAAAAGAAGCCAGAGAAATGCAGAAAGAAGCTAGAGAAGTGGAGAGGGAGGAAGAAAGGTGCAGAAAGAAGCAAGAGCAATGCAGAATGAGGAAGAAAGGTGCAGAATGAGGATGAAAGGTGCATAAACAAGAAAGGGAAGTACAGAAAGAAGCAAGAGATTTGCAGAAAGAAGCTAGAGAAGTGCAGAAGGAGGAAGAAAGGTGCAGAAAGAAGCAATAGCAATACAGAATGAGGAAGAAAGGTGCAGAATGAGGATGAAAGGCGCATAAACAAGAAAGGTAAATACAGAAAGAAGCAAGAGAGGTACAGAAAGATGCAAGAGGGGTGCAGAAAGAAGAGAGTGAGGTGCAGAAACAGGCAAGAGAGGTGCAGAAAGAGGCAGGGGAGGTGCAGAAAGAAGCAAGAGAGGTGCAGAAAGAGGCAAGAGAGGTGCAGAAAGAAGCAAGAGACGTGGAGAAAGTAGCAAGTGAGGTGAAGAAAGAGGCAAGAGAAGTACAAATGAAGCAAGTGAGGTGCAGAAAGAAGAAAGTGGGGTGCAGAAAGAGGCATGATAGATGCAGAAAGAAGCAACAGATGTGCAGAAAGAGGCAAGAGAGGTGTAGAAAGAGGAAGAAAGGTGCAGAAAGATGAAAAGAGGTGCAACAAGAGACAAGAGAGGGGCAGAAAGAGGCAAGAGAGTTGCAGAAAGAGGCAAGAAAGGTACAGAAAGAAGCAAGTGAGGTGTAGAAAGAGTTAAGAGAGGTGCAGAAAGAAGCAAGAGAAGTGCAGAAAGAAGCAAGAGAGGTGGAGAAAGAAACAATAGAGGTGCAAAAAGAAGAGAGTGAGGTGTAGAAAGAGGCAAGAGAGGTGCAGAAGGAGGCAAGAGAGGTGCAGAAAGAAGCAAGAGAGGTGCAGAAAGAAGCAAGAGATGTGCAAAAAGAGGCAAGAGGCAGGCAGAAGGAGGCAAGAGAGGTGCAGAAAGAAGAAGAGAGGTGCAGAAAGAAGCAAGTGAGGTGCAGAAAGAGGCATGAGAGGTGCAGAAAGAGGCAAGAGAAGTGTAGAAAGAGGAAGAAAGGTACCAAAAGAGGCAAGAGAGGGGCAGATAGAGGCAAGAGAGGTATAGAAAGAAGCAAGAGAGGTACAGAAAGAAGCAATTGAGGTGCAGCAAGAAGCAAGAGAGGTGCGGAAAGAGGCAAGAGAGGTGCAGACAGAGGCAAAAGAAGAGTACAAAGAAGGAAGAGAGGTGCAGAAAAAAGAGAGTGAGGTGCAGAAAGAGGAAATAGAGGTGCAGAAAGAAGCAAGAGAAATGTGGAAAGAGGCAGGCGAAGTGCAGAAAGAAGAAGAAAGATGCAAAAAGAAGCAAGAGAAGTGTAGAAATAAGCAAGAGAGGTGCAGAAAGAAGCAAGAGAAGTGATGAAAGTAGCAAGAAAGGTACAGAAAGAAGCCAGAGGGGTGCAGGAAGAAGAGAGTGAGGTGCAGAAAGAGGCAAGAAAGGTGCAGAAACAGGCAAGAGAAGTGCAGAAAGAAGCAAGAGCCGTGCAGTGAGGTACAAGAGAACTGCAGAAAGAAGCAAGAGAGGAGCAAAAGAAGATAGTGAGGCATAGAAAGAGGAGGAAAGGTGAAAGAAGCAAGAGAGGTACAGAAAGAAGCAAGAGAGGTGCAGAAGGAAGAAAGAGAGGTACAGAAAGAAGCAAGAGGGGTACAGAAAGAAGCCAGAGGGGTGCAGGAAGAAGAGAGTGAGGTGCAGAAAGAGGCAAGAAAGGTGCAGAAACAGGCAAGAGAAGTGCAGAAAGAAGCAAGAGCCGTGCAGCGAGGTGCAAGAGAACTGCAGAAAGAAGCAAGAGAGGAGCAAAAAGAAGATAGTGAGGCATAGAAAGAGGAGGAAAGGTGAAGAAAGAAGCAAGAGAGGTACATAAAGAAGCAAGAGAGGTGCAGAAAGAAGAAAGAGAGGTGCAGAAAGAAGAAAGAGAGGTGCAGAAAGAAGCAAGAGAAGTGCAGAAAGAAGCAAGTGATGTGTAGAAAGAGGCAAGAGAGGTGCAGAAAGAAGCAAGAGAGGTGGAGAAAGAAGCAATAGAGGTGCAAAAAGAAGAGAGAGGCGTAGAAAGAAGAGGAAAGGTGCAGAAATAAGCGAGAGAGGTGCAGAACGAAGCAAGAGAGGTGCTGAAAGAAGAGAGTGAGGTGCAGAGAGAAGCAAGAGAGGTGCAGATAGAAGAGAGGTGCAAAGAGAGGAAGAGATGTGCAGAAAGAGGCAAGAGAAGTACAGAAAGACAAAGAAAGGCGTAGAAAGAAGCCAGAGAAATGCAGAAATAACCAAGAGAAGTGCAGAAAGAGGAAGAAAGGTGCAGAAAGAAGCCAGAGAAATGCAGAAAGAGGAAGAAAGGTGCAGAAAGAGGATGAAAGGTACATAAAAAAGCAAGAGAAGAACAGAAATATGCAAGAGAAGTGCAGAAAGAAGCAAGAGAGGTTCAGAAAGATGCAAGGGGTGCAGAAATAAGAGAGGGAGGTACAGAAAGAGGCAAGAGAGGTGCAGAAAGAAGCAAGAGAGGTACAGAAAGAGGCAAGAGAGGTGCTGAAAGAAGCAAGAGATGTGGAGAAAGAAGCAAGTGAGGTGCAGAAAGAGGCAAGTAAAGTACAAAAAGAAGCAAGTTATGTGCAGAAAGATGAGAGTGAGGTGCAGAAAGAGGCAAGAGAGATGCAGAAAGAAGCAACAGATGTGCAGAGAGAGGAAAAACGGGTGCAGAAAAAGGAAGAAAGGTGCAGAAAGAGATAAAAGTATAGAAAGAGGAAGAAAGGTGCAGAAAGATGAAGAGAGGTGCAAAAAGAGGCAAGAGAGGGGCAGAAAGAGGCAAGAGAGGTGCAAAAAGAAGCAAGAGAGATGCAGAAAGAAGCAAGTGAGGTGCAGAAAGAGGCAAGAGAGGTACAGAAAGAAGCAAGAGAAGTGCCGAAAGAAGCAAGAGAGGTGGAGAAAGAAGCAAGAGAGGTGCAGAAAGGGCAAGGGAGGTGTAGAAAGAACCAAGAGAAATGCAGAAAGAGGAAGAAAGGTGTAGAAAGAGGATGAAAGGTACATAAAGAAGCAAGAGAAGTACAGAAAGAAACAAGAGAAGTGCAGAAAGAAGCAAAAGAGGTACAGAAAGATGCAAGAAGGGTACAGAAAGAAGAGAGTGAGGTGCAGAAAGAGGCAAGAGAGGTGCAGAAAGAAGCAAGAGAGGTGCAGAAAGAAGCAAGAGATGTGCAGAAAGAGGCAAGAGACGGGCAGAAGGAGGCAAGAGAGGTGCAGAAAGAAGTAAGAGAGGTGCAGAAAGAAGCAAGTGAGGTGCAGAAAGAGGCAAAAGAGGTGCAGAAAGAGGCAAGAGAAGTGTAGAAAGAGGAAGAAAGGTGCCGAAAGAGGCAAGAGAGGGGCAGAAAGAGGCAAGAGAGATACAGAAAGAAGCAAGAGAGGTACAGAAATAAGCAAGTGAGGTGAAGAAAGAAGCAAGAGAGGTGCGGAAAGAGGCAAGAGAGGTGCAGACAGAGGCAAGAGAAGAGCACAAAGAAGCAAGAGAGGGGCAGAAAAAAGAGAGTGAGGTACAGAAAGAGGAAATATACGTGCAGAAAGAAGCAAGAGAAATGTGGAAAGAGGCAGGCAAAGTGCAGAAAGAGGAAGAAAGGTGCAGAAAGAAGCAAGAGAAGTGTAGAAATAAGCAAGAGAGGCACAGCGAGAAGCAGGAGAAGTGATGAAAGAGGCAAGAGAGGTGCAGAAAGTAGCAAGAAAGGTACAGAAGGAAACAAGACAGGTGCAGAAAGAAGCCAGAGGAGTGCAGAAAGAAGAAAGAGAGGTGCAGAAAGAAGCAAGAGAGGTACAGAAAGAAGTCACAGGGGTGCAGGAAGAAGAGAGTGAGGTGCAGAGAGAGGCAAGAGAAGAGCAGAAAGAAGCAAGAGCCGTGCAGTGAGGTGCAAGAGAACTGCAGAAAGAAGCAAGAGAGGAGCAAAAGAAGAGAGTGAGGCGCAGAAAGAGGAGGAAAGGTGAAGAAAGAAGCAATAGAGGTACAGAAAGAAGCAAGAGATGTGCAGAAAGAAGAGAGTGAGGTGCAGAGAGAGGCAAGTGAGGTACAGAAAGAAGGGAGGTGCAGAAAGAGGAAGACGTGCAGAAAGAGGCAAGAGAATTGCAGAAAGATGAAGAAAGGTACAGAAAGAAGCAAGAGAAGTGCAGAAAGAATCTAGAGAAGTGCAGAAGGAGGAAGAAAGGTACAGAAAGAAGCAAGAGCAATGCAGAATGAGGAAGAAAGGTGCAGAATGAGGATGAAAGGCGCATAAAGAAGAAAGGGAAGTACAGAAAGAAGCAAGAGAAGTGCAGAAAGAAGCAAGAGAGGTACAGAAAGATGCAAGAGGGGTACAGAAAGAAGAGAGTGAGGTACAGAAATAGGCAAGAGAGGTGCAGAAAGAGGCAGGAGAGATGCAGAAAGAAGCAAGAGAGGTGCAGAAAGAGGCAAGAGAGGTGCAGAAAGAAGCAAGAGACGTGGAGAAAGAAGCAAGTGAGGTGCAGAAAGAGGCAAGAGAAGTACAAAAAGAAGCAAGTGAGGTGCAGAAAGAAGCAAGAGAGGTACAGAAAGATGCAAGGGGTGCAGAAATAAGAGAGTGAGGTGCAGAAAGAGGCAAGACAGGTGCAAAAAGAAGCAAGAGAGATGCAGAAATAAGCAAGTGAGGTGCAGAAAGAGGCAAAAGAGGTGCAGAAAGAAGCAAGAGAAGTGCCGAAAGAAGCAGGAGAGGTGGAGAAAGAAGCAATAGAGGTGCACAACGAAGAGAGTGAGGCGTAGAAAGAAGAGGAAAGGTGCAGAAATAAGCAAGAGAGGTGCAGAACAAAGAGAGAGGTGCTGAAAGAAGAGAGTGAGGTGCAGAGAGAGGCAAGAGAGGTGCAGAAAGAAGAGAGGTGCAAAAAGAGGAAGAGGTGTGCAGAAAGAGGCAAGAGAAGTACAGAAAGACAAAGAAAGGCATAAAAAGAAGCCAGAGAAATGCAGAAAGAAGCTAGAGAAGTACAGAGGGAGGAAGAAAGGTGCAGAAAGAAGCAAGAGCAATGCAGAATGAGGAAGAAAGGTGCAGAATGAGGATGAAAGGTGCATAAACAAGAAAGGGAAGTACAGAAAGAAGCAAGAGAAGTGCAGGAAGAAGCTAGAGAAGTGCAGAAGGAGGAAGAAAGGTGCAGAAAGAAGCAATAGCAATACAGAATGAGGAAGAAAGGTGCAGAATGAGGATGAAAGGCGCATAAACAAGAAAGGGAAATACAGAAAGAAGCAAGAGAAGTGCAGAAAGAAGCAAGAGAGGTACAGAAAGATGCAAGAGGGGTGCAGAAAGAAGAGAGTGAGGTGCAGAAACAGGCAAGAGAGGTGCAGAAAGAGGCAGGGGAGGTGCAGAAAGAAGCAAGAGAGGTGCAGAAAGAGGCAAGAGAGGTGCAGAAAGAAGCAAGAGACGTGGAGAAAGTAGCAAGTGAGGTGAAGAAAGAGGCAAGAGAAGTACAAATGAAGCAAGTGAGGTGCAGAAAGAAGAAAGTGAGGTGCAGAAAGAGGCATGATAGATGCAGAAAGAAGCAACAGATGTGCAGAAAGAGGCAAGAGAGGTGTAGAAAGAGGAAGAAAGGTGCAGAAAGATGAAGAGAGGTGCAACAAGAGACAAGAGAGGGGCAGAAAGAGGCAAGAGAGTTGCAGAAAGAGGCAAGAAAGATACAGAAAGAAGCAAGTGAGGTGTAGAAAGAGTTAAGAGAGGTGCAGAAAGAAGCAAGAGAAGTGCAGAAAGAAGCAAGAGAGGTGGAGAAAGAAACAATAGAGGTGCAAAAAGAAGAGAGTGAGGTGTAGAAAGAGGCAAGAGAGGTGCAGAAGGAGGCAAGAGAGGTGCAGAAAGAAGCAAGAGAGGTGCAGAAAGAAGCAAGAGATGTGCAAAAAGAGGCAAGAGGCAGGCAGAAGGAGGCAAGAGAGGTGCAGAAAGAAGAAGAGAGGTGCAGAAAGAAGCAAGTGAGGTGCAGAAAGAGGCATGAGAGGTGCAGAAAGAGGCAAGAGAAGTGTAGAAAGAGGAAGAAAGGTACCAAAAGAGGCAAGAGAGGGGCAGATAGAGGCAAGAGAGGTATAGAAAGAAGCAAGAGAGGTACAGAAAGAAGCAATTGAGGTGCAGCAAGAAGCAAGAGAGGTGCGAAAAGAGGCAAGAGAGGTGCAGACAGAGGCAAAAGAAGAGTACAAAGAAGGAAGAGAGGTGCAGAAAAAGAGAGTGAGGTGCAGAAAGAGGAAATAGAGGTGCAGAAAGAAGCAAGAGAAATGTGGAAAGAGGCAGGCGAAGTGCAGAAAGAAGAAGAAAGATGCAAAAAGAAGCAAGAGAAGTGTAGAAATAAGCAAGAGAGGTGCAGAAAGAAGCAAGAGAAGTGATGAAAGTAGCAAGAAAGGTACAGAAAGAAGCCAGAGGGGTGCAGGAAGAAGAGAGTGAGGTGCAGAAAGATGCAAGAAACGTGCAGAACAGGCAAGAGAAGTGCAGAAAGAAGCAAGAGCCATGCAGCGAGGTACACGAGAACTGCAGAAAGAAGCAAGAGAGGAGCAAAAGAAGATAGTGAGGCATAGAAAGAGGAGGAAAGGTGAAAGAAGCAAGAGAGGTACAGAAAGAAGCAAGAGAGGTGCAGAAGGAAGAAAGAGAGGTACAGAAAGAAGCAAGAGAGGTACAGAAAGAAGCCAGAGGGGTGCAGGAAGAAGAGAGTGAGGTGCAGAAAGAGGCAAGAAAGGTGCAGAAACAGGCAAGAGAAGTGCAGAAAGAAGCAAGAGCCGTGCAGCGAGGTGCAAGAGAACTGCAGAAAGAAGCAAGAGAGGAGCAAAAAGAAGATAGTGAGGCATAGAAAGAGGAGGAAAGGTGAAGAAAGAAGCAAGAGAGGTACATAAAGAAGCAAGAGAGGTGCAGAAAGAAGAAAGAGAGGTACAGAAAGAAGCAAGAGAGGTATAGAAAGAAGCCAGAGGGGTGCAGGAAGAAGAGAGTGAGGTGCAGTAAGAGGCAAGAAAGGTGCAGAAACAGGCAAGAGGAGAGCAGAAAGAAGCAAGAGCCGTGCAGAAAGAAGCAAGAGCAATGCAGAATGAGGAAGAAAGGTGCAGAATGAGGATGAAAGGTGCATAAACAAGAAAGGGCAGCACAGAAAGAAGCAAGAGAAGTGCAGAAAGAAACTAGAGAAGTGCAGAAGGAGGAAGAAAGGTGCAGAAAGAAGCAATAGCAATGCAGAATGAGGAAGAAAGGTGCAGAATGAGGATGAAAGGCGCATAAACAAGAAAGGGAAATACAGAAAGAAGCAAGAGAAGTGACGAAAGAAGCAAGAGAGGTACAGAAAGATGCAAGAGGGGTGCAGAAAGAAGAGAGTGAGGTGCAGAAACAGGCAAGAGAGGTGCAGAAAGAGGCAGGGGAGGTGCAGAAAGAAGCAAGAGAGGTGCAGAAAGAGGCAAGAGAGGTGCAGAAAGAAGCAAGAGACATGGAGAAAGTAGCAAGTGAGGTGAAGAAAGAGGCAAGAGAAGTACAAATGAAGCAAGTGAGGTGCAGAAAGAAGAAAGTGAGGTGCAGAAAGAGGCACGATAGATGCAGAAAGAAGCAACAGATGTGCAGAAAGAGGCAAGAGACGTGTAGAAAGAGGAAGAAAGGTGCAGAAAGATGAAGAGAGGTGCAACAAGAGACAAGAGAGGGGCAGAAAGAGGCAAGAGATTTGCAGAAAGAAGCAAGTGAGGTGTAGAAAGAGTCAAGAGAGGTGCAGAAAGAAGCAAGAGAAGTGCAGAAAGAAGCAAGTGATGTGTAGAAAGAGGCAAGAAAGGTGCAGAAAGAAGCAAGAGAGGTGGAGAAAGAAGCAATAGAGGTGCAAAAAGAAGAGAGAGGCGTAGAAAGAAGAGGAAAGGTGCAGAAATAAGCGAGAGAGGTGCAGAACGAAGCAAGAGAGGTGCTGAAAGAAGAGAGTGAGGTGCAGAGAGAAGCAAGAGAGGTGCAGATAGAAGAGAGGTGCAAAAAGAGGAAGAGATGTGCAGAAAGAGGCAAGAGAAGTACAGAAAGACAAAGAAAGGCGTAGAAAGAAGCCAGAGAAATGCAGAAATAACCAAGAGAAGTGCAGAAAGAGGAAGAAAGGTGCAGAAAGAAGCCAGAGAAATGCAGAAAGAGGAAGAAAGGTGCAGAAAGAGGATGAAAGGTACATAAAAAGCAAGAGAAGAACAGAAATATGCAAGAGAAGTGCAGAAAGAAGCAAGAGAGGTTCAGAAAGATGCAAGGGGTGCAGAAATAAGAGAGGGAGGTACAGAAAGAGGCAAGAGAGGTGCAGAAAGAAGCAAGAGAGGTACAGAAAGAGGCAAGAGAGGTGCTGAAAGAAGCAAGAGATGTGGAGAAAGAAGCAAGTGAGGTGCAGAAAGAGGCAAGTAAAGTACAAAAAGAAGCAAGTTATGTGCAGAAAGATGAGAGTGAGGTGCAGAAAGAGGCAAGAGAGATGCAGAAAGAAGCAACAGATGTGCAGAGAGAGGAAAAACGGGTGCAGTAAAAGGAAGAAAGGTGCAGAAAGAGATAAAAGTATAGAAAGAGGAAGAAAGGTGCAGAAAGATGAAGAGAGGTGCAAAAAGAGGCAAGAGAGGGGCAGAAAGAGGCAAGAGAGGTGCAAAAAGAAGCAAGAGAGATGCAGAAAGAAGCAAGTGAGGTGCAGAAAGAGGCAAGAGAGGTACAGAAAGAAGCAAGAGAAATGCAGAAAGAGGAAGAAAGGTGCAGAAAGAGGATGAAAGGTACATAAAGAAGCAAGAGAAGTACAGAAAGAAACAAGAGAAGTGCAGAAAGAAGCAAAAGAGGTACAGAAAGATGCAAGAGGGGTACAGAAAGAAGAGAGTGAGGTGCAGAAAGAGGCAAGAGAGGTGCAGAAAGAAGCAAGAGAGGTGCAGAAAGAAGCAAGAGATGTGCAGAAAGAGGCAAGAGACGGGCAGAAGGAGGCAAGAGAGGTGCAGAAAGAAGTAAGAGAGGTGCAGAAAGAAGCAAGTGAGGTGCAGAAAGAGGCAAAAGAGGTGCAGAAAGAGGCAAGAGAAGTGTAGAAAGAGGAAGAAAGGTGCCGAAAGTGGCAAGAGAGGGGCAGAAAGAGGCAAGAGAGGTACAGAAAGAAGCAAGAGAGGTACAGAAATAAGCAAGTGAGGTGAAGAAAGAAGCAAGAGAGGTGCGGAAAGAAGCAAGAGAGGTGCAGACAGAGGCAAGAGAAGAGCACAAAGAGGCAAGAGGGGGCAGAAAAAAGAGAGTGAGGTGCAGAAAGAGGAAATATAGGTGCAGAAAGAAGCAAGAGAAATGTGGAAAGAGGCAGGCGAAGTGCAGAAAGAGGAAGAAAGGTGCAGAAAGAAGCAAGAGAAGTGTAGAAATAAGCAAGAGAGGCACAGCGAGAAGCAGGAGAAGGGATGAAAGAGGCAAGAGAGGTACAGAAAAAAGCAAGAGAGGTGCAGAAAGTAGCAAGAAAGGGACAGAAGGAAACAAGACAGGTGCAGAAAGAAGCCAGAGGAGTGCAGGAAGAAGAGAGTGAGGTACAGAAAGAGGCAAGGGAGGTGCAGAAAGAAGAAAGAGAGGTGCAGAAAGAAGCAAGAGAGGTACAGAAAGAAGTCAGATGGGTGCAGGAAGAAGAGAGTGAGGTGCAGAAAGAGGCAAGAGAAGAGCAGAAAGAAGCAAGAGCCGTGCAGCGAGGTGCAAGAGAACTGCAGAAAGAAGCAAGAGAGGAGCAAAAAGAAGAGAGTGAGGCGCAGAAAGAGGAGGAAAGGTGAAGAAAGAAGCAATAGAGGTACAGAAAGAAGCAAGAGACGTGCAGAAAGAAGAGAGTGAGGTGCAGAGAGAGGCAAGTGAGGTACAGAAAGAAGGGAGGTGCAGAAAGAGGAAGACGTGCAGAAAGAGGCAAGAGAATTGCAGAAAGATGAAGAAAGGTACAGAAAGAAGCAAGAGAAGTGCAGAAAGAATCTAGAGAAGTGCAGAAGGAGGAAGAAAGGTGCAGAAAGAAGCAAGAGCAATGCAGAATGAGGAAGAAAGGTGCAGAATGAGGATGAAAGGCGCATAAAGAAGAAAGGGAAGTACAGAAAGAAGCAAGAGAAGTGCAGAAAGAAGCAAGAGAGGTACAGAAAGATGCAAGAGGGGTACAGAAAGAAGAGAGTGAGGTACAGAAACAGGCAAGAGAGGTGCAGAAAGAGGCAGGAGAGATGCAGAAAGAAGCAAGAGAGGTGCAGAAAGAGGCAAGAGAGGTGCAGAAAGAAGCAAGAGACATGGAGAAAGAAGCAAGTGAGGTGCAGAAAGAGGCAAGAGAAGTACAAAAAGAAGCAAGTGAGGTGCAGAAAGAAGCAAGAGACGTGGAGAAAGAAGCAAGTGAGGTGCAGAAAGAGGCAAGAGAAGTACAAAAAGAAGCAAGAGAGGTGCAGAAAGAGGCAAGATAGTTGCAGAAAGAAGCAACAGATGTGCAGAAAGAGGTAAGGGAGGTGCTGAAAGAGGAAGAAAGGGGCAGAAAGATGAAGAGAGGTGCAAAAAGAGACAAGAGAGGGGCAGAAAGAGGCAAGAGAGTTGCAGAAAGAAGCAAGAGAGGTGCAGGAAGAAGCAAGTGAGGTGTAGAAAGAGGCAAGAGAGGTGCATAAAGAAGCAAGGGAAGTGTAGAAAGAAGCAAGAGGGGTGGAGAAAGAAGCAATAGAGGTGCAAAAAGAAGAGAGTGAGGCGTAGAAAGAAGAGGAAAGGTGCAGAAATAAGCAAGAGAGGTGCAGATCGAAGCAAGAGAGGTGCTGAAAGTAGAGAGTGAGGTGCAGAGAGAGGCAAGAGAGGTGCACAAAGAAGAGGCAAGAGAAGTACAGAAAGACAAAGAAAGGCATAGAAAGAAGCCGGAGAAATGCATAATGAAGCAAGAGAAGTGCAGAAAGAGGAAGAAAGGTGCAGAAAGAAGCAAGAGAAATGCAGAAAGAGGAAGAAAGGTGCAGAAAGAGGATGAAAGGTGCAAAAAAGCAAGAGAAGAACAGAGAGAAGGAAGAGAAGTGCAGAAAGAAGCAAGAGAGGTACAGAAAGATACAAGGGGTGCAGAAATCTAAGAGTGAGGTACAGAAAGAGGCAAGAGAGGTGCAGAAAGAGGCAAGAGACGTGTAGAAAGAAGCAAGTGAGGTGCGGAAAGAGGCAAGTAAAGTACAAAAAGAAGCAAGTTATGTGGAGAAAGAAGAGAGTGAGGTGTAGAAAGAGGCAAGAGAGGTGCAGAAGGAGGCAAGAGAGGTGCAGAAAGAAGCAAGAGAGGTGCAGAAAGAAGCAAGAGATGTGCAGAAAGAGGCAAGAGGCAGTGCAGAAGGAGGCAAGAGAGGTGCAGAAAGAAGCAAGAGAGGTGCAGAAAGAAGCAAGTGAGGTGCAGAAAGAGGCATGAGAGGTGCAGAAAGAGGCAAGAGAAGTGTAGAAAGAGGAAGAAAGGTACCAAAAGAGGCAAGAGAGGTGCAGATAGAGGCAAGAGAGGTATAGAAAGAAGCAAGAGAGGTACAGAAAGAAGCAAGAGAGGTGCAGAAAGAAGCAAGAGAGGTGCAGAAAGAAGCAAGAGAGGTGCAGACAGAGGCAAAAGAAGAGTACAAAGAAGCAAGAGAGGTGCAGAAAGAAGCAGAGTGAGGTGCAGAAAGAGGAAATAGAGGTGCAGAAAGAAGCAAGAGAAATGTGGAAAGAGGCAGGCGAGGTGCAGAAAGAAGAAGAAAGATGCAAAAAGAAGCAAGAGAAGTGTAGAAATAAGCAAGAGAGGTGCAGAAAGAAGCAAGAGAAGTGCATGAAAGAAGCAAGAGAGGTACAGAAAGAAGCAAGAGAGGTGCAGAAAGAAGAAGAGAGGTGCAGAAAGAGGCAAGAAAGGTGCAGAAACAGGCAAGAGAAGTGCAGAAAGAAGCAAGAGACGTGCAGTGAGGAACAAGAGAACTGCAGAAAGAAGCAAGAGAGGATGCAAAAGAAGATAGTGAGGCATAGAAAGAGGAGGAAAGGTAGAAAGAAGCAAGAGAGGTGCAGAAAGAAGCAAGAGAGGTGCAGAAAGAAGCAAGAGAGGTACAGAAAGAAGCAAGAGAGGTACAGAAAGAAGCAAGAGAGGTGCAGAAAGAAGAGAGTGAGGTGCAGAAAGAGGCAAGAAAGGTGCAGAAACAGGCAAGAGAAGTGCAGAAAGAAGCAAGAGCCGTGCAGCGAAGATGCAAGAGAACTGCAGAAAGAAGCAAGAGAGGAGCAGAAAGAAGATAGTGAGGCATAGAAAGAGGAGAGAAAGGTGAAGAAAGAGGCAAGAGAGGTACATAAAGAAGCAAGAGAGGTGCAGAAAGAAGAAAGAGAGGTGCAGAAAGAAGAAAGAGAGGTGCAGAAAGAAGCAAGAGAAGTGCAGAAAGAAGCAAGTGATGTGTAGAAAGAGGCAAGAGAGGTGCAGAAAGAAGCAAGAGAGGTGGAGAAAGAAGCAATAGAGGTGCAAAAAGAAGAGAGAGGCGTAGAAAGAAGAGGAAAGGTGCAGAAATAAGCGAGAGAGGTGCAGAACGAAGCAAGAGAGGTGCTGAAAGAAGAGAGTGAGGTGCAGAGAGAAGCAAGAGAGGTGCAGATAGAAGAGAGGTGCAAAGAGAGGAAGAGATGTGCAGAAAGAGGCAAGAGAAGTACAGAAAGACAAAGAAAGGCGCAGAAAGAAGCCAGAGAAATGCAGAAATAACCAAGAGAAGTGCAGAAAGAGGAAGAAAGGTGCAGAAAGAAGCCAGAGAAATGCAGAAAGAGGCAAGAAAGGTGCAGAAAGAGGATGAAAGGTACATAAAGAAGCAAGAGAAGAACAGAAATATGCAAGAGAAGTGCAGAAAGAAGCAAGAGAGGTTCAGAAAGATGCAAGAGAGGTGCAGAAATAAGAGAGGGAGGTACAGAAAGAGGCAAGAGAGGTGCAGAAAGAAGCAAGAGAGGTACAGAAAGAGGCAAGAGAGGTGCTGAAAGAAGCAAGAGATGTGGAGAAAGAAGCAAGTGAGGTGCAGAAAGAGGCAAGTAGAGTACAGAAAGAAGCAAGTTATGTGCAGAAAGATGAGAGTGAGGTGCAGAAAGAGGCAAGAGAGATGCAGAAAGAAGCAACAGATGTGCAGAGAGAGGAAAAACGAGTGCAGAAAAAGGAAGAAAGGTGCAGAAAGAGATAAAAGTATAGAAAGAGGAAGAAAGGTGCAGAAAGATGAAGAGAGGTGCAAAAAGAGGCAAGAGAGGGGCAGAAAGAGGCAAGAGAGGTGCAAAAAGAAGCAAGAGAGATGCAGAAAGAAGCAAGTGAGGTGCAGAAAGAGGCAAGAGAGGTACAGAAAGAAGCAAGAGAAGTGCCGAAAGAAGCAAGAGAGGTGGAGAAAGAAGCAAGAGAGGTGCAGAAAGGGCAAGAGAGGTGTAGAAAGAACCAAGAGAAATGCAGAAAGAGGAAGAAAGGTGCAGAAAGAGGATGAAAGGTACATAAAGAAGCAAGAGAAGTACAGAAAGAAACAAGAGAAGTGCAGAAAGAAGCAAAAGAGGTACAGAAAGATGCAAGAAGGGTACAGAAAGAAGAGAGTGAGGTGCAGAAAGAGGCAAGAGAGGTGCAGAAAGAAGCAAGAGAGGTGCAGAAAGAAGCAAGAGATGTGCAGAAAGAGGCAAGAGACGGGCAGAAGGAGGCAAGAGAGGTGCAGAAAGAAGTAAGAGAGGTGCAGAAAGAAGCAAGTGAGGTGCAGAAAGAGGCAAAAGAGGTGCAGAAAGAGGCAAGAGAAGTGTAGAAAGAGGAAGAAAGGTGCCGAAAGAGGCAAGAGAGGTGCAGAAAGAGGCAAGAGAGATACAGAAAGAAGCAAGAGAGGTACAGAAATAAGCAAGTGAGGTGAAGAAAGAAGCAAGAGAGGTGCGGAAAGAGGCAAGAGAGGTGCAGACAGAGGCAAGAGAAGAGCACAAAGAAGCAAGAGAGGTGCAGAAAAAGAGAGTGAGGTACAGAAAGAGGAAATATACGTGCAGAAAGAAGCAAGAGAAATGTGGAAAGAGGCAGGCAAAGTGCAGAAAGAGGAAGAAAGGTGCAGAAAGAAGCAAGAGAAGTGTAGAAATAAGCAAGAGAGGCACAGCGAGAAGCAGGAGAAGTGATGAAAGAGGCAAGAGAGGTACAGAAAAAGCAAGAGAGGTGCAGAAAGTAGCAAGAAAGGTACAGAAGGAAACAAGACAGGTGCAGAAAGAAGCCAGAGGAGTGCAGGAAGAAGAGAGTGAGGTACAGAAAGAGCCAAGGGAGGTGCAGAAAGAAGAAAGAGAGGTGCAGAAAGAAGCAAGAGAGGTACAGAAAGAAGTCACAGGGGTGCAGGAAGAAGAGAGTGAGGTGCAGAGAGAGGCAAGAGAAGAGCAGAAAGAAGCAAGAGCCGTGCAGTGAGGTGCAAGAGAACTGCAGAAAGAAGCAAGAGAGGAGCAAAAAGAAGAGAGTGAGGCGCAGAAAGAGGAGGAAAGGTGAAGAAAGAAGCAATAGAGGTACAGAAAGAAGCAAGAGATGTGCAGAAAGAAGAGAGTGAGGTGCAGAGAGAGGCAAGTGCGGTACAGAAAGAAGGGAGGTGCAGAAAGAGGAAGACGTGCAGAAAGAGGCAAGAGAATTGCAGAAAGATGAAGAAAGGTACAGAAAGAAGCAAGAGAAGTGCAGAAAGAATCTAGAGAAGTGCAGAAGGAGGAAGAAAGGTACAGAAAGAAGCAAGAGCAATGCAGAATGAGGAAGAAAGGTGCAGAATGAGGATGAAAGGCGCATAAAGAAGAAAGGGAAGTACAGAAAGAAGCAAGAGAAGTGCAGAAAGAAGCAAGAGAGGTACAGAAAGATGCAAGAGGGGTACAGAAAGAAGAGAGTGAGGTACAGAAATAGGCAAGAGAGGTGCAGAAAGAGGCAGGAGAGATGCAGAAAGAAGCAAGAGAGGTGCAGAAAGAGGCAAGAGAGGTGCAGAAAGAAGCAAGAGACGTGGAGAAAGAAGCAAGTGAGGTGCAGAAAGAGGCAAGAGAAGTACAAAAAGAAGCAAGTGAGGTGCAGAAAGAAGCAAGAGAGGTACAGAAAGATGCAAGGAGGTGCAGAAATAAGAGAGTGAGGTGCAGAAAGAGGCAAGACAGGTGCAAAAAGAAGCAAGAGAGATGCAGAAATAAGCAAGTGAGGTGCAGAAAGAGGCAAGAGAGGTGCAGAAAGAAGCAAGAGAAGTGCAGAAAGAAGCAGGAGAGGTGGAGAAAGAAGCAATAGAGGTGCACAACGAAGAGAGTGAGGCGTAGAAAGAAGAGGAAAGGTGCAGAAATAAGCAAGAGAGGTGCAGAACAAAGCAAGAGAGGTGCTGAAAGAAGAGAGTGAGGTGCAGAGAGAGGCAAGAGAGGTGCAGAAAGAAAGAGAGGTGCAAAAAGAGGAAGAGGTGTGCAGAAAGAGGCAAGAGAAGTACAGAAAGAGCAAAGAAAGGCATAAAAAGAAGCCAGAGAAATGCAGAAAGAAGCAAGAGAAGTGCAGAGAGAGGAAGAAAGGTGCAGAAAGAAGCAAGAGCAATGCAGAAAGAGGAAGAAAGGTGCAGAAATGAGGATGAAAGGTGCATAAACAAGAAAGAGAAGTACAGAAAGAAGCAAGAGAAGTGCAGGAAGAAGCTAGAGAAGTGCAGAAGGAGGAAGAAAGGTGCAGAAAGAAGCAAGAGCAAGTACAGAATGAGGAAGAAAGGTGCAGAATGAGGATGAAAGGCGCATAAACAAGAAAGGGAAATACAGAAAGAAGCAAGAGAAGTGCAGAAAGAAGCAAGAGAGGTACAGAAAGATGCAAGAGGGGTACAGAAAGAAGAGAGTGAGGTGCAGAAACAGGCAAGAGAGGTGCAGAAAGAGGCAGGAGAGGTGCAGAAAGAAGCAAGAGAGGTGCAGAAAGAGGCAAGAGAGGTGCAGAAAGAAGCAAGAGACGTGGAGAAAGAAGCAAGTGAGGTGCAGAAAGAGGCAAGAGAAGTACAAAAAGAAGCAAGTGAGGTGCAGAAAGAAGCAAGAGAGGTGCAGAAAGAGGCATGAGAGGTGCAGAAAGAAGCAAGAGAAATGCAGAAAAAGGCAGGAGAGGTGCCGAAAGCGGCCAGAGAGGTGCAGAAAGAGGCAAGAGAGATGCAGAAAAAGGCAAGAGAGGTGCAGAAAGAGGCAAGTGAGTTGCAGAAATGGGCAAGAGGGGTGCAGAAAGAGGCAAGCGGGGTGCAGAAAGAAGCAAGAGAGGTGCAGAAAGAAGCAAGAGAAGTGCAGAAAGAAGCAAGAGAGGTGCAGAAAGAAGCAAGAGAGGTGCAGAAAGAAGCAGAGAGAGGTGCAGAAAGAGGCAAGAGAGGTGCAGAAAGAGGCAAGAGAGGTGCAGAAAGAAGCAAGAGAGGTGCAGAAAGAAGCAAGAGAGGTGCAGAAAGAGGCAAGAGAGCAGTGCAGAAAGAGGCAAGAGAGGTGCAGAAAGAAGAAGAGAGGTGCAGAAAGAAGCAAGAGAGGTGCAGAAAGAGGCAAGAGAAGTGCAGAAAGAGGCAAGAGAAGTGCAGAAAAAGGTAAGAGGGGTACAGAAAGAAGCAAGAGAGGTGTAGAAAGAGGAAGAGAGGTATAGAAAGAAGCAAGAGAGGTACAGAAAGAAGCAAGAAAGGTGCAGAAAGAAGCAAGAAAGGTGCAAAAAGAGCCAAAAGAGGTGCAGACAGAGGCAAGAGAAGAGTACAAAGAAGGAAGAGAGGTGCAGAAAGAGAGAGAGAGGTGCAGAAAGAGGCAAGAGAGGTGCAAAAAGAGGCAAGAGAAGTGCAGAAAGAAGCAAGAGAAAGTGCAGAAAGAAGCAAGAGAAGTGCAGAAAGAAGCAAGAGTAGTGCGGAAAGAGGAAGAAAGGTGCAGAAAGAAGCTAGAGAAATGCAGAAAGAGGCAAGAGATATGCAGAAAGAAGATGAAAGGTGCAGAAAGAAGCAAGAGAAGTGCTGAAAGAAGCAAGAGAGGTACAGAAAGAAGCAAGAGAGGTGCAGAAAGAGGCAAGAGAGGTGCAGAAAGAAGCAAGTGAGGTGCAGAAAGAAGCAAGAGAGGTGCAGAAAGAAGCAAGAGAGGTGCAGAAAGAAGCAAGTGAGGTGCAGAAAGAGGAAGAAAGGTACATAAAGGAGCAAGAGAGGTGCAGAGAAAAGCAAGAGAGGTGCAGAAGGAAGCAAGAGAGGTGCAGAAAGAGGCAAGAGAGGTGCAGAAAGAAGCAAGAGAGGTGCAGAAAGAAGCAAGAGAGGTGCAAAAAGAGGCAAGAGGCAGGCAGAAGGAGGCAAGAGAGGTGCAGAAAGAAGCAAGAGAGGTGCAGAAAGAAGCAAGTGAGGTGCAGAAAGAGGCATAGAGAGGTGCAGAAAGAGGCAAGAGAAGTGTAGAAAGAGGAAGAAAGGTACCAGAAAGAGGCAAGAGAGGTGCAGAAAGAGGCAAGAGAGGTACAGAAAGAAGCAAGAGAGGTACAGAAAGAAGCAAGTGAGGTGCAGAAAGAAGCAAGAGAGGTGCAGAAAGAGGCAAGAGAGGTGCAGACAGAGGCAAGAGAAGAGTACAAAGAAGGAAGAGAGGTGCAGAAAGAAGAGAGTGAGGTGCAGAAAGAGGCAATAGAGGTGCAGAAAGAAGCAAGAGAAGTGTAGAAAGAGGCAAGAGAAGTGCAGAAAGAAGAAAGAAAGATGCAAAAAGAAGCAAGAGAAGTGCAGAAAGAAGCAAGAGAGGTGCAGAAAGAAGCAAGAGAAGTGCATGAAAGTAGCAAGAGAGGTACAGAAAGAAGCCAGAGGGGTGCAGGAAGAAGAAGAGTGAGGTGCAGAAAGAGGCAAGAAAGGTGCAGAAACAGGCAAGAGAAGTGCAGAAAGAAGCAAGAGACGTGCAGTGAGGTACAAGAGAACTGCAGAAAGAAGCAAGAGAGGAGCAGAAAGAAGATAGTGAGGCATAGAAAGAGGAGGAAAGGTGAAAGAAGCAAGAGAGGTGCAGAAAGAAGCAAGAGAGGTGCAGAAAGAAGAAAGAGAGGTACAGAAAGAAGCAAGAGAGGTACAGAAAGAAGCAAGAGAGGTGCCGAAAGAAGAGAGTGAGGTGCAGAAAGAGGCAAGAGAGGTGCAGAAACAGGCAAGAGAAGTGCAGAAAGAAGCAAGAGACGTGCAGAAAGAGTGCAAGAGAACTGCAGAAAGAAGCAAGAGAGGAGCAGAAAGAAGCATAGTGAGGCATAGAAAGAGGAGGAAAGGTGAAGAAAGAAGCAAGAGAGGTACATAAAGAAGCAAGAGAGGTGCAGAAAGAAGCAAGAGTGGTGTGGAAAGAAGCAAGAGAGGTGCAGAAAGAAGCAAGAGAAGTACAGAAAGAAGCAAGAAAAGTGCAGAAAGAGGCAAGAGAGGTGCAGAAAGAAGCAAGAGAGGTGGAGAAAGAAGCAATAGAGGTGCAAAAAGAAGAGAGAGGCGTAGAAAGAAGAGGAAAGGTGCAGAAATAAGCGAGAGAGGTGCAGAACGAAGCAAGAGAGGTGCTGAAAGAAGAGAGTGAGGTGCAGAGAGAAGCAAGAGAGGTGCAGATAGAAGAGAGGTGCAAAGAGAGGAAGAGATGTGCAGAAAGAGGCAAGAGAAGTACAGAAAGACAAAGAAAGGCGTAGAAAGAAGCCAGAGAAATGCAGAAATAACCAAGAGAAGTGCAGAAAGAGGAAGAAAGGTGCAGAAAGAAGCCAGAGAAATGCAGAAAGAGGAAGAAAGGTGCAGAAAGAGGATGAAAGGTACATAAAAAGCAAGAGAAGAACAGAAATATGCAAGAGAAGTGCAGAAAGAAGCAAGAGAGGTTCAGAAAGATGCAAGGGGTGCAGAAATAAGAGAGGGAGGTACAGAAAGAGGCAAGAGAGGTGCAGAAAGAAGCAAGAGAGGTACAGAAAGAGGCAAGAGAGGTGCTGAAAGAAGCAAGAGATGTGGAGAAAGAAGCAAGTGAGGTGCAGAAAGAGGCAAGTAAAGTACAAAAAGAAGCAAGTTATGTGCAGAAAGATGAGAGTGAGGTGCAGAAAGAGGCAAGAGAGATGCAGAAAGAAGCAACAGATGTGCAGAGAGAGGAAAAACAGGTGCAGAAAAAGGAAGAAAGGTGCAGAAAGAGATAAAAGTATAGAAAGAGGAAGAAAGGTGCAGAAAGATGAAGAGAGGTGCAAAAAGAGGCAAGAGAGGGGCAGAAAGAGGCAAGAGAGGTGCAAAAAGAAGCAAGAGAGATGCAGAAAGAAGCAAGTGAGGTGCAGAAAGAGGCAAGAGAGGTACAGAAAGAAGCAAGAGAAGTGCCGAAAGAAGCAAGAGAGGTGGAGAAAGAAGCAAGAGAGGTGCAGAAAGGGCAAGGGAGGTGTAGAAAGAACCAAGAGAAATGCAGAAAAGAGGAAGAAAGGTGTAGAAAGAGGATGAAAGGTACATAAAGAAGCAAGAGAAGTACAGAAAGAAACAAGAGAAGTGCAGAAAGAAGCAAAAGAGGTACAGAAAGATGCAAGAAGGGTACAGAAAGAAGAGAGTGAGGTGCAGAAAGAGGCAAGAGAGGTGCAGAAAGAAGCAAGAGAGGTGCAGAAAGAAGCAAGAGATGTGCAGAAAGAGGCAAGAGACGGGCAGAAGGAGGCAAGAGAGGTGCAGAAAGAAGTAAGAGAGGTGCAGAAAGAAGCAAGTGAGGTGCAGAAAGAGGCAAAAGAGGTGCAGAAAGAGGCAAGAGAAGTGTAGAAAGAGGAAGAAAGGTGCCGAAAGAGGCAAGAGAGGGGCAGAAAGAGGCAAGAGAGATACAGAAAGAAGCAAGAGAGGTACAGAAATAAGCAAGTGAGGTGAAGAAAGAAGCAAGAGAGGTGCGGAAAGAGGCAAGAGAGGTGCAGACAGAGGCAAGAGAAGAGCACAAAGAAGCAAGAGAGGGGCAGAAAAAGAGAGTGAGGTACAGAAAGAGGAAATATAAGTGCAGAAAGAAGCAAGAGAAATGTGGAAAGAGGCAGGCAAAGTGCAGAAAGAGGAAGAAAGGTGCAGAAAGAAGCAAGAGAAGTGTAGAAATAAGCAAGAGAGGCACAGCGAGAAGCAGGAGAAGTGATGAAAGAGGCAAGAGAGGTACAGAAAAAAGCAAGAGAGGTGCAGAAAGTAGCAAGAAAGGTACAGAAGGAAACAAGACAGGTGCAGAAAGAAGCCAGAGGAGTGCAGGAAGAAGAGAGTGAGGTACAGAAAGAGCCAAGGGAGGTGCAGAAAGAAGAAAGAGAGGTGCAGAAAGAAGCAAGAGAGGTACAGAAAGAAGTCACAGGGGTGCAGGAAGAAGAGAGTGAGGTGCAGAGAGAGGCAAGAGAAGAGCAGAAAGAAGCAAGAGCCGTGCAGTGAGGTGCAAGAGAACTGCAGAAAGAAGCAAGAGAGGAGCAAAAAGAAGAGAGTGAGGCGCAGAAAGAGGAGGAAAGGTGAAGAAAGAAGCAATAGAGGTACAGAAAGAAGCAAGAGATGTGCAGAAAGAAGAGAGTGAGGTGCAGAGAGAGGCAAGTGAGGTACAGAAAGAAGGGAGGTGCAGAAAGAGGAAGACGTGCAGAAAGAGGCAAGAGAATTGCAGAAAGATGAAGAAAGGTACAGAAAGAAGCAAGAGAAGTGCAGAAAGAATCTAGAGAAGTGCAGAAGGAGGAAGAAAGGTACAGAAAGAAGCAAGAGCAATGCAGAATGAGGAAGAAAGGTGCAGAATGAGGATGAAAGGCGCATAAAGAAGAAAGGGAAGTACAGAAAGAAGCAAGAGAAGTGCAGAAAGAAGCAAGAGAGGTACAGAAAGATGCAAGAGGGGTACAGAAAGAAGAGAGTGAGGTACAGAAATAGGCAAGAGAGGTGCAGAAAGAGGCAGGAGAGATGCAGAAAGAAGCAAGAGAGGTGCAGAAAGAGGCAAGAGAGGTGCAGAAAGAAGCAAGAGACGTGGAGAAAGAAGCAAGTGAGGTGCAGAAAGAGGCAAGAGAAGTACAAAAAGAAGCAAGTGAGGTGCAGAAAGAAGCAAGAGAGGTACAGAAAGATGCAAGAGGTGCAGAAATAAGAGAGTGAGGTGCAGAAAGAGGCAAGAGAGGTGCAGAAAGAAGCAAGAGAGATGCAGAAATAAGCAAGTGAGGTGCAGAAAGAGGCAAGAGAGGTGCAGAAAGAAGCAAGAGAAGTGCAGAAAGAAGCAGGAGAGGTGGAGAAAGAAGCAATAGAGGTGCAAAAAGAAGAGAGTGAGGCGTAGAAAGAAGAGGAAAGGTGCAGAAATAAGCAAGAGAGGTGCAGAACAAAGCAAGAGAGGTGCTGAAAGAAGAGAGTGAGGTGCAGAGAGAGGCAAGAGAGGTGCAGAAAGAAGAGAGGTGCAAAAAGAGGAAGAGGTGTGCAGAAAGAGGCAAGAGAAGTACAGAAAGACAAAGAAAGGCATAGAAAGAAGCCAGAGAAATGCAGAAAGAAGCAAGAGAAGTACAGAAAGAGGAAGAAAGGTGCAGAAAGAAGCAAGAGCAATGCAGAATGAGGAAGAAAGGTGCAGAAAGAGGATGAAAGGTGCATAAACAAGAAAGAGAAGTACAGAAAGAAGCAAGAGAAGTGCAGAAAGAAGCAAGAGAAGTGCAGAAAGATGGAATGAAAGGTGCAGAAAGAAGCAATAGAGATACAGAATGAGGCAAGAGAGGTGCAGAAAGAGGCATGAAAGGCGCAGAAACAAGACAAGGGAAAGTACAGAAAGAAGCAAGAGAAGTGCAGAAAGAAGCAAGAGAGGTACAGAAAGAGGCAAGAGAGGTGCAGAAAGAAGCAGAGAGAGGTGCAGAAAGAGGCAAGAGAGGTGCAGAAAGAGGCAAGAGAGGTGCAGAAAGAAGCAAGAGAGAGGTGCAGAAAGAGGCAAGAGAGGTGCAGAAAGAAGCAAGAGACGTGCAGAAAGAAGCAAGTGAGGTGCAGAAAGAGGCAAGAGAAGTACAGAAAGAAGCAAGTGAGGTGCAGAAAGAAGAAAGAGAGGTGCAGAAAGAGGCATGATAGGTGCAGAAAGAAGCAAGAGAAGTGCAGAAAGAAGCAAGAGAGGTGCAGAAAGAGGCAAGAAAGGTGCAGAAAGATGCAAGAGAGGTGCAGACAAGAGACAAGAGAGGTGCAGAAAGAGGCAAGAGAGTTGCAGAAAGAGGCAAGAAAGATGCAGAAAGAAGCAAGTGAGGTGCAGAAAGAGGCAAGAGAGGTGCAGAAAGAAGCAAGAGAAGTGCAGAAAGAAGCAAGAGAGGTGGAGAAAGAAACAATAGAGGTGCAAAAGAAGAGAGTGAGGTGTAGAAAGAAGCAAGAGAGGTGCAGAAAGAAGCAAGAGAGGTGCAGAAAGAAGCAAGAGAGGTGCAGAAAGAAGCAAGAGATGTGCAGAAAGAGGCAAGAGGCAGGTGCAGAAGGAGGCAAGAGAGGTGCAGAAAGAAGAAGAGAGGTGCAGAAAGAAGCAAGAGAGGTGCAAAGAAAGAAAGGCATAAGAGAGGAATGCAGAAAGAGGCAAGAGAAGTGTAGAAAGAGGAAGAAAGGTGCAGAAAGAAGCAAGAGAGGTGCAGAATAGAGGCAAGAGAGGTATAGAAAGGATAAGCAAGAAAGAGGTACAGAAAGAAGCAATTGAGGTGCAGCAAGAAGCAAGAGAGGTGCGAAAAGAGGCAAGAGAGGTGCAGACAGAGGCAAAAGAAGAGTACAAAGAAGGAAGAGAGGTGCTGAAAGTAGAGAGTGAGGTGCAGAGAGAGGCAAGAGAGGTGCACAAAGAAGAGGCAAGAGAAGTGCAGAAAGAGGCAAAGAGAGGTGCAGAAAGAAGCAAGAGAAGTGCAGAAAGAAGCAAGAGAAGTGCAGAAAGAGGCAAGAAAGGTGCAGAAAGAAGCAAGAGAAGTGCAGAAAGAGGAAGAGAGGTGCAGAAAGAGGATGAAAGGTGCAGAAAGAAGCAAGAGAAGAACAGAGAGAGAGGCAAGAGAAGTGCAGAAAGAAGCAAGAGAGGTGCAGAAAGATGCAAGAGAGGTGCAGAAAGATGCAAGAGTGAGGTACAGAAAGAGGCAAGAGAGGTGCAGAAAGAGGCAAGAGAGGTGCAGAAAGAAGCAAGTAGAGGTGCAGAAAGAAGCAAGAGAAGTGCAGAAAGAAGCAAGTTAGGTGGAGAAAGAAGAGAGAGAGGTGTAGAAAGAGGCAAGAGAGGTGCAGAAGGAGGCAAGAGAGGTGCAGAAAGAAGCAAGAGAGGTGCAGAAAGAAGCAAGAGATGTGCAAAAAGAGGCAAGAGGCAGGCAGAAGGAGGCAAGAGAGGTGCAGAAAGAAGAAGAGAGGTGCAGAAAGAAGCAAGTGAGGTGCAGAAAGAGGCATGAGAGGTGCAGAAAGAGGCAAGAGAAGTGTAGAAAGAGGAAGAAAGGTACCAAAAGAGGCAAGAGAGGGGCAGATAGAGGCAAGAGAGGTATAGAAAGAAGCAAGAGAGGTACAGAAAGAAGCAATTGAGGTGCAGCAAGAAGCAAGAGAGGTGCGGAAAGAGGCAAGAGAGGTGCAGACAGAGGCAAAAGAAGAGTACAAAGAAGGAAGAGAGGTGCAGAAAAAGAGAGTGAGGTGCAGAAAGAGGAAATAGAGGTGCAGAAAGAAGCAAGAGAAATGTGGAAAGAGGCAGGTGAAGTGCAGAAAGAAGAAGAAAGATGCAAAAAGAAGCAAGAGAAGTGTAGAAATAAGCAAGAGAGGTGCAGAAAGAAGCAAGAGAAGTGATGAAAGTAGCAAGAAAGGTACAGAAAGAAGCCAGAGGGGTGCAGGAAGAAGAGAGTGAGGTGCAGAAAGAGGCAAGAAAGGTGCAGAAACAGGCAAGAGAAGTGCAGAAAGAAGCAAGAGCCGTGCAGTGAGGTACAAGAGAACTGCAGAAAGAAGCAAGAGAGAGCAAAAGAAGATAGTGAGGCATAGAAAGAGGAGGAAAGGTGAAAGAAGCAAGAGAGGTACAGAAAGAAGCAAGAGAGGTGCAGAAGGAAGAAAGAGAGGTACAGAAAGAAGCAAGAGAGGTACAGAAAGAAGCCAGAGGGGTGCAGGAAGAAGAGAGTGAGGTGCAGAAAGAGGCAAGAAAGGTGCAGAAACAGGCAAGAGAAGTGCAGAAAGAAGCAAGAGCCGTGCAGCGAGGTGCAAGAGAACTGCAGAAAGAAGCAAGAGAGGAGCAAAAAGAAGATAGTGAGGCATAGAAAGAGGAGGAAAGGTGAAGAAAGAAGCAAGAGAGGTACATAAAGAAGCAAGAGAGGTGCAGAAAGAAGAAAGAGAGGTGCAGAAAGAAGAAAGAGAGGTGCAGAAAGAAGCAAGAGAAGTGCAGAAAGAAGCAAGTGATGTGTAGAAAGAGGCAAGAGAGGTGCAGAAAGAAGCAAGAGAGGTGGAGAAAGAAGCAATAGAGGTGCAAAAAGAAGAGAGAGGCGTAGAAAGAAGAGGAAAGGTGCAGAAATAAGCGAGAGAGGTGCAGAACGAAGCAAGAGAGGTGCTGAAAGAAGAGAGTGAGGTGCAGAGAGAAGCAAGAGAGGTGCAGATAGAAGAGAGGTGCAAAGAGAGGAAGAGATGTGCAGAAAGAGGCAAGAGAAGTACAGAAAGACAAAGAAAGGCGTAGAAAGAAGCCAGAGAAATGCAGAAATAACCAAGAGAAGTGCAGAAAGAGGAAGAAAGGTGCAGAAAGAAGCCAGAGAAATGCAGAAAGAGGAAGAAAGGTGCAGAAAGAGGATGAAAGGTACATAAAGAAGCAAGAGAAGAACAGAAATATGCAAGAGAAGTGCAGAAAGAAGCAAGAGAGGTTCAGAAAGATGCAAGGGGTGCAGAAATAAGAGAGGGAGGTACAGAAAGAGGCAAGAGAGGTGCAGAAAGAAGCAAGAGAGGTACAGAAAGAGGCAAGAGAGGTGCTGAAAGAAGCAAGAGATGTGGAGAAAGAAGCAAGTGAGGTGCAGAAAGAGGCAAGTAAAGTACAAAAAGAAGCAAGTTATGTGCAGAAAGATGAGAGTGAGGTGCAGAAAGAGGCAAGAGAGATGCAGAAAGAAGCAACAGATGTGCAGAGAGAGGAAAAACGGGTGCAGAAAAAGGAAGAAAGGTGCAGAAAGAGATAAAAGTATAGAAAGAGGAAGAAAGGTGCAGAAAGATGAAGAGAGGTGCAAAAAGAGGCAAGAGAGGGGCAGAAAGAGGCAAGAGAGGTGCAAAAAGAAGCAAGAGAGATGCAGAAAGAAGCAAGTGAGGTGCAGAAAGAGGCAAGAGAGGTACAGAAAGAAGCAAGAGAAGTGCCGAAAGAAGCAAGAGAGGTGGAGAAAGAAGCAAGAGAAGTGCAGAAAGAGGCAAGGGAGGTGTAGAAAGAACCAAGAGAAATGCAGAAAGAGGAAGAAAGGTGCAGAAAGAGGATGAAAGGTACATAAAGAAGCAAGAGAAGTACAGAAAGAAACAAGAGAAGTGCAGAAAGAAGCAAAAGAGGTACAGAAAGATGCAAGAAGGGTACAGAAAGAAGAGAGTGAGGTGCAGAAAGAGGCAAGAGAGGTGCAGAAAGAAGCAAGAGAGGTGCAGAAAGAAGCAAGAGATGTGCAGAAAGAGGCAAGAGACGGGCAGAAGGAGGCAAGAGAGGTGCAGAAAGAAGTAAGAGAGGTGCAGAAAGAAGCAAGTGAGGTGCAGAAAGAGGCAAAAGAGGTGCAGAAAGAGGCAAGAGAAGTGTAGAAAGAGGAAGAAAGGTGCCGAAAGAGGCAAGAGAGGTGCAGAAAGAGGCAAGAGAGATACAGAAAGAAGCAAGAGAGGTACAGAAATAAGCAAGTGAGGTGAAGAAAGAAGCAAGAGAGGTGCGGAAAGAGGCAAGAGAGGTGCAGACAGAGGCAAGAGAAGAGCACAAAGAAGCAAGAGAGGTGCAGAAAAAGAGAGTGAGGTACAGAAAGAGGAAATATACGTGCAGAAAGAAGCAAGAGAAATGTGGAAAGAGGCAGGCAAAGTGCAGAAAGAGGAAGAAAGGTGCAGAAAGAAGCAAGAGAAGTGTAGAAATAAGCAAGAGAGGCACAGCGAGAAGCAGGAGAAGTGATGAAAGAGGCAAGAGAGGTACAGAAAAAGCAAGAGAGGTGCAGAAAGTAGCAAGAAAGGTACAGAAGGAAACAAGACAGGTGCAGAAAGAAGCCAGAGGAGTGCAGGAAGAAGAGAGTGAGGTACAGAAAGAGGCAAGAGAGGTGCAGAAAGAAGCAAGAGAGGTGCAGAAAGAAGCAAGAGAGGTACAGAAAGAAGTCACAGGGTGCAGGAAGAAGAGAGTGAGGTGCAGAGAGAGGCAAGAGAAGAGCAGAAAGAAGCAAGAGCCGTGCAGTGAGGTGCAAGAGAACTGCAGAAAGAAGCAAGAGAGGAGCAAAAGAAGAGAGTGAGGCGCAGAAAGAGGAGGAAAGGTGAAGAAAGAAGCAATAGAGGTACAGAAAGAAGCAAGAGATGTGCAGAAAGAAGAGAGTGAGGTGCAGAGAGAGGCAAGTGAGGTACAGAAAGAAGGGAGGTGCAGAAAGAGGAAGACGTGCAGAAAGAGGCAAGAGAATTGCAGAAAGATGAAGAAAGGTACAGAAAGAAGCAAGAGAAGTGCAGAAAGAATCTAGAGAAGTGCAGAAGGAGGAAGAAAGGTACAGAAAGAAGCAAGAGCAATGCAGAATGAGGAAGAAAGGTGCAGAATGAGGATGAAAGGCGCATAAAGAAGAAAGGGAAGTACAGAAAGAAGCAAGAGAAGTGCAGAAAGAAGCAAGAGAGGTACAGAAAGATGCAAGAGGGGTGCAGAAAGAAGAGAGTGAGGTACAGAAATAGGCAAGAGAGGTGCAGAAAGAGGCAGGAGAGATGCAGAAAGAAGCAAGAGAGGTGCAGAAAGAGGCAAGAGAGGTGCAGAAAGAAGCAAGAGACGTGGAGAAAGAAGCAAGTGAGGTGCAGAAAGAGGCAAGAGAAGTACAAAAAGAAGCAAGTGAGGTGCAGAAAGAAGCAAGAGAGGTACAGAAAGATGCAAGGAGGTGCAGAAATAAGAGAGTGAGGTGCAGAAAGAGGCAAGACAGGTGCAGAAAGAAGCAAGAGAGATGCAGAAATAAGCAAGTGAGGTGCAGAAAGAGGCAAGAGAGGTGCAGAAAGAAGCAAGAGAAGTGCCGAAAGAAGCAGGAGAGGTGGAGAAAGAAGCAATAGAGGTGCACAACGAAGAGAGTGAGGCGTAGAAAGAAGAGGAAAGGTGCAGAAATAAGCAAGAGAGGTGCAGAACAAAGAGAGAGGTGCTGAAAGAAGAGAGTGAGGTGCAGAGAGAGGCAAGAGAGGTGCAGAAAGAAGAGAGGTGCAGAAAGAGGAAGAGGTGTGCAGAAAGAGGCAAGAGAAGTACAGAAAGACAAAGAAAGGCATAAAAAGAAGCCAGAGAAATGCAGAAAGAAGCTAGAGAAGTACAGAGGGAGGAAGAAAGGTGCAGAAAGAAGCAAGAGCAATGCAGAATGAGGAAGAAAGGTGCAGAATGAGGATGAAAGGTGCATAAACAAGAAAGGGAAGTACAGAAAGAAGCAAGAGAAGTGCAGGAAGAAGCTAGAGAAGTGCAGAAGGAGGAAGAAAGGTGCAGAAAGAAGCAATAGCAATACAGAATGAGGAAGAAAGGTGCAGAATGAGGATGAAAGGCGCATAAACAAGAAAGGGAAATACAGAAAGAAGCAAGAGAAGTGCAGAAAGAAGCAAGAGAGGTACAGAAAGATGCAAGAGGGGTGCAGAAAGAAGAGAGTGAGGTGCAGAAACAGGCAAGAGAGGTGCAGAAAGAGGCAGGGGAGGTGCAGAAAGAAGCAAGAGAGGTGCAGAAAGAGGCAAGAGAGGTGCAGAAAGAAGCAAGAGACGTGGAGAAAGTAGCAAGTGAGGTGAAGAAAGAGGCAAGAGAAGTACAAATGAAGCAAGTGAGGTGCAGAAAGAAGAAAGTGAGGTGCAGAAAGAGGCATGATAGATGCAGAAAGAAGCAACAGATGTGCAGAAAGAGGCAAGAGAGGTGTAGAAAGAGGAAGAAAGGTGCAGAAAGATGAAGAGAGGTGCAACAAGAGACAAGAGAGGGGCAGAAAGAGGCAAGAGAGTTGCAGAAAGAGGCAAGAAAGATACAGAAAGAAGCAAGTGAGGTGTAGAAAGAGTTAAGAGAGGTGCAGAAAGAAGCAAGAGAAGTGCAGAAAGAAGCAAGAGAGGTGGAGAAAGAAACAATAGAGGTGCAAAAAGAAGAGAGTGAGGTGTAGAAAGAGGCAAGAGAGGTGCAGAAGGAGGCAAGAGAGGTGCAGAAAGAAGCAAGAGAGGTGCAGAAAGAAGCAAGAGATGTGCAAAAAGAGGCAAGAGGCAGGCAGAAGGAGGCAAGAGAGGTGCAGAAAGAAGAAGAGAGGTGCAGAAAGAAGCAAGTGAGGTGCAGAAAGAGGCATGAGAGGTGCAGAAAGAGGCAAGAGAAGTGTAGAAAGAGGAAGAAAGGTACCAAAAGAGGCAAGAGAGGGGCAGATAGAGGCAAGAGAGGTATAGAAAGAAGCAAGAGAGGTACAGAAAGAAGCAATTGAGGTGCAGCAAGAAGCAAGAGAGGTGCGAAAAGAGGCAAGAGAGGTGCAGACAGAGGCAAAAGAAGAGTACAAAGAAGGAAGAGAGGTGCAGAAAAAGAGAGTGAGGTGCAGAAAGAGGAAATAGAGGTGCAGAAAGAAGCAAGAGAAATGTGGAAAGAGGCAGGCGAAGTGCAGAAAGAAGAAGAAAGATGCAAAAAGAAGCAAGAGAAGTGTAGAAATAAGCAAGAGAGGTGCAGAAAGAAGCAAGAGAAGTGATGAAAGTAGCAAGAAAGGTACAGAAAGAAGCCAGAGGGGTGCAGGAAGAAGAGAGTGAGGTGCAGAAAGATGCAAGAAACGTGCAGAACAGGCAAGAGAAGTGCAGAAAGAAGCAAGAGCCATGCAGCGAGGTACACGAGAACTGCAGAAAGAAGCAAGAGAGGAGCAAAAGAAGATAGTGAGGCATAGAAAGAGGAGGAAAGGTGAAAGAAGCAAGAGAGGTACAGAAAGAAGCAAGAGAGGTGCAGAAGGAAGAAAGAGAGGTACAGAAAGAAGCAAGAGAGGTACAGAAAGAAGCCAGAGGGGTGCAGGAAGAAGAGAGTGAGGTGCAGAAAGAGGCAAGAAAGGTGCAGAAACAGGCAAGAGAAGTGCAGAAAGAAGCAAGAGCCGTGCAGCGAGGTGCAAGAGAACTGCAGAAAGAAGCAAGAGAGGAGCAAAAAGAAGATAGTGAGGCATAGAAAGAGGAGGAAAGGTGAAGAAAGAAGCAAGAGAGGTACATAAAGAAGCAAGAGAGGTGCAGAAAGAAGAAAGAGAGGTACAGAAAGAAGCAAGAGAGGTATAGAAAGAAGCCAGAGGGGTGCAGGAAGAAGAGAGTGAGGTGCAGTAAGAGGCAAGAAAGGTGCAGAAACAGGCAAGAGGAGAGCAGAAAGAAGCAAGAGCCGTGCAGAAAGAAGCAAGAGCAATGCAGAATGAGGAAGAAAGGTGCAGAATGAGGATGAAAGGTGCATAAACAAGAAAGGGCAGCACAGAAAGAAGCAAGAGAAGTGCAGAAAGAAACTAGAGAAGTGCAGAAGGAGGAAGAAAGGTGCAGAAAGAAGCAATAGCAATGCAGAATGAGGAAGAAAGGTGCAGAATGAGGATGAAAGGCGCATAAACAAGAAAGGGAAATACAGAAAGAAGCAAGAGAAGTGACGAAAGAAGCAAGAGAGGTACAGAAAGATGCAAGAGGGGTGCAGAAAGAAGAGAGTGAGGTGCAGAAACAGGCAAGAGAGGTGCAGAAAGAGGCAGGGAGGTGCAGAAAGAAGCAAGAGAGGTGCAGAAAGAGGCAAGAGAGGTGCAGAAAGAAGCAAGAGACATGGAGAAAGTAGCAAGTGAGGTGAAGAAAGAGGCAAGAGAAGTACAAATGAAGCAAGTGAGGTGCAGAAAGAAGAAAGTGAGGTGCAGAAAGAGGCACGATAGATGCAGAAAGAAGCAACAGATGTGCAGAAAGAGGCAAGAGACGTGTAGAAAGAGGAAGAAAGGTGCAGAAAGATGAAGAGAGGTGCAACAAGAGACAAGAGAGGGGCAGAAAGAGGCAAGAGATTTGCAGAAAGAAGCAAGTGAGGTGTAGAAAGAGTCAAGAGAGGTGCAGAAAGAAGCAAGAGAAGTGCAGAAAGAAGCAAGTGATGTGTAGAAAGAGGCAAGAAAGGTGCAGAAAGAAGCAAGAGAGGTGGAGAAAGAAGCAATAGAGGTGCAAAAAGAAGAGAGAGGCGTAGAAAGAAGAGGAAAGGTGCAGAAATAAGCGAGAGAGGTGCAGAACGAAGCAAGAGAGGTGCTGAAAGAAGAGAGTGAGGTGCAGAGAGAAGCAAGAGAGGTGCAGATAGAAGAGAGGTGCAAAAAGAGGAAGAGATGTGCAGAAAGAGGCAAGAGAAGTACAGAAAGACAAAGAAAGGCGTAGAAAGAAGCCAGAGAAATGCAGAAATAACCAAGAGAAGTGCAGAAAGAGGAAGAAAGGTGCAGAAAGAAGCCAGAGAAATGCAGAAAGAGGAAGAAAGGTGCAGAAAGAGGATGAAAGGTACATAAAAAAGCAAGAGAAGAACAGAAATATGCAAGAGAAGTGCAGAAAGAAGCAAGAGAGGTTCAGAAAGATGCAAGGGGTGCAGAAATAAGAGAGGGAGGTACAGAAAGAGGCAAGAGAGGTGCAGAAAGAAGCAAGAGAGGTACAGAAAGAGGCAAGAGAGGTGCTGAAAGAAGCAAGAGATGTGGAGAAAGAAGCAAGTGAGGTGCAGAAAGAGGCAAGTAAAGTACAAAAAGAAGCAAGTTATGTGCAGAAAGATGAGAGTGAGGTGCAGAAAGAGGCAAGAGAGATGCAGAAAGAAGCAACAGATGTGCAGAGAGAGGAAAACGGGTGCAGTAAAAGGAAGAAAGGTGCAGAAAGAGATAAAAGTATAGAAAGAGGAAGAAAGGTGCAGAAAGATGAAGAGAGGTGCAAAAAGAGGCAAGAGAGGGGCAGAAAGAGGCAAGAGAGGTGCAAAAAGAAGCAAGAGAGATGCAGAAAGAAGCAAGTGAGGTGCAGAAAGAGGCAAGAGAGGTACAGAAAGAAGCAAGAGAAATGCAGAAAGAGGAAGAAAGGTGCAGAAAGAGGATGAAAGGTACATAAAGAAGCAAGAGAAGTACAGAAAGAAACAAGAGAAGTGCAGAAAGAAGCAAAAGAGGTACAGAAAGATGCAAGAGGGGTACAGAAAGAAGAGAGTGAGGTGCAGAAAGAGGCAAGAGAGGTGCAGAAAGAAGCAAGAGAGGTGCAGAAAGAAGCAAGAGATGTGCAGAAAGAGGCAAGAGACGGGCAGAAGGAGGCAAGAGAGGTGCAGAAAGAAGTAAGAGAGGTGCAGAAAGAAGCAAGTGAGGTGCAGAAAGAGGCAAAAGAGGTGCAGAAAGAGGCAAGAGAAGTGTAGAAAGAGGAAGAAAGGTGCCGAAAGAGGCAAGAGAGGGGCAGAAAGAGGCAAGAGAGATACAGAAAGAAGCAAGAGAGGTACAGAAATAAGCAAGAGAGGTGCAGGCAGAGGCAAGAGAAGAGCACAAAGAAGCAAGAGAGGTGCAGAAAGAAGCAAGAGATGGTGCAGAAAGAGGAAAGAGAGGTGCAGAAAGAAGCAAGAGAGGTGCAGAAAGAGGCAGGCAGAAGTGCAGAAAGAGGAAGAAAGGTGCAGAAAGAAGCAAGAGAAGTGCAGAAAGAAGCAAGAGAGGTACAGAAAGAAGCAAGAGAGGTTCAGAAAGAAGCAGAGAGAGGTGCAGAAAGAGGCAAGAGAGGTGCAGAAAGAGGCAATAGAGGTGCAGAAAGAGGCAAGAGAGGTGCAGAAAGAGGCAAGAGAAGTGCAGAAAGAGCAAGAGAGGTGCAGAAAGAGGCAAGAGAAGTGCAGAAAGAAGCAAGAGAGGTGCAGAAAGAAGAGAGTGAGGTGCAGAAAGAGGCAAGAGAGGTGCAGAAAGAGGCAAGAGAGCGGCAGAAAGAAGCAAGAGAAATGCAGAAAGAGGCAACAGAATTGCAGGAAGAGGAAGCAAGCTGCAGAAAGAAGCAAGAGACGTGTAGAAATAAGAAAGAGAGGCGCAGAAAGAAGCAAGAGCAGTGATGAAAGAGGCAAGAGAGGTGCAGAAAGAAGCAAGAGAAATGTGGAAAGAGGCAGGCGAAGTGCAGAAAGAGGAAGAAAGGTGCAGAAAGAAGCAAGAGAAGTGTAGAAATAAGCAAGAGAGGCACAGCGAGAAGCAGGAGAAGTGATGAAAGAGGCAAGAGAGGTACAGAAAGAAGCAAGAGAGGTGCAGAAAGTAGCAAGAAAGGTACAGAAGGAAACAAGACAGGTGCAGAAAGAAGCCAGAGGAGTGCAGGAAGAAGAGAGTGAGGTACAGAAAGAGGCAAGGGAGGTGCAGAAAGAAGAAAGAGAGGTGCAGAAAGAAGCAAGAGAGGTACAGAAAGAAGTCAGAGGGGTGCAGGAAGAAGAGAGTGAGGTGCAGAAAGAGGCAAGAGAAGAGCAGAAAGAAGCAAGAGCCGTGCAGCGAGGTGCAAGAGAACTGCAGAAAGAAGCAAGAGAGGAGCAAAAAGAAGAGAGTGAGGCGCAGAAAGAGGAGGAAAGGTGAAGAAAGAAGCAATAGAGGTACAGAAAGAAGCAAGAGACGTGCAGAAAGAAGAGAGTGAGGTGCAGAGAGAGGCAAGTGAGGTACAGAAAGAAGGGAGGTGCAGAAAGAGGAAGACGTGCAGAAAGAGGCAAGAGAATTGCAGAAAGATGAAGAAAGGTACAGAAAGAAGCAAGAGAAGTGCAGAAAGAATCTAGAGAAGTGCAGAAGGAGGAAGAAAGGTGCAGAAAGAAGCAAGAGCAATGCAGAATGAGGAAGAAAGGTGCAGAATGAGGATGAAAGGCGCATAAAGAAGAAAGGGAAGTACAGAAAGAAGCAAGAGAAGTGCAGAAAGAAGCAAGAGAGGTACAGAAAGATGCAAGAGGGGTGACAGAAAGAAGAGAGTGAGGTACAGAAACAGGCAAGAGAGGTGCAGAAAGAGGCAGGAGAGATGCAGAAAGAAGCAAGAGAGGTGCAGAAAGAGGCAAGAGAGGTGCAGAAAGAAGCAAGAGACGTGGAGAAAGAAGCAAGTGAGGTGCAGAAAGAGGCAAGAGAAGTACAAAAAGAAGCAAGTGAGGTGCAGAAAGAAGCAAGAGAAGTACAAAAAGAAGCAAGTGAGGTGCAGAAAGAAGCAAGAGAAGTACAAAAAGAAGCAAGAGAGGTGCAGAAAGAGGCAAGATAGATGCAGAAAGAAGCAACAGATGTGCAGAAAGAGGTAAGGGAGGTGCTGAAAGAGGAAGAAAGGGGCAGAAAGATGAAGAAAGGTGCAAAAAGAGACAAGAGAGGGGCAGAAAGAGGCAAGAGAGTTGCAGAAAGAAGCAAGAGAGGTGCAGGAAGAAGCAAGTGAGGTGTAGAAAGAGGCAAGAGAGGTGCATAAAGAAGCAAGGGAAGTGTAGAAAGAAGCAAGAGAGGTGGAGAAAGAAGCAATAGAGGTGCAAAAAGAAGAGAGTGAGGCGTAGAAAGAAGAGGAAAGGTGCAGAAATAAGCAAGAGAGGTGCAGATCGAAGCAAGAGAGGTGCTGAAAGTAGAGAGTGAGGTGCAGAGAGAGGCAAGAGAGGTGCACAAAGAAGAGGCAAGAGAAGTACAGAAAGACAAAGAAAGGCATAGAAAGAAGCCGGAGAAATGCATAATGAAGCAAGAGAAGTGCAGAAAGAGGAAGAAAGGTGCAGAAAGAAGCAAGAGAAATGCAGAAAGAGGAAGAAAGGTGCAGAAAGAGGATGAAAGGTGCAAAAAAGCAAGAGAAGAACAGAGAGAAGGAAGAGAAGTGCAGAAAGAAGCAAGAGAGGTACAGAAAGATACAAGGGGTGCAGAAATCTAAGAGTGAGGTACAGAAAGAGGCAAGAGAGGTGCAGAAAGAGGCAAGAGACGTGGAGAAAGAAGCAAGTGAGGTGCGGAAAGAGGCAAGTAAAGTACAAAAAGAAGCAAGTTATGTGCAGAAAGAAGAGAGTGAGGTGCAGAAAGAGGCAAGAGAGATGCAGAAAGAAGCAACAGATGTGCAGAAAGAGGAAAAAGGGGTGCAGAAAAAGGAAGAAAGGTGCAGCAAGAGATAAGAAAAGTATGGAAAGAGAAGAAAGGTGCCGAAAGATAAAGAGAGGTGCAAAAAGAGGCAAGAGAGATGCAGAAAGAAGCAAGTGAGGTGCAGAAAGAGGAAGAAAGGTGCAGAAAGAAGCAAGAGAAATGCAGAAAGAGGAAGAAAGGTACAGAAAGAAGATGAAAGGTGCATACAAAAGCAAGAGAAGAACAGAAAGAAGCAAGAGAAGTGCAGAAAGAAGCAAGAGAGGTACAGAAAGATGCAAGGGGTGCAGAAATAAGAGAGTGAGGTGCAGAAAGAGGCAAGACAGGTGCAAAAAGAAGCAAGAGAGATGCAGAAAGAAGCAAGTGAGGTGCAGAAAGAGGCAAAAGAGGTGCAGAAAGAAGCAAGAGAAGTGCCGAAAGAAGCAGGAGAGGTGGAGAAAGAAGCAATAGAGGTGCACAACGAAGAGAGTGAGGCGTAGAAAGAAGAGGAAAGGTGCAGAAATAAGCAAGAGAGGTGCAGAACAAAGAGAGAGGTGCTGAAAGAAGAGAGTGAGGTGCAGAGAGAGGCAAGAGAGGTGCAGAAAGAAGAGAGGTGCAAAAAGAGGAAAAGGTGTGCAGAAAGAGGCAAGAGAAGTACAGAAAGACAAAGAAAGGCATAAAAGAAGCCAGAGAAATGCAGAAAGAAGCTAGAGAAGTGGCAGAGGGAGGAAGAAAGGTGCAGAAAGAAGCAAGAGCAATGCAGAATGAGGAAGAAAGGTGCAGAATGAGGATGAAAGGTGCATAAACAAGAAGGGGAAGCACAGAAAGAAGCAAGAGAAGTGCAGAAAGAAGCTAGAGAAGTGCAGAAAGAAGCAAGAGCCGTGCAGCGAGGTGCAAGAGAACTGCAGAAAGAAGCAAGAGAGGAGCAAAAAGAAGATAGTGAGGCATAGAAAGAGGAGGAAAGGTGAAGAAAGAAGCAAGAGAGGTACATAAAGAAGCAAGAGAGGTGCAGAAAGAAGAAAGAGAGGTACAGAAAGAAGCAAGAGAGGTATAGAAAGAAGCCAGAGGGGTGCAGGAAGAAGAGAGTGAGGTGCAGTAAGAGGCAAGAAAGGTGCAGAAACAGGCAAGAGAAGAGCAGAAAGAAGCAAGAGCCGTGCAGAAAGAAGCAAGAGCAATGCAGAATGAGGAAGAAAGGTGCAGAATGAGGATGAAAGGTGCATAAACAAGAAAGGGCAGCACAGAAAGAAGCAAGAGAAGTGCAGAAAGAAGCTAGAGAAGTGCAGAAGGAGGAAGAAAGGTGCAGAAAGAAGCAATAGCAATGCAGAATGAGGAAGAAAGGTGCAGAATGAGGATGAAAGGCGCATAAACAAGAAGGAAATACAGAAAGAAGCAAGAGAAGTGACGAAAGAAGCAAGAGAGGTACAGAAAGATGCAAGAGGGTGCAGAAAGAAGAGAGTGAGGTGCAGAAACAGGCAAGAGAGGTGCAGAAAGAGGCAGGAGAGGTGCAGAAAGAAGCAAGAGAGGTGCAGAAAGAGGCAAGAGAGGTGCAGAAAGAAGCAAGAGACATGGAGAAAGTAGCAAGTGAGGTGAAGAAAGAGGCAAGAGAAGTACAAAATGAAGCAAGTGAGGTGCAGAAAGAAGAAAGTGAGGTGCAGAAAGAGGCACGATAGATGCAGAAAGAAGCAACAGATGTGCAGAAAGAGGCAAGAGACGTGTAGAAAGAGGAATAAAGGTGCAGAAAGATGAAGAGAGGTGCAACAAGAGACAAGAGAGGGGCAGAAAGAGGCAAGAGATTTGCAGAAAGAAGCAAGTGAGGTGTAGAAAGAGTCAAGAGAGGTGCAGAAAGAAGCAAGAGAAGTGCAGAAAGAAGCAAGTGATGTGTAGAAAGAGGCAAGAGAGGTGCAGAAAGAAGCAAGAGAGGTGGAGAAAGAAGCAATAGAGGTGCAAAAAGAAGAAAGAGGCATAGAAAGAAGAGGAAAGGTGCAGAAATAAGCGAGAGAGGTGCAGAACGAAGCAAGAGAGGTGCTGAAAGAAGAGAGTGAGGTGCAGAGAGAAGGAAGAGAGGTGCAGATAGGAGAGAGGTGCAAAAAGAGGAAGGGATGTGCAGAAAGAGGCAAGAGAAGTACAGAAAGACAAAGAAAGGCGTAGAAAGAAGCCAGAGAAATGCAGAAATAACCAAGAGAAGTGCAGAAAGAGGAAGAAAGGTGCAGAAAGAAGCCAGAGAAATGCAGAAAGAGGAAGAAAGGTGCAGAAAGAGGATGAAAGGTACATAAAAAGCAAGAGAAGAACAGAAATATGCAAGAGAAGTGCAGAAAGAAGCAAGAGAGGTTCAGAAAGATGCAAGGGGTGCAGAAATAAGAGAGGGAGGTACAGAAAGAGGCAAGAGAGGTGCAGAAAGAAGCAAGAGAGGTACAGAAAGAGGCAAGAGAGGTGCTGAAAGAAGCAAGAGATGTGGAGAAAGAAGCAAGTGAGGTGCAGAAAGAGGCAAGTAAAGTACAAAAAGAAGCAAGTTATGTGCAGAAAGATGAGAGTGAGGTGCAGAAAGAGGCAAGAGAGATGCAGAAAGAAGCAACAGATGTGCAGAGAGAGGAAAAACGGGTGCAGAAAAAGGAAGAAAGGTGCAGAAAGAGATAAAAGTATAGAAAGAGGAAGAAAGGTGCAGAAAGATGAAGAGAGGTGCAAAAAGAGGCAAGAGAGGGGCAGGAAGAGGCAAGAGAGGTGCAAAAAGAAGCAAGAGAGATGCAGAAAGAAGCAAGTGAGGTGCAGAAAGAGGCAAGAGAGGTGCAGAAAGAAGCAAGAGAAGTGCCAAAAGAAGCAAGAGAGGTGGAGAAAGAAGCAAGAGAGGTGCAGAAAGGGCAAGAGAGGTGTAGAAAGAACCAAGAGAAATGCAGAAAGAGGAAGAAAGGTGCAGAAAGAGGATGAAAGGTACATAAAGAAGCAAGAGAAGTACAGAAAGAAACAAGAGAAGTGCAGAAAGAAGCAAAAGAGGTACAGAAAGATGCAAGAGGGGTACAGAAAGAAGAGAGTGAGGTGCAGAAAGAGGCAAGAGAGGTGCAGAAAGAAGCAAGAGAGGTGCAGAAAGAAGCAAGAGATGTGCAGAAAGAGGCAAGAGACGGGCAGAAGGAGGCAAGAGAGGTGCAGAAAGAAGTAAGAGAGGTGCAGAAAGAAGCAAGTGAGGTGCAGAAAGAGGCAAAAGAGGTGCAGAAAGAGGCAAGAGAAGTGTAGAAAGAGGAAGAAAGGTGCCGAAAGAGGCAAGAGAGGGGCAGAAAGAGGCAAGAGAGATACAGAAAGAAGCAAGAGAGGTACAGAAATAAGCAAGTGAGGTGAAGAAAGAAGCAAGAGAGGTGCGGAAAGAAGCAAGAGACGTGCAGACAGAGGCAAGAGAAGAGCACAAAGAGGCAAGAGAGGGGCAGAAAAAAGAGAGTGAGGTGCAGAAAGAGGAAATATAGGTGCAGAAAGAAGCAAGAGAAATGTGGAAAGAGGCAGGCGAAGTGCAGAAAGAGGAAGAAAGGTGCAGTAAGAAGCAAGAGAAGTGTAGAAATAAGCAAGAGAGGCACAGCGAGAAGCAGGAGAAGGGATGAAAGAGGCAAGAGAGGTACAGAAAAAAGCAAGAGAGGTGCAGAAAGTAGCAAGAAAGGTACAGAAGGAAACAAGACAGGTGCAGAAAGAAGCCAGAGGAGTGCAGGAAGAAGAGAGTGAGGTACAGAAAGAGGCAAGGGAGGTGCAGAAAGAAGATAGAGAGGTGCAGAAAGAAGCAAGAGAGGTACAGAAAGAAGTCAGATGGGTGCAGGAAGAAGAGAGTGAGGTGCAGAAAGAGGCAAGAGCAGAGCAGAAAGAAGCAAGAGCCGTGCAGCGAGGTGCAAGAGAACTGCAGAAAGAAGCAAGAGAGGAGCAAAAAGAAGAGAGTGAGGCGCAGAAAGAGGAGGAAAGGTGAAGAAACAAGCAATAGAGGTACAGAAAGAAGCAAGAGACGTGCAGAAAGAAGAGAGTGAGGTGCAGAGAGAGGCAAGTGAGGTACAGAAAGAAGGGAGGTGCAGAAAGAGGAAGACATGCAGAAAGAGGCAAGAGAATTGCAGAAAGATGAAGAAAGGTACAGAAAGAAGCAAGAGAAGTGCAGAAAGAATCTAGAGAAGTGCAGAAGGAGGAAGAAAGGTGCAGAAAGAAGCAAGAGCAATGCAGAATGAGGAAGAAAGGTGCAGAATGAGGATGAACGGCGCATAAAGAAGAAAGGGAAGTACAGAAAGAAGCAAGAGAAGTGCAGAAAGAAGCAAGAGAGGTACAGAAAGATGCAAGAGGGGGACAGCAAGAAGAGAGTGAGGTACAGAAACAGGCAGGAGAGGTGCAGAAAGAGGCAGGAGAGATGCAGAAAGAAGCAAGAGAGGTGCAGAAAGAGGCAAGAGAGGTGCAGAAAGAAGCAAGAGACGTGGAGAAAGAAGCAAGTGAGGTGCAGAAAGAGGCAAGAGAAGTACAAAAAGAAGCAAGAGAGGTGCAGAAAGAGGCAAGATAGATGCAGAAAGAAGCAACAGATGTGCAGAAAGAGGTAAGGGAGGTGCTGAAAGAGGAAGAAAGGGGCAGAAAGATGAAGAGAGGTGCAAAAAGAGACAAGAGAGGGGCAGAAAGAGGCAAGAGAGTTGCAGAAAGAAGCAAGAGAGGTGCAGGAAGAAGCAAGTGAGGTGTAGAAAGAGGCAAGAGAGGTGCATAAAGAAGCAAGGGAAGTGTAGAAAGAAGCAAGAGGGGTGGAGAAAGAAGCAATAGAGGTGCAAAAAGAAGAGAATGAGGCGTAGAAAGAAGAGGAAAGGTGCAGAAATAAGCAAGAGAGGTGCAGATCGAAGCAAGAGAGGTGCTGAAAGTAGAGAGTGAGGTGCAGAGAGAGGCAAGAGAGGTGTACAAAGAAGAGGCAAGAGAAGTACAGAAAGACAAAGAAAGGCATAGAAAGAAGCCAGAGAAATGCATAATGAAGCAAGAGAAGTGCAGAAAGAGGAAGAAAGGTGCAGAAAGAAGCAAGAGAAATGCAGAAAGAGGAAGAAAGGTGCAGAAAGAGGATGAAAGGTGCAAAAAAGCAAGAGAAGAACAGAGAGAAGGAAGAGAAGTGCAGAAAGAAGCAAGAGAGGTACAGAAAGATACAAGGGGTGCAGAAATCTGAGAGTGAGGTACAGAAAGAGGCAAGAGAGGTGAAGAAAGAGGCAAGAGACGTGGAGAAAGAAGCAAGTGAGGTGCGGAAAGAGGCAAGTAATGTACAAAAAGAAGCAAGTTATGTGCAGAAAGAAGAGAGTGAGGTGCAGAAAGAGGCAAGAGAGATGCAGAAAGAAGCAACAGATGTGCAGAAAGAGGAAAAAGGGGTGCAGAAAAAGGAATAAAGGTGCAGCAAGAGATAAGAAAAGTATGGAAACAGAAGAAAGGTGCCGAAAGATAAAGAGAGGTGCAAAAAGAGGCAAGAGAGATGCAGAAAGAAGCAAGTGAGGTGCAGAAAGAGGAAGAAAGGTGCAGAAAGAAGCAAGAGAAATGCAGAAAGAGGAAGAAAGGTACAGAAAGAAGATGAAAGGTGCATACAAAAGCAAGAGAAGAACAGAAAGAAGCAAGAGAAGTGCAGAAAGAAGCAAGAGAGGTACAGAAAGATGCAAGGGTGCAGAAATAAGAGAGTGAGGTGCAGAAAGAGGCAAGACAGGTGCAAAAAGAAGCAAGAGAGATGCAGAAAGAAGCAAGTGAGGTGCAGAAAGAGGCAAAAGAGGTGCAGAAAGAAGCAAGAGAAGTGCCGAAAGAAGCAGGAGAGGTGGAGAAAGAAGCAATAGAGGTGCACAACGAAGAGAGTGAGGCGTAGAAAGAAGAGGAAAGGTGCAGAAATAAGCGAGAGGTGCAGAACAAAGAGAGAGGTGCTGAAAGAAGAGAGTGAGGTGCAGAGAGAGGCAAGAGAGGTGCAGAAAGAAGAGAGGTGCAAAAAGAGGAAAAGGTGTGCAGAAAGAGACAAGAGAAGTACAGAAAGATAAAGAAAGGCATAAAAAGAAGCCAGAGAAATGCAGAAAGAAGCTAGAGAAGGGCAGAGGGAGGAAGAAAGGTGCAGAAAGAAGCAAGAGCAATGCAGAATGAGGAAGAAAGGTGCAGAATGAGGATGAAAGGTGCATAAACAAGAAAGGGAAGCACAGAAAGAAGCAAGAGAAGTGCAGAAAGAAGCTAGAGAAGGGCAGAGGGAGGAAGAGAGGTGCAGAAAGAAGCAAGAGCAATGCAGAATGAGGAAGAAAGTTGTAGAATGAGGATGAAAGGCGCATAAACAAGAAAGGGAAATACAGAAAGAAGCAAGAGAAGTGCAGAAAGAAGCAAGAGAGGTACAGAAAGATGCAAGAGGGGTGCAGAAAGAAGAGAGTGAGGTGCAGAAACAGGCAAGAGAGGTGCAGAAAGAGGCAGGGGAGGTGCAGAAAGAAGCAAGAGAGGTGCAGAAAGAGGCAAGAGAGGTGCAGAAAGAAGCAAGAGACGTGGAGAAAGTAGCAAGTGAGGTGAAGAAAGAGGCAAGAGAAGTACAAATGAAGCAAGTGAGGTGCAGAAAGAAGAAAGTGGGGTGCAGAAAGAGGCATGATAGATGCAGAAAGAAGCAACAGATGTGCAGAAAGAGGCAAGAGAGGTGTAGAAAGAGGAAGAAAGGTGCAGAAAGATGAAGAGAGGTGCAACAAGAGACAAGAGAGGGGCAGAAAGAGGCAAGAGAGTTGCAGAAAGAAGCAAGAAATTTACAGAAAGAAGCAAGTGAGGTGTAGAAAGAGTTAAGAGAGGTGCAGAAAGAAGCAAAAGAAGTGCAGAAAGAAGCAAGAGAGGTGGAGAAAGAAACAATAGAGGTGCAAAAAGAAGAGAGTGAGGTGTAGAAAGAGGCAAGAGAGGTGCAGAAGGAGGCAAGAGAGGTGCAGAAAGAAGCAAGAGAGGTGCAGAAAGAAGCAAGAGATGTGCAAAAAGAGGCAAGAGACGGGCAGAAGGAGGCAAGAGAGGTGCAGAAAGAAGAAGAGAAGTGATGAAAGTAGCAAGAAAGGTACAGAAAGAAGCCAGAGGGTGCAGAAAGAAGCAAGTGAGGTGCAGAAAGAGGCATGAGAGGTGCAGAAAGAGGCAAGAGAAGTGTAGAAAGAGGAAGAAAGGTACCAAAAGAGGCAAGAGAGGGGCAGATAGAGGCAAGAGAGGTACAGAAAGAAGCAAGAGAAGTACAGAAAGAAGCAAGAGAGGTGCAGCAAGAAGCAAGAGAGGTGCAGAAAGAGGCAAGAGAGGTGCAGACAGAGGCAAGAGAAGAGTACAAAGAAGGAACAGAGGTGCAGAAAAAAGAGAGTGAGGTGCAGAAAGAGGAAATAGTGGTGCAGAAAGAAGCAAGAGAAATGTGGAAAGAGGCAGGCGAAGTGCAGAAAGAAGAAGAAAGATGCAGAAAGAAGCAAGAGAAGTGTAGAAATAAGCAAGAGAGGTGCAGAAAGAAGCAAGAGAAGTGATGAAAGTAGCAAGAAAGTTACAGAAAGAAGCCAGAGGGGTGCAGGAAGAAGAGAGTGAGGTGCAGAAAGAGGCAAGAAAGGTGCAGAAACAGGCAAGAGAAGTGCAGAAAGAAGCAAGAGCCGTGGCAGCGAGGTACAAGAGAACTGCAGAAAGAAGCAAGAGAGGAGCAAAAAGAAGATAGTGAGGCATAGAAAGAGGAGGAAAGGTGAAAGAAGCAAGAGAGGTACAGAAAGAAGAAAGAGAGGTACAGAAAGAAGCAAGAGAGGTACAGAAAGAAGCCAGAGGGGTGCAGGAAGAAGAGAGTGAGGTGCAGAAAGAGGCAAGAAAGGTGCAGAAACAGGCAAGAGAAGTGCAGAAAGAAGCAAGAGCCGTGCAGCGAGGTGCAAGAGAACTGCAGAAAGAAGCAAGAGAGGAGCAAAAAGAAGATAGTGAGGCATAGAAAGAGGAGGAAAGGTGAAGAAAGAAGCAAGAGAGGTACATAAAGAAGCAAGAGAGGTGCAGAAAGAAGAAAGAGAGGTACAGAAAGAAGCAAGAGAGGTATAGAAAGAAGCCAGAGGGGTGCAGGAAGAAGAGAGTGAGGTGCAGTAAGAGGCAAGAAAGGTGCAGAAACAGGCAAGAGAAGAGCAGAAAGAAGCAAGAGCTGTGCAGAAAGAAGCAAGAGCAATGCAGAATGAGGAAGAAAGGTGCAGAATGAGGATGAAAGGTGCATAAACAAGAAAGGGCAGCACAGAAAGAAGCAAGCAAAGTGGAGAAAGAAGCTAGAGAAGTGCAGAAGGAGGAAGAAAGGTGAAGAAAGAAGCAATAGCAATGCAGAATGAGGAAGAAAGGTGCAGAAAGAAGATGAAAGGTGCATACAAAAGCAAGAGAAGAACAGAAAGAAGCAAGAGAAGTGCAGAAAGAAGCAAGAGTGGTACAGAAAGATGCAAGGGGTGCAGAAATAAGAGAGTGAGGTGCAGAAAGAGGCAAGACAGGTGCAAAAAGAAGCAAGAGAGATGCAGAAAGAAGCAAGTGAGGTGCAGAAAGAGGCAAAAGAGGTGCAGAAAGAAGCAAGAGAAGTGCCGAAAGAAGCAGGAGAGGTGGAGAAAGAAGCAATAGAGGTGCACAACGAAGAGAGTGAGGCGTAGAAAGAAGAGGAAAGGTGCAGAAATAAGCAAGAGAGGTGCAGAACAAAGAGAGAGGTGCTGAAAGAAGAGAGTGAGGTGCAGAGAGAGGCAAGAGAGGTGCAGAAAGAAGAGAGGTGCAAAAAGAGGAAAAGGTGTGCAGAAAGAGGCAAGAGAAGTACAGAAAGACAAAGAAAGGCATAAAAAGAAGCCAGAGAAATGCAGAAAGAAGCTAGAGAAGGGCAGAGGGAGGAAGAAAGGTGCAGAAAGAAGCAAGAGCAATGCAGTATGAGGAAGAAAGGTGCAGAATGAGGATGAAAGGTGCATAAACAAGAAAGGGAAGCACAGAAAGAAGCAAGAGAAGTGCAGAAAGAAGCTAGAGAAGTGCAGAAGGAAGAAGAGAGGTGCAGAAAGAAGCAATAGCAATGCAGAATGAGGAAGAAAGGTGCAGAATGAGGATGAAAGGCGCATAAACAAGAAAGGGAAATACAGAAAGAAGCAAGAGAAGTGCAGAAAGAAGCAAGAGAGGTACAGAAAGATGCAAGAGGGGTGCAGAAAGAAGAGAGTGAGGTGCAGAAACAGCCAAGAGAGGTGCAGAAAGAGGCAGGGGAGGTGCAGAAAGAAGCAAGAGAGGTGCAGAAAGAGGCAAGAGAGGTGCAGAAAGAAGCAAGAGTCGTGGAGAAAGTAGCAAGTGAGGTGAAGAAAGAGGCAAGAGAAGTACAAATGAAGCAAGTGAGGTGCAGAAAGAAGAAAGTGGGGTGCAGAAAGAGGCATGATAGATGCAGAAAGAAGCAACAGATGTGCAGAAAGAGGCAAGAGAGGTGTAGAAAGAGGAAGAAAGGTGCAGAAAGATGAAGAGAGGTGCAACAAGAGGCAAGAGAGGGGCAGAAAGAGGCAAGAGAGTTGCAGAAAGAAGCAAGAAATTTACAGAAAGAAGCAAGTGAGGTGTAGAAAGAGTTAAGAGAGGTGCAGAAAGAAGCAAAAGAAGTACAGAAAGAAGCAAGAGAGGTTGAGAAAGAAACAATAGAGGTGCAAAAAGAAGAGAGTGAGGTGTAGAAAGAGGCAAGAGAGGTGCAGAAGGAGGCAAGAGAGGTGCAGAAAGAAGCAAGAGAGGTGCAGAAAGAAGCAAGAGATGTGCAAAAAGAGGCAAGAGACGGGCAGAAGGAGGCAAGAGAGGTGCAGAAAGAAGAAGAGAAGTGATGAAAGTAGCAAGAAAGGTACAGAAAGAAGCCAGAGGGGTGCAGAAAGAAGCAAGTGAGGTGCAGAAAGAGGCATGAGAGGTGCAGAAAGAGGCAAGAGAAGTGTAGAAAGAGGAAGAAAGGTACCAAAAGAGGCAAGAGAGGGGCAGATAGAGGCAAGAGAGGTACAGAAAGAAGCAAGAGAAGTACAGAAAGAAGCAAGAGAGGTGCAGCAAGAAGCAAGAGAGGTGCGGAAAGAGGCAAGAGAGGTGCAGACAGAGGCAAGAGAAGAGTACAAAGAAGGAACAGAGGTGCAGAAAAAAGAGAGTGAGGTGCAGAAAGAGGAAATAGTGGTGCAGAAAGAAGCAAGAGAAATGTGGAAAAAGGCAGGCGAAGTGCAGAAAGAAGAAGAAAGATGCAGAAAGAAGCAAGAGAAGTGTAGAAATAAGCAAGAGAGGTGCAGAAAGAAGCAAGAGAAGTGATGAAAGTAGCAAGAAAGTTACAGAAAGAAGCCAGAGGGGTGCAGGAAGAAGAGAGTGAGGTGCAGAAAGAGGCAAGAAAGGTGCAGAAACAGGCAAGAGAAGTGCAGAAAGAAGCAAGAGCCGTGCAGCGAGGTACAAGAGAACTGCAGAAAGAAGCAAGAGAGGAGCAAAAAGAAGATAGTGAGGCATAGAAAGAGGAGGAAAGGTGAAAGAAGCAAGAGAGGTACAGAAAGAAGAAAGAGAGGTACAGAAAGAAGCAAGAGAGGTACAGAAAGAAGCCAGAGGGGTGCAGGAAGAAGAGAGTGAGGTGCAGAAAGAGGCAAGAAAGGTGCAGAAACAGGCAAGAGAAGTGCAGAAAGAAGCAAGAGCCGTGCAGCGAGGTGCAAGAGAACTGCAGAAAGAAGCAAAAGAGGAGCAAAAAGAAGATAGTGAGGCATAGAAAGAGGAGGAAAGGTGAAGAAAGAAGCAAGAGAGGTACATAAAGAAGCAAGAGAGGTGCAGAAAGAAGAATGAGAGGTACAGAAAGAAGCAAGAGAGGTATAGAAAGAAGCCAGAGGGGTGCAGGAAGAAGAGAGTGAGGTGCAGTAAGAGGCAAGAAAGGTGCAGAAACAGGCAAGAGAAGAGCAGAAAGAAGCAAGAGCTGTGCAGAAAGAAGCAAGAGCAATGCAGAATGAGGAAGAAAGGTGCAGAATGAGGATGAAAGGTGCATAAACAAGAAAGGGCAGCACAGAAAGAAGCAAGCAAAGTGCAGAAAGAAGCTAGAGAAGTGCAGAAGGAGGAAGAAAGGTGAAGAAAGAAGCAATAGCAATGCAGAATGAGGAAGAAAGGTGCAGAATGAGGATGAAAGGCGCATAAACAAGAAAGGGAAATACAGAAAGAAGCAAGAGAAGTGACGAAAGAAGCAAGAAAGGTACAGAAAGATGCAAGAGGGGTGCAGAAAGAAGCGAGTGAGGTGCAGAAACAGGCAAGAGAGTTGCAGAAAGAGGCAAGAGAGGTGCAGAAAGAGGCAAGAGAGGTGCAGAAAGAAGCAAGAGACATGGAGAAAGTAGCAAGTGAGGTGAAGAAAGAGGCAAGAGAAGTACAAATGAAGCAAGTGAGGTGCAGAAAGAAGAAAGTGAGGTGCAGAAAGAGGCACGATAGATGCAGAAAGAAGCAACAGATGTGCAGAAAGAGGCAAGAGACGTGTAGAAAGAGGAAGAAAGGTGCAGAAAGATGAAGAGAGGTGCAACAAGAGACAAGAGAGGGGCAGAAAGAGGCAAGAGAGTTGCAGAAAGAAGCAAGTGAGGTGTAGAAAGAGTCAAGAGAGGTGCAGAAAGAAGCAAGAGAAGTGCAGAAAGAAGCAAGAGAGGTGGAGAAAGAAACAATAGAGGTGCAAAAAGAAGAGAGTGAGGTGTAGAAAGAGGCAAGAGAGGTGCAGTAGGAGGCAAGAGAGGTGCAGAAAGAAGCAAGAGAGGTGCAGAAAGAAGCAAGAGATGTGCAAAAAGAGGCAAGAGACGGGCAGAAGGAGGCAAGAGAGGTGCAGAAAGAAGAAGAGAGGTGCAGAAAGAAGCAAGTGAGGTGCAGAAAGAGGCATGAGAGGTGCAGAAAGAGGCAAGAGATGTGTAGAAAGAGGAAGAAAGGTACCAAAAGAGGCAAGAGAGGGGCAGATAGAGGCAAGAGAGGTACAGAAAGAAGCAAGAGAGGTACAGCAAGAAGCAAGAGAGGTGCGGAAAGAGGCAAGAGAGGTGAAGACAGAGGCAAGAGAAGAGTACAAAGAAGCAAGAGAGGTGCAGAAAAAAGAGAGTGAGGTGCAGAAAGAGGAAATAGAGGTGCAGAAAGAAGCAAGAGAAATGTGGAAAGAGGCAGGCGAAGTGCAGAAAGAAGAAGAAAGATGCAGAAAGAAGCAAGAGAAGTGTAGAAATAAGCAAGAGAGGTGCAGAAAGAAGCAAGAGAAGTGATGAAAGTAGCAAGAAAGGTACAGAAAGAAGCCAGAGGGGTGCAGGAAGAAGAGAGTGAGGTGCAGAAAGATGCAAGAAAGGTACAGAAACAGGCAAGAAAAGTGCAGAAAGAAGCAAGAGCCGTGCAGCGAGGTACAAGAGAACTGCAGAAAGAAGCAAGAGAGGAGCAAAAAGAAGATAGTGGGGCATAGAAAGAGGAGGAAAGGTGAAAGAAGCAAGAGAGGTACAGAAAGAAGCAAGAGAGGTGCAGAAAGAAGAAAGAGAGGTACAGAAAGAAGGAAGAGAGGTACAGAAAGAAGCCAGAGGGGTGCAGGAAGAAGAGAGTGAGGTGCAGAAAGAGGCAAGAAAGGTGCAGAAACAGGCAAGAGAAGTGCAGAAAGAAGCAAGAGCCGTGCAGCGAGGTGCAAGAGAACTGCAGAAAGAAGCAAGAGAGGAGCAAAAAGAAGATAGTGAGGCATAGAAAGAGGAGGAAAGGTGAAGAAAGAAGCAAGAGAGGTACATAAAGAAGCAAGAGAGGTGCAGAAAGAAGAAAGAGAGGTACAGAAAGAAGCAAGAGAGGTATAGAAAGAAGCCAGAGGGGTGCAGGAAGAAGAGAGTGAGGTGCAGTAAGAGGCAAGAAAGGTGCAGAAACAGGCAAGAGAAGAGCAGAAAGAAGCAAGAGCCTTGCAGCGAGGTGCAAGAGAACTGCAGAAAGAAGCAAGAGAGTAGCAAAAAGAAGAGAGTGAGGCATAGAAAGAGGAGGAAAGGTGAAGAAAGAAGCAAGAGAGGTGCGGAAAGAGGCAAGAGAGGTGCAGACAGAGGCAAAAGAAGAGTACAAGGAAGCAAGAGAGGTGCAGAAAAAAGAGAGTGAGGTGCAGAAAGAGGAAATAGAGGTGCAGAAAGAAGCAAGAGAAATGTGGAAAGAGGCAGGCGAAGTGCAGAAAGAAGAAGAAAGATGCAGAAAGAAGCAAGAGAAGTGTAGAAATAAGCAAGAGAGGTGCAGAAAGAAGCAAGAGAAGTGATGAAAGTAGCAAGAAAGGTACAGAAAGAAGCCAGAGGGGTGCAGGAAGAAGAGAGTGAGGTACAGAAAGAAGCAAGAGAGATACAGAAAGAAGAAAGAGAGGTACAGAAAGAAGCAAGAGAGATACAGAAAGAAGCCAGAGGGGTGCAGGAAGAAGAGAGTGAGGTGCAGAAAGAGGCAAGAAAGGTGCAGAAACAGGCAAGAGAAGTGCAGAAAGAAGCAAGAGCCGTGCAGCGAGGTGCAACAGAACTGCAGAAAGAAGCAAGAGAGGAGTAAAAAGAAGATAGTGAGGCATAGAAAGAGGAGGAAAGGTGAAAGAAGCAAGAGAGGTACAGAAAGAAGCAAGAGAGGTGCAGAAAGAAGAAAGAGAGGTACAGAAAGAAGCAAGAGAGATACAGAAAGAAGCCAGAGGGGTGCAGGAAGAAGAGAGTGAGGTGCAGAAAGAGGCAAGAAAGGTGCAGAAACAGGCAAGAGAAGTGCAGAAAGAAGCAAGAGTCGTGCAGCGAGGTGCAAGAGAACTGCAGAAAGAAGCAAGAGAGGAGTAAAAAGAAGATAGTGAGGCATAGAAAGAGGAGGAAAGGTGTGAGATGTTGGCCTGGTATATGTTGTTCACTAGTTAAAGTGGACACCTTGCACCAGTACAATTCGACTCTTATGGTAGGTAGGTTTAAGACAACCTTTATAGAAAGCTATCCTAGTGGTAGCTGTGGAGAGCAGCCTTCAGGCTAAGTCTTGGAGGAATGTAAAGCAGCTTGTTTTACCACACAATCTCTTGAATCACCAAATGAAAAGACACCACACAGGTATATATATCAAATATATATGTATTTATTAATAAACAACTCTCTACTAATCTCTTTATGAGATTAGAAGCCAGGAACATATGTACAAGTCAATGTTTTATCAAAATAAGTTAGCACAAGTAAATATCACAATCTTATCTTGGCTAGACCGTGGTCTAGAGCATTTAGAATCGAGGGACCCCAGAGAACCACCCCAGGTAGTTGTAGGAGACCCACAGGGGACGGACGCGGTGTTTAGACACTGGTGCGAGTCCTGTATGAGTCTATCCGAGAGAACGCGATTGAGTTATCAATGTTACAGGTCCCTGGCGTGTTCGAGGCGAACACACCGATCGGTCAGTACGAGTCGAAGGACGCGAATACTGATAGAGTCACAAGGGAGTTGGACGCGATGTGTCTAACACAGACGCAAGCCCTGTATGAGCCAGTGCGAGAATCGCATGGGGAAAATAGGAGTTTTAGGGCACTTCTAGGGTAGCTACAAGCAAGCCACTTACAGGGTAAGTAGTTCTAGGGCCCACACCCACAGGAGCACTGTGGTGCTGAAGTTACCTCACCCAGGGGAGCCGGGTGCATAGGTGTCCTTTGGTGTCGGGTCGCGGCGTCGTTTTCAATGGGAGCCAGTGAAGACTTGCTGCTTGCGACGACAGAAGAAGTGTCCGTTGGAATCCAAGCCTGGATTCGGAAGGAGGAAGAACTGAAAGCAGAGGGGACAGTGTTCACAGTCACTTGGCAGTGACTCTGGGCAAGGAAGATGAATGCCCACCGTCATCGACAGCTTTGGGTCGTTCATGGGTGTCTTGACTCTTCAACCACGTGGTCCAGGCAGTGTCAATGATGACCAGGAGCTGGATTCTGTGTGTGCCACAACGTCTGCAGCTTACTGAGGTATCGGCGACTCGATTGGAGCCAACAAGCCTTGGTAGCAGCAAGTCTCATGGAAAGCATAAAGAGTCAATGGTGCAGACCAGCAAGGTCTGGGGGACTTACCCAGCAAGGGTAGGTCAGGGCAGGCCTGGAGCAACCAGGGGAGCCCTTTGGTTTTGTTGGAAAGTCTTCTGGGGACCCACAAGCCGGCTGGCAAGGGATCGCAAAGACACCTCGGGAGGATCCACTCAACAGGGGCCCACGGTCACTCGGGACAGTCTAGGCATCTGAATTCAGGAGGGTTCTCTGCTAGAGGCTGGGACCACACGTGGTCCAAAGCACAAGTTCGTAGAACGTCATGAAGGGGTTGCACTTGACAATAGTGCACGGTACCCAGGGGCTGCAGTTCCTCGTCGCTCGTGGGGTCCACTTGCCTCAGCTTCACTGGGGACTCACGATGGCCTTGGAGAAGTCAGGAAATCCTCTTCCTGGGCTGCAGGGACTTCGGGCTCTGGCGGGAGCGGCATAGTTTGCGACCGTCGTTGTAGTTTTTGGTGCCTGCTAAGCAGGGGAGTCACTCCTTGACTCCAAGGGAGATTCTTCAGTCTTCCAAAGGTAGTGGAACGTCGAAGGTCCAGGATTCTTCTTGTAGAGCGTCGTCCAGGGGTATCTGGGTTGCAATGCACAGGTTCCCCCTCTTATACTAAAAAGAAGGGAGGGACTAGCTCTATGACCCCACCTATGGGAGGGTTAGGGGAGTGGGTGGCTACACCCACTTCCCTTTGTCCAGTTTTGCGCCAGAGCAGGGGCAGGTAGCCCCTGAGCCGGTTTGAACTGGGGTATGCACAGAGGAGCCTTCTGCTCCCCCAGTGCAGGACTTCAAAGCACTCTAAGAGTGCACCCACCCAGCCCCAATACACTAAACCCTGTCTGGGAGGAGGTCACACTCCCTTGTGACAGGATATCTATTGTTGGGCTTCCTCCACTGTGAGTTTCGGTCATCAGCAGGAGGGCAGCCCAGTGTCTGTGACTGGTGGCATCCATCTTGTGATGCCAGGGCTCTGGAAAGAAGTTACCGGTTAGGCCGGTGGGTACATGTCTCTCCCTCTAGAAGGGTGGAATGCTACCCCCGCCGCCAGAACTGGCGGGGGGGGTAGTATTCCAAGATGTTTGACACCAAACCCAACATGTTTCCGTGCAGCCATCCCAAAGTTAGCATTTAACGCGAGGTTATAATGCGCTTAAGAATATATGGTCAGGCTGCACTACAAACAGCATCAGAGAAGGGTCTCTGAATGCTGCAGAGGGGCTCGGCTCACGCAGGGACACCCTCCCACATAAGAACCAAGCACTCTGCCTTCAGGATTGATAAGGCCTGCCATAGGAGTGACTTATAGGTTTGTATGTGTGTATGTATGTAGTGGTATAGGTAGCCCATACCACAGTAAGGGGTGCATGCCCCACCTTACCCAGGCTGCAGTAGCAGGCCTGTGGTGTCAGATTTAGTCTGCTACCCAGGGGTGGCATAATACATGCTTCAGCCCCTGGTAGGCCTGTGAAGTACCTATGCCCTTGGTACCTAAGGTACCATATACTAGGGACTCATTAGGTACCACAGTATCCAATAACAAGTGCACCTAGAGTGCACTCCAAGTCGTTTAGAGAGAACAGAGAGGCTGGGGCCCTGATTAGCAGGGTCCCAGCCCGACTATAGCCAGAAACCAGTGTAAACATCAGAAAAAAAGTGGGGGCAACATAAGAGGCAGATCCTACTCTCCTACACAACCCCCCCCCCAAACGCAGGGACACTAAACTAACCTTGACCAGTTGAGTCTTCGTGCTCTAAGTGGAAATTCCTTGAGAGTCCATCTGCATTGGCATGTTGGGTCCCAGGTCTATGCTCCACTGTATAGTCCATCCCCTGTAGGGAAATGGACCACCTCAAAAGTTCTGGGTTTTCTCCTTTCATTTGTTTAAGCCATAGGAGGGGCTTGTGGTCGGTCTGAACTATGAAGTGAGTGCCAAACAAGTATGGCCTCAGCTTCTTCAGGGCCCACACCACAGCAAAGGCCTCCCTCTCTATAGCTGACCAACGTTTCTCTCTAGGGGCGAGCCTTCTGCTAATAAAAGCTACTGGCTGGTCTTGACCTTCATCATTCAGTTGAGACAGTACAGCTCCCACACCCAGCTCAGAAGCATCTGTTTGGACAATGAACTTTTTGGTGTAGTCTGGACTCTGTAAGATGGGGGCAGTGCACATGGCCTGCTTTAGGTCTTCAAATTAACCCTGGGCAAAGCACTACGCTACGCTCGCGTAGTTTGCGAAGTTTGCGCTACTTCGCACAACGCGAATTGCACGTAGCACAGTGCAAACACGCGTAGCATAGCGTAGCGTAGTGCAGCGGTCATTTTTTGCTTGCTCGCGGTCCTCAACGTCAAGTTGGCGACCGCGAGCAAGTAAAATGACATCCTGGCGAGACTTTTTCTCGTTCGCGATCAGCAACATCAAGTTGCCGATCGCGAGCGTGGAAAATAAACCTCCCGGCGAGATTCTCAACGCGGGGAGGTCAGGTTTCTCATTGCGAGTGGTCGCGTATGCTCGCGACCGCTCGCGATGAGAAACTACCAGTCCGCGTTGAGAAAGCTGCCGCTCGAGTAAAAATCTACTCGAGCGGCAGTAAAAGACAGCTCGCACTGTGCAAGATGCCGTTTTCAATGATTGCACAGTGCGGACAAGCATCCGTCACTGTGCAATCATTGCGAACAGTGCACTACGCAGTTCGCGTAGTGCTACGCGTAGCTCGCGTAGTGCGAACTGCACTTTGCGTAGCTTCGCGTAGCGCTACTTCGCGAACTACGCTCAGGCTTACTTCAAATGCCTTCTGACAGCTAGCTGTCCACTGAACCTTTTTGGGCATTTTCTTTGAGGTTAGATCATTCAAGGGGGTCACTATAGATCCATATCCCTTTACAAACCTCCTATAGTACCCAGTCAGGCCTAAGAAGGCTCTCACCTGTGTCTGGGTGGTTGGAGCAACCCATTCCATTATGGTTTGGATTTTGCTCTGTAAAGGCTGAACCTGGCCTCCACCTACAAGGTAGCCCAGGTACACAACCTGACTCTGCCCTATCTGGCACTTAGTGGCCTTGATAGTGAGGCCTGCTTTCTGCAGAGCCTCCAAAACATTCCTGAGGTGGACCAGGTGATCCTGCCAGGAGGAACTAAAGACAGCAATATCATCTAGATAAGCTGAGCAATAAGTTTCCATCCCTGCCAGAACTTTATTCACCAACCTCTGAAAAGTGGCAGGTGCATTTTTCAATCCAAAGGGCATCACCACAAAGTGGTAGTGCCCACCAGGGGTCGAAAATGCTGTTTTGGCTTTTGCATCATCAGCTAATCTGATCTGCCAGTAGCCAGCTGTTAGGTCAAATGTACTTAGGTACTTGGCTGAGGCCAAAGTATCAATCAGCTCATCTGCCCTGGGTATGGGATAGGCATCAGTCCTAGTGACTGCATTGAGGCCTCTGTAGTCGACACAAAACCTAATTTCTTTCTTACCACCCTGGGTATGAGGCTTGGGTACTAGGACTACTGGACTAGCCCATGGGCTATCTGAAGGCTCAATCACACCTAACTCCAACATTTTCTGGACTTCAGTCCTGATACAGTCCCTGACATGGTCAGGTTGCCTGTAGATTTTACTCTTGACAGGCAGACTGTCCCCAGTGTCCACCTCATGGGTGCACCAGGTAGTCTGACTGGGGGTCAGGCTAAACATATGTCTGTACTGTTGCAGAACCTGTCTGCACTCAGTTTGCTGATGGTCAGTGAGGCTGCTTGCCAAAGCAACACCATCTACTGACCCATCATCAGGGTTCTGTCAGAGAAGGTCAGGGAGAGGGTCACTCTCCTCCTCCTGGTCCTCATCAGTTGCCATGAGCAAGCCCATGTCAGCCCTGTCAACATATGGCTTTAATCTGTTGACATGGAGCACCCTCAGGGGGCTCCTGGGAGTTCCAAGATTCACCAGATAGGTGACTTCTCCCTTTTGTTCAACTATTGTATGGGGGCCACTCCACTTGTCTTGGAGGGCTGCTGGGGCCACAGGCTCCAACACCCACACTTTCTGTCCTGGCTGGTACACAGTCAGCACAGCCTTTGGTCATGCCAAGCGTTTTGTAATTCTTGGCTGGCCTCCAGGTTTTTGGTTGCCTTTTTCATGTATTCAGCCGTCCTGGAGCGGAGACCAAGTACATAGTCCATCACATCCTGTTTGGGGGGCTTGAGAGGTAACTCCCAGCCCTCTTTGACCAAACAAAATGGACCCCTTACAGGATGCCCAAACAGAAGCTCAAATGGGCTGTAACCAACCCCCTTCTGTGGAACCTCTCTGTAGGCAAACAACAGGCAGGGAAGAAGAAGGTCCCATTTCCGCCTGAGCTTCTCTGGGAGTCCTTTGATCATTCCCTTAAGGGTTTTGTTGAAGCGTTCAACCAAACCATTGCATTGTGGGTGATAGGGGGTAGTGAACTTATAAGTCACACCACACTCCTTCCACATTGCTTTCAAATATCCTGACATGAAGTTGGTACCTCTGTCAGAGATTACCTCCTTTGGGAAACCCACTCTGGAGAAGACTCCAATGAGGGCTCTTGCCACCACAGGGGCTGTGGTGGTCCTCAGGGAATTGCCTCTGGGTACCTGGTGGCATGATCCACTACCACCAGGATAAATCTGTGCCCAGATGCAGTTTGAGGGTCAAGGGGACCAACAATGTCAATCCCTACCCTTTCAAAGGGTACCCCCACCACAGGTAGTGGTATCAGGGGGCCTTTGTGGTGCCACCTGCCTTGCCACTGGCTTGGCATGTGACACAGGAGCGACAAAACTCCTTGGTGTCCTCTGACATATGTGGCCAATGAAAATGTGGAACAAGCCTGTCCCAGGTCTTGTTTTGGCCCAAGTGACCTGCCAAAGGGATATCATGTGCTAGGGTCAAGAGGAACCCCCTAAACTTCTGAGGTATTACCAACCTCCTGGTGGCTCCAGGGGCTGGATCTCTACCTTCAGAATATAGGAGTCCCTCATCCCAATAAACTTTATGGGACCCACTAGCACTCCCTGCAGCCTCAGCAGCAGCCTGCTGTCTGAGGGGTTCAAGAGAGGGGCAGCACTGTTGCTCCTTACTCAGATCTTCCCTAGAAGGGCCTCCTGCCCCCAAGAACTCAACCTGATCAGGCTCAAGTTCCTTCTGGGGCAGTTCCTTCTTCAGGGTCTGCTCCTCCTCCCTGGGGAGGGGAATCTGTGATCTGAGACAGAGGGGAAGGCACTGCCTTAACCCTACTGCTCCTCCTCTTGGGAAGCATCTGGTCCATAATTTCAGGATCCAGAGCTGATTCAGTGTCATGCATTTTGGCTTGTGACCTGGTCACAGCAAATACCTCTGCAGGGATGCCCAACATCTCAGCATGAGTCCATAACTCTACTTCAGACCAGGCTGAAGTTTCTAGATCATTGCCCAATAGACATTCTACAGGGAGGTCTGCACTGACTACAACCTTCTTGAGGCCAGTTACCCCTCCCCAGGAGAAATTCACAACTGCCAGACTATGGTTGGTCCTGACATTGCTTGCATTGGTCACCTGGTACATTTCGCCCAGGATGATCTGTCCAGGGTCCACAAGATCCTCTGCCACCATGGTGACACTAGCACCTGTGTCCCTAAATGCCAAAGCCTGTTTGCCATTTATTACAGGCTGCTGTTTGTATTTGCCCAGATTACTGGGGCTTACTAGGAAGGACATGTCAATGTCTCCATCACAAATCAGCAATGCCTGAGTGGTTACTCTGACTAGGTCAGAGTCCACTTCAGAACCCAGGGTCAACCCTACTACACCCTTCTTCTGAGTACCACCTCCACCAGTAGCTGGACTAGGGGGAACAGTTGCCTTAGGGGCAGGAGTGGTGGTGGTCTGGTCTTTGGACTTGTTACAGTCAGAAGTCCAGGGCCCTTTCTGTTTACAGAATTTGCACCAGGGCTTCTTTTGGCCTTTTCCCTTGTTGGATTGTGACTCCCCACCAGATGCAGATTTTTGGGGCCCTTGTGAAGACTTCTGGTCTGTTGACTTATCCCCACCTTTCTCAGAGCCCTTAGAATCCTGCTTCTTGGTGTCACCCCCTTGGTTCTGGGTTTTCTGCCTCACCCTGGTTCTGACCCACTTGTCTGCCTTCTTTCCCAATTCTTGGGGAGAGGTCAGATCGGAGTCCACCAGGTATTGATGCAACAACTGGTTCTGGCAATTATTAAGGATCTGTTCTCTCATCATTAGATTATACAATCCCTTGAAATCAGTAACCCTACTGCCAACCAGCCAACCCTCCAGAGCCTTGGTTGCACAATCTACAAAGTCAGTCCAGTCCTGAGTCTGTGCCTTCTGGGTGTCTCTGAACTTCAACCTGTACTGTCAGTGGTTAAGCCAAACCCATCTATCAGTGCACTCTTCAGGACTTCATAGTCATCAGCATCCTCTTCTCTAACAGTGAGGAGCTTGTCTCTACCTTTATCTGAAAAGGAGAGCCACAAGATTGCTGCCCACTGCTTTTGGGGGACCTGTTGTACTCTACAGGCCCTTTCCATAGCAGTTATCCACTTATGGATATCATCCCCACTCTGGTAGGGAGGAACAACCTTGCTCAGGTTCCTATGGTCTGGAATATATTCTCTGCCTCTAGGGACACTGTTGCTGCCACCAGGGGTTCTAACCCTCTTTTCTAGAAGCTCTCTGGAGCTCAAAGGCTTCTCTATCTAATGCCAACTGCTTGGTTTTGAGGGCAAATCTTGCTTCCTCATACTGCAGCAGTTTGCACAGTCTTTCAGAGGAGGTCTCTCTTCTTGGAAAGTAGGAGTTCCTCTGCTGGACAAATTCTCTGCCAGAGTGATAGGAGCGGTCAGAGTCCCTAGAAAGGGACCTGTGCCTCTCCTCCACTGTGTCAGTTCTCTTAGGGAGAATTCCTCTGTCCTTTTCAGACCCCTTGGGGCCTGGCCCTACAATCACAGAGTCTTGGTCAACTTGATGTTCATCATCTGACCCAGACACTGTAATTGACCCACCCCCTGATTCAGACCCATTAGCTCCTAGAGCTAATCTAAGATCATCTGCTGGCAGCAGATCTATCAGGTGTAGTGTGGAGGGACTCTGTCCTATCTTCAGGTGCCTCTCAGCACACATGGCTTTCAAGTCAAAGAAAGTCATGTCCTTATACTGAAGCTGGGTGGATCCACTGGGTCCATCCCTTAAGGACATTCTAGTGTTGTGCAGTGTTGTACTACCTACACTAGTTTGTGGCCTACTGATCCTAGCTTGAGCTGTAGAAAGGGTGTGCTATCCCTTGGCACACAGCTCTAAGTTCAGTAGAACTTATTGATACTAAGCTTGATTTTATATGTACCTTGAGTACCTATAGTGGTTTTCAGTTAATAATTCAAATAGAGATTTTCTGGTAAAACAATAGCAAGCTGGAATCCCACACGCTGCCACCAATGTGAGATGTTGGCCTGGTATATGCTGTTCACTAGTTAAAGTGGACACCTTGCACCAGTACAAATCGACTCTTATGGTAGGTGGGTTTAAGACAACCTTTATAGAAAGCTATCCTAGTGGTAGCTGTGGAGAGCAGCCTTCAGGCTAAGTCTTGGAGGAATGTAAAGCAGCTTGTTTTACCACACAATCTCTTGAATCACCAAATGAAAAGACACCACACAGGTATATATATCAAATATATATGTATTTATTAATAAACAACTCTCTACTAATCTCTTTATGAGATTAGAAGCCAGGAACATATGTACAAGTCAATGTTTTATCAAAATAAGTTAGCACAAGTAAATATCACAATGTTATCTTGGCTAGACCGTGGTCTAGAGCATTTAGAATCGAGGGACCCCAGAGAACCACCCCAGGTAGTTGTAGGAGACCCACAGGGGACGGACGCGGTGTTTAGACACTGGTGCGAGTCCTGTACGAGTCTATGCGAGAGAACGCGATTGAGTTATCAATGTTACAGGTCCCTGGCATGTTCGAGGCGAACACACCGATCGGTCAGTACGAGTCGAAGTACGCGGATACTGATAGAGTCACAAGGGAGTTGGACGCGATGTGTCTAACACAGACGCGAGCCCTGTACGAGCCAGTGCGAGAATCGCACGGGGAAAATAGGAGTTTTAGGGCACTTTTAGGGTAGCTACAAGCAAGCCACTTACAGGGTAAGTAGTTCTAGGGCCCACACCCACAGGAGCTCCGTAGTGCTGAAGTTACCTCACCCAGGGGAGCCGGGTGCATAGGTGTCCTTTGGTGTCGGGTCGCAGCGTCGTTTTCAATGGGAGCCAGTGAAGACTTGCTGCTTGCAACGACAGAAGAATTGTCCGTTGGAATCCAAGCCTGGATTCGGAAGGAGGAAGACCTGAAAGCAGAGGGGACAGTGTTCACAGTCACTTGGCAGTGACTCTGGGCAAGGAAGATGAATGCCCACCGTCGTCAACAGCTTCGGGTCATTCACGGGTGTCTTGGCTCTTTGACTACGTGGTCCAGGCAGCGTCGATGATGACCAGGAGCTAGATTCGGTGTGTGACACAACGTCTGCAGCTTACTGATGTGTCGGCGACTCGATTGGAGCCAATAAGCCTTGGTAACAGCAAGTCTCGTGGAAAGCGTAAAGAGTCAATGGTGCAGACCAGCAAGATCTGGGGGACTTACCCAGCAAGGGTAGGTCAGGGCAGGCCTGGAGCAACCAGGGGAGCCCTTTGGATTCATTGGAAAGTCTTCTGGGGACCCACAAGCCGGCTGGCAAGGGATCGCAAAGACACCTCAGGAGGATCCACTCAACAGGGGCCCACGGTCACGCGGGACGGTGTAGGCCTCTGAATTCGGGAGGGATCTCTGCTAGAGGCTGGGATCACATGTGGTCCAAAGCACAAGTTCGTAGAACATCGTGAAGGGGTTGCACTCGACAATAGTGCATGGTACCCAGGGGCTGTGGTTCCTCGTCGCTCGTGGGGTCCACTTGCCTCAGCTTCACTGGGGACTCATGATGGCCTTGGAGAAGTCAGGAAATCCTCTTCCTGGGCTGCAGGGACTTCGGGCTCCAGCGGGAGCGGCGTAGTTTGCGACTGTCATTGTAGTTTTTGGTGCCTGCCAAGCAGGGGAGTCACTCCTTGACTCCAAGGGAGATTCTTCAGTCTTCCAAAGGTAGTGGAACATCGAAGGTCCAGGATTTTTCTTGTAGAGCATCATCCAGGGGTATCTGGATTGCAATGCACAGGTTCCCCCTCTTATACTAAAAAGAAGGGAGGGACTAGCTCTATGACCACACCTATGGGAGGGTCAGGGGAGTGGGTGGCTACATCCACTTCCCTTTGTCCAGTTTCATGCCAGAGCAGGGCAGGTAGCCCTGAGCCGATTTGAACTGGGGTATGCACAGAGGAGCCTTCTGCTCCCCAGTGCAGGACTTCAAAGCACTCTAAGAGTGCACCCACCCAGCCCCAATACACTAAACCCTGTCTGGGAGGTGGTCACACCCCTTGTGACAGGATATCTATTGTTGGGCTTCCTCCACTGTGAGTTTCGGTCATCAGCAGGAGGACAGCCCAGTGTCTGTGACTGGTGGCATCCATCTTGTGATGCCAGGCCTCTGGAAAGAAGTTACCGGTTAGGCCAGTGGGTACATGTCTCTCCCTCTAGAAGGGTGGAATGCTACCCCCGCCGACAGAACTGGCGGGGGGGTAGTATTCCAAGATGTTTGACACCAAACACGACATGTTTCCGTGCAGCCATCCCAAAGTTAGCATTTAACGCGAGGTTATAATGCGCTTAAGAATATATGGTCAGGCTGCACTACAAACAGCATCAGAGAAGGGTCTCTGAACGAAGCAGAGGGGCTCGGCTCACGCAGGGACACCCTCCCACATAAGAACCAAGCACTCTGCCTTCAGGAATGATAAGGCCTGCCCTAGGAGTGACTTATAGGTTTGTATGTGTGTATGTATGTAGTGGTATAGGTAGCCCATACCACAGTAAGGGGTGCATGCACCAACTTACCCAGGCTGCAGTAGCAGACCTGTGGTGTCAGATTTAGTCTGCTTCCCAGGGGTGGCATAATACATGCTTCAGCCCCTGGTAGGCCTGTGAAGTACCTATGCCCTTGGTACCTAAGGTACCATATACTAGGGACTCATAAGGTACCACAGTATCCAATCACTAGTGCACCTAAAGTGCACTCCAAGTTGTTTAGAGAGAACAGAGAGGCTGGGGCCCTGATTAGTAGGGACCCAGCCCGACTATAGCCAGAAACCAGTGTAAACATCAGAAAAAAAGTGGGGGCAACATAAGAGGCAGATCCAACTCTCCTACAAAAGGTGAAGAAAGAAGCAAGAGAGGTACAGAAAGAAGCAAGAGAGGTGCAGAAAGAAGAAAGAGAGGTACAGAAAGAAGCAAGAGAGGTATAGAAAGAAGCCAGAGGGGTGCAGGAAGAAGAGAGTGAGGTGCAGTAAGAGGCAAGAAAGGTGGAGAAACAGGCAAGAGAAGAGCAGAAAGAAGCAAGAGCCGTGCAGCGAGGTGCAAGAGAACTGCAGAAAGAAGCAAGAGAGTAGCAAAAAGAAGAGAGTGAGGCATAGAAAGAGGAGGAAAGGTGAAGAAAGAAGCAAGAGAGGTGCAGAAAGAGGCAAGAGAGGTGCAGACAGAGGCAAGAGAAGAGTACAAAGAAGCAAGAGAGGTGCAGAAAAAAGAGAGTGAGGTGCAGAAAGAGGAAATAGAGGTGCAGAAAGAAGCAAGAGAAATGTGGAAAGAGGCAGGCGAAGTGCAGAAAGAAGAAGAAAGATGCAGAAAGAAGCAAGAGAAGTGTAGAAATAAGCAAGAGAGGTGCAGAAAGAAGCAAGAGAAGTGATGAAAGTAGCAAGAAAGGTACAGAAAGAAGCCAGAGGGGTGCAGGAAGAAGAGAGTGAGGTGCAGAAAGAGGCAAGAAAGGTGCAGAAACATGCAAGAGAAGTGCAGAAAGAAGCAAGAGGGGTGCAGCGAGGTACAAGAGAACTGCAGAAAGAAGCAAGAGAGGAGCAAAAAGAAGATAGTGAGGCATAGGAAAGAGGAAGAAAGGTGAAAGAAGCAAGAGAGGTACAGAAAGAAGCAAGAGAGGTGCAGAAAGAAGAAAGAGAGGTACAGAAAGAAGCAAGAGAGGTACAGAAAGAAGCCAGAGGGGTGCAGGAAGAAGAGAGTGAGGTGCAGAAAGAGGCAAGAAAGGTGCAGAAACAGGCAAGAGAAGTGCAGAAAGAAGCAAGAGCAGTGCAGCGAGGTGCAAGAGAACTGCAGAAAGAAGCAAGAGAGGAGCAAAAAGAAGATAGTGAGGCATAGAAAGAGGAGGAAACGTGAAGAAAGAAGCAAGAGAGGTACATAAAGAAGCAAGAGAGGTGCAGAAAGAAGAAAGAGAGGTACAGAAAGAAGCAAGAGAGGTATAGAAAGAAGCCAGAGGGGTGCAGGAAGAAGAGAGTGAGGTGCAGTAAGAGGCAAGAAAGGTGCAGAAACAGGCAAGAGAAGAGCAGAAAGAAGCAAGAGCCGTGCAGCGAGGTGCAAGAGAACTGCAGAAAGAAGCAAGAGAGTAGCAAAAGAAGAGAGTGAGGAGTAGAAAGAGGAGGAAAGGTGAAGAAAGAAGCAAGAGAGGTACAGAAAGAAGGAAGAGAGGTGCAGAAAGAAGAGAGTGAGGTGCAGAGAGAGGCAAGTGAGGTACAGAAAGAAGGGAGGTGCAGAAAGAGGAAGACATGTGCAGAAAGAGGCAAGAGAATTGCAGAAAGATGAAGAAAGGTGCAGAAAGAAGTAAGAGAAGTGCAGAAAGAAGCTAGAGAAGTGCAGAAGGAGGAAGAAAGGTGAAGAAAGAAGCAATAGCAATGCAGAATGAGGAAGAAAGGTGCAGAATGAGGATGAAAGGTGAATAAACAAGAAAGGGAAGTACAGAAAGAAGCAAGAGAAGTGCAGAAAGAAGCAAGAGAGGTACAGAAAGATGCAAGAGGGGTGCAGAAAGAAGAGAGTGAGGGGCAGAAACAGGCAAGAGAGGTGCAGAAAGAAGCAGGGGAGGTGCAGAAAGAAGCAAGAGAGGTGAAGAAAGAGGCAAGGGAGGTGCAGAAAGAAGCAGGAGACGTGGAGAAAGTAGCAAGTGAGGTGCAGAAAGAAGAGAGTGAGGTGTAGAAAGAGGAGGAAAGGTGAAGAAAGAAGCAAGAGAGGTGCGGAAAGAGGCAAGAGAGGTGCAGACAGAGGCAAGAGAAGAGTACAAAGAAGCAAGAGAGGTGCAGAAAAGAGAGAGAGGTGCAGAAAGAGGAAATAGAGGTGCAGAAAGAAGCAAGAGAAATGTGGAAAGAGGCAGGCGAAGTGCAGAAAGAAGAAGAAAGATGCAGAAAGAAGCAAGAGAAGTGTAGAAATAAGCAAGAGAGGTGCAGAAAGAAGCAAGAGAAGTGATGAAAGTAGCAAGAAAGGTACAGAAAGAAGCCAGAGGGGTGCAGGAAGAAGAGAGTGAGGTGCAGAAAGAGGCAAGAAAGGTGCAGAAACATGCAAGAAAAGTGCAGAAAGAAGCAAGAGGGGTGCAGCGAGGTACAAGAGAACTGCAGAAAGAAGCAAGAGAGGAGCAAAAAGAAGATAGTGAGGCATAGAAAGAGGAGGAAAGGTGAAAGAAGCAAGAGAGGTACAGAAAGAAGCAAGAGAGGTGCAGAAAGAAGAAAGAGAGGTACAGAAAGAAGCAAGAGAGGTACAGAAAGAAGCCAGAGGGGTGCAGGAAGAAGAGAGTGAGGTGCAGAAAGAGGCAAGAAAGGTGCAGAAACAGGCAAGAGAAGTGCAGAAAGAAGCAAGAGCAGTGCAGCGAGGTGCAAGAGAACTGCAGAAAGAAGCAAGAGAGGAGCAAAAAGAAGATAGTGAGGCATAGAAGAGGAGGAAACGTGAAGAAAGAAGCAAGAGAGGTACATAAAGAAGCAAGAGAGTTGCAGAAAGAAGAAAGAGAGGTACAGAGAGAGGCAAGTGAGGTACAGAAAGAAGGGAGGTGCAGAAAGAGGAAGACATGTGCAGAAAGAGGCAAGAGAATTGCAGAAAGATGAAGAAAGGTGCAGAAAGAAGTAAGAGAAGTGCAGAAAGAAGCTAGAGAAGTGCAGAAGGAGGAAGAAAGGTGAAGAAAGAAGCAATAGCAATGCAGAATGAGGAAGAAAGGTGCAGAATGAGGATGAAAGGCGAATAAACAAGAAAGGGAAGTACAGAAAGAAGCAAGAGAAGTGCAGAAAGAAGCAAGAGAGGTACAGAAAGATGCAAGAGGGTGCAGAAAGAAGAGAGTGAGGGGCAGAAACAGGCAAGAGAGGTGCAGAAAGAAGCAGGAGAGTGCAGAAAGAAGCAAGAGAGGTGCAGAAAGAGGCAAGGGAGGTGCAGAAAGAAGCAGGAGACGTGGAGAAAGTAGCAAGTGAGGTGCAGAAAGAAGAAATTGAGGTGCAAAAAGAAGCAAGTGAGGTGCAGAAAGAAGAAAGTGAGGTGCAGAAAGAGGCAAGATAGATGCAGAAAGAGGAAGAAAGGTGCAGAAAGATGAAGAGAGGTGCAAAAAGAGACAAGAGAGGGGCAGAAAGAGGCAAGAGAGCTGCAGAAAGAAGCAAGAGAGGTACAGAAAGAAGCAAGTGAGGTGTAGAAAGAGGCAAGAGAGGTGCAGAAAGAAGCAAGAGAAGTGCAGAAAGAAGCAAGAGAGGTGAAGAAAGAAGCAATAGAGGTGCAAAAAGAAGAGAGTGAGGCGTAGAAAGAAGAGGAAAGGTGCATAAATAAGCAAGAGAGGTGCAGAACGAAGCAAGAGAGGTGCTGAAAGTAGAGTGAGGTACAGAGAGAGGCAAGAGAGGTGCAGAAAGAAGAGAGGTGCAAAAGAGGAAGAGATGCACAGAAAGAGGCAAGAGAAGTACAGAAAGACAAAGAAAGGCGTAGAAAGAAGCCAGAGAAATGCAGAAAGAAGAAAGAGAAGTGCAAAAGAAGCAAGAGAGGAGCAAAAGAAGATAGTGGAGCATAGAAAGAGGAGGAAAGGTGAAAGAAGCAAGAGAGGTAGAGAAAGAAGCAAGAGAGTGCAGAAAGAAGAAAGAGAGGTACAGAAAGAAGCAAGAGAGGTACAGAAAGAAGCCAGAGGGGTGCAGGAAGAAGAGAGTGAGGTGCAGAAAGAGGCAAGAAAGGTGCAGAAACAGGCAAGAGAAGTGCAGAAAGAAGCAAGAGCCGTGCAGCGAGGTGCAAGAGAACTGCAGAAAGAAGCAAGAGAGGAGCAAAAGAAAATAGTGAGGCATAGAAAGAGGAGGAAAGGTGAAGAAAGAAGCAAGAGAGGTACATAAAGAAGCAAGAGAGGTGCAGAAAGAAGAAAGAGAGGTACAGAAAGAAGCAAGAGAGGTATAGAAAGAAGCCAGAGGGGTGCAGGAAGAAGAGAGTGAGGTGCAGTAAGAGGCAAGAAAGGTGCAGAAACAGGCAAGAGAAGAGCAGAAAGAAGCAAGAGCCGTGCAGCGAGGTGCAAGAGAACTGCAGAAAGAAGCAAGAGTGTAGCAAAATGTAGCAAAAAGAAGAGAGTGAGGCGTAGAAAGAGGAGGAAAGGTGAAGAAAGAAGCAAGAGAGGTGCGGAAAGAGGCAAGAGAGGTGCAGACAGAGGCAAGAGAAGAGTACAAAGAAGCAAGAGAGGTGCAGAAAAGAGAGTGAGGTGCAGAAAGAGGAAATAGAGGTGCAGAAAGAAGCAAGAGAAATGTGGAAAGAGGCAGGCGAAGTGCAGAAAGAAGAAGAAAGATGCAGAAAGAAGCAAGAGAAGTGTAGAAATAAGCAAGAGAGGTGCAGAAAGAAGCAAGAGAAGTGATGAAAGTAGCAAGAAAGGTACAGAAAGAAGCCAGAGGAGTGCAGGAAGAAGAGAGTGAGGTGCACAAAGAGGCAAGAAAGGTGCTGAAACAGGCAAGAGAAGTGCAGAAAGAAGAAAGAGCCGTGCAGCTAGGTACAAGAGAACTGCAGAAAGAAGCAAGAGAGGAGCAAAAAGAAGATAGTGAGGCATAGAAAGAGGAGGAAAGGTGAAAGAAGCAAGAGAGGTACAGAAAGAAGCAAGAGAGGTGCAGAAAGAAGAAAGAGAGGTACAGAAAGAAGCAAGAGAGGTACAGAAAGAAGGCAGAGGGGTGCAGGAAAAAGAGAGTGAGGTGCAGAAAGAGGCAAGAAAGGTGCAGAAACAGGCAAGAGAAGTGCAGAAAGAAGCAAGAGCTGTGCAGCGAGGTGCAAGAGAACTGCAGAAAGAAGCAAGAGAGGAGCAAAAAGAAGATAGTGAGGCATAGAAAGAGGAGGAAAGGTGAAGAAAGAAGCAAGAGAGGTACATAAAGAAGCAAGAGAGATGGAGAAAGAAGAAAGAGAGGTACAGAAAGAAGCAAGAGAGGTATAGAAAGAAGCCAGAGGGGTGCAGGAAGAAGAGAGGAGGTGCAGTAAGAGGCAAGAAAGGTGCAGAAACAGGCAAGAGAAGAGCAGAAAGAAGCTAGAGCCGTGCAGCGAGGTGCAAGAGAACTGCAGAAAGAAGCAAGAGAGTAGCAAAAAGAAGAGAGTGAGGCGTAGAAAGAGGAGGAAAGGTGAAGAAAGAAGCAAGAGAGGTACAGAAAGAAGGAAGAGAGGTGCAGAAAGAAGAGAGTGAGGTGCAGAGAGAGGCAAGTGAGGCACAGAAAGAAGGGAGGTGCCGAAAGAGGAAGACATGTGCAGAAAGAGGCAAGAGAATTGCAGAAAGATGAAGAAAGGTGCAGAAAGAAGTAAGAGAAGTGCAGAAAGAAGCTAGAGAAGTGCAGAAGGAGGAAGAAAGGTGAAGAAAGAAGCAATAGCAATGCAGAATGAGGAAGAAAGGTGCGGAATGAGAATGAAAGGCGAATAAACAAGAAAGGGAAGTATAGAAAGAAGCAAGAGAAGTGCAGAAAGAAGCAAGAGAGGTACAGAAAGATGCAAGAGGGGTGCAGAAAGAAGAGAGTGAGGGGCAGAAACAGGCAAGAGAGGTGCAGAAAGAGGCAGTGGAGGTGCAGAAAGAAGCAAGAGAGGTGCAGAAAGAGGCAAGGGAGGTGCAGAAAGAAGCAGGAGACGTGGAGAAAGTAGCAAGTGAGGTGCAGAAAGAGGCAAGAGAAGTACAAAAAGAAGCAAGTGAGGTGCAGAAAGAAGAAAGTGAGGTGCAGAAAGAGGCAAGATAGATGCAGAAAGAAGCAACAGATGTGCAGAAAGAGGCAACAGATGTGCAGAAAGAGGCAAGAGAGGTGCAGAAAGAGGAAGAAAGGTGCAGAAAGATGAAGAGAGGTGCAAAAAGAAACAAGAGAGGGGCAGAAAGAGGCAAGAGTTGCAGAAAGAAGCAAGAGAGGTACAGAAAGAAGCAAGTGAGGTGTAGAAAGAGGCAAGAGAGGTGCAGAAAGAAGCAAGAGAAGTGCAGAAAGAAGCAAGAGAGGTGAAGAAAGAAGCAATAGAGGTGCAAAAAGAAGAGAGTGAGGCGTAGAAAGAAGAGGAAAGGTGCATAAATAAGCAAGAGAGGTGCAGTACGAAGCAAGAGAGGTGCTGAAAGTAGAGTGAGGTGCAGAGAGAGGCAAGAGAGGTGCAGAAAGAAGAGAGGTGCAAAAAGAGGAAGAGATGTGCAGAAAGAGGCAAGAGAAGTACAGAAAGACAAAGAAAGGCGTAGAAAGAAGCCAGAGAAATGCAGAAAGAAGCAAGAGAAGTGCAGAAAGAGGAAGAAAGAAGCAGAAAGAAGCAAGAGAAATGCAGAAAGAGGAAGAAAGGTGCAGAAAGAGGATGAAAGGTGCATAAAAAAGCAAGAGAAGAACAGAGAGAAGTGCAGAAATAAGCAAGAGAGGTACAGAAAGATGCAAGGGTTACAGAAATAAGAGAGTGAGGTGCAGAAAGAGGCAAGAGAGGTGCAAAAAGAGGCAAGAGAGGTGCAGAAGGAGGCAAGTAAAGTACAAAAAGAAGCAAGTTTTTTGCAGAAAGAAGAGAGTGAGGTGGAGAAAGAGGCAAGAGAGATGCAGAAAAAAGCAACAGATGTGCAGAAAGAGGAAAAAGGGATGCAGAGAAAGGAAGAAGGTGCAGAAAGAGATAAGAAAAGTATAGAAAGAGGAATAAAGGTGCCTAAAGATGAAGAGAGGTGCAAAAAGAGGCAAGAGAGGGGCAGAAAGAGGCAAGCGAGGTGCAGAAAGAAGCAAGAGAAGTGCCGAAAGACGCAAGAGAGGTGGAGAAAGAAGCAAGAGAGGTGAAAAAAGAAGAGAGTGAGGCATAGAAAGAGGAGGAAGGGTGCAGAAAGAAGCAAGAGAGGTGCAGAAAGAAGCAAGGGAGGTGCAGAAAGAAGAGAGTGATGTGCAGAGAGAGGCAAGTGAGGTGCAGAAAGAAGGGAGGTGCAGAAAGAAGAAGAGATGTGCAGAAAGAGGCAAGAGATGTGCAGAAAGACCAATAAAGGTACAGAAGAAGCAAGAGAAATGCAGAAAGAGGAAGAAAGGTGCAGAAAGAGGATGAAAGGTGCATAAAGAACAAGAAGACACAGAAAGAAACAAGAGAAGTGCAGAAAGAAGCAAAAAGAGGTACATAAAGATGCAAGATGGGTACAGAAAGAAGAGAATGAGGTGCAGAAAGAGGCAAGAGAGGTGCAGAAAGAGGTAAGAGAGGTGAAGAAAAGAGCAAGAGAGGTGCAGAAAGAAGCAGGAGAGGTACAGAAAGAGGCAAGAGAAGTGCAGAAAAAGGAAAGAGAGGTGCAGAAAGAAGCAAGAGAGGTGCAGAAAGAAGCAAGTGAGGTGCAGAAAGAGGCAAGAGAGGTGCAGAAAGAGGCAAGAGAAGTGTAGAAAGAGGAAGAAAGATGCCAAAAGAGGCAAGAGAGGGGCAGAAAGAGGCAAGAGAGGTACAGAAAGAAGCAAGTGAGGTGCAGAAAGAGGCAAGGGAGGTGTGGAAAGAGGCAAGAGAGGTGCAGACAGAGGCAAGAAAAGAGCACAAAGAAGCAAGAGAGGTGCAGAAAAAAGAGAGTGAGGTGCAGAAAGAGGCAAGAGAGGTGCAGAAAGAAGCAAGAGAAGTGTGGAAAGAGGCAGGCGAAGTGCAGAAAGAGGAAGAAAAGTGCAGAAAGAAGCAAGAGAAGTGTAGAAATAAGCAAGATAGGCACAGAAAGAAGCAAGAGAGGTGATGAAAGAGGCAAGAGAGGTGCAGAAAAAAGCAAGATAGGTGCAGAAAGTAGCAAGCAAGGCACAGAAAGAAAAAAGAGAGGTGCAGAAAGAAGCAAGAGAAGTGATGAAAGAGGTAAGAGAGGTGCAGAAAAAGCAAGAGAGGTGCAGAAAGTAGCAAGAAAGGGACAGAAAGAAGCCAGAGGGGTGCAGGAAGAAGAGAGTGAGGTGCAGAAAGAGGCAAGAAAGGTGCAGAAACAGGCAAGAGAAGTGCAGAAAGAAGCAAGAGCCGTGAAGTGAGGTGCAAGAGAACTCCAGAAAGAAGCAAGAGAGGAGCAAAAAGAAGAGAGTGAGGCGTAGAAAGAGGAGGAAAGGTGAAGAAAGAAGCAAGAGAGGTACAGAAAGAAGCAAGAGAGGTACAGAAAGAAGCCAGAGGGGTGCCGGAAGAGGAGAGTTAGGTGCAGAAAGAGGCAAGAAAGGTGCAGAAACAGGCAAGAGAAGTGCCGAAAGAAGCAAGAGCCATGCAGCGAGGTGCAAGAGAACTGCAGAAAGAAGCAAGAGAGGAGCAAAAAGAAGAGAGTGAGGCATAGAAAGAGGAGGAAAGGTGAAGAAAGAAGCAAGAGAGGTACAGAAAGAAGCAAGAGAGGTGCAGAAAGAAGAGAGTGAGGTGCAGAGAGAGGCAAGTGAGGTACAGAAAGAAGGGAGCTGCAGAAAGAGGAAGACATGTGCAGAAAGAGGCAAGAGAATTGCAGAAAGATGAAGAAAGGTGCAGAAAGAAGTAAGAGAAGTGCAGAAAGAATCTAGAGAAGTGCAGAAGGAGGAAGAAAGGTGCAGAAAGAAGCAAAAGCAATGCAGAATGAGGAAGAAAGGTACAGAATGAGGATGAAAGGCGCATAAACAAGAAAGTGAAGTACAGAAAGAAGCAAGAGAAGTGCAGAAAGAAGCAAGAGAGGTACAGAAAGATGCAAGAGGGGTGCAGAAAGAAGAGAGTGACGTGCAGAAACAGGCAAGAGAGGTGCAGAAAGAGGCAGGGGAGGTGCAGAAAGAAGCAAGAGAGGTGCAGAAAGAGGCAAGAGAGGTGCAGAAGGAAGCAGGAGACGTGGAGAAAGTTGCAAGTGAGGTGCAGAAAGAGGCAAGAGAAGTACAAAAAGAAGCAAGTGAGGTTCATAAAGAAGAATGTGAGGTGCAGAAAGAGGCAAGATAGATGCAGAAAGAAGCAACAGATGTGCACAAAGAGGCAAGAGAGGTGGAGAAAGAGGTAGAAAGGTGCACAAAGATGAAGAGAGGTGCAAGAAGAGACAAGAGAGGGGCAGAAAGAAGCAAGAGAGTTGTAGAAAGAAGCAAGAGAGGTACAGAAAGAAGCAAGTGAGGTGTAGAAAGAAGCAAGAGACATGGAGAAAGAAGCAAGTGAGGTGCAGAAAGAGTCAAGTAAAGTACAAAAAGAAGCAAGTTATGTGCAGAAAGAAGAGAGTGAGGTGCAGAAAGAGGCAAGAGAGATGCAGAAAGAAGCAACAGATGTGCAGAAAGAGGAAAAAGGGTGCAGAAAAAGGAAGAAAGGTGCAGAAAGAGATAAGAAAAGTATAGAAAGAGGAATAAAGGTGCCTAAAGATGAAGAGAGGTGCAAAAAAAGGCAAGAGAGGGGCAGAAAGAGGCAAGAGAAGTGCCGAAAGAAGCAAGAGAGGTGGAGAAAGAAGCAAGGGAGGTGCAGAAAGAAGAGAGTGATGTGCAGAGAGAGGCAAGTGAGGTGCAGAAAGAAGGGAGGTGCAGAAAGAGGAAGAGATGTGCAGAAAGAGGCAAGAGATGTGCAGAAAGACTAATAAAGGTGCAGAAGAAGCAAGATAAGTGCAGAAAGAAGCAAGAGAAATGCAGAAAGAGGAAGAAAGGTGCAGAAAGAGGATGAAAGGTGCATAAAGAACAAGAGAAGTACAGAAAGAAAGAAGAGAAGTGCAGAAAGAAGCAAAAGAGGTACATAAAGATGCAAGAGGGGTACAGAAAGAAGAGAATGAGGTGCAGAAAGAGGCAAGAAAGGTGCAGAAAGTGGTAAGAGAGGTGCAGAAAGAAGCAAGAGAGGTGCAGAAAGAAGCAAGAGAGGTGCAGAAAGCAGCAAGTGAGGTGCAGAAAGAGGCAAGAGAGGTGCAGAAAGAGACAAGAGAAGTGTAGAAAGAGGAAGAAAGGTGCCAAAAGAGGCAAGAGAGGGGCAGAAAGAGGCAAGAGAGGTGTGGAAAGAGGCAAGAGAGGTGCAGAAAGAAGCAAGAGAGGTACAGAAAGAAGCAAGTGAGGTTCAGAAAGAAGCAAGAGAGGTGTGGAAAGAGGCAAGAGAGGTGCAGTCAGAGGCAAGAGAAGAGCACAAAGAAGCAAGAGAGGTGCAGAAAAAAGAGAGTGAGGTGCAGAGAGAGGCAAGAGAGGTGCAGAAAGAAGCAAGAGAAGTGTGGAAAGAGGCAGGCGATGTGCAGAAAGAGGAAGAAAGGTGCAGAAAGAAGCAAGAGAAGTGTAGAAAGTAGCAAGAAAGGCACAGAAAGAAACAAGAGAGGTGCAGAAAGAAGCCAGAGGTGTGCAGGAAGAAGAGAGTGAGGTACAGAAAGAGGCAATAGAGGTGCAGAAAGAAGGAAGAGAGCTGCAGAAAGAAGCAAGAGAGGTACAGAAAGACAAAGAAAGGCGTAGAAAGAAGCCAGAGAAATACAGAAAGAAGCAAGAGAAGTGGAGAAAGAGGAAGAAAGGTGCAGAAAGAAGCAAGAGAAATGCAGAAAGAGGAAGAAAGGTGCAGAAAGAGTATGAAAGGTGCATAAAAAAGCAAGAGAAGAACAGAAAGAAGCAAGAGAAGTGCAGAAAGAAGCAAGAGATGTACATAAAGATGCAAGGGGTGCAGAAATAAGAGAGGGAGGTGCAGAAAGAGGCAAGAGAGGTGCAAAAAGAGGCAAGAGAGGTACAGAAAGAGGCAAGAGAGGTGCAGAAAGAAGCAAGAGACATGGAGAAAGAAGCAAGTGAGGTGCAGAAAGAGGCAAGTAAAGTACAAAAAGAAGCAAGTTATGTGCAAAAAGAAGAGAGTGAGGTGCAGAAAGAGGCAAGAGAGATGCAGAAAGAAGCAACAGATATGCAGAAAGAGGAAAAAGGGGTGCAGAAAAAGGAAGAAAGGTGCAGAAAGAGATAAGAAAAGTATAGAAAGAGTAATAAAGGTGCCTGAAGATGTAGAGAGGTGCAAAAAGAGGCAAGAGAGGGGCAGAAAGAGGCAAGAGAAGTGCCGAAAGAAGCAAGAGAGGTGGAGAAAGAAGCAAGAGAGGTGCAAAAAGAAGAGAGTGAGGCATAGAAAGAGGAGGAAGGGTGCAGAAAGAAGCAAGAGAGGTGCAGAAAGAAGCAAGGGAGGTGCAGAAAGAAGAGAATGAGGTGCAGAAAGAGGCAAGAGAGGTGCAGAAAGAGGTAAGAGAGGTGCAGAAAAAAGCAAGAGAGGTGCAGAAAGAAGCAAGAGATGTGCAGAAAGAGGCATGAGACGGGCAGAAGGAGGCAAGAGAGGTACAGAAAGAAGCAAGAGAGGTGCAGAAAGAGGCAAGAGAGGTGCAGAAAGAAACAAGAGAAGTGCAGAAAGAAGCAAAAGAGGTACATAAAGATGCAAGAGGGGTACAGAAAGAAGAGAATGAGGTGCAGAAAGAGGCAAGAGAGGTGCAGAAAGAGGTAAGAGAGGTGCAGAAAAAAGCAAGAGAGGTGCAGAAAGAAGCAAGAGATGTGCAGAAAGAGGCAAGAGACGGGCAGAAGGAGGCAAGAGAGGTACAGAAAGAAGCAAGAGAGGTGCAGAAAGAGGCAAGAGAGGTGCAGAAAGAGGCAAGAGAAGTGTAGAAAGAGGAAGAAAGGTGCCAAAAGAGGCAAGAGAGGGGCATAAAGAGGCAAGAGAGGTACAGAAAGAAGCAAGAGAGATACAGAAAGAAGGAGGTGAGGTGCATAAAGAAGCAAGAGAGGTGTGGAAAGAGTCAATAGAGGTGCAGACAGAGGCAAAAGAAGAGCACAAAGAGGCAAGAGAGGTGCAGAAAGAAGAAAGAGGGGTGCAGAAAGAAGCGAGAGAGGTGCAGAAAGAGGCAAGGGAGGTGCAGAAAGAAGCAGGAGACGTGGAGAAAGTAGCAAGTGAGGTGCAGAAAGAGGCAAGAGAAGTACAAAAAGAAGCAAGTGAGGTGCAGAAAGAAGAAAGTGAGGTGCAGAAAGAGGCAAGATAGATGCAGAAAGAGGAAGAAAGTGCAGAAAGATGAAGAGAGGTGCAAAAAGAGACAAGAGAGGGGCAGAAAGAGGCAAGAGAGCTGCAGAAAGAAGCAAGAGAGGTACAGAAAGAAGCAAGTGAGGTGTAGAAAGAGGCAAGAGAGGTGCAGAAAGAAGCAAGAGAAGTGCAGAAAGAAGCAAGAGAGGTGAAGAAAGAAGCAATATAGGTGCAAAACGAAGAGAGTGAGGCGTAGAAAGAAGAGGAAAGGTGCATAAATAAGCAAGAGAGGTGCAGAACGAAGCAAGAGAGGTGCTGAAAGTAGAGTGAGGTACAGAGAGAGGCAAGAGAGGTGCAGAAAGAAGAGAGGTGCAAAAAGAGGAAGAGATGCACAGAAAGAGGCAAGAGAAGTACAGAAAGACAAAGAAAGGCGTAGAAAGAAGCCAGAGAAATGCAGAAAGAAGAAAGAGAAGTGCAAAAAGAAGCAAGAGAGGAGCAAAAAGAAGATAGTGGGGCATAGAAAGAGGAGGAAAGGTGAAAGAAGCAAGAGAGGTACAGAAAGAAGCAAGAGAGGTGCAGAAAGAAGAAAGAGAGGTACAGAAAGAAGCAAGAGAGGTACAGAAAGAAGCCAGAGGGGTGCAGGAAGAAGAGAGTGTGGTGCACAAAGAGGCAAGAAAGGTGCAGAAACAGGCAAGAGAAGTGCAGAAAGAAGCAAGAGCCGTGCAGCGAGGTGCAAGAGAACTGCAGAAAGAAGCAAGAGAGGAGCAAAAGAAAATAGTGAGGCATAGAAAGAGGAGGAAAGGTGAAGAAAGAAGCAAGAGAGGTACATAAAGAAGCAAGAGAGGTGCAGAAAGAAGAAAGAGAGGTACAGAAAGAAGCAAGAGAGGTATAGAAAGAAGCCAGAGGGGTGCAGGAAGAAGAGAGTGAGGTGCAGTAAGAGGCAAGAAAGGTGCAGAAACAGGCAAGAGAAGAGCAGAAAGAAGCAAGAGCCGTGCAGCGAGGTGCAAGAGAACTGCAGAAAGAAGCAAGAGTGTAGCAAAAATGTAGCAAAAAGAAGAGAGTGAGGCGTAGAAAGAGGAGGAAAGGTGAAGAAAGAAGCAAGAGAGGTGCGGAAAGAGGCAAGAGAGGTGCAGACAGAGGCAAGAGAAGAGTACAAAGAAGCAAGAGAGGTGCAGAAAAAAGAGAGTGAGGTGCAGAAAGAGGAAATAGAGGTGCAGAAAGAAGCAAGAGAAATGTGGAAAGAGGCAGGCGAAGTGCAGAAAGAAGAAGAAAGATGCAGAAAGAAGCAAGAGAAGTGTAGAAATAAGCAAGAGAGGTGCAGAAAGAAGCAAGAGAAGTGATGAAAGTATCAAGAAAGGTACAGAAAGAAGCCAGAGGGGTGCAGGAAGAAGAGAGTGAGGTGCAGAAAGAGGCAAGAAAGGTGCAGAAACAGGCAAGAGAAGTGCAGAAAGAAGCAAGAGCCGTGCAGCTAGGTACAAGAGAACTGCAGAAAGAAGCAAGAGAGGAGCAAAAAGAAGATAGTGAGGCATAGAAAGAGGAGGAAAGGTGAAAGAAGCAAGAGAGGTACAGAAAGAAGCAAGAGAGGTGCAGAAAGAAGAAAGAGAGGTACAGAAAGAAGCAAGAGAGGTACAGAAAGAAGGCAGAGGGGTGCAGGAAGAAGAGAGTGAGGTGCAGAAAGAGGCAAGAAAGGTGCAGAAACAGGCAAGAGAAGTGCAGAAAGAAGCAAGAGCTGTGCAGCGAGGTGCAAGAGAACTGCAGAAAGAAGCAAGAGAGGAGCAAAAAGAAGATAGTGAGGCATAGAAAGAGGAGGAAAGGTGAAGAAAGAAGCAAGAGAGGTACATAAAGAAGCAAGAGAGGTGGAGAAAGAAGAAAGAGAGGTACAGAAAGAAGCAAGAGAGGTATAGAAAGAAGCCAGAGGGGTGCAGGAAGAAGAGAGGGAGGTGCAGTAAGAGGCAAGAAAGGTGCAGAAACAGGCAAGAGAAGAGCAGAAAGAAGCAAGAGCAGTGCAGCGAGGTGCAAGAGAACTGCAGAAAGAAGCAAGAGAGTAGCAAAAAGAAGAGAGTGAGGCGTAGAAAGAGGAGGAAAGGTGAAGAAAGAAGCAAGAGAGGTACAGAAAGAAGGAAGAGAGGTGCAGAAAGAAGAGAGTGAGGTGCAGAGAGAGGCAAGTGAGGCACAGAAAGAAGGGAGGTGCCGAAAGAGGAAGACATGTGCAGAAAGAGGCAAGAGAATTGCAGAAAGATGAAGAAAGGTGCAGAAAGAAGTAAGAGAAGTGCAGAAAGAAGCTAGAGAAGTACAGAAGGAGGAAGAAAGGTGAAGAAAGAAGCAATAGCAATGCAGAATGAGGAAGAAAGGTGCAGAATGAGAATGAAAGGCGAATAAACAAGAAAGGGAAGTATAGAAAGAAGCAAGAGAAGTGCAGAAAGAAGCAAGAGAGGTACAGAAAGATGCAAGAGGGTTGCAGAAAGAAGAGAGTGAGGGGCAGAAACAGGCAAGAGAGGTGCAGAAAGAGGCTGGGGAGGTGCATAAAGAAGCAAGAGAGGTGCAGAAAGAGGCAAGGGAGGTGCAGAAAGAAGCAGGAGACGTGGAGAAAGTAGCAAGTGAGGTGCAGAAAGAGGCAAGAGAAGTACAAAAAGAAGCAAGTGAGGTGCAGAAAGAAGAAAGTGAGGTGCAGAAAGAGGCAAGATAGATGCAGAAAGAAGCAACAGATGTGCAGAAAGAGGCAACAGATGTGCAGAAAGAGGCAAGAGAGGTGCAGAAAGAGGAAGAAAGGTGCAGAAAGATGAAGAGAGGTGCAAAAAGAAACAAGAGAGGGGCAGAAAGAGGCAAGAGTTGCAGAAAGAAGCAAGAGAGGTACAGAAAGAAGCAAGTGAGGTGTAGAAAGAGGCAAGAGAGGTACAGAAAGAAGCAAGAGAAGTGCAGAAAGAAGCAAGAGAGGTGAAGAAAGAAGCAATAGAGGTGCAAAAAGAAGAGAGTGAGGCGTAGAAAGAAGAGGAAAGGTGCATAAATAAGCAAGAGAGGTGCAGTACGAAGCAAGAGAGGTGCTGAAAGTAGAGTGAGGTGCAGAGAGAGGCAAGAGAGGTGCAGAAAGAAGAGAGGTGCAAAAAGAGGAAGAGATGTGCAGAAAGAGGCAAGAGAAGTACAGAAAGACAAAGAAAGGCGTAGAAAGAAGCCAGAGAAATGCAGAAAGAGGAAGAAAGAAGCAGAAAGAAGCAAGAGAAATGCAGAAAGAGGAAGAAAGGTGCAGAAAGAGGATGAAAGGTGCATAAAAAAGCAAGAGAAGAACACAGAGAAGTGCAGAAATAAGCAAGAGAGGTACAGAAAGATGCAAGGGGTACAGAAATAAGAGAGTGAGGTGCAGAAAGAGGCAAGAGAGGTGCAAAAAGAGGCAAGAGAGGTGCAGAAGGAGGCAAGTAAAGTACAAAAAGAAGCAAGTTTTTTGCAGAAAGAAGAGAGTGAGGTGGAGAAAGAGGCAAGAGAGATGCAGAAAGATGTGCAGAAAGAGGAAAAAGGGATGCAGAGAAAGGAAGAAAGGTGCAGAAAGAGATAAGAAAAGTATAGAAAGAGGAATAAAGGTGCCTAAAGATGAAGAGAGGTGCAAAAAGAGGCAAGAGAGGGGCAGAAAGAGGCAAGCGAGGTGCAGAAAGAAGCAAGAGAAGTGCTGAAAGACGCAAGAGAGGTGGAGAAAGAAGCAAGAGAGGTGAAAAAAGAAGAGAGTGAGGCATAGAAAGAGGAGGAAGGGTGCAGAAAGAAGCAAGAGAGGTGCAGAAAGAAGCAAGGGAGGTTCAGAAAGAAGAGAGTGATGTGCAGAGAGAGGCAAGTGAGGTGCAGAAAGAAGGGAGGTGCAGAAAGAAGAAGAGATGTGCAGAAAGAGGCAAGAGATGTGCAGAAAGACCAATAAAGGTGCAGAAGAAGCAAGAGAAATGCAGAAAGAGGAAGAAAGGTGCAGAAAGAGGATGAAAGGTGCATAAAGAACAAGAAGACACAGAAAGAAACAAGAGAAGTGCAGAAAGAAGCAAAAAGAGGTACATAAAGATGCAAGATGGGTACAGAAAGAAGAGAATGAGGTGCAGAAAGAGGCAAGAGAGGTGCAGAAAGAGCTAAGAGAGGTGAAGAAAGAAGCAAGAGAGGTGCAGAAAGAAGCAAGAGATGTGCAGAAAGAGGCAAGAGACGGGCAGAAGGAGGCAAGAGAGGTGCAGAAAGAAGCAAGAGAGGTGCAGAAAGAAGCAAGTGAGGTGCAGAAAGAGGCAAGAGAGGTGCAGAAAGAGGCAAGAGAACTGTAGAAAGAGGAAGAAAGATGCCAAAAGAGGCAAGAGAGGGGCAGAAAGAGGCAAGAGAGGTAAAGAAAGAAGCAAGAGAGGTACAGAAAGAAGCAAGTGAGGTGCAGAAAGAGGCAAGGGAGGTGTGGAAAGAGGCAAGAGAGGTGCAGACAGAGGCAAGAAGAGAGCACAAAGAAGCAAGAGAGGTGCAGAAAAAAGAGAGTGAGGTGCAGAAAGAGGCAAGAGAGGTGCAGAAAGAAGCAAGAGAAGTGTGGAAAGAGGCAGGCAAAGTGCAGAAAGAGGAAGAAAAGTGCAGAAAGAAGCAAGAGAAGTGTAGAAATAAGCAAGATAGGCACAGAAAGAAGCAAGAGAGGTGATGAAAGAGGCAAGAGAGGTGCAGAAAAAAGCAAGAGAGGTGCAGAAAGTAGCAAGCAAGGCACAGAAAGAAAAAAGAGAGGTGCAGAAAGAAGCAAGAGAAGTGATGAAAGAGGCAAGAGAGGTGCAGAAAAAGCAAGAGAGGTGCAGAAAGTAGCAAGAAAGGGACAGAAAGAAGCCAGAGGGGTGCAGGAAGAAGAGAGTGAGGTGCAGAAAGAGGCAAGAAAGGTGCAGAAACAGGCAAGAGAAGTGCAGGAAGAAGCAAGAGCCGTGAAGTGAGGTGCAAGAGAACTCCAGAAAGAAGCAAGAGAGGAGCAAAAAGAAGAGAGTGAGGCGTAGAAAGAGGAGGAAAGGTGAAGAAAGAAGCAAGAGAGGTACAGAAAGAAGCAAGAGAGGTACAGAAAGAAGCCAGAGGTGTGCCGGAAGAAGAGAGTTAGGTGCAGAAAGAGGCAAGAAAGGTGCAGAAACAGGCAAGAGAAGTGCCGAAAGAAGCAAGAGCCATGCAGCGAGGTGCAAGAGAACTGCAGAAAGAAGCAAGAGAGGAGCAAAAAGAAGAGAGTGAGGCATAGAAAGAGGAGGAAAGGTGAAGAAAGAAGCAAGAGAGGTACAGAAAGAAACAAGAGAGGTGCAGAAAGAAGAGAGTGAGGTGCAGAGAGAGGCAAGTGAGGTACAGAAAGAAGGGAGCTGCAGAAAGAGGAAGACATGTGCAGAAAGAGGCAAGAGAATTGCAGAAAGATGAAGAAAGGTGCAGAAAGAAGTAAGATAAGTGCAGAAAGAATCTAGAGAAGTGCAGAAGGAGGAAGAAAGGTGCAGAAAGAAGCAAAAGCAATGCAGAATGAGGAAGAAAGGTACAGAATGAGGATGAAAGGCGTATAAACAAGAAAGGGAAGTACAGAAAGAAGCAAGAGAAGTGCAGAAAGAAGCAAGAGAGGTACAGAAAGATGCAAGAGGGGTGCAGAAAGAAGAGAGTGACGTGCAGAAACAGGCAAGAGAGGTGCAGAAAGAGGCAGGGGAGGTGCAGAAAGAAGCAAGAGAGGTCCAGAAAGATGCAAGAGAGGTGCAGAAGGAAGCAGGAGACGTGGAGAAAGTTGCAAGTGAGGTGCAGAAAGAGGCAAGAGAAGTACAAAAAGAAGCAAGTGAGGTTCATAAAGAAGAATGTGAGGTGCAGAAAGAGGCAAGATAGATGCAGAAAGAAGCAACAGATGTGCACAAAGAGGCAAGAGAGGTGGAGAAAGAGGTAGAAAGGTGCACAAAGATGAAGAGAGGTGCAAGAAGAGACAAGAGAGGGGCAGAAAGAAGCAAGAGAGTTGTAGAAAGAAGCAAGAGAGGTACAGAAAGAAGCAAGTGAGGTGTAGAAAGAAGCAAGAGACATGGAGAAAGAAGAAAGTGAGGTGCAGAAAGAGGCAAGTAAAGTACAAAAAGAAGCAAGTTATGTGCAGAAAGAAGAGAGTGAGGTGCAGAAAGAGGCAAGAGAGATGCAGAAAGAAGCAACAGATGTGCAGAAAGAGGAAAAAGGGGTGCAGAAAAAGGAAGAAAGGTGCAGAAAGAGATAAGAAAAGTATAGAAAGAGGAATAAAGGTGCCTAAAGATGAAGAGAGGTGCAAAAAAAGGCAAGAGAGGGGCAGAAAGAGGCAAGAGAAGTGCCGAAAGAAGCAAGAGAGGTGGAGAAAGAAGCAAGGGAGGTGCAGAAAGAAGAGAGTGATGTGCAGAGAGAGGCAAGTGAGGTGCAGAAAGAAGGGAGGTGCAGAAAGAGGAAGAGATGTGCAGAAAGAGGCAAGAGATGTGCAGAAAGACTAATAAAGGTGCAGAAGAAGCAAGATAAGTGCAGAAAGAAGCAAGAGAAATGCAGAAAGAGGAAGAAAGGTGCAGAAAGAGGATGAAAGGTGCATAAAGAACAAGAGAAGTACAGAAAGAAAGAAGAGAAGTGCAGAAAGAAGCAAAAGAGGTACATAAAGATGCAAGAGGGGTACAGAAAGAAGAGAATGAGGTGCAGAAAGAGGCAAGAAAGGTGCAGAAAGTGGTAAGAGAGGTGCAGAAAGAAGCAAGAGAGGTGCAGAAAGAAGTAAGAGAGGTGCAGAAAGAAGCAAGTGAGGTGCAGAAAGAGGCAATAGAGGTGCAGAAAGAGACAAGAGAAGTGTAGAAAGAGGAAGAAAGGTGCCGAAAGAGGCAAGAGAGGGGCAGAAAGAGGCAAGAGAGGTGTGGAAAGAGGCAAGAGAGGTGCAGACAGAGGCAAGAGAAGAGCACAAAGAAGCAAGAGAGGTGCAGAAAAAAGAGAGTGAGGTGCAGAGAGAGGCAAGAGAGGTGCAGAAAGAAGCAAGAGAAGTGTGGAAAGAGGCAGGCGAAGTGCAGAAAGAGAAAGAAAGGTGCAGAAAGAAGCAAGAGAAGTGTAGAAATAAGCAAGAGAGGCACAGAAAGAAGCAAGAAAAGTGATGAAAGAAGCAAGAGAGGTGCAGAAAGAAGCAAGAGATGTGCAGAAAGAGGCAAGAGACGGGCAAAAGGAGGCAAGAGAGGTGCAGAAAGAAGCAAGAGAGGTACAGAAAGAAGCAAGTGAGGTGCAGAAAGAGGCAAGAGAGGTGCAGAAAGAGACAAGAGAAGTGTAGAAAGAGGAAGAAAGGTGCCGAAAGAAGCAAGAGAGGGGCAGAAAGAGGCAAGAGAGGTACAGAAAGAAGCAAGAGAGGTACAGAAAGAAGCAAGTGAGGTTCAGAAAGAAGCAAGAGAGGTGTGGAAAGAGGCAAGAGAGGTGCAGTCAGAGTCAAGAGAAGAGCACAAAGAAGCAAGAGAGGTGCAGAAAAAAGAGAGTGAGGTGCAGAGAGAGGCAAGAGAGGTGCAGAAAGAAGCAAGAGAAGTGTGGAAAGAGGCAGGCGAAGTGCAGAAAGAGGAAGAAAGGTGCACAAAGAAGCAAGAGAAGTGTAGAAAGTAGCAAGAAAGGCACAGAAAGAAACAAGAGAGGTGCAGAAAGAAGCCAGAGGTGTGCAGGAAGAAGAGAGTGAGGTACAGAACAGAGGCAAGAGAGGTGCAGAAAGAAGGAAGAGAGCTGCAGAAAGAAGCAAGAGAGGTACAGAAAGACAAAGAAAGGCGTAGAAAGAAGCCAGAGAAATACAGAAAGAAGCACGAGAAGTGGAGAAAGAGGAAGAAAGTGTAGAAAGAAGCAAGAGAAATGCAGAAAGAGGAAGAAAGGTGCAGAAAGAGTATGAAAGGTGCATAAAAAGCAAGAGAAGAACAGAAAGAAGCAAGAGAAGTGCAGAAAGAAGCAAGAGATGTACATAAAGATGCAAGGGTGCAGAAATAAGAGAGGGAGGTGCAGAAAGAGGCAAGAGAGGTGCAAAAGAGGCAAGAGAGGTACAGAAAGAGGCAAGAGAGGTGCAGAAAGAAGCAAGAGACATGGAGAAAGAAGCAAGTGAGGTGCAGAAAGAGGCAAGTAAAGTAGAAAAAGAAGCAAGTTATGTGCAAAAAGAAGAGAGTGAGGTGCAGAAAGAGGCAAGAGAGATGCAGAAAGAAGCAACAGATATGCAGAAAGAGGAAAAGAGGTGCAGAAAAAGGAAGAAAGGTGCAGAAAGAGATAAGAAAAGTATAGAAAGAGTAATAAAGGTGCCTTAAGATGTAGAGAGGTGCAAAAAGAGGCAAGAGAGGGGCAGAAAGAGGCAAGAGAAGTGCTGAAGAAGCAAGAGAGGTGGAGAAAGAAGCAAGAGAGGTGCAAAAAGAAGAGAGTGAGGCATAGAAAGAGGAGGAAGGGTGCAGAAAGAAGCAAGAGAGGTGCAGAAAGAAGCAAGGGAGGTGCAGAAAGAAGAGAGTGATGTGCAGAGTGAGGCAAGTGAGGTGCAGAAAGAAGAGAGGTACAGAAAGAGGAAGAGATGTGCAGAAAGAAGCAAGAGATGTGCAGAAAGACTAATAAAGGTGCAGAAGAAGCAAGAGAAGTACAGAAAGAAGCAAGAGAAGTGCAGAAAGAGGAAGAAAGGTGCAGAAAGAAGCAGGAGAAATGCAGAAAGAGGAAGAAAGGTGCAGAAAGAGGATGAAAGGTGCATAAAGAACAAGAGAAGTACAGAAAGAAACAAGAGAAGTGCAGAAAGAAGCAAAAGAGGTACATAAAGATGCAAGAGGGGTACAGAAAGAAGAGAATGAGGTGCAGAAAGAGGCAAGAGAGGTGCAGAAAGAGGTAAGAGAGGTGCAGAAAAAAGCAAGAGAGGTGCAGAAAGAAGCAAGAGATGTGCAGAAAGAGGCAAGAGACGGGCAGAAGGAGGCAAGAGAGGTACAGAAAGAAGCAAGAGAGGTGCAGAAAGAGGCAAGAGAGGTGCAGAAAGAGGCAAGAGAAGTGTAGAAAGAGGAAAGAAAGGTGCCAAAAGAGGCAAGAGAGGGGCATAAAGAGGCAAGAGAGGTACAGAAAGAAGCAAGAGAGATACAGAAAGAAGGAAGTGAGGTGCAGAAAGAAGCAAGAGAGGTGTGGAAAGAGTCAATAGAGGTGCAGACAGAGGCAAGAGAAGAGCACAAAGAGGCAAGAGAGGTGCAGAAAGAAGAAAGAGAGGTGCAGAAAGAAGCAAGAGAGGTACAGAAAGAAGCCAGAGGGGTGCAGGAAGAAGAGAGTGAGGTGCAGAAAGAGGCAAGAAAGGTGCAGAAACAGGCAAGAGAAGTGCAGAAAGAAGCAAGAGCCGTGCAGCGAGGTACAAGAGAACTGCAGAAAGAAGCAAGAGAGGTGCAGAAAGAAGAGAGTGAGGTGCAGAGAGAGGCAAGTGAGGTACAGAAAAAAGGGAGGTGCAGAAAGAGGAAGACATGTGCAGAAAGAGGCAAGAGAATTGCAGAAAGATGAAGAAAGGTGCAGAAAGAAGCAAGAGAAGTGCAGAAAGAAGCTAGAGAAGTGCAGAAGGAGGAAGAAAGGTGCAGAAAGAAGCAAGAGCAATGCAGAATGAGGAAGAAAGGTGCAGAATGATAGGATAGAATAGAGTTTTTTAAAGTGCTCGAATGCCGAGGCGTCTTTGCGCTGAGAGGTGAGAGGTGAGATAGAGGGACTGCAACAGCTATACCAGACCTTAGATCGCGGGGAATAGCCAAGTTTTTAGCAATTTCCTAAAAAACTGCCTATTCGATAGTAATCTCATGGTGATAGGCAACTGGTTCCACAGCTTGGGTGCACAGTGTGATAGACTCCTGCCTCCTCATCTGACTCTACGAATTTTAGAGATACAGATGAGACCCGTATTTGTGGATCTAAGGTTTCTCATGGGAGTATACCAAGAGAAAAATTTCCCGGAAATCAGCTGCCCCTCCGCTATATAGTGCCTTATGGACCAAGCATAGGGCTTTGAATTCCATCCGTTGCTGAATCGGGAGCCAGTGTAGTGACCTGATGGCAGCAGAGGTAGAATGGCCTTTGGGAATGTTTA